>BTSY01000003.1:2941419-3541419 GCA_036245785.1 Pristionchus fissidentatus | reverse complement strand
AATCTTCATTTCGCCAGCTCTCAGAATCATTAATGAATAGAGCAATCACAATCCGGAAATAAGTGCGAAGATTATAGGAATATAGGTAATGGACATTTCAGACGAAAAAAAAGAATAATTGGGAATGCTAATCCCTACTGTATTGGCAATGCGAATTAATGTTTCGTCATTATGTGACCTTCAATTGCGCGAGCCTGATCGCCGATTGGACTCCGTTCTCTTCATGGTTAGAAACAAATAAATTTTCTTATTCTGATGACTAAAAATAAAGGATTAAAAAATGCATGATTGGTATAGCCCTTCCCAATGGAGCAAGCGTGGGTGTGTTTCTAAAGCCTCTTATCACTGCTGAGTGGTCGAAAAGAGAATCCAAGCTAGAATTTTCGCTGATGAACAATTGTCACTAAACCTTTCTAAAGACCACGCCCTTAAATAATTAAATTATCAACATGAAAAAATATAAACACATTTTATCGGGAATTAGTATTTGTTTTCTCGGTCAAAGTGTCCAGCGTTATCTTTAATTGCTGTGTTTGAGAAGTTACAATCGGTTAAGATTGACAGTTTTGCATACCTAAGCGTTTCGTTTCTTATCTCTCTTCTTTGCGTCTTTACTTCTCCGTATAAAAGCCGGCACTCTTCCTAGGAGGTTCATTCCACATTCTTTTCTTTTCCCCTCACTGTTACACGATAGGTGCAGCAGCTCCTTGCTGCAATCTCCAATCCCGCCCCTTGCTGCAGAATCATCATGCCCCACCACCCCGTTGCCGCCACCGTAGTCGCCGCTGAGGTCACCGTCGCCAAGGTTGACGCCGCCGTGCACCACCCCGTCGCCGCCGTCGTCCACCACGAGGAGAAGGTACGCTGATTTTGACTAGCGACCTTTCGGAAAGTGCAGAACCGGGCGCACCACGCACCACACGCACACGAATTACTTTAATTGATTTCTATTGCAGCACCACCACTAAACGGTCTACTCTAAATGCTGGCGTTCGATCGGTCTTCTAAAGCGATCGACACCAGTGCCGGCTACATCGAAAATGTGTATTCTGTATGTATTGTAACTAGCAAATAAAGATTTTCTAGTCTATTTCTTATCCTGCTTACTTCCTGTTGTTTATCTAACAGTACCCAAGTGAACTTATGTTTCATCCTTAACTTAACTCCAATCGTTGATCCACAATTGTCGATAGAGATAAAGTGCTTGTGTTAGAAAAAATAACGAAAAACGATGCCAGGTTCGAAAATATTCTAAAGGTTCCATTATTACATTTATAAAATGATACGATCATACCAAAAAGCCGTATAACGAACTTCCGTTGTTTACCATACAGGAACATTGGCGACCCTCTCGCTTTTGCGCACTCTCTCGTCTCGGTAAACACAGGAAGTCCCAGGGGGACATTCTTCCACTACTAGGAAATTGAAATGTCTGTCTGTTGGTATGTTTTTTTTCCCTTCCGCGTGACGGACATTTTTTCGTCGTTTTTTCGCTATAAATCGCTTTAAACTCAAGCAATCTTCTCAGATCCTTTTGCATATGATAACCCATCAGAAAACATTTCAAAATTTATTTACAAAAAATCGATAATTCCATGGCCAAGTCGGTAGCGAGCTCGAATTCAAATCCGAGGGTCGCAGGTTCGATCCCCGCCGGTGCATAGTCTTTTGCCGCATTTTTTGCAAGTGTCAAATGTGGCCCAAACCCATTTTTGAGTGACGAGATTCACATTTGAGCATCTTTTGCCGATTTTTGAAGTGAAATATCGATTGATTTCACTTGATTTCACGCGATTTCATGAAATTTTCGCACATTTCGTTCCAAATCATTCTTCATGCCGGCAAACCTCGCAGGAAGGGGGTATGAAACGAGAGAGCAAGGGGAATCGAGAGATACTCTCTCACTTTGGCACACTCTCTCTCCCCTGACCCCTTTCTGGAGGCCGGAAACATGCATCCGGAAGCTTCCTAATATATCGCTTCAAAATCGCTCTATCTTCTCGGATCCTTTTGCATACGATAACAGATCAAAATCCCTTTCAAATTTTACAAAATTTAATTGACTAAATCCATAGCCGAGTGGGTTACGCGCTTGACTTTCAATCCGAGACCCCCAGGTTCGAACCCCGCCGCGGGCAAAACGTTTGCCGCACTATTCGCAAGTGTCAGATGCCCTTCTAGCACGTTCTTCATTAACGTGAAACACGTTTTCACCTGTTTTGCCGAGTTTTAACATGGAAAATCGAAAATTTCGAAAAGTTTCCAATTGGTTCACAGAGCGTGGGGGATCACAGGAAATGTGTTTTTCGATGTCGGAAATGTGTCTGAACGTGTTCTAACACTTTTTAACGGTAAAAATCGAAAATTTCGAAAAGTTCCCAATTTGTTTGCAGAGCGTGGGGGATCACAGGAAAATTGTTTTGCGATGTCGGAATCGTGTCTGAGCGTGTTCTAACACCTTTTAACGTGAAAAATCGAAAATTTCGAAAACTTTCCTAATGATTCGTAGAGCGTAGGGGATCAGAGGAAAAGTACTTTGCGATGTCAGAAACGTGTTCGAACACGCCAGGGAAATCAACACACGGTATCCTGCGTTTCCGTTGAGAAAGGCTCGTGAGGCTGAGAGTGATCGAAAAAAGTTGCCACGGAGCCACGAAGTGGCGAAGTGGCAACTTTTTTCGATCGCTCTCAGCCTCACGAGCCTTTTGCAACGGAATAAGCCAGTACTCTTTCTAGAGATTAACATTCCCCAACATACTAATCTCCCCCTGGACCGTACTTGGAGCCGGCTACCGAGTCCTCCTCCCTGGACCGAACCTCAAGCAAGCTACCGAGTTCCCCCTGAACCGTACCTGAAGAAGGCTACCGAGGTCCCCCTGAACCGTACCTGAAGAAGGCTACCGAGGTCCCCCTGGACCGAACCTGGAACAGGCTACCGAGATCCCCTTGGACCGAACCTGGAGCAGGCTACTGAGCTGCCCTGGACCGAACCTGAAGTAGGCTACCGAACTCCCCCTGGACCGAACCTGGAGCCAGCAACCGATCTCCCCCTGGACCGAACATTTACCCAGAACTGTGCATAGAGCGTAGTGTACGCATAGAGCGTAGTGTATTTAACCTCAACACATCCCGGCTAGTTTTGTTTGATCGTATCATTTTATAAATGTAATATTCAAGACGACCTTTCATACAATGATCGATGGTCGACCTTTTTGTACGCAGTCTTCATTTAATCATAAACTCGGATAATATTATATTAGCCAATGACAAACAGAGGTAGCTATATTTTTTCTTCCTAATTCTGTCTAGACCATATAGATGTAAAATCGATCAAGATTTGAAGCAACAGTACATATCGTAGAATTGAGTGATATAATTTTCATTATTGTCAATTTTGTTATTACATTTATAAAATCCTAGGACCTTACCAAAAAAGTCAAATCACGGACTTCCGTTGTTTGCCAAACAGGCACGTAGCCGGCCCTCTAACTTGTGTGTATTATATCACCTTCGGTGAACACAGGACGTAAAATTTCGCCTTTTCAGTTGATCCCATTATTTTATAATAAATACCTCTCAATGCACGAATTGTTGAATCGTTGAATGCAGGATAAGATTTGATGACTCGGATTCCGATGACACGAGTTCGGTCCCCGCCGAGGCCAACCAAGCGTTCCATCCACCTCGGGGCGGTAAATTGGGAGCAACTTTGATTGCGAAAGGTAACGTGCCCTAGATGTCTTGGGAAAGCTTGGGTTACGTAATCCCACGTCGCAGCTGGCTTACCGGCTTGCCCCATCTAGCGTGGTAGCTTGCTACTGTAAAATCGCTTGACATGGAACACCTTTACCTTTTTTTCCGATGACCTGTCATTCATATAACGTTTCGGGAAGGAATAAGCAACGGGCATCGCCCTTCCCAGTTGAGCAGGCGTGGGTGTTTCTTATCACTGCTGAGCAAACTAGAATTTTTGCTGAAGAAGAATTGACACTAATCCTTTTCAATGACCACGCCCTTGCACAATTAAACTATCAATTTGAACTATAGAAATACTAGTTATCGGGAATTACTATTTGTTTTCTCAGTCAAAGTATTTATCCTGTGTTATCTACAATTGCAGTGTTTGAGAAGTTACAATCGGTTAAGATTGACAGTTTCGCATACCTAAGCGTTTCGCGTCTTATCTCGCTTCTTTGCGTCTTTACTTCCCGTATAAAAGCCGGCACTCTTCCAAGGAGGACCATTCTGCATTATTTTCTCTTATTTTTCCCTTGAAAGCCCTTCCTCACCTTTTCTAAGCTGCAGCAGCAGCTTGCTGCAATCTCTAACCCCGCCCCTTGCTGCAGAATCATCATGCCCCACCACCCCGTTGCCGCCACCGTAGTCGCCGCTGAGGTCACCGTCGCCAAGGTTGACGCCGCCGTGCACCACCCCGTCGCCGCCGTCGTCCACCACGAGGAGAAGGTACGCAGATTTCGACTAGCGACCTTTCGGAAAACGCAGAATCGGGCGCACCACTGGCCACACCATGAATTAAATTGTTTTTTAATTGATTTTTCGGTAATTGATTTTTCCGTTCCAGCACCACCACTAAGCGGTCTACCGTATGGCGTCCGATCGATCTCCTAGAGCGAGGGACATCAGTTCCGGCTGAATCGATAATGTGTATTCTGTATGTACTGTAACTTGCATCGAACTACAAAAAAAAGATCTTTTGATTTACTCTTGTTTGAACTACAACGGATCATCATATTGAAATATTGTAAAGCACGGGGATAATCAAGTAATTATGAGAGACTATCTGAGTGAATCAACATGTTTCTGAAGAGGCTTGGCACAGGTTGAAAAGTGAGAAGATGAGATAAACATGCCACATTGCACTATGGCCGAGGCGGAGTTGATTCATGATATTGAGAAAGTGCAAAAACATTTCTACGCCTCAGGGCATGACGTCATCGAAATTTCCAGTTTTCGAAAACTCCATCAAATGGGCTAATGAGTGGTACCAATCGATTCCTCATAAAATTCTAAGACTTTTTTGCCTCCATGAGTTTTTCGCTAATCTTTGATGTAAGCCTGAAAAATTGAAAAATTGGTTTTTAAATAAATGATTTTAAAAATTTAAATATTTTTGTGTAGTTTCCCTGAGGAGATGGCAAAATTTTATTCGCGTAATACAATGCTATAACAATGATAGTTCAACTGTATGAAGGGTTGTTTGTATGAGGGGCATTAAGCTTGTTCAGTAAACTGAAATTGAGTGGGTCCTTGGAATTATGGTGTACTACAGTAACCCAGAGTAATTTCCAATTATTATCCGGCAGGTTCGGCGGTAAGGCCGATGAAAGCCCTGACCACCTACTATTGAGTAGTTATGCTAAAATGGATATCGTGTCTCCCAGAGCCGCTTTAATAACATTACGACTTTTCCCCTGGTGACTGTAGGTACACCATAATTCCAAGGACCCACTCAATTTCAGTTTACTGAACAAGCTTAATGCCCCTCATACAAACAATCCTTCATACAGTTGAACTATCATTGTTATAGCATTGTATTACGCGAATAAAATTTTGCCATCTCCTCAGGGAAACTACACAAAAATATTTAAATTTTTAAAATCATTTATTTAAAAACCAATTTTTCAATTTTTCAGGCTTACATCAAAGATTAGCGAAAAACTCATGGAGTCACAAAAGTCTTAGAATTTTATGAGGAATCGATTGGTACCACTCATTAGCCCATTTGATGAAGTTTTCGAAAACCGGAAATTTCGATGACGTCATGCCCTGAGGCGTAGAAATGTTTTTGCACTTTCTCAATATCATGAATCAACTCCGCCTCGGCCATAGTGCAATGTGGCATGTTTATCTCATCTTCTCACTTTTCGACCTGTGCCAAGATTAATTCGACTGAGTCAGATAGTCTCTCTTATGAAACACATCGTGAAATCGGAATCCACATCATTCCACAGACCGGTCAACCATCCAAAAAGGTCTTTGGAGTGAGAGAGCGTGTGAAATCGAGAGGGACTCTCTCACTTTTGTACACTCTCTCGCTCTAACCCTGGTCTGTAGGTTTGGAATCATGTGAATCGTGAAGAACGAAGATGAAAGGAGTAAGAAATGTTTGAATTTCTGGCCCTACTTATAATATTTTATAATATGTTTGCTTCCTCGCCAGTGGACATGACATCGAAAAACTGTTCTAAAACTCATTGTTCGCTTGGTTTCAGGTAAGTTTGGACAAAGTTTGTCGCCTTTGGCTCTCTGCCAAATTGACTCCACAGCATAGGAATTCAAAAACGAGGTCGTGGGATAAAGGAAAATGAGGAGAAAGCGAAAGCGCCATTGAGAGATGGAAGGGTGGAAATGAGGAGGAGAGGAGATTCCTGATACTACTCCTCTAACTAAAGTAGGGATGGCTTCGCAAGAAAAATGACCGGTACAATTCTTGCGAAAGTGGAGAATGATCTTGCTTATTCTTGGATAGAAAGGGAAATGACTTGGGAGTATTATTGGGAAGAATGGGAAGCAAGATTCTTGAAACTGGCAAGAATCTTGCTTGAAAAATGACCACGTTTGGTGGCCAACGAAAATTCATTCAAGTCGAAATCGCATTATCTGTGTCTACAATAACTAATTGGCGTAGTTTTGATATATTGGACCCCTCAGTTCAGCCGCCAAATTGAAAATGACTGGGAAGCAAGATTCTTGCTAGGATTGGGAATCTTGCTTCACCGACAAAGTTCTGGGGAAATGATGTAAATGAGCGATTTCCCAACAAGATCTTGCTATCTTGCTTGACTAGCCATCCCTAAACTAAAGTAAGGAACCTTGCGAACCGCGTACGAACACGCGGTTACTCAACGATATTAGATCAACGACCGTGTCACATAGATCAGGATAATTGTACCATGGGCGTCACATACAATTACAAGAATTATAAGTATTGTGATGATCGTCAATGCGAGTTTGTGTTTCACCATTAGTTGAACTTCAATCGTTCGCTCCTGGTCGTCGATATGGAATCAATTAACTTTTCGTGGTAGAAACAATTAAATATTTGAATATTCAAACTTTCGTGTGTATGTTTCTCGATGTTGGTTACAGATATGGGACAATTGAGAATCCCATTAAGAAAGTAATAAAGCAACAAAAATAGCGTTATTTCTTGTTAAGGCAAATGAAAATTATTGAGCACCTTGTGAACAGTATATCCATTAGGTTAAATTTCTGCTTACGGAATGTATTTAACAAGGAAATACTTCAACAAAGTCTGCGATAAATCTATGAATACAAAATTCGAGAGACTATTTTAGGAGTAGACGTTCTTCCTTTGCCATGGATTGAAGAGATCAGATTTTTAAAGGTGTCATTTGCAGCCTAGACATGTGGATTCGCAAAACGGCTGGTCTGTAAAACAGCATAATAAATTTTAACATTTTTCTTAGCTGCAGAAATAAATATTTTTTTGCATGTTAAATTCTTTAATTGCATAACTGTTGGTGTTATTGCAATTCGCATCACGTAGTAGTACACGTATGATGAATAATATACGATGGGTCCCCATTCTACACCAATCCCCATTGAGCAAGCGTGGGTGTGTTACTAAAGCCGCTTATCACTTCTGAGCAATCGAGAAAAGAATCCAAACTAGAAATTGCTGATGAACAACAATGATTGCCACTAATCCTTTCTAACGGACCACGCCTTTGTAACTTAAATACAAATTAAATTTGAAAAAAATCTCAACAAAAATATTCAAGAAGTAATAGAAGCAGTAATATTTTTAATGAAAAAATGCCGCAAACTTGGTACAAGAATGGTGATTGAAAGTAACATTCGACTAAGACTAGAAGTTTTGCCTCTCTAAGCTTTACCATTCTTATCTCGTTGCTTACGTCATCCACCCTATAAAAGCCAGCTCTGAATCGTAGATGACCATTCTTTATCCAATTCTCCTCCATTCTCTTTATGAGAGACTATCCGAGTGGGTCAACATACATTTGGCACTAGGCACCTTTTTCGTTATGAGACTAGCAACGCTATATTGTAGCACATTGGGTGAGGGTTGTGATTACAGCGTTCCCGAATCTTGGAAACGCTTCTTCGCCTCAGGGCATAATTAATTGTGTTTGTGACGTCACCAATAATTTTTGATAATTAGAAACCAATCGCTTCCTACTATACATTAATCGATTCCTTACCAAAAATAGAAATGTTTCTTAGTCTCGGAAGGTTTTCGATTGGAGCTCATGCAGCCGAGTTATTCGACGAAATACGTTTCACGTGCAATTTGAGCGTGAAGTTTCTCAACAGCGGTACTTTTTTTTATTTCATTTTCTGAACCGCTGTATGGATGTGCTAATTCTATTTTAATATTAAAATTTAAAATTTTCTGAAAGGAAGCTAAATTCGGCTATTTGTGAATAAATCAATTCGTGATTACAATTTTTTTGCTAAGCTACGGTAAGTACTCGCATCATACGACTTGACATCTGAGAAAACCTTGTATATTTCTCCTTTTTTGCTCGTGAATTACTCTTTTAAGACCACGCACGTCGGAAATAGGCTCAAAAATCAAATTTAATGTAATTAAAGCGGTTAGAACACATCGAGAACAAATAGGATACTGTATTTTCAGCAAACAAATTGCAATCACGATTTGATTTTATTCACAAATTGCCGAATTTAGCTTCCTTTCAGAAAATTTTAAATTTTAGTATTAAAATAGAATGAGCACATCCATACAGCGGTTCAGAAAATGAAATAAAAATGTACCGCTGTTGAGAAACTTCACGCTCAAATTGCACGTGAAACGTATTTCGTCGAATAACTCGGCTGCATGAGCTCCAATCGAAAACCTTCCGAGACTAAGAAACATTTTTCTTTTGGTAAGGAATCAAAGGAAAATGGGGGACTTCAGTTATTAAGATATGTGAAATAATTAGTCTCATTGAGTAATCGAAACCATAAAAAATGCAGCGTAAAGTTCTAGGCTAAATAAATGCAAAATGCGAGTTTTTATTATGTATGCCGTTGCCTTGCCCTTGATCGAAAGAATTTACAGGAGTTTACAGGCATCGTTTATTAGCTTGCATTTGGATTCATAGATTTCTTTCCCTGTGAGGCTGGTGTGCAAATCCCGCAAAACATATTCTCTTTTCTCATACAGTTTTCTTGCTGCAAAAAATCAATTGTTTTTTCCTTTGATGAATTCTTTATCTGCACCGAGATTTGCGTTAGTTCGTTCGGTGCCCGAAGATCTCTGACTCATTATCATCGGATTCTGATTACACTTCTAGAAATCAAAGATAAATGTATGGGTGTTGGGTATTACCCATTCATGCAAGCGTGGGTGTAAGGCCGGCTTATTACTGATGATTAATCGAAAAGAATTCACGATAGAATTTTCTGATGAAGAACAATGATTGCCACTAATCCCATATTAACGGCCACGCCCTTCCAAAACAAATGAAATTTAAAAAAAATAAAAATGGTAAATTTACAAAATGAGTGTTTATATTTGCTTATCTCCCAATTTTATGTTTATGTTTGACAGTAACAATTGACTAAATGCAAGACTAGCAGTTTCACCTATCTAATCTCTTCTTATCAGCGCTGTTTACGTGGCGAATAACGCGATATAAAAGAGAAGCAAAAATTCGGCAATTTCGCCTCACCTTTCGACTCTCCATTCCTTCCTTGTTGTTTCTTGTTTAATGACGTAGCACATGCAGCACCTGCAGCACTCTCTAATATTATCCTTGCTGCAGAATCATCATGCCCCACCACCCCGTTGCCGCCACCGTAGTCGCCGCTGAGGTCACCGTCGCCAAGGTTGACGCCGCCGTGCACCACCCCGTCGCCGCCGTCGTCCACCACGAGGAGAAGGTACGCAGATTTTGACTAGCGACCTTTCGGAAAGCGCAGAATCGGGCGCACCACACAGCACACCACTACCGTAGTTTATATTTTTCCATTACAGCACCACCACTAAGCGATCTACCGTATTCTGGAGTCCAATCGATCTTCTTGAGCGAGCGACACCAGTCCCGGTTCCACCGATAATGTCTATTCTGTATGTATTGTAACTAGCCTCCAACTTCAAATAAAGATCTTATGATCACATCTCGCAAGCATATCAGTGTATCGTATACCACGAAAAATATCAAGATATCGTGAAATAAAGTTATTTTGTAAAGCATTTCAAAAATCAGGAACGTATTATGACTACAAATCTATGAGCGGTGATTTTCGGAATATAGAATCAGGTATTTGCAAAGTGCAGTGATTGCTATGTAAGATACTTGTGCCATCGGCATTGCATACGATACAACATTATAGAATCATTGCGACGGTGGTTGCAATATTGTCTAGGTGAATTTGTGTTTCACCATTATGTGAAATTCATTTGTTCGCGCCTGATCGTTGATTACATCTACTTTCCTTTTCCATAGAAATAATGAAATATATGAATAAGAAATAAATCGCGTGTGTGTTTTGCCTTCCACATCAGTAAGTAAAGTAGATCAATTAGGAACACAATTGCGCAAGCGATAAAACACAACAAATGTAGCGCTATCTTTTGTTTGGGGTAATGCTCATTTTATTTTGAACGGTAAGTATGTTTGCTCGAAAAAAAGCGCAGAAACCGGCGCACCACAAAGCACACAACGACTATGCTTTATCGATATTTCATTGCAGCACCACCATTAAGCGATCTACCGTATGTTGGTGTCCGATCGATCTTTTAGAGCGAGAGACACCGGCCCCGGCTGAATCGATAATGTGTATTCTGTATGTATTGTAACTAGCCTCCAACTGCAAATAAATATCTTATGATCAACTTGCTCACATATCGAAAGCGTATCAGTGCATCACATACCACAAGAAATGTCAAAGCTCAGTGAAACAAGAAATCATGATGCGCGTGAATGAGAATATAACGGAAAAAAATCAGTAACGTATGGCAAATAAGAAAACGAATAAAAATAAAAATTTGTATGTTTCACCATTAGTTGATCTTAAATCATTCGCATCTGATCGTCAGTACTTCCCTGCACATTTGGTAGAAACAAATATTTTAATGTTGAGTAATTCACGGGTGTGTTTCCCTACAACTTCAGTTATTAAGACAAATGGAATAATTAATCCCATTGAGCAATCGATAAAATCATAGAAATGTAGCGTAGCACATCATTCCACAGTCCGGTCAACCTTACAGAAAGGCCTTTGGAGTGAGAGAGCGTGTGAAATCGAGAGGGACTCTCTCACGTTTGTATACTCTCTCGCTCTAACCCTAGTCTGTAGGTTTGGAATCATGTGGAAGGGTTCTAGGTTGAAGGCAAATTGCGAGTTTTTATGTATGCCTATTATCGAACTTATCGAACTGCCTTGGGTTTCGTGGGAACCCATTAGGGAGATTTGTGGGGGACCATTGGGGGGTTCATGGAAACCCAGTGGGGGAAGGCTTCGTTTGTATCTTTGATAACATGGAATGACGAATCAACAATTTTATTGCGTTTACAAACCATGTAACAAGTAGAGAAGGAAAAATTGCAACAAAACATAATAATCGATAACAACAACATCGAATTGACTACAAGTCATAGTCGGGCTAATAATATTGATTGTGTTCTTGAGATGCACTGAATGCAGGATGGTCCTCGTCGTCTCCGCTGTACTCCATCATCGAATCTCTGCAAGTTAAAATGACTCTCCAAATATGTTTCCCTCTCAACTCTAAATACGATATCGTGTTTCTCAATTTTATTGTGAGCGTGATCTACCGTACCTCGTTGGGGGTCGCATGATCTCCATCGAGTGGTAGACGAACTCTCGATGGAGATCATGCGAAAGGCTGGAGCACCATAAAACAGCATAATGAAATATTCACATTTGAATTAGCGCGGACTTTCCTGATGATTAATGCTCTATTTTCGGACATTTGGAGCGGTGCCAGGGCCTAATTATCGATTTTTAACGTTTTTTTGTTTCAACTGCCTTTCTTTTACTACACTTGTCTATTTGATTTCGTCATACGATGAGACCTCAAAATGTTGATTCCCGGTAACTTTAAAAGTAAGCAAAACATATAGTCGCCGCTGAGGTCACCGTCGCCAAGGTTGACGCCGCCGTGCACCACGAGGAGAAGGTGAACAGATTTTGACTAGCGACCTTTCGGAAAAGACAGAAGTCACCACGCCAAGCACCACACCACTACCATAGTCCATTTATCTACAATTGCAGCACCACCACTAAGTTCTACCGTATGTTGGCATTCGATCGATCTTCTACAGCCAGCGACACCAGTACCGGCTACATCGATAATGTGTATTCTGTATGTACTGTAACTAGCATCGAACTACAAAAAAAGATCTTTTGATTTACTCTTGTTTGAACTACCACAGAACAGCATATTGAATTATTGTAAAGCATCAGGACAATAAAGTAATTATGAAACACATCGTGAAATCGGAATCGTGAAGAACGAAGATGAAAGGAGTAAGAAATGTTTGAATTTCTGGCCCTACTTATAATCTTTTATAATATGTTTGCTTCCTCGCCAGTGGACATCACATCGAACAACTGTTCTAAAAATCCTTGTTCGCTTGGTTTCCGTTAAGTTTGGACAAAGTTTGTCGCCTTTGGCTCTGTGCCAAATTGACTCCACAGCACAGGAATTCAAAAACGAGGTCGTGGGATAAAGGAAAATGAGGAGAAAGCGACAGCGCCATTGAAAGATGGGAGGGTGGAAATGAGGAGGAGGAGACATTCCTGATACGACTATTTAAGGAACCTTGTTTCTGTTTGAATTCCGAAAAGCGCGCGAACCGCTTACGAACACGCGGTTACTCATCGATATTATTTCCCCTTTATCAACCATAAGTGTCACATAGATCAAGATAATTGTAACATGGGCGTCTCATACAATTACAAGGATTATAAGTATTGTGATGATCGTCAGTGCGAGTTTGTGTTTCTCCATTAGATGAACTTCAATCGTTCGCGCCTGGTTGTCGATTTTCCGTCCATTTTCATTCCGTTGTAGAAATAATTAAATATTTGGATATTCATTCTCTCGAGTGCATGTTTCTCGACCACTTGTGTTAGTCAGAGAAATGTGACAATTGGGAATCGCATTAAGAGCGCAATACAGCCACAAAAATAGCGTTATTTCTTGTTAAGGTAAATGGGGAATTGTTTTTGAGCACCTTGTGAACACTATTCATATTAGGTCAAATTTCTGCCTATTTAAAAAGGAAATACTTCTACAAAGTCTGCGAAAATCAATGAATAGAAAACTCGAGATACTATTTTAAGAATATAAAGATGTAATTCCCCTGCAATGGATAAAAGAGATCAGATTTTAAAGGTGTCGCTTTGGTAGCCCAGACTTTTGGATTCGTAAAAATATTTCCCTGTGTGACTGGTTTGTAAAACGGCAAAATAAATATTAACAATTTTAATAGCTGCAGAAATAAATACAATTTTTTAATGTTAAATTATTTAATTGATGTTGGTGTCATTGGAATTTGCCGCACATGAAAGTCATGTTATTACAAGTATGAGAAATAATAGACGATGGGTCCTCATTACATTCCTACTGGCCCATCGACATTGAGCAGGTCTGGACGTCTTTCCAAAGCCGGCTTATCACTGCTGAGCAATCGAGAAAAGAATACAACGAGGAGAAGGTACACAGAATTTGACTAGCGACCTTTCGGAAAGCTCAGAAACCGGCGCACTACACACCTCACCACTGCCGTAGCTTGTCGATATATCATTGCAGCACCACCACTAAGCGCTCTACCGTACGCTGGCGTCCGATTGATCTCCTAGAGCTAGCGATATCAGTTAGGAACACAATTGTGCGATCGATAAAATGGTGCATCCAGCATTCGATCTCTGACTCAATATCATAATCGGAATCTTATAACTATCGCAAAATTAAAGATAAGAAGATGGGTGACGTGTATCGCCCAATCGTGAAGGCGTGGGTGTTTCTAAAGCCGGATTATCACTTCTGAGCAATCGGGAAAAGACCAAACTAGACATTTCTGAAAGAGACAATGACAACCACTAATCCCCTCTTAATAACCACACCCTTTCAGTGCAAATGAAAATTGTAAATATATTTAAAAAGATAATAAATTTTATTATTTGTTTTCTCAGCAAAAATCTCTCGAGTTATTTTTGGGAAGAAAATGTTTGGGAAGAAAATGTTTGGGAAGAAAAATCACTTAGGCTGACATTTTCGTCTCCCTAAGCCTTTTCCTCCTTATCACATTGGTTACGTCTTTGCTCCTATAAAAGCCAGCCCCGTACCAAAGAGGATCATTCTACATCACCTTCCACCCCTCTACCCTGTTCTTTTCTCTTGAATCCATTTCACTGTTGTCATCTTTGCTGCTACAGCTGCAGCAGCTCCTTGCTGCAAACTCTAATCCCGCCCCTTGCTGCAGAATCATCATGCCCCACCACCCCGTTGCCGCCACCGTAGTCGCCGCTGAGGTCACCGTCGCCAAGGTTGACGCCGCCGTGCACCACCCCGTCGCCGCCGTCGTCCACCACGAGGAGAAGGTACGCAGATTTTGACTAGCGACCTTTCGGAAAGCGCAGAATCCGGCGCACCACGCACCACACCACGAATGTATTATTCTAGCAATTTTCCTTTCAGCACCACCACCACTAAGCGGTCTACCGTGTGCTGATGTCAGATCGATCTTCTAGAGCTAGCGATTTCGGCCTCGGCTACATCGATAATGTGTGTTGTATGTGAATTGTAACCAGTCTCCAACTGCAAATAAAGATCCAATGATCAATTTTTCATCTATCAAACAAGCAGTATTTATCGGTGTATCACATACAATAAGAAATATGAAGGCATCATGAAACAAGAAATCATGGTGCGGGTGAATCAGAAGAGAATAGACTGACCAAATTTTTTTTGTTCTTCAGTTTAATAAAAATCAGAAATAAAGAACGACGACAAGAAATCAATTGTTATAACTAATTTTATTTTTTCTGCCCTAGTGCTTTAGAAAAAAAGAGTGCCTTCAATCTTTAGCACATCATTTAGCCAGCTCCCAGAATCATTGATGAATAAAATTTATTTTATTTATAAATCACTGACCGGAAAAAAAGAGCGATGATTTTATGATAATAGACTGGATTATAAGTAGGGGCCACAAGGTGTGGAATTGACAGTGGAATTGACTAAGTGAGGTGAAATTTAGTGTCAGCATGTCCCTGCATGTCTGATTAAGATGAATCTTTTGGATTTAGCTCGATATCTTATCTCTGAGCCGAGCTACACCTCCAAAACCACGCGCGCTTCGACTGTTGTGAGAGGGGGAAAGTCGCGAAGAGGGGGAGGCGGAGCCTATTCGCCCATCTCTCAAAGGGCATAGCGCAGACGATAGGAGACATTTTGAGGAAATGCCAAAAACAAAAATAGTTTATGAATATGTGGAGAGTGCAACGGTATCTGAATTGTGACGATAGCTATAGTTGACGCGAATTAGAAGTACTAGAGTAGCGAAGTAGTTGTGTTGTACCATTACCAGCCGAGCGACGCTGGTTCGAATCCTATCAATGTCTGAATATTTTGCATGTCCACAGGATAAACACAGTAAGTCGGAATTATGAATGGCTCGGAATAATTCTTTTGAAGGCGGCGGCACAATTCATGGGCATAAATAATTGACTGTTTAATAGTTGTCTGAATAGTTGTTATGAGGCCTAAATAATGTATCCCCTGAGGCGGAACTTTGTACGTACCCTAGAATGGTCTAAACTCACTACTCGGCAACGTCTCAGGCCTAATTTGACCTACTCTGAGTTGGTCGATCAAGTTCCGCCTCAGAACCATGATAGAACTTCTCCATAGCTATCGAATAAGCCTTTGATCGTGCAATTTGATTGAGAACCACCGTTGTGCCGTTCGTTCTCTTCTCGTTTCTCGGTGAATTTGGGTGCACGAGAAGAGGGCGGACATTGTACCCTCTAATTATAAGATTACAGGCCATGTTTACACGAAGTATTCGGACAGTAATGACAATGCTAATTGATGTTTCACCATCATGTGAACTTCAATTTTCGAGTCTGATCGGCGATAGAGAAGAATTATCCTCAATCATTCTAAATATTTTATTTCATATTCATGCTCTAACATGTGTTTTCCACGATCACTTCATTTTGTTGTAGAAATGTAGCAATTAGGATAACCCATTGAAGGGATAAGGCATCGAAATCAAGTTATTTTTTATTTTAAAAAACGGAAAAGCCTAAGCATAACTGTGAAAACCGCATATGTTTACGATTTAAATTTTTTTATGAATTTTCAAAGATTCCAAAATTTAGGTGTACGGTACCTCTCGCATCCGCGGACTTACGCTGTTTAGCGGCTGTAGAATCTCAAAAGGGATGATGCCGTAATATTTTTGCGTTTCTTTCTTCTGGTTCGTCCTCACGGATACTCGCCATTGTCGAATCAATTGCAAAAGCACTTATTTTCATTTTGCTAAGGCATATTTAAGTTTTCAGCGTAAGTTTTGTGGGCAGTGCCCACTGGGCACGGACAAAACTACATAAGCCAAACAAAGATCGATGCACGATCGAATTCTCTTCCCATCTAATCCGAGAAATTGCGCGAGAGAGAGAAAAGGATGGGCGTGGGTGTCTACGTCGCTTATCTCTTTGTTGGGTCACACGAATCCGAACCTCCTGAAAAGTCAGGAGAGAGAGAGCTGATGATCTACTCTCTCTCACTAATGATCATTTTCTGGATGCTTAGAATCATGAGGCGTGGGAGGATCGTTCCCGCTTATCGCTGCCGATAGTCGGTCATCGGTCAGACGGTGAGAGAGAGATCATGTGAAATGGAGAGAGCCAGACATTTGGTCCGGCACGGAGACAATTGTCAACTACGGCTTTGCTCGTCGCATATTCATTATTACATTTATAAAATGATACGAACACACAAAAAGTCAAAATGGTACTTCCTGTGTTTACCAAAGCGAGAGAGCGGGCAAAAGTGAGAGGGTCGCGTACGTGCCTGTGTGGTAAACAACGGAAGTACGTCATTTGACTTTTTGGTGTGATCGTATCATTTTATTAATGTAATATCAGCCCATTGTGGCTTGAACAAAGGCGCGTGTAGTACTCATCGATGTCGAGACGCCAATGATGATATATAATGAATCGTTTCGACCCGATTCCAAACCTACAGATCAGGGTAAGAGCGAAAGAGTGTGCAAAAGTGAGAGAGTCCCTCTCGATTTCGCACGCTCTCTCACTCTAAAGGCCTTTCTGTAAGGTCGACCGGTCTGTGTGGACCCCATTGTGAATGATAAATCAATTGTTCTGTGCGAAAATTGCCATGTAATATTGAACAAAGGCGAGTGTAATACTGATGGAAGATGATTTTGAGACAACAGGAGAGTGATTTATCACCAATGAAAGACATGTTATCACAGAGAATATTCAAGAGTTGGGGATATTCCTAAGCGGTTCCATATTATTCGGATATGTTTGAGTGCTATCTACAGACGACAAAAAAGAGTTTTAAGTGATAAGTCTTTGAGCTGCTGGTCAAATATATTTTATGAGTTTGAAGGCTCCATTGTTTCTACTTTTCTATGCCCATGTCGCTATGCTGACTTAGATTTTAATATCGCCTCAAAACTAAAATAACTATCAGCACTCCAGCAGGAACGTGGCGTACTGACCTCGTCTGACCTACTTACGTCACACGGTCAACAACCACGTATCAGTCTTGCAAGCGCTCTGCCCTTCTCTGTCCATATCAAGACCGATTTAGACTATGAGCAACCATGACACGTTGCATAGTGATGACGCGGCGAAACCAGAGACCAAACTAACGCAAACAAAGCTCAGGCTTGCATAATCCTCCCCCTATCAGCTTTGCGTGAGTGGGGGATTGGGAGAGAGAGAGAGAGAGAGAGAGAGAGAGACCACGTGTGCCTCTCTGGGAGTGTGTTTGGGAAGCGTCGCCTATTGAGTCACAATAATCGGCACTTGATTCATGACCGCGCCCCGCTTTCTCGAAGCTTTTTCTTATCATCTCACTCCATATTTCGACTATAAAAGCACCCCCTGATCCGGAGAAGAACCACAGCTTCTTCTTCTCCTTTTCTCATTACTCTTCTCCAATTGTCCTCCCTCTTCACCCTTTCTTTTCCCAAGAAATGGCAAAGAAAGGGTGGGGAGGAGTACATTACTGCAGCACCTGCAGCCACTTGCTGCAATCTCTAATCCCGCCCCTTGCTGCAGAGTCATCATGCCCCACCACCCCGTTGCCGCCACCGTAGTCGCTGCTGAGGTCACCGTCGCCAAGGTTGACGCCGCCGTGCACCACCCCGTCGCCGCCGTCGTCCACCACGAGGAGAAGGTGAACAGACTTTGACTAACGACCTTTCGGAAAGCGCAGAATCCGGCGCACCACTGACCACACCACTACCGTAGTTAATCTTTTTTTACAATTGCAGCACCACCACTAAGCGGTCTACGGTACGCTGATCGATCGTCATGAGAGACCAGCTACTCCAACCGACGCGTGTTGTATATTTCCTGTAATAAATCAACTTTAGATAAACGCATTCACTCATATATCGTTGTAATTTCCACACAGAAGAGAAGACATTTCACTCACAGCGCTGCACTAATTTCGTTGGAAAAATTTCAGCGTGTTATGCTTATCGACTAGTGTTGTTAGATGGAATAATGCTATTGCAAAATAACAAAGGTTATTCGCGAATAACAATGCATTATTCGCAAATAATTTTTTGTTCTCACGAATAGAAATATGCGATATAAAAATCTATTATCGATTGAAGCCAATTCGATTATGGGCAGCTCGAAGCACCAAAACATCTTCTAAATTGTTTTCCTTCTAGAATCCTGGATGTGTTGCATTTCTGAGAGGATTTTTTTTTATTTTAAAATTGTTTTTGCCTGAATGTTGTGGCATTCAATGTATGTACACTTCGGATTTCTACGATAACAACAATAGTTAAATATTTCCGCGCATTCTTGATAATATTTGCTCACTCTTTGCAATTATTCTTATCATTTTTATGGTTGGTGATCAGAACCAAAAGTCATCGCGAAAAAGTAAACACCGTAATAAATTTAGAAGCGTAGACTGTCAACGAAGCGCTACTCAGAGCGGGAAGTCTCCAACTTTCCTTACTCTGGAGACATTGTCTCCAGCTGAGAGAGCATGCAAAATCGAGAGAGCGGGCGAGAGATAGTGAGAGATGATCTCTCGCTTTTGCATGCTCTCTCAGCTGGAGACAATGTCTCCAGAGTAGGGAAAGTTGGAGACTTCCCGCTCTGTGTACTGCGTTTCATTCACTAATCCACGAATGAGGTGGGGTTCCAGTTCTACTCAGAGCGCAAACTCTCTAACATGTACCTCTCCAGTGAATTGGGTTCTCTTATATTCAAGAGAATCCGCTCTCTACTCTCCTCATTACGCGCACTATCTCGCCAACTATCTAACAGAGTAGAGTGCACTAGAGAGGCACATGTTAGAGAGTTAGCGCTCTGTGTGATGTGGCGTTAGTTTTCCGGAAAAGCTCTTGGAAAAACTATCGAGAGTGTTAGTTTTTCCGCTAGCTTTTCCGGAAAAGGAGTTAGATTTGAATTCCCGCACTTTCTGTATCTCGGCTCCTATTGAAGCTAGCAATTAGAAAATTTGTTTTAGGGTTATTTTTTCGCATTTAGACTTCATGGTCCCAGTTTGGTAAGCATAGCTGCACTGGGAGCCGAGTTATTGCCGAAAATCAATAATTGCGGGAATTCAAATATTTAGCTTTTCCGAGCCCGCCGTGAGAAATGTAAAAGTAAAAACTAACACTCCCTTTAGCTTTTCCAAGAGCTTTTCCGGAAAACTAACACCGCATAAGGGATGGTTATGTGTTCATTGTGGAGAACATGTTGCACCAGATGAATTAAGACACAAAGGAGTTCGAACTTTTACAAATAATTTGAAACCTATCTTCACCTTGTTCAGGAACTGGTTCGAGTGTGACAGTGAGACTCAGCAAATTATTTTAATATTTAGCTTTCATAGTCACTATCGATTTCGCAAACACGATACAATACAATACAATATTTATCAGTGTCGCTTTAGAGGCGCTGATCAAGATGGGGTTTTGGTTTCAGACGTGGTCGATGGTCTTCTTTAGAATGAGTCATTTTGTCCAGAATTGAACATCGGGATCGGTCTTCATTAAATATCAACGACCCAGGATTTTGGCTGGAGAAAGAAGAAAACGATGTTGAGAGCTTGATGCTGATGATGTTACGTTCGAAGAAAGAGAGACCCAGAAAGAGAGACACGATAATCTATGGTGAAATCGGCTCTCTTCATTTCACACACTCTCTCGTCCGCCGGCTGGCGCAGAGAGTTTGTGAAATGGAGAGAGCGCAGGAACCGATTTGACACACCCTAGATTATCTTTCCATTAATATACCTTGAGTGAGAGCGAGGCCAAGTGTGACTTTCTGCGTTTGAGAAGCATCTTCAGTATCACATCGTTGCCAACGAAAAAAACAATATGAGATGAGAGTCCAGAAGATCGTTCGGAGAGGCTATTCTTACTTTTACAAGCAATTTATATTTGAAGCCACATTTCGCCACAGGAACCATATAATTCCAATTCTACGTAAGTCATCCGGTTCACGAGGTGAAAATTTGAGAAGGGAGAGACTCCCTTTTTTGGCCCAAACCCCTAACTCTGTTGAAAGATGGGGAAAGATGCTTTTGAAAAAGTTTTGAAAGGGAAAGGGTGAAAGATGACTCACAATCTTTCGCCACTCTCTGATACGATCAACAAACCACGTTTGCGCGGATAAATATCCAGATAAAACTCGCAGCTTCGCCACCCAACCACTACGACATGCACAACGTGGGTTTTATATATAGCGTTCTATATATATATATATATATATATATATATATATAATATATTTATATATATTATATATATCAAATATATATATATATAAAATATATATATAAAATATATATATATATATAATATATATATATATATAAAATATGACCCAGAAAGAGAGACACGATAATCTATGGTGAAATCGGCTCTCTTCATTTCACACACTCTCTCGTCCGCCGGCTGGCGCAGAGAGTTTGTGAAATGGAGAGAGCGCAGGAAAAATATATATATATAAAATATATATATAAAATATATATATATATATATATATATTTTATATATATATAAAATATATATATATTTTATATATATATTTTATATATATATATATATTTTATATATTATATAGCGTTTTATATGAGACGAATCGCGAGAGAATCGACCACAAGAGCCCCCTTGGAGGAAATAGAAATTCATGGTCTTCAAAATAGACGGAAAAATTAATTTAGGTATTAAAAAGCAAGGCAGTTCGCACTACGTTTACCGTTTTTCGATAAAAAAATTTGTTCACGAGCTTCAAAGCCTCAAACATGACGAAATAGAGAAAACACCGAAAACCACACCTCACGAAATTGATCGTATCTCGCTTCAAAATTGAGATAGAAACTTTTTCAAAAAAAGGAATTGAAGAGGAATAGATTCTCTGAAAATTTTTCCATTACGTCATAACTCTAAGTGTGAAACCCGAATCTGCCTGGTCGGTCATCGGCAAAATGGCCATAACTTGAACAAAACGAAAAACTATTTTTTTGGTTATGTGCAAGTTGTAGGTCATATATGATGGTATTTGGACCCCACGTATTAGATTTTTCAAGAAATGTATAAAAAAAGCGCACTCGATTTAGTGGAGGGCTGTCGTAGTGACATACCTAAAAATGATCTTTTCTGCTCTCCATTTTAGCTAATTTTCTAAAAAATATTGTAAAAATAAACTACAAACACTTTCTGGTTGCTCATTTGCCTCAGAAATGTTGCACTTAGTTGAAACACGAATGTGACGGGCAATATTTCAAATATCATAAAACCAGGTTTTTTTTCATGTTTCAGACCTGTCTATATAACTCGAAAATTACTAAACGGATGCTATAATGCCCCTCTATTGTTACCACGCAAAGTGGGGCCTTATTTCGGGACAAAATGAATTTTGAAACCTAAATTTGGCAGGTTACTGTAACATGAACAGTTCAAGATATCCGTGTATGTGTGACGTATAGGAATGTTTGTCTAGTGGTACTGAACAACTTTGCTTTTGAGTGCGAATGATTATCTTCACGCTGGAGCGAGCTACAGGTTTCAGAAAGTGCTACAATAAAGGTCAGTCGCGCGCTCTCGTTTCTCTAGCACTCTCCTCATTTCTCACACTCTCTCGCCAGTTCGATGCCCAACGAGTGCAAAAATCTTTTGCAATTATCAGAATACGACGAAATTTACCTTTACGTGCAATATTGCTAGTAATTAGTATTTTGCAAAAGATTTTTGCACTCGTTGGGCATCGAACTGGCGAGAGAGTGTGAGAAATGAGGAGAGTGCTAGAGAAACGAGAGCGCGCGACTGACCTTTATTGTAGCACTTTCTGAAACCTGTAGCTCGCTCCAACGTGAAGATAATCATTCGCACTCAAAAGCAAAGTTGTTCAGTACCACTAGACAAACATTCCTATACGTCACACATACACGGATATCTTGAACTGTTCATGTTACAGTAACCTGCCAAATTTAGGTTTCAAAATTCATTTTGTCCCGAAATAAGGCTCCGCTTTGCGTGGTAACAATAGAGGGGCATTATAGCATCCGTTTAGTAATTTTCGAGTTATATAGACAGGTCTGAAACATGAAAAAACCTGGTTTTATGATATTTGAAATATTGCCCGTCACATTCGTGGTTCAGCTAAGTGCAACATTTCTGAGGCAAATGAGCAACCAGAAAGTGTTTGTAGTTTATTTTTACAATATTTTTTAGAAAATTAGCTAAAATGGAGAGCAGAAAGATCATTTTTAGGTATGTCACTACGACAGCCCTCCACTAAATCGAGTGCGCTTTTTTTTATACATTTCTTGAAAAATCTAATACGTGGGGTCCAAATACCATCATATATGACCTACAACTTGCACATAACCAAAAAAATAGTTTTTCGTTTTGTTCGAGTTATGGCCATTTTGCCGATGACCGACCAGGCTGATTCGGGTTTCACTCTTAGAGTTATGACGTAATAAAAAAAATTTCAGAGAATCTATTCCTCTTCAATTCCTTTTTTTGAAAAAGTTTCTATCTCAATTTTGAAGCGAGATACGATCAATTTCGTGAGGTGTGGTTTTCGGTGTTTTCTCTATTTCGTCATGTTTGAGGCTTTGCAGCTCGTGAACAAATTTTTTTATCGAAAAACGGTAAACGTAGTTCGAACCGCCTTGCTTTTTAATACCTAAATTAATTTTTCCGTCCATTTTGAAGACCATGAATTTCTATTTCCTCTCCCAGGTCGATTATCTCGCGATTCGTCTCATATATAGTTTTGGCTATATTTTTTCCTCACCAGACTTACTTACTTTTATATATTTATTTGTTTATTTTACATCACAAGGGTGTGACAGAGTTTTTAAGTTTTTTTTGGCGCGAACAATCGTGTCCATTGTTGCTACTGCACAGAATATAGAGATTAGGTCACTGCGAATGTTATCAAACTAAGTACACATGATTCCAAACCTACAGACCAGGGTTAGAGTGAGAGAGTATGCAAAAGTGAGAGAGTCCCTCGCGATTTCACACGCTCTCTCACTCCAAAGGCCTTCCTGGATGGTTGACCGGCCTGTGGAATGATGTGAGTAACAACAAATTCTGCCGATTCGGTGTACAAATACAATACAATTACAATTTTAATTATTGTAATTATTGTATTGTAATTGTTTCTCCTTATTCGGTGCATTCGGTGTACAGTCAGAGAAAAATTACTTCGTCATGCATGCGAGTTAATGATTAAAGTACTTAAGCTCTCCACACGTTCCACGCTCTCTCTGCAGAAACTATGTAATTTAATCATTAACTCGCATGCATGGCGAAGTAATTTTTCTCTCTGTGTAGTTCACAGGATGCTTTTCAGAACAATTCTCCACAGCAGCACCACCAGCCGCAACAGCAGTCTGACGAAGTAAGCGAGATCATGCCGTTATTTTCACTTCGTCTCAAATTTATATTACAAAATGTAAATTGCATGATAAACATAATTATTATTATATTATCTTTCTGGGGGGTCAGAATGGTCGTTCTGAGGGGTCAGAGTTGTCATTCTGACTAGTGTTGCGAATTCGGCCGTCCGTTTCGGCCATATTTCGGCCAAAATGACCGGTTGTCTCATTTTAATAGAATTCGACTTTCTTTGTGTGGCCGGCCGTCGGACGAAATGGCCGAAATTGGCCGAAATCGGCCAGACAATGGGAGGGTATAGGCAAATTGAAAGCCGTAGGCAAAATATTGGACTGATCTCTTAATCGCTCCCTTTGTCTGCTAGGATCATTTCCATAGAGCTCTGGCCGAAATGCGGCCGATTTCGGCCAATTTCGGCCATTTCGGCAGACGTTCGAAAACGGCCTATTTCGTCTTATTCCCAGTCATTTTGGGCCGAGCCGCGACGAATGTTCGGTTCTGGCCGAATTCGTAACACTAATTCTGACCACTCAACCTGAGGGGTCAGGCGATAATAAACGCACCATTATGTATTGATTCGATTCCGGATCCCTTCATATCCCCCCTACCGACCGCAAAAGAGAGTTGTCGATGTAACAAATTCACAATTACACTGAAAGAAAATTTGCTAGGAGAATGGTTCTCCAAGGTTTCATTTGTTAGAGAACGGTTCTCCACCCTCCTCGATCCGCACACTCTCTCGTCTCGGTGAGCAAACGAGAGAGTGTGCGGAATGAGGAGGGTGGAGAAACGTTCTCTAACAAATGAAACGTTGGAGAACCATTGTCCCAGCAAATTTGCTCTCTGTGTACTGTTCAAATCTGTAAAATGTTCCCCTCGTAAACACACGTTCCGCAGGCGAGAGAGCATGACAAAAGAGAGGATACAATATATCATATTAAAATTGAAGTATCAGAACTCTTTTTTAAAGTATAGCAGTTTTGAAGCGCAAGTAGACTTTGAAAGGTAACTAAACAACTACCCGCATAACAGGGAAATTGACCGCTTTTTTAAAGAGAGAGTGCGGAGAATGAAGAAGGTTGGGGGTGTAATTTCCCTCTTATGCGGGTAGTAGTTTATTACATTTATAAAATGATACGAACACACAAAAAGCCAAAATGGTACTTCCTGTGTTTACCAAAGCGAGAGAGCGTGTAAAAGTGAGAGGGTCGCGTACGTGCCTGTGTGGTAAACAACGGAGGTCCCCAGTTCGACATTTTGTTTGATCGTATCATTTTATAAATGTAATAGTTACCTTTCAAAGTCTAAGCGCAAGTAACGCATTGATAGCCTGCGATTGATTGATAGCTGAAAACTGAAACATAGCTGGAATGAGGAATCCAGAAACATTAAAAAGATACACTCCCTTTCAGAAGGTTTTGAAAATTATGATTAGGGAAGATAAGCTCCGCCCACTCGTGACTCTAATTGAAGGGGAAAGAAACAGCGGATGAGTAGCACAAATTTCATTCTTCACTAAAAACCTCGTGCTCGGGCTTATTCGAGAGCTCTTGTGATGGGCTACAACATATGCCATGCGCACCATGCTCTGTAGTGATTAAGTAGGTCAAAAATCGATAAACGTAAGCGGGAATAGGTGATTCAATCACTTCCAGTAAAGGCACATAGTTGCGCATCTCGCAATTCGTGGGGAGAATTATTCTGATTAACTTAGACAAAACTAAATCAAATTTAATTGCCCCGCGCAATTGTGCTCCTGTTTAGAAGATTTTAGTATTATTATTTTCCGAGAATGTGCTTTGGCATGACGACTTACGGTGTTTAGCGGCTCAAATGGCAATATTTTGGGTTGTGAGCAAAAGATCCGCAAAGGATGGGATTCGAACTAACGACCTTTGGCTAGCTATGCAATCACTCTACCAATGCACCAAGATGGCAACGAACACTAGCTCTCACATTCGCTTGATGATCAGATACTATCTCCACATTCTCTCATCATAGACGCAAACTCCGCCCACCGAGAGAGAGCGCCCACCTTTTGACCCTCTCCCTTTATGAGCCGCGCGCGTGGTTTTCGAGCTGTATCTCGGCCCAGAGACAAAATATCGACAAACGGCAAAAAGTATGATGTTATTGACACCTCAGCGGCTAATATGGATGGACTTTCAACTTCATTGCATAAAATCGGCAGACCACCTTGCGGTCCCTAATTATGATGTTATGATCATAACGATTAGATCATAGTCCACAGCATTCTGGCGAGTTCGAGAGTGTGCAAATCACATGATTCCAAACCTACAGACCAGGGTTAGGACGAGAGAGTATGCAAAAGTGAGAGAGTCCCTCTCGATTTCACACGCTCTCTCACTCCAAAGGCATTTCTGGAAGGCTGACCGGCCTGTGGAATGATGTGAAATATGTCAATGGGCGATGGTCTCGCAACGAGTTTTTGCTTCCGCCCAGAACATCATTATGAAATCATACAGATTGTGATTTAGTCATTATTCTCAGTTCTTGTTTTGAAAAAAAAAGATTAAGAATTATTGATTATTATTTATAATTTGGAATTTATTTCAACCGCAGGCAGTTGAGCAGGAAGAAGATGCCGACGAGAAATTTCGCCTGAGCAAATGCCCGCGACTGGTGAGCAATCTTATTGAAAACCAACACAGAGTGCGAACTCTCTATCATGCGCCTCTCTAGCGAATCGAATTCTCTTATATTCGATGAATACACTATCTTGTAGAGTTTTAAAAACAAGTCCGGAGTGTATGAAATGAAGAGATTCGGACTCGTTTTTAAAACTCTACTATCTTGCCTATTATCAAAGAGAGTTGCATTATATCGAGAGGCACCCGTTAAAGAGTTTTCTCTGTGTGTACTGTATTGAACCAGAACTGTGCGGAAAAGAATCTGAATTTTGATCCAGGATGCCTCTCTTTTCAATATAATCGTCATGAGAATTCGTTTAAAACAAAATTTGTGAAAATTCGATAAATGGCTCTCGACTTACAGCAACTTTCGCCGAAACCTCGTTGTGTATGTTGCCCGGCCGGTGAAGCTCGCGCCTCTGAAAACCACCCTCTTGCCGCCGTTGTCCCACACGAAAAGAAGGTACAAGCGATTTTTCGGAAATCGCAGAACCCAACGCACCACCACACATTTTACATTTTACATTTGAACAACTTTATCAGCTGGTTTTGGGTGTTAAAGCTGGGTTGCCATGAGAGATCTCCATTGCTTGCGATCGTTTCTTGCGAGTTGCACGAATTGTGGTCCAGCAGCGTTGACGAAATCATCTCTCCATCTCTTTGCCGGTCGGCCTCGCTTCCTCTTCCCTCTTGGGGTCCAATCGAGCATCTTCCGATTCCACCGATAATGGCTTTGATTCGAGATTCTTTCTACCCATATCCATTTCCGTCTTTCCGCCTCTCTAACTACATCCTTCAATTTAGTGATGTCACGGATCCGCCATTTGTGACGTGATCAAATACGGTAATTCCAATCATTTTGCGTTCTAGTTTGCGCTGAGCGACGGAAAGAATTTGTTTTTCTCGTTTACAGAGGTACCAAGTCTCGGAACCATACAAGAGTGCGGGTAGAACTACACCGTCGAAAAGGCGCTTTTTGAGTGACATGGGGGACCCACGTTTCCGAAAGAATTCGGGGTATTTGTAAAATGCCCAATTCGCACTTCTAACCCGCCTGTGAACTTCTCCCACAAACCTATTGGGACCGAGAGTGACTTCTTGCCCCAGATATACCACCTTGTCTACCGTTTGCACTACCTCACCTCCCACTACGACCGGCCTGCCCATTGGATTTGTCGTTAAAGCGACAGTTTTTGAGCCATTTAATTGCAATCCCACCTTCAGTAGTTCCCGTTCTAGTTCCTTTACCATAGTTTGGACTTGGCGTGAGTCATGGGAGATTATTACACAATCATCTGCATAGAGAATGTGGGAGAGATATTCGCCGTCTATACATACTCCCTTTCGGTCCCATTTTACCCTGCGGAATACCGTATCAAGCACCGAGACGAAAAGACGCGGGCTTAATCCATCACCTTGGCGCACCCCCCTTCCGATGTTAACCTCCACCGCTTTCCCATTGACAACTATGGAACTTTTACTCTGAACTGTGAGTGTCTGCAAGAATTGGGTATACGTTGAATGCACACCGTCATGTTCCAGAGCAGATAAAACGGAACTACACAGGACAGAGTCAAAAGCCTTGCTAACGTCTAGGAAAAGGAGATAGAGAGGGCGCCTGTATTCCCTGCAATTTGAGATGAGAGTATTGAGAATATATATACCATCTACAGTGGAGTGCCCGGCGCGGAATCCCTGTTGCTCTCGCGATCTTTGATCATCGAGTGAACGACCAATTCTATTGTTGATAACGGCAGTGAGGGTCTTTTGAATAACCGGGAGGAGAGATATGGGACGGTAGTTTTTGGGAGTTGTTTTATCCCCGCCTTTATGGAGTAATATTGTTCGACTGTCGCCGAATCCGCTTGGAATAATACCCTCTATGAGAATTCTATTGAAGATGGAAGCTAGATACGGTGATACAATATTGGACCCCAGTTTAAGCATTTCTCCCGTTACCTTATCGTCCCCGGGTGATTTGCCCGATGTGAAACCACTCAACACGCTCTCAATTTCGTCTCTACCGATGGGGATGAATTTATCCTCCGACTCTTTCACTCTGTAATTCCTACCACTATCGCCTCGATATAATTCATTGTAGTAGTCTCTGAATACCTTTTCCAGCTCAGCTTGGGTACTTACCACTCCGCCTTTCCCTTGCATTTTTACTATTCTTTATTACATGTTGATAGGGCACACAAAATATGAATCACTTCTTCTAAGTGGTATTTCTTCGTATATAAAGGGCGATGAAATTATTGAATCAACGGCCTGACATTCAAAGTGAGTGCTCCCGGCTCCTGATGGATAATTGGTTAAATGAGTCTACCGAAGACAAACATGTAGAGCTTTACAACAGTTGAAACATATTATGATGAACAAGGATTCGTCAGGAGAGAGTGGCAAGCCTTTCACAACAATGGGAAACTTCATTAGGGACTCTAATTAATAAATACATGAAAACTCACGAAGGAACTACCGTACTCCTCCTGCCCTCCCATGTCTCACTGCGCAGCTCCTCGAGCGGCGGATCGATACGAGGTCTACAAGTATTTGAATTCATAATGTGGAAACAAAACTAGCATGGTCCAAACGAACACTAACTCCGTTTACTACCACGCGCGAGATATGAATTCTTTTAACAAATAAGTAGAAAGTGAACTCATGACAAATGGGAGGATGGCGTTCGGGTTTGTGATGGTTGGCTGTCCCGAGAAAGATAAACGAACTAATTCTTTAACAGCAAACGTTCATCGTTGTCTGGCTAATCGTGCGTCTGCTCGCCACGAGTTCACTTTCACCCTTCAAAGGTAGCGTGCATTTTGGATCGAGTTCATTTCTCGCACGACTGCGAACGCGATTTTCCGCAATATGGCTAATTTCAACCACAAGTTGAAAGATCAGTCCAACGAATCAAATTTCACTCACTTCTTTCTCTCGCCGTCTCCTCTCTCATCCTCCCTCCCTCCTCCTCCTTCTCCATCTAGCGACTGTCCCGGATTTCTGAAGGATGAATTATAAAATGAAAGTGCCGACACGTGCTTAGCTCTCCACCGTTTCCAAACGAATGATTCACAAGGTTTTCTCAGATAAAGAGTGGCTAACCTTTCTTGAGCCGCTTCCGTCCGTAATCGAGCTCCTTTTTTATTCCTTGATACGGGCGCCATTGTCACTGAACAGCTTTATTAACGAAATGCAATGGAATATCAGATAACATCTTTGCAAACTCTCACCATAAACGAACACGAATGGGAAGCAAGGGTGATTATTTAGGCCGGGCGAATCGATTTCGATGAGAAATATAAGCAAACTTTTAAAGATAACCTCTAAAAATGGCCAGGAAAGCAAAAACAGGCAGAATTACGTTACGGGCAACAATCATAACTTTTGATCGCACTGCCTCAGAACAACGATAGATCTTCACCGAGGTTCTCTATTGACAGCGCTAGCATAATCATCGGATAGATTGTACGGAATTCTCGTCATTCTCAAGAACAAGTTCAGAAAAGTACCGCACGGGACAAGTACTTTCCGCCGAACCGTGATAACTTTTCAACTCGCAGCCTCAGAGTCGCGATTATCATTCCAAAACGCGTTCAGTCATTTCGCCTAGCATAAACATCGGATGAATTTCTAGGAAATGACACAAAAAATCAATAAACGGCGTGAAAACACGAACACGGGCAGGAACTGCGCGTTACACATTTTTGAATGAAACCGCGACGCGTGCGCGCCACGCGAACGCGTGCTATGTCAGATTCATGATCGCTGCGGTTAACCGGCCGTGGCCTGTGGGGGAGACCCAGGTGTGACAATGACTAATTTGCTTTTGGAACATGGTATTTCCAATTCGCAATTTTAGATTTTCGCATAACGTCACCACTTTCTCTCCTCTCTCATTGCGCTCCCCGAATCCGAATTTTCCCAAAGCTCTTTCTCCGGCTTGTCTACTTCCCACTCTTGCATTCAGATCCCCCATGATCACCTTGTAAACTTTACGGTATTTCCGTTGCTCTGGCACTAAACTTTGAAACGCGCTTTCGAGATCGGTCAAGAAATCATCGTATTGATCTTCGGTATGATTAGAGCATGGACCGTAACATTGGATTAGGCGCAGAAGAACTTTGTCAGGAAGGCGGAAATCAAGAATCGCAATACGGGGAGAAATAGTCAAGAACCTCACCACTCTCGATCTCATCCTCCGATGGACGAAGAATCCACATCCAGCTGATCGATTATCCAGGCGTCCCGTATGGTAGAGAGTTCCAGAAGAGTCCGTGAGGTCAATTGCGCCTTCCTCCTTTCGTCGTACTTCACAAAGTCCGATAACGTCCGCTTGAATCTTCATGACTGCTTGATCGAATAGCGTCAATCTCCCATCAGTAGCGAGGGAAAGGACGTTCATGGTTGCCATGAAGAATGGGAGATCCATGGTTGGGCCTTTCTCCCACGGCTGGCCAGTTCCGGGTTGGGAGGATCGAGAAGACTGGAGAGGGGCGTACGAAAAGAGGTATCGACCGCCCGCGATGAAGGAAATGAACTCGAATGACCACACTATCGCTGTAAATTATTAAATTTACATTGCAGAAGCCTGTAGCGTGGCCGTATGGTGATCGATCGGCGTGAAAGAGAAGCTACTACAACCGACGCATTTTGAATATTTCTTGTAATAAATCAACGTTCAATTAAAGAAGGAGTATCACGAATCTCCTGCTCCATCATTCCTCATCTCCTATCTTTCAATGACGCGGTCGCTTTCTCCTCGTCCACCCTTATCCCTCCCTATAATTTTTGAATCCCTGCATTCAGGGTCAGTTTGGCACAAAGCCAAACGCGAATAACTTTGTTCAAACTTATCGGCTGAACATGCGGTTTGCGGGGCTCGTATCTGGAAACCGATTACCATAACCCGATAGTGAGAACTCAGTTGACCAAATGTTCGTGGGACACCATCTTTAACACATTTTCTCAATGTGCTTCATTCCACACATGACAAAACACTTAACGAAAATAGTTAGTGAGTGCTGTGTTATTTGACGGTTGCTTTATTAAAAAAATTATTTATCTTCCTTTTAAAAAAAGTGTTTGTCTTTTAAATTGCCGTCGCATCCTTTACGAATAAATAAATGAATAAAATTAATTAATTAATTAATTAAGGGATAAATTAGCAAAATTCCGTGCATGCTGCTGATTCCCGTGATAACAACAAAATCGTCACAACAGAGCATTCTTGTGAATGCTTTCTTGCTGTTTGCAAATGCTTCTCATCGAGGGGTTAGTCATTACAAAACAGAAAATCATATGTATGAAATACGTCATCGTTTGCCAAATAAGCATCTTTGACTAGTCCACAGTGCACGGGAAGATGGGATTAGTGTTCTGAGCAGAGGCGGCATTGAAAGACCAATGAGTTCAAACGTTTACATATAAGTTGAATCTACGTTTCGCCTGGTCCTGACATTCGCCACGTATTTCCTAACATCCACAGATTCGAGAATGAGAAAGTGTGGAAAGGGGAGATACGTTATTCCCCACCTCACCCCTTTATGGATTTTGCCCAGGCTTTAACCAATTGGTTCCAGTTCATAGGGGAGGCGCACTTTCATCGTCCTCGTCGATTATTGCGGGAAATTTTCTCCCCTTATCACTGAAAGAAGGGGATGACTCACGCTCCTTTCGCCACTCTCTTCTCTCACGTGTGATCAACACGCTCATTGCCAGATAAAATAGCCTGTCGTTACTCTTTCTCTTTCTCTCTTTCTCCTCTTTCTCTGTACACTCTATACACCTTCTGACCACTCCGTCATGCACAATGTGAGTTTTCAATAGTTTTGGCATTTATTTAGCTTATTATAGGTGCAGCATCATTTAGATGCCGTTTTTGGCACGTATAAATCTCGTAAGAAATTGCTATACATTGTCGAATTAGATTAATCATCTCCATTTCAACCGGTCACTTCCAGAACAACAATCCTCAGCCGTACTATCAGCCGACTCAGCCTCAACAGCAGCCTGGCGCAGTGAGTGCACTCAGAAAAACTAGGATCAGGACACAAAGTGAAAAGTTAATTTACCTATAAGTGAAACGTCTCTTATTAATTCTAGTGGTAAAAAAAAGGTGAAGGCATCCCCTTATCTAGGCTCCAAGTGCTAAGGCCAGCGCATAATAGGCCAGTTCAATCCGGAGGGCCCAATCTCTTCTTCGGATCTAGTTACCTTCGTGGTTACACCACTACCAATCTTTACTCATTCGAGCGCCTTGGTGAGGCGGTGGCGGTATGCACAGCCGGGAATCGAACCCCAGTGTGGAACGGAATGAAACTGGGAGGGCGCCTTAGACCACTACACCAGTTCGGAATTCTAGTGACTTTCACTTAGAGGTAAGTGAACATTTCACTTTGTGTCCTGATCCTAGTGACTTTTTTTCTCAGTTGTTTCAAAGGTGCAGCCAACGCAACACATTGCTAGTCTGCGAATAATTGATAGCAGAAGAGCGAAACATATTTGAAATTAGGAATCTATAAACAAGAGAAAGAAACGCACTCTTTCGGAAGGGGTAGAGTAGGGTTGGTCAAATCGGTTCCTGCTCTCTTCTTTTCACACACTCTCTCGCCAGCCGCTTAGCGCAGAGAGTGTGTGAAATGAAGAGAGCAGGAACCGATTTGATCAACCCTAGGGTAGAGTATATAAAGTTTGAATTACATATATAATGACTAAACCGTAATCATTATGATCGGTTAAAAAAAAATTCAACATTCATTTCTACGTGTCAGGCAGCTCAACCGATCCGTCTTGACATCAACGATTTCCGCAATACTCCGCAGCGATTTGTGAGTGTTCTAATCGATATCTTACCATGTTCTAGGGTTGTCCGTTCGGCGTCGGTTTCGGTTATACGGCGTCTCTTTTTCTCTCGTTCTCTCCCCTTTGTCAGCCGTATAACCGATCTCTCGCTGAGAGGGTCGTAATACGAAAACCGAACTTGCATCCCTACCATGTTCCCACATGTAACCTGCGGAGGGAACAGTGTCCCTTTTCAATTAATTCTTTGCAGGGTTCTCAATACGGCCCTCCGCCCTTCTACGGCGGCAATGCACAGCGTCCGCGAGGGGATTGAATATCAATTCCATCGGAAGTAAAACCGGAAATGGAACCGGAAACCAACCAGAAACAACTCATACATCATTATTACCCACTGTAAAGCTAAATAAATAAAGCAAATTAAATTTCAATATACATATTGTGTGTATTTATGTCCACCAGTCAGCAAAAATACAACGCGCGGAGATCGGTAAAGCGGTGTCAATCGAAAATCGATAATGAGTGTGAAACAATTGATAAATCAATAGTCAGGGATCGGCCGGTTTCGGCATGAATGTCATGCAGAATGAGGGCGGAGGAGGGAGGGTTGTGACGGGTGGAACGAGCGGCTGAAATACAAGAATATGTTTAATAGTAAATATTATTTCATCCCACTAAAACAAGTATGCTGCATGTAAATTGCCGTGAATCACACCTGAGAGAGCGCTCACTGACATAATAATAAAATAATACATAAAGTGTTATAAGGCGTTATCTAGTTTGTGGGGTTCCGCTGTGAGTGACTATAGAATCCACTCGCTGATCGGTTTTGAAACAGCATGTTGAAACGGCGTTCTAACGCGTTACTAGAAAGAGCTCTTTTTGTTCGATACTCATGATTTTTATGATTTTTTGGCTGCAAACTCTCTTTAACGTTTATATGACTTTTTCTCTTCAGAAAAGTGATTCTGCATACCACTTTGATATGTTGTCATAGTTTTCATGTCCTAGTTGTCAATTTGGTTCTTGCGGATGGTAGTCCCTACAGCTCGAGTATTCAGATTTGAAGTTTTACACGGAGATATACGTTCGCAGCCTTTTGTTTTATTTTTTTATGACGAAAAGGCAGCCGTTCCACTCAATGGGTTTGATTTTTATTTATAGATGAAAAATTTGAGAATAGAATTATCGATCAACTGTAGCACTCGTTCTTCAAAAACCACTGAAACACAGATGCTGTGTGTTGGCGCATCGCATTGAAGAAAGTGTCCCGGCCGTTCTCATTGTGAGACAATTGAATTCGATCACCCGACGGGAGCGCCGAAAATATTCATAACTGGCAAAATCTCCCCTATATTATCTTACTTTGTGATCGCAGGATTTCGCGATTCTTGCAATAGTGAGAAAGAAATGCTGAAAAAGAAAGAAATATGTCGGGAAAGAAGGAGAAGCAGGGGGTCAAGCGCCTGTGGCATTTGTGTTTCACCAATTTCTCATAACAGAAATTAGATGTCAAGAATCGGTAGTATCGAGTGCCGCAAGGATGATAAAAAATGAAAAAGTGGAGACAAATGGCAGCAACAGCATTCGCAAATCGATCGCTATTATTTTGTTATTGCTCTATTCACGGCATTCTACATGAGGTGAGGAAGAGAGGTAGAACAGAGGGTGCCTCTCATCTGATCTAATCGATAGAGCGAGAGACTGGAGGGAATGAGAGGGTTTGCATGTTGGCATCTTGCCACACGCAACCCGGGTTCCTACACGGAAATATTCAAAATAAATGGCGCCAAAACGCCGTGCTATTTTGCTACTGCTATTGCTATCGCGCTGCTGTTTTACGTCCAACTTGTGGAGCGACTGTATATTCACTAATATTTGAGTAGTAAGCCATTATTAGGTTTAGATACCTCTACGGAGTTCTGATGAAGTGTTTTGTGGAAGAAAGTCTCACACTCTCTTCTCCCTTTCCGCATTTCCGTCTCCCCAGAAAGTGGGCGGAGACTGTGGTTCCGTGAGAAAGGTCCATCTTGTCTCACCTTTCGCTCTCTCGCAGATGCCTCTTCTGCCTCCTTTGCTGCTTTGGTCGCTTGTGGGAGGACGGGAGGCGGGAATTACTCCTGAAAATTCATGAATTGACGCTTTAATTATTGGTGAATATGTTATCGTCGGCCGAGCTGTTGAAAATGATTGGATTTTTACGATTGTCACTCTGCATTGCAACAAAAAATCAACGGGCTGAAGTGTTTTTTCAGGCCCACGTCTTCAGCTAAGGATCAATTTCAGCAACAAGAGTGGAATCAGATAGTTGATTTGCAATTTTGTTTGTTGAAAGTAAAACACCACGCATAGCGAGGATTCCCGTGAACATTGTTTGGCGCTTAACACATTCCACCGAAAAGTATTTGATGCACAATACGACGTAAAGCGAACCCATTCAGCAATTATACAGTCAAATTGACATATTGTGAACAAAGTATTATAAGATATCATAAGTTATTATAACTATTTATAACTTCTTTTTCCTGAGGTTCCCATCGAACCAAAAAATCTGCAATTTTGACAGGCGCCTTTTTTCCGCTTGTGAATAACTTATTACCGAACAGAATTTTAACAAAAAATCATTTCTGGGCGGTTTCCCGTAGTTCGCATTTAAAGCCAGAGCCGGGACGCGGGGCGAGCCAGAGCCGCGATTCCAACCAAGCCGGATCCGGAAATTAGATTTCGGATTTGCTGCGATTCAAATACCTCCCATGGCTATTGTTGTCTTGGAGTTTCAATCGCTCGCGCACAACCAACTTGGCAATGGTTTATCGGTATTCAGGCGAGAAATTTGAATATGAAATCTAATTCCCGGATCCGGCATGGTTGGAATCGCGGCTCTGGCTCGCCCCGCGTCCCGGCTCTGGCTTAAAATGCGAACTACGGGAAACCGCCCAGAACTTTTTCAAATGATTTTTTATTAAAATTCTGTTCGGTAATAAGTTATTCACAAGCGGAAAAAAGGCGCCTGTCAAAATTTCAGATTTTTTTGGTTCGATGGGAACCTCAGGAAAAAGAATTTATAAATAGTTATAATAACTTATGATATCTTATAATACTTTGTTCACAATATGTCATTTTGACTGTATATCGCATCTTGCCCTTCAATAACAACAGCATTCTTCGGATCTCCACTCGCTTTCGTTCGCTCCCGAATATCGGCGAGACTCATGAGCATCGTGATGTTCTGCAATGACATTATCAGTTCGCAATTGAAGGTACATCTATTACATTTATAAAATGATACGAACACACAAAAAGTCAAAATGGACCTTTCTGTGTTTACCAAAGCGAGAGAGCGGGCAAAAGTGAGAGGGTCGCATACGTGCCTGTGTGGTAAACAACGGAAGTCCGTCATTTGACTTTTTGGTGTGACCGTATCATTTTATAAATGTAATATAGAAGAGCCCACATCAATATATAAATCGGTGCCCTGACTGTCTCGCTTGCTAGTCTTCTTTCGCAAAAGAAGGTTTCGAGGAACTGGTCGCTTTTTTCTTAGTGTGACTGCCAAACCGTCAATCATTAGTTTGTTCTCAACGCAGCTAATATTATCACTAAGCTGAAACGCGAACCTCGTGTGCTTTGAAACTTTTACTCATACAAAATCATGTAAAAAAGTCCGCGCATGGTTTTTTTTTGTTAATATTTTTGAAACCACCAACCTTATTGTCGTCCTGTCTCTGGTACAACATCCCCCCCCCAAAGTGTAGCAGGCCGTACATTCCAACGAGCTGCAAATAGGACCTTGCTGCAAATCGAGTGTTGCATGGCTTGAAAGCTGCAGAAAGTCGGTAGTAGTAAATCACAGCGAATCAATAAAATCAGAAAATTAAGGTTGCCCTACCTTACAAGAGTAGTATGAGTAGATGGTGAACAGTTTGCCGAATTTTATCCACCGGTTGGGATCCTCGCCTGAATTTCGAATTTAATTAGAAACTGAAGTACTGTTTTTGTTACATCTATATGAGAGGAATCGCGAGAAAATCGACCATTTGAGGGGGGTATGCGGAACTAGAAAATTTTTCTCTTCGATTTCCCTGTAAACATAGTTCAAGGTACTTTCAATCGTGTACTTTCTTTCAATTGTACTTTCAATTTAGAGCTGGTTGATATCTTTTCATAGAAAGACGCTAGAGCCTCAGGAAAAGTGGCTCTAGCGTCTCTCTGACGGACGAGACTGACGGGAGCGCGTGCTCTAACACCCCTCGCACCCTCTCATTTTTACACACTCTCTCGTCTGGTTCAACACCATTATTGTTCAAAATGGCGTAATATCCGTAAACTCTACTTTTCTAGTCGTATGTAAGCTAAATTCTTTAAAAATATCATGGCAAAAGAAAATTCGATCAAAAGGAGTCGAACAAAGCGAGAGAGTGTGTGAAAATGAGAGGGTGCGAGGGGTGTTAGAGCACGCGCTCCCGTCAGTCTCGTCCGTCAGAAAGACGCTAGAGCCACTGTTCCTGAGGCTCTAGCTTCTTTCTATGAAAAGATATCAACTAGCTCTAAAGAGCAAAGTTGTTCAGCATAGTTGGCACAGTACTCCTGGCACGTCAGATCGTGTCCACCAAACGAACGGACATGTGATATTCTGTAAAATTTTCAAAAACCTTAAAAATAAAATAACTCAATTTCTGCTGGCGCCGTTTTTGTATAACTACATGAGCTGTCTCCTACCGACATATGTTCATGATTCAAGTCGATATGGCACATGCCACACTTCCGGAACGTTAGTTTTATCGATCGAAATATTGTCGCTCCATAATCCGGAAAATCGATTTCTTCGAGTCAAATCAATTAGTATTCTCTAACAAGGGGTCTGCATAACCTCACGGAAAGGTTTATATAAATTTCACTAAAATTTGGAAATGAGACCTCAGGAGCAACTCAAAACAAGTTTCAAAAAATGCCCTAATCGATTCCTAAGTAATATTGACCCGGCAAAAGTAAGTCACAAGCCTATCCACTCATTTACATACCTCTTGGTGTGACCTACGAAAGTGTGGTCCAATGGCTCAGGCGGTAGAGCGCCAGGGCTATCAATTTTGTCCCGCAGGTTCAACCCCTACCAACATATACCCTTTTTGCTTTATTTTTAGAATATTATTTTAGTGTAGATCATACTTTTTGCATCGGTTGACACCCACATTGGCGAGCCTGAGAATGATTAATTTATGAAAAATGCACCCAACTGCATTTGGATCTGGAATTTGATCGAATGAAAGGATTCATACGCAGTGGCACTGCCTCTAGAAAACTGATAGAATGTCAACGGACGTTCTCTTTCCCAAGTTCAAAATTTCCTTAATTTCAAATTTGATGATAATGACAAGCAACGATTTCGCGAGGCAGACACTTTCCTGGAAGAAATTGTTAATGATACCGAAATGCGCGAATATTTGGATTGACGACCGACCAAATATTGTGTTTATTTTGCGATCCATCTGTCACGACTATCAGTCGACTTTTCACCTCTCTTTTCATGGAACAAACTATAGTCGGCGAGGCAAAACACAACATTCAACACTTCGTTTGACATCCGTTGTAGGGATTAGGTGAAGAGTGTATAGGGAATGTTGAACTTGGGAAAGAGAACGTCCGCTGACATTTTATCAGTTTTATTTTATCAGTTTTAGTTTTTTTTATTTCATCATTTTATCATTTTATCAGACTAGAAAAGTAGAGTTTACGGATATTACGCCATTTTGAACAATAATGGTGTTGAACCAGACGAGAGAGTGTGTAAAAATGAGAGGGTGCGAGGGGTGTTAGAGCACGCGCTCCCGTCAGTCTCGTCCGTCAGAGAGACGCTAGAGCCACTTTTCCTGAGGCTCTAGCGTCTTTCTATGAAAAGATATCAACCAGCTCTAAAAAGCAAAGTTGTTCAACATAGTTGGCACAGTACTTCTGGTACGTCAGATCGTGTCCACCAAACGAAAGGACATGTGATATTCTGTAAAATTTTCAAAAACCTTAAAAATTAAATAACTCAATTTCTGCTGGCGCCGTTTTTGTATAACTACATGAGCTGTCTCCTACCAAAATATGTTCATGATTCAAGTCGATATGGCACATGCCAAACTTCCGGAACGTTAGTTTTATCGATCGAAATATTGTCGCTCCATAATCAGGAAAATCGATTTCCTCGAGTCAAATCAATTAGTATTCTCTAACTTAGAGTTTCTAAAATGTTTTCCGATGGTATTAGTCAGTTTCGACCGCAAAAGTGCCATTTTAAAGTATCACAAACAAATGTTTCAAAAAATCGATTTTTTTGAAAAAATCTTCACCTGAGGCCGATTTTGTTTGCACCTACCGATTTGGCTGAAAGTTGTTTTTAAAAATATATAAAAATAGTCTCTACAAAATGTGCATGGAGGGAAATTGAAGTTTTTCCGATTGCACTTTTTATGGCACTTTTCACCCTATAAAATACTGCAAAATCGAAAAAAATTAAAATGTCACGTGAAAATATAGGAATTGTGGGAAATCCATTTCTCTATTTAATGAAAAAAAATTAGAACTCCATATCTCAATTTTAAAGCGAGTTATGAAATTTCTACGGAAGCACACTCGGGTGCAAAATCCGAAGGACCGTCACTTTGTTACTCGCGTACTCGAAAAATAAGGCCTATCTCGAAAAACGGAAAACGCTACCAAATATAGCACGATTGAAAGTACCTTGAACTATGTTTACAGGGAAATCGAAGAGAAAAATTTTCTAGTTCCGCGCTCTGGTCGATTCTCTCGCGATTCGTCTCATATATTATTTTCGCAGCATTAATATGCGTAAATAATGTAAATTACCTTCGTGATTCTGATCGATGAGCTCGCACAAGTAGAGCACCTCTCTGCATACATGAACACTTGCCTGATTCATGTTTCAGTAATGAGTTACGTAAAATTTTACTGGAAAGTTTGTGTCACGTAAGCACTGGTATTGCAAGACATTTAAATAAAAACTCGGCAAATTGATCACCAACGGACAAGATAAATTGACCTCTGCAGCGGCACCGCCTGATTGAGGATTCAACGATAGATTAAACAGAGGGGGCAAAGAGAACAATTAATTCGGCTGGCGTATCAAGTGCTAAACAATATCGACAACAGCAATGAAAGAATATCGAAAGAAAGTAAATATTATACGAAACATGAAGTAGTTCTTGACCTTTACAAACAACGAGGGGGATTGAGTCCTCTCACTTTCGCATGTTCTCTCACTTCTTCTCCCCTTTCTGGAGTTTTCACCGAGATCAACAATGAAACGATACCCTCACTGTCCGTCCCCTCGCGTCAGTCTTCGATCCGGCCGTCGGTCTACCGTAATCCTGCGCGGCCGTGTCCAAGTTCTGGACGGTGTACGTCTCGGAGAAGGGATTTCTGCAATTGTTTTAAATTTAAGTAATTCTAAATTATCAACTTTTTGATCAGTGCAATTCTACACTGTTCTTCTGATCAAAAGGCGGATAATTTCGAATTAAAGAATTTTTCATATTGCATTACATTCCATAGCTTCTTCGAACTGCATAGGAAACCTTCCAGGCATGCTTATGCCAATTGTGAAACATAAATCGGCCGGTGCTCTTCCTACTTTCTCATCGTTTGCTGAAGGATAAAATTCGGGTAAGCAGTTAGGTCAGATCTCCTAATTTCGCGACTTTTAGAGAGTATGCTTAGCGAAGAGATCTGACCCATCTTTTTTTATCGAATGTCATTCAAATTCGGCCGAATCAGGGTGCGATCGTTTTAAGAACAACTTGCTTCACTACCAGCCGCCATAGCCACAACAGAAGCCTAGCACTGGCGCAGTGAGTGGGCTTTTTATTAAATGAAGGGTGTATCGAAGATCAAATACCCGCATTATAATCGGCATATAACCAGAGTGAGAAACATGATTCACCCTTGTAAAATCAAATAAACCTAAACCGATTATTTTTGTGCTAATCAAACAATGTAATCGTCATTTAATATAGATAACAATTTCATTTCCCCCGTTAAATTACTACTAATATTTCCTTGTAAGTTGTAATATCATTTTCGAAATTAATTACAACTACAGGCAGCTCAGCAGCCGATTGCCGATTCGCCTGGACATAAACGACTTTAGGAATACCGCGCCGCGATTTGTGAGTTTTACCTCCCAAATGACCCCTTCCTTATTCCCTTCCAATAAGATGCGATAGGAACAGGCTACATCGGCAAATGTGTATAATGATACTACCGGAAGTCGGACCATCGTAATAGTATGTAAAGTTATTTTTGCCGGGTTCTCAATACGGCCCTCCGCCCTTCTACGGTGGCAACGCACAGCGTCCGCGAGGAGAAGTGCTTCCTCTGGAAGTAAATTATGAAATGGAACCGGAAACCAACCGGACACAACTGTTTCATCATTATTATACCGTCACATGCCCGAGGGTCCCAACCCCCGGGCACGTAAGTGAGCTCCTCTAGTCTCCTACCGTGAAGAGAAATAGAGAAGGAACAAGTGTGAATAAGAGAGGGATGAGGGTAATGACCGACCTTAGTGGAAGAGGGGAGAAACCACCTCTCCGGGAGAGCGAGCCCGGGGGAACTGACGAGGGCGAGGGGGCGGCGCGAGCCTGCCCCTCTCCCTCTTCCTCTCTCCCTTGCTCCCTGTTCCCTCAGGGATGCAACGTCCCCCAATCCAACAAGATCTGGCCCCCAGATCCAAAATTTATCATACAAAAATTCTTATAATTCAGAATCGATTGCAAATTGAAGAGTGAACTGAATTCGGTAAATTGAAGATTGATTGAGAATTTGTGTGTGAAAATGAGGGTGAACATTAAATATCGTAAAAATAAGTTTAAAGAAGTAAGTGGGAGTGAAAAATTCTATCAATTATTTAAAATTATAATCCTAATCTCAAAACTAATAAGGCGTTTCGCTTGACAATATACCCTTTTTCGACTTGTTTCATTTCAAACATCCCGTAACTCACCGGTCTTGTTCGAGGGCACAGGACTCTAGGAACCACACGTGTGAGGGAGCGGATACATATTAATCCCCCCGCTCCCAAAATCGCCTCTGGGTTCTGAAGTGGAAGTGCACTCGAGTAGAACGGTGAACGCGGGATAAGCAATTTACACGAGTCGAGCAAGGGTATGGAAAAGCGATCCAGCCATCTCAATCTTTCAATAATAAAATTATATACATTTTTTCTTGTCACTCCCACTTACTTCTTTATTAAACTTATTTTTACGATATTTAATGTTCACCCTCATTTTCACACACAAATTCTCAATCAATCTTCAATTGACCCAATTCAGTTCACTCTTCAATTTGCAATCGATTCTGAATTATAAGAATTTTTGTATGATAAATTTTGGATCTGGGGGCCAGATCTTGTTGGATTGGGGGACGTTGCATCCCTGAGGGAACAGGGAACAAGGGAGAGAGGAAGAGGGAGAGGGGCAGGCTCGCGCCGCCCCCTCGCCCTCGTCAGTTCCCCCGGGCTCGCTCTCCCGGAGAGGTGGTTTCTCCCCTCTTCCACTAAGGTCGGTCATTACCCTCATCCCTCTCTTATTCACACTTGTTCCTTCTCTATTTCTCTTCACGGTAGGAGACTAGAGGAGCTCACTTACGTGCCCGGGGGTTGGGACCCTCGGGCATGTGGCATGTGGCATGTGACGGCATGTGGCATGTGTAATAAAGTATTCACTTCTTGAATAATTCATGTTATATGTATTTATGTCCACCAGTCAGCGAAAATACAACGCGCGGAGATCGGTAAAGCGGTGTCAATCGATAATCGATAATGAATATGCAACAATCGATAAATAATGTGCTCAGGAATCGGCGGGTTCCGGGGGCAGAGGAGGGAGGGTAGTGACGGGTGGATCGAGTGGCTGAAATACAATAATATTGAAATAATAACTAGCTTTCCAAGCTAATCAAGTTTTATAAGGCTTTGTCTAATTTCTGGGATTCGGCTTTGGATGACAAGGGAATCCACTCGCTCATCAGTTGAAACCGCATGCTGAAACGGCGATCTAACCCGTTAGTAGAACGCGTATGTGTTTTTACTCGGTACTTAATCCAACTAGCTTTTTTTCCGCATCGTGCTTTATTCGCGTCATGAACCTAGAGATTCTAGTAGAGAATACTAGGCTGTTGCAAAAGTCTTGTCGCGTTTCGGGGTACGAACATCTTTATCCCTACCATCTTCAAAGATGAACCAATGAACTTGGGAATAGTCTACGTTCACACCACTAGTAGTCCTCTATAATTCGCGCAACTTATGGATACCACCCTCATAGAACGCCGGGGTCTATAATTTGAAGAAGCCGGTCAACTCGTTTACGATATCAACTCGGATCTTGAAGTGCTGTTCTCTGAGGAAGTTAGTGATGGTGGGGAACAAGTTATTTTCGTAGAGGGTAATGTCTGACGACTAAGAAGGATGGATTAGGATGGCGCTTCCCTACGCCGCCAGTTCAGAATTGGTCACCCTCGCAGTAAGGGATCCAGCGATGCAGTGTTGGAAGTAAACATTTGCCCATAATCCGCGTCTCTTATCGACTTTGGTCTTGACTTATTATATATCAATGGTGTACACCTGTACCATGCTAGTGGTGTCTTCGAGTCGGAGCTCCCAGCACTGATCGCCCCGGGCGCTCCACGAAATTCGCAACATCATTTTTGACTACCGAAAACTGTGTTTGGGAACATCGTCTGCTTTCTAATCTGCATCAACCCACTGGTATTTGGGTACAACGTTTTAACACTTTACCCCTGCATAATCCCCAGACACCATTTAGTCCAGACAGCTGAAGGCCCTGTGGAAAATTAGGAAAATCGCATCTCCACGGTCAGAAAAATGACTGGATCCTAGAATTCGTTGTAAGTCAATCTTCCCATATTTTTCTTCTTTCCCATCTCGTGAAGTCCCCAATGTATGGTGATAAAGTCGACCGCTAGTGTGCCGCCCAGTTTGCGCATGATCTGATAGGGGTCTGTTTCTTGCTCTGTGCACAGAGTGCCAAAATATAGATGGAGGAATTTCCGGATCGATACTCTTCGGCCAGGGAAAAGTCCAAATTCTCGCTATCGAAAGTCCAACTTTTCACATTGTGCTAAGAGGGTACATATGCCCTATGACATTTATCCACATGGCGTTCAAATTCGGGTGAGTTTGAGTCGTACAGGAAGACGAACAAAACTACCCCCCAAAAGTGGTGAGGGACGTTAACAAAACAATTCGTATTTCTCCCTCAGAGAACTAGAAGGGACTAATCATAACCGTGCTTTAGAGAGAAGGTATGGACCCCCTTCTACTGTAAACTGGAAGGCACATTACAAAAGGAAACAGTGCCGAGATAACCCGCGAAAGTGGACGCTAAAAAAACGACAGGACTTTTGCAACAGCCTGATACAAACAATGAATCTAATGTGCAATTTTATATTGTACAAAACAATAAAATAGGTAGAAAAAGTGTTGAAGTTTTAAAATAAAATAATAAAAAGGTAGTAAAATCGATATCTCACCCGTCTGTCTCTGCTCGGCGGCGCGCCCTTGCTGGCAGAGATTGCGGCAAAACCGGTAGCACCACTCATCTGCAACGTTAATGGATCAATAAAAAGATATTACACAACGATTCTAATTTTTACGTTTATTTCCTCTCTTCGTTTCGTTTAAATATTATCATTGAAAATCTATTGTTGGTCAACTGAATCTCATTCTCTTTAAGCTTCACTGAAAAACAACCGATGGCAATGTGCAATTGAAAGACAGGCCAATCCACTGTTAACTGCATTGGCTGTTAAAAGTGAAGTGAAGGATGTCGCCGCCCACAAGGATTCAACATGAATCTGGCCAAGCATCTAGTTGGCTGAAAACTTCCTAACTTTCTGAGGGACTAACGGTGGCCTGGTCCGGGAACCGCCCGGTTTGAGTCTTACCAAATCGGACAAAAAAAAAATTAAAAAAAAAAAAAATTAATATACGTTTTTTGGGTTTATCTCATCATAGACATTATGAGTGCTCTAAATAGCAAGAATGGTTCATTGTGAACTTCTAAATCCTACTAAAATCAGCATCACAAAACGCTGCAAGCTCAGTGTGGATAGTTCACTAGACATATTTCAGAACAATTCGCCTCAGACGTCCTGCTAGCCGCCGCTGCCAGGCACTAGCCCAGTCAGTGGGCTTTTCATTCCATTGATGATAGATCGAAAATCAAATATACGCACTCGACAGATATCCAGAGTGTGAAACATGAACCACGCTTGTAAAATCCCAGAAAACATAATCAGATTATTGTTGGGCTAATCATACAACGTAATTTATAATTTAATCATATTCCCACTGTTCAAATGAAATCAATATTTTTGTGACATGTTTTTTCTTCGAAATTCATTACATCTTGAGCTCAGGAGACGATTCGCCTGGAGATTAACGATTTCAAGTATACGGCGCCGAGATTTGTGAGTGTATAACCTCCCAAACCTTTCCTATCACATCTTATAGGAAGTATTTTTTTCCACTCCCAATAAGTTGCGATATGTACACCCTACATTGGCAAAATGTGTTGAATAAGACTTCCAAAAGTCGAACGGAATTGATTGTAAAGTTATTTTTGCAGTATTGTCATTTCGGCCCGCAGAACTTCCATGGCGGTAATGTGCAGCGTCCTCGTGGACAGTGAGCACGTGTAATGGTCTGACCCTCTCAATTCTACATGCTCTCTCGCTCTGTCTGACCGATGAGAGAACATGATCATTAATCGTGAGCACAGCTTCCGCCGGAAGTTAACACGTCGTTGTATCCGAAAACCAACCGAAATATACAATTTCATTCAGTTTCGCCACTGTGATTAATTCATTTGGCACATAAATATTTCAAGATAAAGTGAGTTTGTGCACCAGTCAGCAAATACGATGGCTTATTTTTAACCACCTTCACTTGTAGAAATAGCTTTAGATCGTGTTCTACTTTTAATCTATGTTACGGTACCGCGTTTCCTCGTGACTATCATAAATATTATATTGTATTATTTCATTTTTAAAAACTTTAACATTCGTAAACTTTTTAGGTTAGTACACTTTTGAATCATTTGATATCATGCTTATTCTTATCGGATATTGTGTATTTATGTCCACCAGTCAGCGAAAATACAACGCGCGGAGATCGGTAAAGCGGTGTCAATCGATAATCGAAAATGAATGTGCAACAATCGATAAATCAACAAGGTAATCAAGTTTTATAAGGCTTTATCTACATTTTGGGTTGTGGATGACTAGAGAATCCATTCGTTGATCAGTTGAAACCGCAGGCTGAAACGGCGATCTAACGCGTTAGTAGAACGCGTTTCGCCTCATGAACACAGAGACTATAGTAGAGAGTAAAAACAACGAATCCAATGTGTTATTTTATTTTCTATAAAATAGTAAAAATAGGTAGAAAATCGATATCTCACCCGTCTGAACGTGTTTTGTTTTTATTCGGTTTTGTTTGTATTCCAACTCGCTGTTTTCCGCATCTATTCTCCTCATGAACCTAGAAACTCTAGTAGAGAGTAAAAACAACGAATCTAATGTGCTATCTTATTTTTTATATAAAGTTTTTAAATAGGTAGAAAATCGATATCTCACCCGTCTGTCTCTTCTTGGCGGTACGCCCTTACTGGCAGAGGTTGCGGCAAAGCCTGCAGCACCACTCATCTGCAACGTTAATGGATCAATAAAAAAAATATTACACAACGATTATTATCTTTGCATTTATTTTCTCTCTTCATTTCATTAATTGTTTTCAAAATGCAGTCTGAGATCGATTGTAGGTCAACTGAATCTCATTCTCTTTAAGCTTCACTGAAACACAACCGATGGCAATGTGCAATTGAAAGACAGATCAATCCACTGTTAACTGCATTGAATGTTAAAAGTAAGTACTGAAGAATGTCGCAGCCCAAAAGGATTCAACATGGGTCTGGCCAACAATCTAGTCGGCTGAAAACTTCCTAACTAGACCCCCTTTCTGAGGGACTAAAGGTGGTCTGGTACGGGAACCGCCCGAATTTGAGTCTTTCCAATTCGGACATTTAAGTGTGGCACACTCACCTTTCGCTCTCTCGCAGCTGCCTCTTCTGCCTCCTTCGCTGCTTTTATCGCTGGTGGGAGGACGGGAGGAGGGCTGCAAATTCGTGAATTGACTCATTCGATATTGTCGAGTATAACAAACAATACAATGCAACATGTATCACGTCTGACGATGACGTCAGGTGAGGATGTGGTTTCAGGGGTCAGGATCGATCTTCTCAGAATAGACGAATAATTTCGGATGGGGCGGGGTAGAGGATCGGTCCATTGTATGTTGTCGAAACGATTGCTTTGAGGTTTCATAGTTAGTTTTCATTCCGCATTGTAACAAGAAATCAATGGGAAGCCCGGATTAATGTGATCATTCGGGCACATGTCTTCGGCTAAGCGTTGATGTAACCGCACTGAGAGTGAAATCAGGCTGTTATCATCAAAATATTTTTTTCATCGGTAACCTTTTTAGTGCTTCATTTATCCATTGGAATTGTGACCAACAAATTTGGAATCCCTACTCACCCTTCAATAACAACAGCATTCTTCGGGTCGCCACTCGCCTTCATTCGCTCCCGAATGTCGGCGAGACTCATGAGCATCGTGATGTTCTGGTATGGCATGATTAGTTTACAATTAAAAGTGTCCTTGCTGGATAGTCAGTAAAGTCTTTTCTTTATCAGTCACTCCTAGTAACATATCAGTTTTGTGCCGAGGCTGAAACGCGGATATCACCGGATATTTGTTGTTGCGGATTTCGTGCCAGAACAAACAACATAGATAAAACATTCATGATTGATTTTAACTTCCAAAACCTCTGCAGAGGTATCGACTGATTTAGGTTTCAACGATAGATTAAACAGAGGGGGCAAAAAGAAAAGTCAATATTGCAGGCGTAAACACGAAATAGTTCTTGACCTTTGCAAACAACGAGGGGATTGAGCCTCTCGCTTCCGATTGTTCTCTCATTTCTGCTTCCCTTTCTGGAGGTTTTTTTCGGGGATCAACAGTGAAACAATGACCATTGGTCTGACCCTCTCACTTTTGCATGCTCTCTCGCGCTGTCTTATCGATGAGAGAGCATGTAGAATGAGGAGAGTTAGATTATTACTCGAAACGATACCCTGAGATGCGAACACTCCGGAGTGAGGAAAGTTGGAGATTTCGCGCTCTGTGTGTCAGTGCGCGATAATTAACCCGATAATTTTAAGAACAACTCACCTCATGAGCTCAGTCGTACTACCAGCCGCCGCAGCCACAGCAGCATCCTGGCACTGGCGCAGTGAGTGGATTTTTTTATCCCATTGATGATAGACCGAAGATCAAATATCCGCATCGCAATTGACAGATAACCAGAGTGTGAAACGTGAACAACGCATGTAAAATTCCAGAAACCTAAACAGATTACTTTTTGTGCTTATCAAACAACGTAATCGTAATTTATAATAAATTTAAATTATATTCCTCCTGTTAAAGTATTATCAATATTTCTTTGTAAGATACAATATTTTTATTTTCGAAATTAAGAGCATGTAGAATGAGGAAAGTAAAAAAAAATGCCTGCGACTATGAAGATGTACATCATGAATATTTTTAAAAGGCCCGAGGGATATTAGCAACGTGTCATTAGAGCCAATTTTGTGGACTGGCTGAAACACAGATCTCACCGGGATTTTTGTTGTTTAGATTTTAATAGAAAGCTAGACACAATACTGCGATATACTATGCCGTTGCATAATTTTTTTAAATAAATAAAAATAATAATAATAATAAACTACTAACCTTATTGTCGACCTGTCTCTGGTACAACATCTCCCCCTCAAAGTGAAATAAACCGTACTTTCGTGCGCGAATGAGCATTCCGACGAGCTGCAATTAGGGCATTGCTGTAAATATTGTGCTGCAAATTGATACTGCAGCACGGATTGATTACTGTGCAATGCTAGCTGCAGATATGCTACGGTGTGTCGGACAGTGGGAGTCGATTAAATGAAAGTTGTCATCGGAATCTACAGTACTGAATGTGAGGCCACCCCCACCGGTGAAAAGAGTGTGTGAAACATTGTATTCTGAACACATCATTTCTAAGCATTTATTCTTATTCTAAACACATCTAATACCTTATCCGAGTAGGGTTACATTGGAAATGTGCATAATGAAACTACCAAAAGTCGAACCATCATAGTTTGTAAAGCTATTTTTTGCAGGGTTCTCAATACGGCCCGCCACCCTTCTACGGCGGCAATGCACAGCGTCCGCGAGGACATTGAATATCAATTCCACCGGAAGTAAAACCGGAAATGGAACCGGAAACCAACCGGAAACAACTTATACATAATTATTACTCACTGTAAAACTAAATAATGCAAAAAAAATTCAATATATTGTATGTATTTATGTCCACCAGTCAGCGAAAATACAACGCGCGGAGATCGGTAAAGCGGTGTCAATCGATAATCGAAAATGAATGTGCAACAGTCGATAAATCAATAATATGCTCAGGGATCGGCGGGTTTCGGCGTGAACGCCATGCAGAATGAGGGTGGAGGAGGGAGGGTTGTGACGGGTGGATCGAGTGGCTGAATTATAATCATATTAAAATGATAACTGGCTTTCCAAGCTAATCAAGTTTTATAAGGCTTTGTCTACTCGGCTGTGCGTGACTAGAGAATCAACTCGCTGATCAGTTGAAAGCGCACGCTGAAACGGCGATCTAACGCGTCAGTAGAACGTGTTTTTGTTTTTATTCGGTATTTATTTGGTTTTGTTTTTATTCCAACTTGCTTTTTCACATCGTGCACTATTCGCCTCAAAAATCTAGAAACTCGAGTAGAAAGTAGGAACTACGAATCCAATGTACAATTTCATTTTTTTATAAAGTTATTAAATAGGTAGAAAATCGATATCTCACCCGTCTGTCTCTTCTCGGCGGCGCGCCCTTGCTGGCAGAGATTGCAGCAAAGCCGGCTGCACCACTCATCTGGAAAGTTTATTTAATATCATTTATTTATTTATTTATTTATTTGACACACCCGCGAAGGCGTGTCTAATATAAATTACGGCAAATAAAGAAACAAGGGAGTTAAGTTAAGTTAAGTTGAGTTAAGTTAAGGGAGTTATATTAAGTTAATGTGGGTGAGGAAGTTGGGGAAGTGGAGATGCGTTCTAGATGGGGGAAAAGAGATGAGATATTTCTAAAATATTGCAAAAGGAGTGAAAATAAATGGTTCACATGCATATCGATTTATAGTAAAAGCTGTTTTTGTTTTTGCGACGAAAAAAACAGATCCACTTTATCTATGGGCATATGTTACGCATATTTGACTTTAATGCTGCGCTAATTTCATGGGGTGCAAGGTGCACATCCGTTTTATGCACCCTTTCATAACTTTTTTCCTAGTGAAGCTACAACTTCCAAACTTGAAACAGGGATTGCAAGCAACGTTTGGAACATTTTCCTTTTCGATTGGAGAGATTTCGTTCAGTTTGGGCTGAGTTACACGAGTTTTCCACCCTCAAAGGGTGGAATTCCACCCATGAAATTTGCGCAGCATTAGATTTTATATTTTTTTTTCGAGTTTGGGAATATCAGTATTGACCAACTTGTGCAATCGTTTTTTTCAAAAACCACTGAAACACAATTCGAAGAAAGTGATAACGGGAAAAGAAAGAAAATGCAGGGAGTCAAGCGCGCTTGGCATTTGTGTTTCACCAGTTCCACATAACAGAAACTAGATGCCAAAACTTCGGTGACAGTTCTTTGGCTAATGATGATTCTTTAAAAAAAATTAAAGTTGAAGAAATTCAATTGCAACGTTGACAAATGATATATTTGCACTGCTATTTTATGGCCAAAGCGTGGTGAGACTTTTACTAGATGAAAACTTAAGTAGCGCTTTCAAATCAAATCAAATCAAATCATTTATTCAAGCCTCAGGTCGTGAGCCTGTTGAATGATGCTTCTGTTCCACAAATCGGGGTATCTTCTGCACGTATTAGCCCATCTGGATCCCATTCGGTTTACTATTTCATCTCGCCATCTCATCTTCGGCCTTCCGACAAGCCGCTCTCGGTCGATTGGTGTCCAATTAACAGTTCTCACCGCCCATCTATCATCATTAAGTACAGCAAGTCTTCTAGCCCAACTCCACTTCTTATGCATTGCTCTTACACGAACGTCTGGCAGCGGTACTTTGGTTTCAAGCCATTCATTTGTTCTTCTATCAAATCGAGTTACTCCTGCCATTTTTCTCATCATACTCCTCTGTGCAACAACTAGCCTTTTTCGTATTTTCTTCGTGGTATTCCATAATTCACATCCATAGAGCAGGCAGGGTTCAACACACATTCGGTATACTCTTGACTTGAGTGACATCTCAACTGTTCTATTAGTAAGAAAATGGTAGAATCTAGCGCTTTAAAGAAACGAATTCGGCTCTCTGCAAAGTGGGCGGAGCCTGTGGTTCCCTGTGGTGGTACTGTCTCACCTTTCTCTCTCTCGCAGCTACCTCTTCTACTTCCTTCGCTGCTTTTATCGCGGGTGGAAGAACGGGAGGCGGGCTGAACTTTCATGAATTAACGCCTTAGTTATTGGCGATTTAAGATCGATCAAAAACAAGAATGCAAAGTCATGACTTGACGCTTTAATTTTTAGCAAGTATGCTATCGACAACAAAGCTCGCGACTCTTATTGCTCGGAATTTTAAGACTCAATGTTCACTCCGCATTGCAACAAGAAACCGGTGGGATGGATGCGCGGATTCGCATGACCATTCGGGGCCAGGTCTTCGTATAAGGATCAATAACCGCTGTCAGAGTGGAACCAGACAGCTATCAACTTATTTGCCAACATGTTTGTTTCAAATCACACATTTGATCAGACGCATGGTCATAAGAGTACTGACTGAATATCAAAAGCGAAGTGCAAATTCGCTCACGTTACTGGGAATCCCACATCATTCCACCGCCCGGTCAACCTTACAGAAGGGCCTTTGGAGTGAGAGAGCGTACGAAATCGAGAGAGACCCTCTCACTTTTGCACTCTATCTCGCTCTGACCCTAGTCTGCATGTTTGGAATCATATGCGAGTCACCCCTCAATAACAACAGCATTCTTCGGGTCCACTTGCCCTCATGCGCTCCCGAATATCGGCGAGACTCATGAGCATCGTGATGTTCTGAAATGATTTGATCAGTTCGCAATTGAAGGTACATCTATAGAAAAGCCCACATCAATATATAAATCTGTGCCCTGACTGTCTCGCTTGCTAGTCTTCTTTCGCAAAAGAAGGTTTCGAGGAACTCGACGCTTTTTTACCTTTGTGAGACCGTCAAATCGGCAATCATTAGTATGTTCTCAACGTAGCTATCTTTATCACCGGGCTGAAACGCGAAACTCGAGAGTGTTTTGAAACTTTTACTCGTGAAAAATCGTAAAAAAGGCCCGCGCATGATTTTGGTTGAAAAACTAATAACAATTATCAGAATAATGTCAATTTTTTTTGAAACCACTAACCTTATTGTCGTCCTGTCGTTGGTACAACATCTCGCCCTCAAAGTTCAGTAAGCCGTACTTGCGTGCGCGAATGAGCATTCCGACGAGCTGCAATTAGGGGATTGCTGCAAATTTTGTGCTGCAGCAAGATGCAGGGATTCGATATAATCGGAAAAAAATATCGTCACCTTATCCGAGTAATACGAGTAGATCGTGAACAGTTTGCCGAATTTGATACACCGGTTCGGGTCCTCTCCTGAATTTGTCTATGTTCTAACACAGCATCTAGTTGGCACCATGCCAAGAAGGTCTCTCGTTGTCTGACCCTCTCGTTTGGTGCGCTCTCTCGCCATTTCTCTCTTTCTCTAACTCGTTCTCGCCGACTCAGTTTCGAATGCTGTATCTAACATAGTTAAAAATAACTATATGGAAACTATACATTTTAGAAGTGTGCGAGAAAAGACTCAGCGCTCAGCTCGCAAATTCTTTAGACATTTTCCCCTGCCAGTTCAGCGATCGATCAGATCCAACAAGAAAGTAAACTTTCCGTCATGTTATCGGACGAAAATTATTTTGAAGTAATCAATAATTATAATCAATAAATAATACCTTCGGCATTCTGGTCGATCAGCTCGCACAACTAAAGCACCTCTCTGCACACGTGAACGCTCGCCTGATTGTGGTTTTAACAATTGAACAAATAAAGCACGAAAAGAGAAACGTCAATAGTTTGCATTCAGGTACCGTAAAGTCTATAAAAGCTAAAACGGTCCGCAAATACTAATATAATAACGGACTACGGGGATTTTTGTTGTTGGAGTAATCAATGAAGCATCGAGCGGACCCTCCGTTCCCTCGCGTCAGTCTTCGATCCGGCCATTGGTCTACCGTAATCCTGCGCTGCAGTGTCGAAGTTCTGGATGGTGTACGTCTCGCAATATGGCCTGCCGCCCTTCTATGGCGGCAACGCACAGCGTCCGCGTGGGGATTGAATATCAGACGTAAAACCGGAAGTGCAACCGGAAACTACTTTTACACGACTCATTGTACAACTAAATAAAGCAAATTAAATTGAATTACATTGTGTGTATTTATGTCCACCAGTCAGCGAAAATACAACGCGCGGAGATCGGTAAAGCGGTGTCAATCGATAATCGAAAATGAAACAATCGATAAATCAATAATATGCTCAGGGATCGGCGGGTTTCGGCGTGAACGCCATGCAGAATGAGGGCGGAGGAGGGAGGGTAGTGACGGGCGGGTCGAGTGGCTGAAATATATTAATATTTTATTGAAATAATCTAATTATAGAATGTTGTATCATTTTTCCCGTGGTTCGATCGTCTACAACTAGAGAATCCACTCTTTGATCAGTAGAAACCGCACGTTGAAACAGCGATCTAACGCGTTAGTAGAACGCGTTTTGTATTAACTCGGTAATCTAACTCTCTTTTTTTCCTACATAGTTCTCTATTCGACTCATGAATCTAGAAACTCTAGTAGAGAGTAGGAACTACGAACCTGAAGTGCTATTTTATTTTTGTATAAAATAGGTAGTACAAACAATGTCTCACCCGTCTGTCTCTCCTCGGCGGCGCGCCCTTGCTGGCAGAGATTGCGGCAAAGCCGGCTGCACCACTCATCTGCATGGATAAAAAAAAATAACTATAGAACGTTTCTGATCTTTAAATGTATTTTCTCTCTTCATTTAATTAATTATTTTCAGTCTCAGTCGTACACCGAATGTTGGTCGACTGAAGTTCGCTCTCTTTAAACTTCACTGAAACACATCACATGATTCCAAACCTACAGACCAGGGTTGGAGCGAGAGAGTGTGCAAAAGTGAGAGGGTCTCTCTCGATTTCACACGCTCTCTCACTCTAAAGGCCTTTCTGGAAGATTGACGGGCCTGTAGAATGATATGACATCCGATGACAATGTGCAATAGAAAGATCATTGGCTGTTAAAAGTAAATACTGAAGGATGTCGCCGCCCAGAAGTATTCAACATGGATCTGGCCAACAATCTAGTTGGCTGTAAACTTCCTAATTAGATACCTTTCTGAGGAACGGGACCGCCCGAATTTGAGTCTTATGCCCTCCTTATTGTCACACATCAATGTACTTCAGTGTACATCGATGTACTCTTCATTTCACCCGCTCTCTCGTCCACCGACCGGTCGAGAGAGTGTGTGTGAAATGAAGAGTGCATCGATGTACATTGATGAACACTAGACTTCGAGAAATAACGAAACAACAGGTTGCGTAAGAGGCAAATCACTCTCCACTCTCCTCATTTTTCGCAATCTCTCACTGCTGGAGCGGTGCATTTGCCTCTTATGCAACCCGTTGTTTAGTTATTTCTCGAAGTCTAATGAATCCCACATTACCAATTCGGCCCTTTAAGTGTGGCACACTCACCTTTCGCTCTCTCGCAGCTGCCTCTTCTGCTTCCTTCGCTGCTTTTATCGCTGGTGGAAGGACGGGAGGAGGGCTGAAAAGTTGTTAATTGATTCTTTCGATATTCATTCATTCATTCATTCATTCATTATTTACACCGTCAGAATCATGTGCAAGAACTATAACTGTGAAGGGGGGGGGGCAAGAGACGGATGTCCGTCGACGTCGTCGAATCGGTGGTTTTGCTTCGGCAGCAAGGGTATGGGAGAGGAGGTGGAGGGGGGAGGGGGATCAGAGCCTTCGCAGGAGGAAAAGGTGGACGTGTTGTGCTTATTTAACATTATCACATAAGGATTGATCAGTCGAAATTTAGTTTGTTAAAAAATGAGAGAGAGTGAGTTTTCCGGCTCGTTACCGAAAATTCTTTGTCCGAATATCTTTCCGGTTTTTTACTGATCGTCTGCATATTACATGCATTTACCCACATCGTTCCACAGTCCGGTCAACCTTACAGAAAGGCCTTTGGAGTGAGAGAGCGTGCGAAATCGAGAGAGAGACAATCTCACTTTTGCACACTCTCTCACCCTCGCCCTCGATTTGGAATCATGTGTATCGCTTGCCTCACCCCTCAATAACAACAGCATTCTTCGGATCTCCACTCGCCTTCATTCGCTCCCGAATATCGGCGAGACTCATGAGCATCGTGATGTTCTGGTATAACATGATTAGTTTATTATTGTCAGCCCATATTGATGGATAGTACGGTTCTCTTATTGGAACTTATTGTAATTGAACTCATCGCTCTTCTCTCGATTTCACTCACTCTATAGCACGAATTGCGACCTGCATTCCTTTGTTCTCCAAATTTCACAATTCCATTTGATTCCAATAAGAGAACCCTACTGGATAGTCAGTGCAATCCATTGAGAAAGCCTCTTCTATTGCACTCTCATTATTAGTCTTTTCAATACATCGATTTTTTGATGCATCGATACGGAACCTCTCGTGTATTTATGAAACTAAGGACCTGTTACTATGGAAAATGTAACTATCCCTGTTTCTATGAACGGATATTGTATCTGGAATATTTCACTACTATCAATTATTAGTCATTCCTAGTAACAGCTCAGTTTTGTGCCGACGCTGAAACGCGAATTCCACCGCTTTTTTCTCTCGCGTTTTGACGCGCTAGCAAAACACAATCCTGGACACATGTTCTGGCATGATTTAAACTTGAATAAATAATAATAATAATAATAATAATAATAATAATAATAATAGTAACCTTATTGTCATCCTGTCTCTGATAGAGCATCTCTCCCTCAAAGTGCAGCAGACCGTACTTGCGTGCGCGAATGAGCATGCCCACGAGCTGCAAATAGGATATTGCTGCAAATCGGGTGCTGCAAGTTAGATGCTGCTGCACGGTATCACTGCTGCAGAAATGCTAAGCGCAGATGGCGCAGAAAAAGGGTGTCCAGAGTGTTGTCGGATACTCTCATTCAGCGATCGGTGAAAAGAGTGTGCAAAATGAAGAGATTCGGACTTTCAAAAAAAACGTCCAGTACCTTATCCGAGTAGTATGAGTAGATCGTGAACAGTTTGCCGAATTTGATCCACCGGTTCGGGTCCTCTCCTGTATTTCAAATTTCGGTCAAAAGGCAGTACTCAATGTAGAGGAAACTGTTGCGGGATTATACCACTAGAGACAAGCATGTCACACTCGTTATTAAGAGAGGTCTCACCAGAGATTGCAGGTGGCTCGGAACAATTTTCAAAAAAATATTTTCGATTTCGACTAATCTTTTATATTAGAGTACCCAGCCGACGAGAATTCGATTTATCCCGGTCCCAGGTCCAGAACCGGCTTTTAGGAAATTTCCGGCTCCAACACCGGAATCATCATAACTCAGCTCAATGGTGAGCTAGAATGCTGTGGTTGGGCTCAAAATGTTCATAAAAATTGGATAAACAAATTTGCTGTTGGAAACGAGTTTCGTACTCATTAACTAAAAAAGATGGGACCGAAAAAGTGAATTCCTGGTTTTTCAAAAAAATCATAGATATCAAAAATGCGAGATGCCGCGCTTTTTTATTGCAGATTATAAAAGGGCTCTTGAAATAGTGTCCGGGAAAAATTTAAAACTGAACAAAAAGGGGGGATTTAAAGTCGAAAAATATTTTTGAAAGTGAAAAATCGTCAAAAGTTGAAAAATAAACTTTGCGAAAACCTACCAAAAAGTGGTTTTTCATGCACTTTGTAACACTACATGCTCAGAAAAAAATATATTCACCCATGTAAAGCTCATTTAGATAACTTTTCGGATCAACATTTTGGAAAACTTGGAAAATTGTCTAAAAGACTGAAAATTATGCAAAAATGCGTGAATATACGAGCTTGGGAAATATCATATGTGGTGTATTTATGTTGGTACGCAATCATAATTCATATTTATACCGTACTTAAGAGCCGAGCAGGTTGTTATTTTTTTCTAATATAGGTTTTCGACGATTTTAAGCCAATTTTGATAATTTTTCGAATTTTATAAGGCCAAATGAGCTTTACATGCGTGGATATAATTTTTACTGTGCATATAGTGTTACAAAGTGCATGAAAAACCACTTTTTGGTAGGTTTTCGCAAAGTTTATTTTTTGACTTTTGACGATTTTTCACTTTCAAAAATATTTTTCGACTTTAAATCCCCCCTTTTTGTTCAGTTTTAAATTTTTCCCGGACACTATTTCAAGAGCCCTTTTATAATCTGCAATAAAAAAGCTCGGCATCTCGCATTTTTGATACCTATTTTTTTTTGAAAAACCCGGAATTCAATTTTTCGGTCTCAACTTTTTTAGTTAATGAGTACGAAACTCGTTTCCAACAACAAATTTGTTTATCCAATTTTTATGAACATTTTGAGCCCAACCACAGCATTCTAGCTCACCTTTGAGCTGAGTTATGATGATTCCGGTGTTGGAGCCGGAAATTTCCTAAAAGCCGGTTCTGGACCTGGGACCGGGATAAATCGAATTCTCGTCGGCTGGGTACTCTAATATAAAAGTTTAGTCGAAATCGAAAATATTTTTTTGAAAATTGTTCCGCAAAGGCCTATTTTACATACGATCTCTCGTGATACCTCTCTTAAAACCAGTCATGTTACTTGCATTCACTGTGAAATTAACTCATATTTTTGCTGTTTGCCTCTCTATTTTTCTTCTAATTATCATAAATTATATTCAAATTTTAGTTACCTTCCGCATTCTGATCGATGAGTTCGCACAAGTAGAGCACCTCTCTGCACACGTGCACACTTGCCTGATTGTGGTTTCAACATTAGAATAAATACAGCTTGGGAAGTGACACGTCAATAGTTTGTTTGGAGATAGGTAAAAGTCGGCAAAAGAATCAACAGTTTGTGAACAATAACGGACTATTATAGCCCTAAGGTAAGTGAGTAGGTTATGTATGCTGGGTACGTACCAAAAGTACGTCATGAGCGATAATGGTATGTAGAGACAGTGAAAAGGCGAAGTCGTTCATGACGTACTTTTGGTGCGTACACAGCATACTTAAGTGCTCATTTTCACTTTTGTTCTGCAACTTTTTGGGAAGTTTTTGGGAGTAAACAATACATATCGACGAGCTTTATCAGTCTTTATCAATTTATCAGTCCCCTTTCTAGTGTTCAAGAGCTCACCCTCCGTCCCCTCGCGTCAGTCTTCGATCCGGCCGTCGGTCTACCGTAATCCTGCGCTGCCGTGTCAAAGTTCTGAATTGTGTACGTCTCGGAGAAGGGATTTCTGCAAAAAATATTTCAGATTTTAAAAATCAGCTCTCCGTCGTTCTCTTATCGTGACACATATTCATATTTTGTTGAAAAAAGTAGATCAGATGAATTGCAGTCGAACCCTTCACGGCATTCTTATACTAATCATGAAACATAGATTCACATTTCCTTCTCTATTTTCCCAATATTTACTCACTTTCTCAGCTTCTCATCATTCGCCGCTGCCACCTTGTTCAGTCGCGCGATCGTGTCGCGAGTCGACATCTGCAATTTCCAAATTATTTATTACTATTTAATATAGCCATTTGGCAGCGTGCCAAAATAAATTTGGCATGTTTCCAAGCAATCTGGAAGAGGGGAAATGCGAAGAATGCTGGGAAGTCATCAAGGTGGATAGACAGCTGTTGGATCGGAGTGGCTGAGGAAAAGAGAGAGAGAGAGAGAGAGAGAGAGAGAGAGAGAATGTGATGCAAGTAAAGAGAGAGAGAGAGAGAGAGAGAGAGAGAGAGAGAGAGAGAATGTGATGCAAGTAAAGAGAGAGAGAGAGAGAATGATGGAAGAGAGAGATGAGATGAGAGAAGGAGGAGAAAGAGAGGTGGATGAAAATGGCTGAGAAACGTGATCTACTCTAACATTCGCACCTTTATTCTCTACGATTGCTGAGCGTATTTGTTTTTGAAAAGGTGCATTCCAACATTTTAAATTGTCAAGAGAACAGGACTACTCACAAAGAAATAACTCTAAGAGTTTGAAACACCACAAGTCGAGACGGAGAGTTTGCAACTCTAATTTTCGAGAGAGTACACAAAAACGAGAGACGCGCTCTCTCATTACCGCACGCTCTCTAACATTAGAGTTTAGAACTCTCCGTCTCGACATATCAAGATTAGAGTTATTTCTTTGAGAGTAGTGTGTGGATAATTGACAATTCCCTGCTGACCAGAATTTATGCACCGGGTGAAACTCAAGTCCAACTTGATCTTGAACTCGCTTGTGGTAAAATGTTATTATCGCTTCTCTACGAGTTGCACAGCACAAGTTTGTCGCACTTAAAGAAGGAGTAACCTCAAAAATAGAATCTCAAACTGATGGTATTACTCGATTTCTCCTGTGAACGATAACAGAAATCCAAAATTTGAGACCTCTATCTTTTCTCCGAACCGAGATATCGGCGCGCAAAGAAAGTACCGTCGCTTATGTGGCGTTAGTTTTCCGGAAAAGCTCTTGGAAAAGCAATCAAGAGTGTTAGTTTTTCCGCGAGCTTTTCCGGAAAAGCAGTTAGATTTGAATTCCCGCATTTTCTGTATCTCGGTTCCTATTAAAGCTAGCATTTAGAAAATTTGTTTTAGGGTTACTTTTTGCATTTAGACTTCATGGACCAAGTTTGGTAAGCCTACTTGCACTGGGAGCAGAGTTATGGCCGAAAATCGATAATTGCGGGAATTCAAATATTTAGCTTTTCCGAGCCCGCCGTGAGAAATGGAAAAGTAAAAGCTAACACTCCTTTTAGCTTTTCCAAGAGCTTTTCCGGAAAACTAACACCGCATAAGGGACAATCAGGGTCAAATGCCGAATACGGTAAAGGGGGCGTTCTCACACGTGCGCGAGTAACCAAATCTCTCGTTCAACTTTCTCTCTCCTGTCGAATTTGCGTGCACTCTCTTCCCTTCCTTCCCTTGTCCCCACAGGGAAGAGGGAGGGGGGAGGGAAGAGAGTGCATGTTAGTGAAAACACGAGGGATTAGGGAAGGGGAGGGACAGATGGAATCACCAAAAGTGTTACTGTGTTTAGCGGCGAACTCAGTTTGCGATGATTATCTTCAATCTTTGCTTACAGTACCCGCTTGTTCGCTAAGAAAATTTCCAGTCGGGAGTCGCGGACATTCGTCCTTCTATAACCTTAATTGTAACGGCCATACGTATTCCTAACCTAAGTTCATACTAAGTATCCATAATGACTAAGTTACTTACTAGACGAGTATCCCGTGATTTCCTTGTGGATCTTAGGGGCGGCATCATTACACCGTGCCTCTCATCGGTTCACGGTAAACACGTACTTTTCTCTAGGAGTGCTCTTTTTCACAACAGGAGAGAGAGAACAAACAGATTAGTCGGATAGAGGAAAGAGGAGGGAGAGGGGGATACTTAGGTAAATGTAAGTTGCCAAAACGATTTCATCATTGTAGGAAAACATAAATATATTGTTATATGTGTAGTAATTTTTACAACCGATTGCAGGAGGAGGGACAGAACAAACAGATGTGTGTGGGATATTCGAGAAATATTTTTAATTTTACATCAGACGGTGGCGATAGAGGAATTCACGCAAACTCAATGTTTACAATTTACGATTTGGTTGAAACTCAACACATTTTGTTCGAATTGAAAAATGCTTAAGCGAATACAATTTAAGAAAATAATATAGAGAGTGTCTAAAATAAGGTTGAAACGAACAACACAAAAGTCATGAAAGGTTCGGTTAGTGAAAACTTCTCATACTTACACAATCGCTTTATATAGGTAAAGAGAACATTGAAGGGGGGGGGGGGCGATCAGAGGAAATACTCATCCGAGAAACATTTGCATTTTTTCAAACAGAAGGAGAATACAATGCATACCAACTTGATATTCGTAATTTACGAAATGGGTGAGACTCAAATGGGTTTGCTCGGTTTCAAGATTTCAAGAAGAATGTAGCGAGGGAAGACGATCAACTCTCAATCTCGGTTCATATTAGGTCAACGATTTGGGTGAGATTCAAGAAATTAAAATCTAAAAAAATATGATCATCTTCCCGCGATGTGCGATCATGAAATGATCGTCGTGCGATTTCTATTCGAGCTCAGGTTGTCGTGTTGTGACTGGGCTTTGTCATGCGCGCTCTCGCAATCTATTCCTTCCCCGGGTGATCGGCGGCTTCAAACCCTCGTGATATGCGATTGGCAGACGTGTTATAGCGTTTCGTTTCAGATCTTGTGGTTATGTATAAAATCGGCGCAAATTATAAACAGGACAAAGAGAGAACTAAGGGGAACAAATAAGAAATCGATCGAAATTGTCTAGGATAATGAAAAGCAGTAGCAGTTCCCGATTATGTCGTTTCTTTGTTTTGGAACGAATCCGAATAATCGATTTCGTCTCCTCGTTCCGTACAAATATCCAGAAGTGTTATTAGTTCGGACAATTGTATTCGCGAACAATTTTTTTTTCGGTCTTACAACACTAATATCCACTGATTTATCCTTCACAAACTTTTTATCCCCGCACAAACCGCCAAACATGCCAAATAGGCGTTTCAAGAACAGCTCTAAAATGCATAGGAGCTGTAATGACAATATTCGCGTTCTGACTTTGAAAAAAATTAAAAATTAATCACGAAAAGAAAGTAGCAAATGAGCAGAAATAAAATAAAAAAAGATAATCACGACAAAGGGGCCAGACAAATTGGATTGATTTCCAGTGGGAAATTCCGGAAAATAGAAATTCGAAGAGCCAAGCACACACATCTGTTAGAAAAAGAAGGAGGGAGTTCCCCGTTACTGCCAGCCAACTGCTTGCTTCCCAACACATTCTATCCCTCTATCTCACTCTATCCTCTCTATTTTCTTCCCTCCTCCCTCATCTGATCTCTCTCTCTCTCTCGATCTCATCCCTCTCCTCCCTCATCTGATCTCTTGATCTCTTCACTATCTCACCCCTGCTCCTCTCCATCCTTCTTTTTATTTTGACGATCTCGCTTGATCTTTCCGATTTTTCTCTCTGCCACTTACTCAGAAACTTCCAACAAGCTGTCCTAACAGGGCATTAGATTCCAAACATACAGACCAGGGATAGAGCGAGAGAGCGTGGAAGGTTGACCGGTTTGTGGAATGATGTGAGGACATTAGATTCGAAACTTTCAGAAACAGGAGGGAGAGAATGTGGGAGAGGTAGTGCATTACGGTTTTTGTTGAGGCTTCGACGGGTCGTCGAATGATGCTCGAAAAATTTTTCGGTGATTTTCTTTAAGTTATTTCCGATATTATCACTCTTCAAACCGGCAAACTCGGCTCTTTCGCTGCTATCTCTCTCTCTTTTTTTCCTCTCCATATCTCGAATGATCCATTTTCTCTCTAGATCTCTATTTCATCTTGAATCTCTCTCCAGGCCTGAGAAGGTTGTGAGAAGGACGTATGCCGGCGATCAATCGAGTGAGATCTTTTTTTAACTTTAAGGCAAACGATACATTTTTAAAAGTCTCGCAATTACATTTTTTTAGATATATGATATTTCAGCGTTTGTCTGCATGTCAGTTAAAGGGACCTGGCACTGCAAATGAAGTGAATTTCAGATTAAAGAAAATTTTCTTCCGATTCGAACGCAAAAAATCGCATATTTTTACGATTTTTTTTTGAAATTAGTTATGAATTTTTAAAGATCCGATTTTTGACTGGAATGCCCCAACACTACTGTGATTAGCGGCTAAACACAGTACTGCCGGGGCATCCTAGCCGAAAATGAGATCTTTGAAAATGCATAACTAATTTTTTAAAAAATCGTAAAAATATGCGATTTTTGCGTTCGAATCGGAAGAAACTTTTCTTTAATCTGAAATTCACTTCATTTGCAGTGCCAGGTCCCTGTAAAGGCAAATGCTACAGCGCGAAATTTGCCACCCAAATATATAGGCGGTCAAGTAAATATTAGACAATCACTGGAATTATGTTCGTGTTCATAGATTTTCAGCGAGGGAATCGAATGTGTTTCAAACGAATTTATTAACTTCAGTAAAGGTATGGCGGTAGTGTGTGAGGTAAATCAGTTTTGAATAATTATATTCATTAATAATCATCATTGGCTTTCGCATACAATTGTGATGCATTTGCCCGTCGTCTAGAAATTACAAATGAGTCACTGTGTGAAAAGTGTATTATATTTATTGATAAATATCTTACGACAACGTTACACACGTGAGACCTCGGGTTATTTACAGCACATGATTTATTTGCGTTTCAAAGTCGTTATACAGATAGTGGAGATGGGTGAAAGGCAATTACAGAATCATTTACAAAGGTAAAGGTAAAAAGGTAAAGGTGCTCCATGTCAAGCTATTTTAGGGTAGCAAGCTACCACTCTAGCTGGGGCAAGCTGGTAAGCCAGCTACAACGTGGGATTACGTAACCCAAGCTTTCCCAAGGCATCTAGGGCACGTTACCTTTCGCAATCAAAGTTGCTACCAATTTACCGCCCCGGGGTGGATGGAAGGCTTGGTTGGCCTCGGCGGGGATCGAACTCGTGACTAGAGTGCGAAATGTGAGACCACGGTCTCTTCATTTTGCACACTCTCTAGAGCGGTCGATAGACGAGAGAGTGTGCGAAATGAAGAGACCGTGGTCTCACATTTCGCACTCTACCTTCGAATGACTAGCAGTTGCTTACACCACTTGACCATTCCGCCAGTCTACATATGCATGCGCCATGGTTTTAATTAAAAACTAATTGCAGTCGGCAATACCGGTGGGACACGGAATTTCAGCTCCAAGTAAAGCCAAACCACGCTCATCAATCATACTTGAATACCGTTAATTTTGTGAGGCGTGAGACAGTCATTGTTCGAGGCAAATAAGAGGAGACAAGTAGGGTTCTCTTATTGGAACTGATTCCGGAATTCCAATAAGGAGAACAAAGGAACTCAGACCGCGAGGGTGGTTAGAGATAACGGAGAATGAGAGGGCAATGGAATTCCAATGGATTTCTAATGGAATTCTCTTCCAATAAGCGAACCCTAGAGACAAGTGAAAATCAGATTAAAATGAAGGGATTCCTGCCTCTCGATCCGAGGAGAGACGAATCCCAATCCTTTGTTCTACTAGTCTCTCCAACTCAATCAAATCCGTAACTATAAAATAGTGAAACGGTCATTAAAAAACAGTAAAATATTTGTAATTTGCATATTTTCAATAGACATTAGACATACAATGTCACCAATTTACGAATTGGATGAATTTCTACATGAAAAGTTCAGCAAAAAATTTGAGAATCTCATGCTCGTGGAATGATTATCGAGATTATTGGGAGATTTTTATCGAAGTTCAATTTTCACTCTTGAGATATTGAAATGATCGCGATTGGGATTTGTTCCTGCTGAGTGTAATATGCAGTGTTGTGACTGGGATGTGTCAAGCTCGCTCTCTCGCAATCTATTATAAACCGGGTGATGGCGGTTTCACACCCGCTTGACATGCGCTTCTCATTTGTATCAGATTGTTATGAGCAAGCACTTTACTGCAGGATTACACGAAACCGTTTATATTTCTGAAAACAAATGGCTGTATTGAACGTAAAACTATCGAAATCATTCGGCCACGAGAAATAGATTCACATTAGGGTGGCTAATAGCAGTACAGTACTGCAGTGCACCTGCGTCTCATGTGCACTGCAGTACTTGAATTTGAAGAAGTCAAATGTATCGATACAATCGAAAAAGCGAGAGTTATGTACTGAAATGTACTGTGTACTGCAGTACACGCTCTCCCACAATGAGTAGTGTACTAGCAGTACATTAGTGCACTGGCAGTGCACGTGGCGCATGTACTGCAGTGCACAGTGCATTTCAGTACATCACTCTCGCTTTTTCAAGTGTATCGATACACAGGTGTACTACACAGTGCACGTACTGAGAATGCACTGTGTATCGATACTGCACTGATTTCGCCACCCTAATTCACATGAGATGCTAAACTGCTCGGGAGCTATGATTGTAGTGGACTTATTGTATGGCCTTGTAATAGTAACAAAATGAAGAAGAGTAATCAAGATTTGAATTTAGAACGAACAAAATGGGTAGATTTTCATGTAAATATAAGAAACTCGAAATCAGTGAAACGTCTGTCAGACGTCTGCAGAAATGTAGGAGAGGTGTTCCCCGTTACGGCCAGTCAATTGCTTGCTTCCCAACATATCATATATGATACTCAACATATCAGATACAGTAGCGGTCAAAAGTCTTCGGGTGATTTTTAAATCTAAGACAACTTTTGAACCCGAAGAAGCTTTGTTTTGATATTGTAGGGCCTTATGTGAAATCCATTGGAGATTACGATGCAACTATTGAGGTGTTGCGAAATAGTTCAGTTATTGCGTCGTGATGACGCAATCAGTGCATACTTTTTTGAATGGGCATTATTCTTACATGGATTTTTTCCAGCTCACCTAACTTTCAGAGTGTTGAGACATGGCCACGACCTACCTAGAAAATTTTTTTCAAGTTGCTGCGGTGTCGCTACTTGGCTGCAGCCATGCTGCAAAATCGAGGTCGGAAAATCGTATCTCGCCTTCTAGACATCCCACAGACCCGATCAAAGCACCAAACTGATTGCCATGATGACTGCCGATGATCCTGAGAATATGGTTGCGGTAGGCCACCATTTACCCTCAGGGCACGTAAAAGTCTCTTTTTCGCATTATTGTGGTCTCACCGAGAGCCCCCCTATAGGACTTGCACTAGAGATCTGGCTTAGGCGTGGATTAGGTAGAGAATCTATGGGAGAACCGATTGCTAGGGGCAATAAGCGTTTCGATTGGATTCCTGCCCGCGGCGATCGATTTCCGGAAGGACACTGGTTTGGTCACGCCCATTTTCAGCCCTTTGACAGGGTTCCGACTTTTGAGCCTATCTCGGCTCTGTGTTAACGGAGAAGGCTGGCATACCCATCAATGGAATCAGCGTGGCTGGCTCTATAATCTCATCCACAAATTACATCATCACTATGCAATATTTCATCATCCTTAGGCAATACTCCGAGTTTCAGTGTTTTCTTAGCGGTAGTTCAACGGGCAACGGCGGAAAAGATGCTAATGACATTAAAGTGATCTTTGCGTCACTCTAGAGCACAAATTACGTCACTAATATGCAACATTTTACCATTCTAAAAAGTATTGCCTAAGGATGATGAAATATTGCATAGTGATGATGTAATTTGTGGATGAGATTATAGAGCCAGCCACGCTGATTCCATTGATGGGTATGCCAGCCTTCTCCGTTAACACAGAGCCGAGATAGGCTCAAAAGTCGGAACCCTGTCAAAGTGCTGAAAATGGGCGTGACCAAACCAGTGTCCTTCCGGAAATCGATCGCCGCGGGCAGGAATCCAATCGAAACGCTTATTGCCCCTAGCAATCGGTTCTCCCATAGATTCTCTACCTAATCCACGCCTAAGCCAGATCTCTAGTGCAAGTCCTATAGGGGGGCTCTCGGTGAGACCACAATAATGCGAAAAAGAGACTTTTACGTGCCCTGAGGGTAAATAGTGGCCTACCGCAACCATATTCTCAGGATCATCGGCAGTCATCATGGCAATCAGTTTGGTGCTTTGATCGGGTCTGTGGGATGTCTAGAAGGCGAGATACGATTTTCCGACCTCGATTTTGCAGCATGGCTGCAGCCAAGTAGCGACACCGCAGCAACTTGAAAAAAATTTTCTAGGTAGGTCGTGGCCATGTCTCAACACTCTGAAAGTTAGGTGAGCTGGAAAAAATCCATGTAAGAATAATGCCCATTCAAAAAAGTATGCACTGATTGCGTCATCACGACGCAATAACTGAACTTTAATTCAGCCTGATAACAGAAATAATGAATTTTAATTCAGCCTGATAACAGAAATTTTTTTTTTGAGTTTATTTCTGACGACATGCAGATTTTCGGCGTCGTTTGTTAGTGCCACCACAACGTCATATCCGAGGCCCCGTGGAAACACTAGTAAGCGGTATTCGGAGAAATTAAACCCCAAGTTTTTATGGATTCATTACTTTAGGACATAAGAGCATGTCGTCATTCCTATTCTTATAAAGGACGAGTGGCGCATGTGGTTGGGCTGTGCCATTAGCTCTCGTAATTTATTCTAAATTCTTCACGAATGATAGCCCTTTCAAAATGCGTCACATCTCACATCATTCCCTTCCGACAGAAAAGGATTGGAAGAGGCTTCATTAGCGCACTATCATTTGACAATAGTTTCACTGCCGCGACAATAGGAGAGAAGGCAGGGTGGTGATGGGAACGCGCACGTTACACGAGACGGGGTTGAGACGTAGTTGAAAAGCTAGGTAGAGAAGCCGTGCCAACCCCGTCTCGAGTATCCTGTTGCCATCTATCACCTTCCTACAGTAGGTTGTTTTTGCTTTTCGTAACATAGTGTTCCTCGCATCATGCGCACGGCGTTTTGGCGCCAATTATTTTTTTAATACTTCCGTCTGGGAACCCAATTTCCCTATTTCTATTTCAATAGTATGCGGGTGGTTGTTTAGTTACCTTTCAACGTCTAATGAGTACTATGATCGTAGTGGTCCATTGGATTAATTAAGAATTATTTTCATTTTATTCACCTGACTGTCTTGGCTGATTGCCAGTGAACACTTCCACGGCACACTTCCGATTCTGAAACATAAAATAACCTTTCATTCCATATTTTCTCAGTGTTTACTAAAGCTAGAAAGCGCATAATTGGTTCAGACCTCATTTCGTTTCATGGCATTTCATTTCGCAGAAGCGATTATTTGGAAGTATGCTAAATGAAAATTTCTGATCCATCGAATTTTTACTTGAATTACAATCTCTCCTGTTTACTCACTTTTTCAGTTTAGAGTTAAAAGATATATATATTCTGCAACAAGAGATTGCTGGGGACACTTCCACGACATGCATATACCGATCTTGAAACATAATTTCGCCTTCCATTCCCTGTTTTCTCGTCCTTCACTCACTTTCTCAGTTTCTCATCATTCGACACCGCCACTTTATCCAGTCGCTCGATCGTTTCGCTAATCGACATCTGAAATTTCCATATTATTGATTTAGTGTTTAGTTTAAAAGTCGTTTATCAAGAGGCTATTCGGGTTCACAGGAATAGAATGGGAGCTCTGATCTTAAATGGTTTTCGAACAATATGTGACTATATGTGACTTGTGAATTTCGATTTCCTTTTTCTTTTCTTCATGAAAACCGATCCATTTTGTTCGTTCGACATTCAAATTGTTATTGATTATTCTTCTACATGTTATTACTATTACAAGAGGATACGATCAGTCCACTACCACCATAGCTCGTGAGCAGTTTAGAATCTCTTTTGAAACACATCTGAATCTATGTCTCATGGTATGATTTCGATTGTTTCACCTTCAATGCCGTCATTTTCTTTCAGCAATATAAACCGTTTCTTGTCATTAGTTGATCATAACATTCCACTACGAATGGAAAGCAAGTGTCAAAAAAGTAAATTTATTATGTTTATGGATGCTAATGAGGAGGATTTAACGTTGAGAATTGACAGAGCAGAAAAATCGGTATTTTCAATTTCAAGAAATTTTCAATTTCAAGAAATCGTATCTCTTGCATTCTTCATTTTAGTACCATCAATCGGTGGTAAAAGTTAAAGAGATCGAGCTTGGAAATCGTTTCTCGAAAGAACACCTTTCGGCAAGTAGATCATTAAAATGAACTTTCTTGGCAAGAAATAACAATGTGGCCCCCCCTACTCATTTCTTGCGAGGAAAACACTAGTGAGTAAATAATAATAAAAAGAAATATGTCCCTCATACTTCATTATGCCTCAGGTACTATACTCGATGAATCTTCTTCTGAGAATGGTGATTTGAGCTTGGTTGACGTAAAAGTAGGCACTATCTTTCTTTCTTCGAACATCTTTCACGTCGAGCTCGCATGATCGATATCTCCACCCAACAATGTTAGGTCTGTGCTATGAAAGGAGACCGATTCCGATGCTCAATTCTGGACAAAATGAATCATTCTAAAGAAGACCATCGACCACGTCTGAAACCTATATGAAACCCCCATCTTGATCAGCGCCCGTAAAGCGACAATGGTAAATCTCGGAACTTTGTTTAAGTTTTAACTTATTCAACTTGTAGTACACTTAAATTAGCAATCGATATTGCAATCATATTCAATTTACTACATTCGCGTCGAGCCCAACCCACAGCGTTTCAGCACCCCCTAAATAGGGACTCCTGCGTTTGAACGGTTTTGATGTGCAGGGCTTTCAAATCCGGGGCGGCCGAACAGTAAACAACAACAAAGGGGCGGAGACTGCTGTCTAGCGCTCTCTCGCTTTCACACACTCTCTCGTGTTTACTAGTTTCTCTCTTGCCCGCGAAAGTCCTCGCGTGAAACGTTGTGCAACCCCCTTAGTTCCGCCCATTAGAAAGGGCTTAATGTAACATTATTTTCTTTTTATTCAACTGACTGACTTGGCTGCATTTCAGTGGACACCTCCACGGCACACTTAAACCGAACCTGAAACATAAATTCGCGTTTCATTCCATTTTTTTCTCAGTGTTTACTAAAGCTTGATAATTGGTTCAGATCTCCTCATTTTGTTTCATGGCATTTCATTTCGAAGACGCGATTATGCAAAAAGAAGAGATCTGATCCATCGAATTTTTATTTGAATTCCAATCTCTCCTGTTTACTCAGTTTTTTAATTCATAATTAAAAGAAATTTGTATTCCGTAACAAGCGCGGTCAAATTGCTGGGGGCACTTCCACGACATGCTTATACCGATCTTGAAACATAAGTTCGCCTTCCATTCCCTATTTTCTCATTATTTTACTCACGTTTTCAGTTTCTCATCGTTTGTCGCCGCCACTTTGTTCAGTCGCGCGACCGTTTCACTAATCGACATCTGCAATTTCCAAATTATTGATTATTTTCGAAATAACGATATAACAACGAGCCAAGAACAATTTGGCAATTGGCCAAGAAATCTGGAACGGAGGAAATGCGAGGAATGCCGGCTGTGAGAGGGGGTGGCCGGTCTGACACACTTGGAGATAATTGAATTACCGATGCAAATCTACTCGCAAGCCACACTCGTGACTTACAAATCTCAACCTCACAACCCGGGGCACCCATCCCTTGCGCCGACCGCACCACCCCCAGCCACATACAGAGAGTGAGGGGGGAGGGAGAGTGAGAGAGGGGCACAGAGAGAAACAGTGAGTCGTGAGTAGACTTCGAAAAGTAACGGTGCAACTAGTTGCTTTTCTCCACAGACTCCTCATTTCTCACACTCTTTCTCGCGAAAACGGTCGATTTCCCTATTATGCGACTAGTTGAACCGTTACTTTTCAAAGTCTAGTCGTGAGTGACCGGTGCTTGCGAGCAAAAAGTGTAAAATGAACTGAGATTTCACAAAGGCACTCGCGAGTATCCATTGTTCGCGAACATTTTTTGCGAAAATACTCGTGAGTTCCGAGTTGCTCGCCATAACAAAACTAGTGGATCGACAGCTGTTGGATCGGGGTGGCTGAGGAAAGGAGAGAGAGAGAGAGAGAGAGAGAGAGAGAGAGAGAGAATGTGATTCAAGTTGGAAGGAGGAAAGATGAGAGAGAGAGGAGGGAAATAACAAGAAGAGAGATCAGAAACGGAGAGAAAATAGCTGAGAAACGTGGTTCTCAATCTTCGGTGTGAGACGTCGAAATTGAAAAAAAGAAAAAAATAAATCTAGAAAAAAATAGAAAAAATAATTTTAAAAAAATAGAAAAAATAATAAATAACATTATCAAGACAACGTGAGATGAATCAGCGACGGTCCATTGATCACAATTTATGAACTGGGTGAAACTCAAATCCATCTTCCTTTTGAATTCATCGTGGAAAAATTGGTGGTGAAGTCAGTGAGTGCTGATATTTGGCCAATATCTATTATGATATTATTTTTTCAAAGTCAGAATAATCGATCGAACTGCTTGGTTCCGCAGTATCCTTGGTTCGACGTGCATCCACATGATTCCAAACCTACAGACCAGGGTTATAGCGAGAGAGTGTACAAAAGTGAGAGAGTCCCTCTCGATTTCACACGCTCTCTCACTCCAAAGGCCTTTCTGGAAGGTTGACCGGCCTGTGGAATGATGTGCATCGCCTCTCGGCCGACCGACTGTTGCGCCTGAAGATTTACGTTTCAACAGGGCTCCTAAACTGCACGGGAGCTAAGAAGGCAGTCAGCCTCTGTTCAACAATCAAACTCGGCCACGATATTAGAGTGCGAAATGTGAGACCACGGTCTCTTCATTTCGCACACTCTCTAGACCGGTCGATAGGCGATAAAGTGTGCGAAATGAAGAGACCGTGGTCTCACATTTCGCACTGTAGTGATTTGGGTTGTGTTTCAAAGCACTTTTAAGAAGGCTAGAGAAGTAAGAGAAGTAGTGTACCCGGGTGTATTTCGTACACAGATATTTGTACCACAAACAAGCAACGCCACGCGATGTTGTCATACCTTTTTGGCGTTCTTTTTATTATTATTTTTTGTATTGAAAACCAGTTTTGCCACTTGACTGCATATCCACATCATTCCACAGGCCGGTCAACCTTCCAGAAAGGCCTTTAGAGTGAGAGAACGTGTGAAATCGAGAGGGACTCTCTCACTTTTGCGTACTCTCTCGCCCTAACCCTGGTCTGTATGTTTGGAATCATGTGTATCCTTTGTTCAATTTTTTTCTGTTCAGAATGGCCACATTTCTTCGTCGTGATAAGTCCTTTGATGATGCTGATATTGACAGAATGTATGGTATTTCCGAACAGGTGAAATACAATAGCTTTTAATCAATCAATCAATCATTTATCATGCCAAAAGTCGTTGATTGAAAATATATATAATATGTGAGCAAGGGTATGTGAACACGATAGGTACGATGATAGGTTTTAGCTTACTTTTTTGCAGTTGCATGAAACAAATACAAATCAGTGAATTGTTCAGATTGATCCCAATGAAAGTCGAGTTGAAACTCGGTGGATGTTCAGGTGGAATGACGGAATTTATAAATTCTGCGACCAATATGTGAACGAATCCGGAAATGGAACCACAAAAGGATATGTCGCATATTTATTTTTTATTTTTTATTTTATCGTACACCACAAGGGTGCGACAAAATGTACATAAATGTGCGAGTAAAAGAGAAAATTAATAATTAATAAAAAGGGGTTCAAAGGATATTCTCGCACATCTATTTTATTTTATAATCTATTTTATCTATTTCATAATTCTATATATTTTATAATTCTAATAAATATTTTATATTTTATAATTATAATAAATATTTTATAATTCATAATTCGCATCTATTTTATAATTCTATTTTAAATAATATAATCTATTCTATTTTATATGTTACTATTTTATATTCCGAAATTGATCAGCAGAGTGCTCAAATACATTGTCCACGCACATGATTCCAAACCTACAGACCAGGGTTTGAGCCAGAGAGTGTGTGTGCATAATAAGGAAATCAACCGTTTTCGCGAGAAAGAGTGTGAGAAATGAGGAGTCTGTGGAGAAAAGCAACTAGTTGAACAGTTACTTTTCGAAGTCTACTCACGACTCACTGTTTCTCTCTGTGTTCCTCTCTTTCACTCTACACCCGCACTCTCTCAAATGATTCCAAACCTATAGAACAGGGTTAGGACGAGAGAGTACGCAAAAGTGAGAGCGTCTCTATCGATTTCACACACTCTCTCACTCCAAAGGCCTTTCTGGAAGGTTGACCGGCCTGTGGAATGATGCGCATGGGTGCTCAAGACCAGTATCTAGGGACGGGCGAGTGATTTTTTGAGTACGCGATTCTGCAGTACTACCTTCGACGCCGTTGGTTGAAAATACCGTATACCACAGTTGTCAATTTCGCAATCACTTTTTCCGTATTTCGGCAGTCTATTTCGAAAACTTATCAATGTTATTGGATCGAGGATCATCAAAAGAATGGACAAAGCACGCGGTAATCACGGAACACTCCACGGCGTTCTGGGCAACATGCCAAAACTGAATTCGTGGTGAGACCATCGCTCGTTTACATGCTATTTTCCCACTCTCTAACTGTCTGCCTCAATTTGCATAGACTCTCCAGAACGCGGTGCACTCTACAGAAACATAAATTAACGACTTCGAAAATTGATGAATTTCAATTTATCGAGTTGAAGGCTAATTTATTCAGGATCGGTAGAGTTCGCAGTGCAAAAAAATGGAAATAAAATCAGAAAATCGATTGGAGCTGCCGATTTCGAGAGAGAGTTCGACAAAGTTTCGCGTTTTGTAACGGGAAATTCGCCTTTCTCGCATTTTCTCAAAATCCGCGGCGTGTTCACTCGAATACTTTTATTATGTTGTGAATTATCGAATGTTTGAACAATGTTGAGAAAATAAACAGTGAACACGCCGCGGATTTCGAGTAATCGATCTTCGAAAATAGCTAAATGGAGGGTTACTGTAGACCAGTTCAATCAATTCTTTATTTATTCGGTCTGCGACTTTTGATAGCGTTCCCCTTCTTTGCATAATGTGAGAGAGAGCAAAAGTGAGAGAGTCCCTCTCGATTTCACCCGCTCTCTCACTCCAAAGGCCTTTCTGGAAGGTTGGCCGGCTTGTGGAATGATGTGACACCCATCTTTGACGTCGTCCACATCAAGGACACACCTCTTTTAATCGTATCTTTGATAAACAATGTCTTGGTTATGTACACTAGGTCTGCGTCAGTCTGAAATAGTGGCTTGACGCGATCTAGTCGAGTGAAATATGCGTTCATAACTGCAGATTTTTTTGTGTTTTTTTAAATGAATCAATCTTTTTTCTGTACGCGTTTGAATAAATATGTTGAAAGGATCTACTTTGCACGTCAAATGAAATGGTCCAGAGCTGAACATTTTGGTTTTCGACTCGGCAAAATTCCAAGAAAAGGTGGAGCGGGGTCGACGCTCATTGGACAAGCGTAGGTTCCCCCCTCACAACGGAAACGCAGGATACAGTGCGTTCAGAACTTTTAGAACAATTTCAGAGACGTTTCCCCTACGCTCTCTGAATAATTTTGGAAGTTTTCGAAGAGAAGGGGGCCGGACTAGAGAATGTGAAAAGGCGTATCATCAGGTATTTAATATCGTCTTTCTGGAGACGAGACTGGTTTGTGTAGCTCTCCTTTTGCCTGATCACCACTAGCAGCGAACTTGCGAGATTCGCGATTCAGTCGGGTTTCTAAACCGCACGAGAGCAATGATGGCAGTATTCAATCAAAGTCTAGATGCATTAAACTGAAATCAGGTGGGGATCATGAAAATGAAATACCAACTCAGGCAACTCTTTTTGAATCTAATCAGAGTTTGGTAGAATTTAGAATCTAATCATAGAGTTTTTAGAGTCTACGTTGAATCTAATTAGATTCTGAATTGTTCTTGAGCTTTTGAATCTAAACGGAATCTAATTAGATACTAAACTTCCTTCTAATATTTAGAATCTATTCCGATAGAATTCAGAATCTAATCAGAATCTAATTAGATTCCAAATTATCTGTCAACCCCGTCTCGAGTACATACCGTCGTGCCTACTCATTGCCTCGGGTCATTCAAGTTCGTATCAGGATTTTCCCTGTTGGGTGATGTACTGTGCTGATATGTCAGCCATTTTTGGATCGTTTCCCACTCTCCCCTTCAATGCGAGAGTGGGGATCGCAAGCACCTTCCCCCCTAAGGAACGAGGTGCCCCGCTGTGCCTGGATAGGGCTACATCAATTTTGAAAAAAATGAGGACAGCTCAGAAAATCATCATCATACTAATTTTATGTATAATCTATTCAGAATTCATTTAGAATCTAATCATAACGTTTTTGGAATCTAATCAGAACGTTTTTGGAATCTAATGTGAACTTTTTTAGAATCTATTCAGGACGTTTTTATAATCTAATCAGAATATCTAACGAATTTAGCATCTAATCAGAGAGAAATTAGAATCTAATTTAGCCACGGTTAGTGTTAAAATTGTTCTGATTAGATTCAAAATTGTTTCTGATTAGATTCAAAACGAGTTGCCTGAGAACGTATGACCAAATGATCTTCGGCGTTTTTTCTTTCGTGCTTATCCGAGAATTATTTAATACCATGAAGTTGTGTCTCTCTCTCCCAAGTCTCTGATGTTCAATTTTATCAACATTTCCAAAAAAAATATTCCGATCTCGTCTAGAATTTAGCGCCAGGTGTAAGAAGGAAATACATTTGTGAGTGAAACTTTATGACTTTATGTGTTTTTTTACTTTATGTCGAAATTGATAATTACTCCTCCATTTTGAAATTCTACATGAAAATAATTGCTTCGACAATCTCGTGATTGCAAGTTTTCAAAACCGGAGGTGTTGAGTGTTGCAGAGTTTTGTGAGCACCAATCCGTGCGGGATACAAAATTATCAAATTCCAAAAAAATGTTTTTGTGACTTTCAGAATATTTGTGGCATAGTTTAATCTTCAGGAGTTGTCATCTAAATACAAAGACCTATAGCGCGTTTGATTGAGTGATTATGTTTCGATCGAATATATTTACTTAGAGTTATGGTGGTTGTAATGGATGTGAAAAGGACAATGAAAACAAACGGATATGAACAAATCACAAAGACCTTGGTTTGCTCTACAATTTTACATATGTATTCATGGTCAACCACACGGACATGAGAAAGTGGCGAAAAGGACCTTCTTCTCAAGAGGTTGAGGAGCCCCTAATCGCTATTATCGTTGATAGAATTTGTTATGCGTAGCGCCATCGCAAGTGCAACCACGAGCTGATCATTTGATTTTTTCAAAGAGTTAACGATTTAACCCACAATCCGAAATTCGCGAGAGAGAAAAAAATAAAAGGTTTTGGATGTGTTTCATAAAAAAAAATTTTAAAAATTGCAATAGAGAAATGGTGGCAGTGAACGTTTATTATTTTATAAGATGCAAAATGAAAAAAAAATGTTTCTAATAGGGATGGCAAAAGGGCATTCATGCCGGCAAGGGCGCCGTATAAATTATGCAAAGATATCCATTACTAATTTGTTGATGGCACGTATTAATTATTTAAAATACTTAGAAGTGAAAACAATCATACGATACGAGAATTGTGCAAGCAATTGGTAGTTAAATTATTATTTTCCGCGTTGATGCCGGCGTTCCGTTTTCGTTTTGTCATCCCTAGTTTCTATTCGAGGTAGGAGGAGTAGCTGTCGTGTGGTGACACACATGATTCCAAACCTACAGACCAGGGTTAGGACGAGAGAATATGCAAAAGTGAGAGAGTCCCTCTCGATTTCACACGCTCTCTCACTCCAAAGGCCTTTCTGGAAGGTTGACCGGCCTGTGGAATGATGTGGACAGGGCTGTGTCATGCATCGCCATCAATTCCAAAACCATACCACATCATTCCACAGGCCGGTCAACCTTCCAGAAAGGCCTTTAGAGTGAGAGAGCGTGTGAAATCGATAGGGACTCTCTCACTTTTGTACACTCTCTCGCTCCAACCTTGATCTGTATGTTTGGAGATACCGGGCAGTTTCAAACTCATGTGACATGCGCGCTAGCCATTGAAAGCATCGTTTTTATCTATAACGGTACAATAACAACGCAGAGAATTACTTACTATACTCGTAGAAGAAAGATATTCGATGGGTGGCATTATAGCGCGATTCGAGTGTGTTTCACGAGTCCATCTTAACTGCACGAGCTTCACTTTTGAAATGCGCTTTTCTAGAACTGCCTTTAGGACGTGAAATTATCAGCAAAAGTCGGAGGCCGTGATAACCGTCGGATCGCTGTTTCAATGCCCTGATTTGCTCGCAACAGCTTTGGCTGTTTAGTGTAATGGCTAGACTTTGAAAGGTAACTAAACAACTACCCGCATAACAGGGAAATTGACCGCTTTTTTTGAAGAGAGAGTGCGGAGAATGAAGAGGGTGGGGGTGTAATTTCCCTCTTATGCGGGTAGTTGTTTAGTTACCTTTCAAAGTCTAGTAATGGCAAAAAGATAGAAAACATACACTGAATGCAAAGAAAGCGTGAGAATGTAAAAAAGGAGTCATGTTCTCGGTACTGATTCATTTGCATATAGTCATAACTGACTCATGAAATTAGAGTCAAAAGGAGGAGAAAATAGCTTGCGTAACCAAATCCTCTATTCAACTCCGAAAAGTTCTTAGGCAACCGTGAAACGCCACTCCCATTTTGCGAATTTCATCAACCTTATTTCCAACATTCTGACTCAAAAAAAAACTGAACTACTTTCCATTTCTATTAAACTTTTCTCTCTCACGAATTCATTCTGATCTTTCTGAGAATCTCTCTCCACATGATTCCAAACCTACAGACCAGGGTTAGAGCGAGAGAGCGTGTAAAAGTGAGAGAGTCCCTCTCGATTTCGCACGCTCTTTCACTCCAAAGGCCTTTCTGTAAGGTTGACCGGCCTGCGGAATGATGTGCCCTGGTTTGAGTCGTAACGAAAGATAACTCACGTCAATTACACTACATTTTAGAATTATCATTTTTTTCGATCGATCCTTGCATCATCCACTTTGCACATTACAATAAATATACAGAAATTATGTTGCGTTCATTCTGTGGATAATGGGCAATACAAGTTTATTGTTCTGCAATCGTGTGAGTAAAAATACATGGACTGCATTGTCTAGGAATTATTATCAAGAGAGGAAAGAATCTACACGCTCATTAGGTCAAATGGAGATGCGGGAATCGATTTTCTGAAAGCGGTGAAATCGATAAGGTACGTGAAAAGAAGGAGAATCGATGTTGGCACAGTTTTCATACCAATAATCAATAATCCAATGGGTGTCTACGGAAAAGGTATTCTGATCGAACTTCGTTGTCTGCTGCTTGCTTGTATACGGTTGTCGTTATAGATCGATAATGATCAATACAGTAGCTGATGATTAGATGTCCACTGATCGATAGGAATATTCGCCGTTTGAATATTAGAGGCAATCAATCGATAATCAGAGATAATCAATCGATAATCAGGGAAAATCAATCGATAATCACTTGGGCGGCTCGTCCAGCCCCGTGATGCTACTGAGCAGTTCGAAGGTGAGAATTAGCGGAGCCGATGTCTTCAGGGAAATCTCGTCATTCTCTAGTTCATTCGACGTAGAGATTGTGCCACCGAAAGAGAGAGGAGCGTCGTCTGAACAATATGCGTTGTCTTAATACAGAATTGTGAGAGTATTATGGTTGAGACTAGACTTTGAAAGGTAACTATTAGGGTTGTCTAAACGGAATTCATTCCGCAATAACATCAATTCCGCATCGATTTCCCCTCCCATTCCTTATTCCGCAATCAGGAAAGCCCGGTCATTTTTCAAATCGGTTTTCCGAATGATTGCGGAATTCCGCAATGAAAATAGTTGTTTTCTGGATATTTGAGCACGAGTTGGAGAGAAATCAACTACTTAATTTAAATTTAAATAACGACACGCCTGTTCCTATTGTCTGTGCTTTTCTAGCCGCATTTGCATACTAACACATAGTGCGTCTAACTAATGTAGCATACCTGTGAGAAAAAACTGAAACTCAATGGGCGTTTTCATAGTATGAAGATTAGATCAGACAATGTTCGGAAGCAACACAACAGTATCCGAACATTTACTAGATTAGAGTGTCAAAAGGAACGCAATTGGTTTTTTTATGAATTCGCTGCGCTTCTTTCTAAATTCGGGGAATATTTGGATATTCAACCGCGATCAGTGATGGCATGGACATACCAGAATTTTAAAAAGCCATTGTAGTCGATGTTACTATACTAGTGGTACGGTATACCTTTTAGCTTTGATAATAAAATTATCCTATTGATATAACATATTTTGATTTCATTTTCACTATTTAATGTTACCGGGATGAGTGAGACGGTGATAGCGGCAAAATGAGTATTGCGGAATTCCGCAATCCTCATTCATTCCGCATACTTAATGAGGGCGATCGGCCGCTATGCGGAATGGCGCAAGGAATGGAATGAAATGGAGCCATTCCGTATTCCGTTTAGACATCCCTAGTAACTAGGGTTCCCTTATTGGAACTTATTGGAATTGAACTGATCACTACCCTCTCGATTTCATACACTCTCTCGCACGCGTTGCGGTCTGCGTTCCTTTGTTCTCCAAATTTCACAATTCCATTTGATTCCAATAAGAGAACCCTACTAGTAACTATACAACTATCCGCATAAGAGGGAAATTACACCCCCACACTCTTCATTCCCCGCGATCTCTCTTCAAAAAAGCGGTCAATTTCCTTGTTATGCGGGTAGTTGTTTAGTTACCTTTCAAAGTCTAGTTGAGACGCATTTATTCGCCTAATATATTCGCCCGTGTCGAGAGGGCAAATCGGTTGTGTTTCAAACTAACTTATTAGCGGAAAACCAATTTATATTAATCGTTTTAGGCGTCGCTTCGAGCGAAAAAAAAATCTTGAATTATTTCTACGAATCGACTAAACGTATACTTTCGCTCTTTACTGCTCTCATTTTTGTCCGACTCTGGTTCCTTCGTCTGGAATACTACACATCATTCCACAGGCCGGTCAACCTTCCAGAATGGCCTTTGGAGTGAGAGAGCGTGTGGAATCGAGAGGGACTCTCTCACTTTTGCACACTATCTCGCTCTAACCCTGGTCTGTAGGTTTGGAATCACGTGACTAGTATCATTTTATGTTATAATATGCATAAGGGGATTCTCCGAGTGTTGACGTTTACGCTATACTTTTATGTACAAATTACCGTCTAATCTAGTTTTTACCTTCAAGCTACCTTTTTCTTTTGAATACAAAATACCCACCCAGATTCCACCGGAAGCCGCGAGTCGTCACGCGCGTTTCGTACTGAAATTCGCCGGTGTTGTCTACGGATGGCATTATTACATCATCACTAGGTAATGTATAATTGCATTATCACTACAATCGATCTAACCTGGCAGAGGGGCGCGAATCCGCACACGTCCGTCAGCAGCGCGCGGTCCAGCGAGATGCGATGCGTGCCCTGAACGAATGCGTAGGGATGATGAAATAATTTTTGCCGGTTCGTGTTCCTTTTTGTTTCCATTTCGCCATCACTACGCAATGTCTCCCTCTAATTGCTTCATACTTTGAATACGATTTGGTATGTGACCTGTGCGTTTTCCGCTTCACCGTTACATCATAACTACGTGATAATGATGTTCCCTCACCTTGGGCACTACGAACGCAATGTTATTTTGAAACCGATGAATAAGGCTATATTTTTTCTTCCCTTGCATCATTGCCTCACCAATAATCCCGAGTTCCCCTCATATTTTTCTATTGTTTATATTCGAGTTCTTTTAATACATCCATGTTCCGTTTGCTTTCAGTAGTCTTTTTCTTATCCGTTTCCCCAACATTCGCATAAATATTATATCTTATACCTTGGGCACTGCAAAAACAGTGCACTTTGATTCCTTGTTTCGATTGCATCATCACTACGCAATCCATTTCCCTTACCTTGGGGACGACGAACACGATGTTATCTCCGTCCATCACATACACCGGCGCCCTTGGATTGTCGGAAAGCGCGAGCAGTAGTGAATTAAGCGTGGCGAATGAATGGTCGAGTCGGCCCGACAGACCACCCAAGACGAAAGTGGGCGGGGACTGAAAAGGGGCGGAGTTAGGGGGGCGGGGTTTGAAACTCCTCCCCTAACTCTTTTTACAGAGTTGCTATTCAAGGGACAGTCTGTGGGCGTGGTTTAGTAAAGGGGCGGAGCTTGGAGGTTGGCTGAGTCTTACCCCTTTGGTGCCCTTGATCAGGTCGAGGCAGTTGCAGAGGTCGGTGCGGCACTCGTCGGTCGCAGGGAAGATGCCGCACTGCTTCTCCCTGAATGGAAGGGGATTATCGATTTATACCGGACTCTAAGATTATTGGTTGATACTGTGTCCCCTAGGCTTGACCGGTTTCCGCTTCGGTGACACGGACATTTTTGAATAATTGAAAAACGGCGATCGTAGGAAAATCAATAATGGTTTCATTATATGTTTTTATGTACGCCGTTTTATTCTGAGGCTTTTGAAGCTCACGGTGAATTCATCACCCAAAAGGGGCCGTTTTCCGTGAAACGGAGCGTTTTCACTATCTCACCTCGTCGTGAAACGGGAACAGATTGCTAGGGGGTAAGCGAGAGTCAGTTTCTCGAAAGCCGCACATGTAACCCTAGGGTCCCCAAAGAAATGCATGCACACCGTAACCTCGAAACACTCTACGGTTACGGTATCAAATGTCGAAACGCTGGACGGTTGTAGCGTCGAATTATGCAAGCATTGTAATTGATTTGTTGATGTGGGGAGCAAGGAAGTACTATTGAGGCTGCTTGTTTCATCGCTTCGTAAACACTCTGAAACATCAAAACACGTACACTGCACTGCAGTCATTACCTACACCCGAACTTTCGCCTCTAGAAAAAAAATATAATTATTCTTTATGATGATATAATTATTTTAAAAGCGAAACATTGGCATCTGACGGTTATAATAAATCCAACAAAAAAAATCGAGTCCTTATTTCCACTGGTAGCCGAAATAGTCTATAAAACTGGAAATGTGGTAATTTAAATTCGATTTCTGATGCGATTTTCTCGTATCTCCTCTGCACTATTTGAGGCCACATTAGTAAGTACACGCCTTTGTACTTTGAACGCTTTATACGAGAAAGTATGTGCCTTGATTATGCTAACAATAAGTATCAAGTAGTAACTATTGTATTCTTACTTGTAGTATTTCTTGGTGAGCTCGCCCAGTCCGGCAACGTCGCCGCTGATCATTGACGGGCCCTTGAGGATACGGGATCTGAAAGATCAAAGATCATCTTCTTGAGAGAAGAGATCAAAAAACAGATTTTGCAACTACAACCCGATTTTTCAATATGGAAGATAGTTGATATCTAAGTTTACCAAAACTGAGGAGGGGATCAACTATCAAAGATTAGCTCCTGCCGGTAAAAGCAATCAAAAGTCAGCATATCAGTGCATTCGCGTAAGGATCGCACGATTCCCAGATTTTTCGGTACAGGGTAAAAATGCACTTTGGGATTTTCACAGTTTCCGATAGCACTATGGATGGTCTATCGATTTCTGATAGTGTCATATTCTGATTATACTCATTTGCATAATTACAGCCTATCAAAGTTGAGCTGTTTTTCAGTATTTTTAACGCCATTTATGTCAAACTATAGATAATCGTTCACATAGATAGTGAAAAATGATCACCAAGATATGACTGACAACGTGGTGTCGTTCAATTTTACATTTTCCAAAATTTGCATATTTCATGAATTTTTGACCTCGTTTTTCTCGAAAACTAAGCAAGAAACATAGCTGGATTTTTGATATGTTATGGATACAGGTGATCTCTATCCGATTCGTCTATTATTTGGGTAGGTTCCGGGGGGGAACGGTGGTGTTATGCATGAAAAACTGATAATTTCTAATAGAGAGGAATCCCTCATTTCGTCTCATTCCACCCATCCAACCCCGCCCGTGCGGTGTGAAATGAGGCGCATTTTTAACTAGGGAAGAGAATGGAAGAGGGAAAAAGGAGACTTTCACACGCTATTGGATCTTACTCTTCCACAAGAGCAAGACTGCCAAAACGGCGGTGAAAAATTTAATGCAAATGCGTTCTGGGTATTGTAAATAGCTACAAATTGTTTGGAAGGTGCCAATGAATAGTACAAGACCCAAATTACTGGAAAAAAATTTTTCTTAGGAAGATCTACTCTTCCCAAATCCCGTCAATTCTTCTGGAAGAGTTTGCCCGGCCTTCCTACTCTTTCTTCCTGTCTACCATTATAATAATCACAACGGCGAGAGCGAGGAAGTCCTTCCCTCACTCTTCCTTCCTAATCCCTAATTTTACTCCCACATAGAGAGGTGATTTTCAAGCAAACATTATCTGAAATTCATCAGACACGCAAGGATGGTCACTAAAAGAAAGTCGTGCCCATACATGTCGAGCTCTGTAGGAAAGGGGGCGTGGCTGTACGGTGCCTACCAAAAAAAGCATGTATACATGGGTGGTCGAAAAGGGGTGGTAGGCACCGTGCAGCCCTGTATAGGTCATGGTCCAAAAATGGGTTGTGGGTTGGTCCCACCAAAAGTCAAGTGACCTACTGTAGCATACATGTGGTGGTCCCGCAACGACAACACACTACCGTAACCTGGTCTACCGTAATCCGGAAATACGAAATTGAGAATATTGACACGGTATACGTTGCATGAGGTAGGCCTCGAGTAGCAATTAATCGGACGGTATACCGCGGTCCCGGCACGACAATGCCGATACCGTAACCATGTCTACAGTATGCTGAAATTTCAAATTGAACCAATCGACTCGGGATGTGTTGAATGAGGTAGGCCTCGAGTAGTCATTAATCGGACGGTATACTGCGGTCCCAGCACGACGTTGCCGATACCGTAACCATGTCTACAGTATGCTGAAATTTCAAATTGAGCCAATCGACTCGGGATTTGTTGCATGAGGTAGGGCTCGAGTAGTAATTAATCGGACGGTATACCGCGGTCCCGGCACGACATTGCCGATACCGTAACCAAGTCTACAGTATGCTGAAATTTCAAATTGATCAAATCGGCTCCGGATTTTTACTGGAGATGGACCTTGAGTAGTTATTGATCGGGCGATATACGGGGGTCCCGGCACGACATTGCTGATACCGTAATCAAGTCTACAGTATGCCGAATTTTCAAATTGAGCTAATCGACCCGGGATTTTTACTGGAGGTGGACCTTGAGTAGCTATTGATTGGAGGATATACCGCGTCACTCCTACCGTACCCAGGGCTACTGTAGCGGGGTTACAATATGACCTATTTTTTAAATTTGACCTATTCGAGTCGCGATTTTTGCAGGAGCTAGACCTCGAGTGGGAAATGCCAGAGGGGAATACCGTATCGATTTGAGCTTACCCAGGGTTACTGTAGCGGGGCTACAGTATGCGAAAATTTCAAACTGACTATATCAACTCGAGATTTTTACAGGCGGTGGACCTCGAGTTGTCATCGCTTGTAGGGTATACCGCCTCTGCCCTAACATACATAGGGCTACTGTAACAGGGTTACAATATGTTAAAATTTCAAATTGATCAAATCGAGCCCGATTTTTGCAAGTTGGAAAGTTGGCGGTTCATTCACGACCATTACAAAGCGAAAAAATATGAATGCCGCTGATTTGCACTTAGTCTTTTGCACAATAAATTCAGAGTCTTTTAGTAATTTTTTCAATTTTTTTCAATTTAGTTATACCGTGACCACGCAAAAGTAACCTCGAATACAGTAGAATCAACCCGGAATGCATCGTAGAAAACAACTACTCGACGTGTGCCTCCTGCAAAAATCGCGACTCACTAGATCAATTTCAAAAATTCGTCATACTGTATCCCCACTACAGCAGCCCTAGGTACGGTAGGGCAGACGCGGTATGCCCTCCAAGCAATGACTACTCGAAATACACTTTCTGTAAAAAAATACCTAGTTGATTTGATCAATTTGAAATTTCAGCATACTGTAACCTCGCTACAATAACCCTGGCTACGGTGTAATCGATACGGTACTCCCCTCTGGCATTTCCCACTCGAGGTCTAGCTCCTGCAAAAATCGCGACTCGAATAGATCAAATTTAAAAAAAAATAGGTCATACTGTAACCCCGCTACAGTAGCCCTGGGTACGGTATCAGAGACGCGGAATATCCTCCAAGCAATGCCCATTCGAGGTCCATCTCCAGTAAAAATCCGGAGCCGATTTGATCAATTTGAAATTTCAGCATACTGTAGACTTGGTTACGGTATCGGCAATGTCGTTCCGGGACCGCGGTATACCGTCCGATTAATTACTACTCGAGCCCTACCTCATGCAACAAATCCCGAGTCGATTGGCTCAATTTGAAATTTCAGCATACTGTAGACATGGTTACGGTATCGGCATTGTCGTGCCGGGACCGCGGTATACCGTCCGATTAATTGCTACTCGAGGCCTACCTCATGCAACGTATACCGGGTCAATATTCTCAATTTCGTATTTCCGGATTACGGTAGACCAGGTTACGGTAGTCTGTTGTCGTTGCGGGACCACCACATGTATGCTACAGTAGGTCACTTGACTTTTGGTGGGACCAACCCACAACCCATTTTTGGACCATGACCCCCTATACAGGGCTGCACGGTGCCTACCACCCCTTTTCGACCACCCATGTATAAGGGATACATGCTTTTTTGGTAGGCACCGTGCAGACTCCGCCCACTTTCTGTCGGCGCCGACATGTATGGTCGTGCCTCTCGGATGGATCCCAATGTTCAGGCTGTTGCTATGAAATTCTTCCTAGACCATCGCGCGGAAGACAAAGGGGCCAGCGCTGTAGAGTGTCGTGAATTGATAAAAAATAAAATGGACTGTCTCGATGATTGTTTCAAAATTTCCACAATCTCGTCCTTCTGAAATAAAAACTCTCCTGTCATCATTTGGGAGTTGGGAAACAATACGCTCAGGCGTAATGTTTTTGGACTAATATCATGCCACGAAGATTTGTTTTACAGCTCTAGCAACATCCGTCACAATCCCAAAATTAATGCGAAAATGTCGGAAACTCGTAGAAACTGCAGTAAGAGGAAGACATCGGAAGTGATGGTGATGATGATGATAGTGACAGAGAGAATGGAGGAGAACAGGGACATGGAGAAAAGGATGATGAAGAAGAGGAGACGTTGTTGGATAGAGTTAATGAGTCCAATCTCATGTTGTATCTTGGTTGTATCATATCTTGGTGATCATTTTTCACTATCTATGTGAATGATTATCTATAGTTTGACATAAATGGCGTTAAAAATACTGAAAAACAGCTCAACTTTGATAGGCTGTAATTATGCAAATGAGTACAATCAGAACATGACACTATCAGAAATCGATAGACCATCTATAGGGCTATCGGAAACTGTGAAAAAACGAAGGTGCAATTTTGCTGTACCGTCGGGTGTGCGAGTCTTACGCGAACGCACTGATATTCCTTAGATCCCATACTAGGACAAATATTGCGCTCACCGAAACTATGGGGATCAAAGATCAGATACGAACGGTCAAAGTTTGGAATCAAACTTTTTTCACATACACCGAATTTGATTTTCTCATTAGCCCAGGCGATTTGGGGATACAAATGGCAAACAATTTCCGCTAGATTCTAACACACATCAATGGTGAGCCAATCACAATCGTTATTGAAATATTCCTTTCTAAAATTTGGTGACTCCATTTTTTCGTGGCCTAAAAATGGCCATGAAAAAATGGAGTCAGCGATCTGTGCTTCCTATTTCATATTTCCATTTGCATCATATTTCCAATGGATCGTCAAAGATCAAATATCACGCCAGCTCACCGCACTCGCGCCTCTATCGCGACGGCTCCGTTGTCGTTGGCGATGCGATTGTCGGCTGAGAAGATAATTGTTTCGTCATCACTAGGCAATCATGAGATCATGACTCTATTATATTACAGGACAACTAGTGCGACGTACCAGCCCCGTACTTTCCAAACCCGTCTTTAAGAAAATCACTTGAAACACAATCAAACGCATTTTTTTTCAGAAGTAAAGAAATTTTTTCCTTACTTAGCGAATTCGAACGTTTTGAATAAGTTTCAACCGCAAAGCAAGACGCCGCAGGAAAGCATACACATCGATATTCCTGAGTTGAATTTGTACCTTATGCATACATATAGTTGGAGATTGCCTAATGACGACGCAATCTGTCTCTCTCTCTCTCTCTCTCTCTCTTTATCTCACCTCCATTCCACATCCACCGCCAGCAGGGTCGCTCTCCGGTAGCCGGCGCACATCCGCCCAGCCAGATGCACGATGATTGAAAGGCTGAATGTGGTATATTTCGTCATCCTTAGGCAATAATCATAATCATCTATGTTTGCAGTTTATCATCAGTCATGGTCAAGAATCTGTATATTTTGGCTAGCATCGGAGATGTTTCATCATCACTATTTAATTGGGTGTATTGACGTTCCTTCTGATGAATTCAGTAGTCATGATACGATGAGTAGTATTACAAATTTAAAATAATACGTTCCACTTCAAGTACTACCTGTGGTGTAGGGTTCGCCTGGCAAGAAATTGTCAATTTCAAGAAGTCGTACATTTTATCAGTATACAATCACTTTAGTACCATCAATCGATGCTAAAAGTTGAGGAGATATCGGGCTTGGAAATCGTTTCTCGAAAGAACACCTACCGGCAAGTAAATAATTAAAATGACATTTCTTGGCAAGAAATAACAATGTGGTCCCCCCTTACTCATTTCTTGCGAGGAGAACCCTACTGTGGTGTGCTTACTTTAATCTTTAATCTTTAATCTTTATTCTCCAAGGGGCGATTTTGGGAGGGATTTGGATTTATCTTGACGTTATGATGGATTCTTCGGCTCTGGATCGAGCACTTTTTGTGGTGGCGGAATCAGGCAGTTTTCGTGTCACAATCACAACTTACGGATTCGCGAGGTGGTCATGACTAATTTTGGGGTCTTTCGAAGACCTACGGAGAAGGGGATTTTGGGGGCAGTTACTAGGCGGGAGGGGAGGTTATTCCAGAACGTTATGGATCGACTTGCACAAGTGGAAATAGAGCCTGTTCTGTAGGGAATCGAGATGCGTAAGCCATGAGAAAATCTGAGAGAACGTGCTAAAGGAGCAAGCGTGTATAGATTGGTGGCGTCCACCAGCGCGTGTCTATGGATGGAATCATGCAAGAACTGTAGGTCACGCAGAGCCCTGCGATACTCAAGGGTCTCTATTTCGAATAATTTGAGGCGGTTGGGATAGGAAAGTGGAGGGTGTTGACTACGCTTGAGAACTCTTCTAGTGAACTCTCGCTGTACATTCTCTAATCGATTAACTAGGCCGATTGCGGTAGGATTCCAGATTACGGTACTTGACTCGAGGAGTGGCCGGATGTAAATCTTATAGGCCTTAATAAGGGTATTAGAGGAGTTTGTGTGAAATGATCTTAACATTAGATTACACATGGACCGGGTCTTACGCGTTATTTGGGTAATATGATATCCGAAGTTCAGTCCTTTGGAGAAGTTAACTCCTAAATCTCTAACATTATTAGAGGATGCGATAGCGAGGTCATTCAACATATATTTTGATCTATTCTTTAGGCGGCCTAAATGGAGAACGGCACATTTAGGTGTACTCAGTGTCATGTTCCACTGAGAGGTCCAGTCGGCAATATTATTTATTGTCAGGAGAACCATTACACTTAGGAATCAACTGAGAAATGGCTAGGAGAATTTGCTCAGGTAGGATTGAAGGTAGGTCAAAACGGGAATCACAGAGGAGAGGGGGGCTGAGGGGGGCAGACAAAGGATTAGTTTGAACCTTGGAGAAGAATCTGGAGAAAGCATGTGCTTTATCTTTATCTGAGAGAAGAGTTTTGCCTGTATTATCAATTATACCCGGTAGACTAGCATTATTGCTCTTAAAACGTGCTTTGCAATATTTGAAGAACGTATTTGTGTTTCCTGATTGAACGGCACGTAACTCTCTATTTATTTCGAATGTCTTTAAAGCTTTGTCGAAACGTATACGGAGAGAATGGGCTAGGTCAGAATTTGGCGCAGCCGAATGGTAACGTTGAAGCCTTTCATAAAGGATACTCAGGTATTTGGGCAGCCCATTATTATGTTTTGTTTTTTTGAGAGGAACTTAAATACTTATTAGCTCATTGACAAAATTGCTAAAGAACGAATAAGCTTCAGATATTGTTTTCCCCATTAAACTGAGTGTCCAATTATGCAAAGCAATTTGGTTATTAATGGAAGCCCAGTCAGCATTACTGTAGTCACGAGAAGGTGGAGATACTCTATCCTTCTCAATGAGAGAATTGATAGTGAACGCAATACCGGTATGGTCAGAAAGCGGGATGTCAGGTTTGACATTCTTAATGATAGGGGAGTTGCACAAGAGCAGATCAAGTATGTTATTCCCTCGTGTAGGGAAATTTACATATTGATTGAACGATCCCTGAGTTATGAGGTCAAGAAAAGGAGCAACTGAGAGTGTGGGGCAGTGGTAGGTATACCAGTCGATATTTGCATAATTAAAATCTCCCACTATTATTGATGGATGTGAACAGCTAGTAACCTCATAGAGGTAATCGATAAATGGCGTCAGAGAGGGTGAGGGGGAATTGGGAGCGCGATAAACAACAATAATTCTAAGGCAGTCTCGAGTCTGAGTACGTGATCGTGCGAAAATGTCAACAGTGAGACATTCAAAACCAGGTATTATGAGTGAGGATACTGTAATGGGAACTAGATTAATGTGCGCATAGAGAAGGACGCCACCACCTCTACCTGCGGCTCTGTCAGCGCGAAATAGGAAGTGATTAGGAGTGTCTCTCAATAGCATCACGTCAAGATCCTCACAGTCGAGCCATGTTTCAGAAAGAGCGAGAAGGTCAATATGCTTAAGAAATATTGAAATTGTATCGATTTTCCCCCTAACGCTTCTGGAATTACCATAATAACAAGAGATTGTTCTAGATTGGGGTGAGAGTGCGGAGAGGTGACAATTAGAGAGGATTGGTGAAGGAGGAGTAGGGAGGTCGGTCGAACTCACGAAACTGCCTGATTCATCCTATTCGTCGAGAGGTGCGGGATCCTTCATTGCCGAAGAAGTTCCACCTGAAGAGATATCGGATTTGACAGGATTGACAGAGGAATCAGAGGAGGTCACCGTAGTCTTCTTACGCAGAGTGACATGTGCTGACGACGGGATGTCATCCTCCTTCTATCTGCTATCTGCTTCTCTCCCTTTTGCAGTTACTAGTTACTATCTGCTTCTCTCCCTTTTGCATGCTCTCTCGCCCTCGTTTCTGCCGTTTATCAGCGGAACGTTTTAATATTTCGGACGAGTGTTTGTAAATTTGTAATAGCAGTATCAAGGAGGAAAATAGTAATGACTAGAAAAAAATATACACATTCTGCATGACTGATGAGAACTGATGAGGAAAGACAAATATAGATGAGTATTAACTGTGCGATATCGGTGATGAGTCCTCACTTTCGAAAAATTGAAAAGACCCCTCTCGCTCTTCAATCAGAAAGAAGTCAGTATGACCAGGATTTTTACTAGTAGTTGAAATGCCTCTTATTTCTATAACTTTTCAATTACGGATAAGTAAACATGTTCACTTAGAGTACAGATCGTACATTCTCCTGATAATTTGTTTTTAAAAATTTTTTTAAAGTTTCCCTTTGACAGGAGCACGCCGAAGAGAATTTCACGAGAAGCTATCCTTCCCAAACCATTTTCCAACTGTCATGCCTCTGAACGCTGGAAATCTGCTAGCTGCTAGAGGATCGAGAATGTGATGTTAGCCAAAGACAGTGTATAAAAATATTTACGTAGTGATGATGCAAACGCACCCTTCTTCGAGAAGATTTCCAGCGGTTTGATGACGCTCATGATAAGTGAATGCTCAGGGGGATCGGGAGTACGGTAGTGCTCGACGGGTCAGACGGCGGGTCGCTCTTCTGAATTGTTTGTATAACATTTGGTAAAATGTGAAAACCGAAAATAATGAAGGAGAAATGCGGGTCTCCATGTTTACCAATGGCAAACATGGAGACCCTTCGAGAAAAAACAAGAGAGCACAGAACAATACATTCTGACTATCAGAGTTGGTCGCATAAAAAAATATAATGCGTTAAGGGCGTTATATACTGAGCGTGGATGACGATGGTATTTCGAAAGAAACCTGTATAAGGGCGGGTCATAATGAGGGGGGGTGTTTTGAAAGAAGATGGGGCAGTTCACAACAAGCGTTGGCCGTTTTGAAAGAGCCCTCGAGAGGGGGGGAGGTCACAAGAAGATAAAAAGTAGACAATATTCTGCAAGGAATCTGAATCGCGGAGAAGAAGAGGGGAATGGCGCGTGGAGTGGCGAGAGTGAGAGAGAGGAGAGAGAGAGAGAGAGAGAGAGAGAGAGAGAGAGAGAGAGAGGGGGAGAAAGAGAGTGGGAAGGGGACGGATATACAACAGCAGCAGAGGCTGTTGTCCCGTTCTGCACAAGGATTGATGGGGAGAGGAGAAAGGGGGAGGGGAGGGAAAGAAAGAGAGAGAGAGAGAGAGAGAGAGAGAGAGAGAGAGGCATATTTACGTCTCTCTCCTCGCGACTAGATGTTGACGGGTGTTGGCTCTTCTGCGGAGAGAGAGAGAGAGGTTCACGTGAGGAGTGGGAAAAGTCACATGAAAACAACATTTCCGCCGAGGCTGGACTGTGAACTCTTCTCGGAATTGTCTTGCACACGGTCCGCATGAGTGCGGACGCTTATGCCATTTCAGTCGAGCCAAAACAGGCTGTCGGTATGTAGAAATGACAATCTAAGAGATAAGGCGTACAGGGTGTAGTATGCACATAAGAGTTTGGGTCATGCGAACACAGCATTTCTCGAGCTCACTGAACTATGAACTCCTCTCTCTCTCTCTGCGAATTTGCTTGCACGGCCGCAAGATGCACATGCTCACGCCCTTTCAGCCCCGTGTCAAAACATGCAGCGATGGTAGACAAAATTGGTAAAATGCGGGATACGGTGAACACAAGATAGCTGCAGTGTTAAGAACCTGCGAATTAACAACATTTCCGGAGGCGCCAGGACTGCGAACTATTTCCGGAAGTTTGCACAAGCCGTTTCAGTCGTCAAAACAAGTAGGAAACGGAGTACTTAGTGATACGGTACGGTAAAAATAGGAAGGATAAGGCGTATGCCGTGTAGCATGCAAATATCATTCGAAAAAACATTTCCGGAGCCCTATGAACTCATCTCTCTCACATGATTCCAAACCTACAGAACAGGGTTAGAGTGAGAGAGTGTAAAAAAGTGAGAGAGTCCCTCTCGATTTCACACGCTCTCTCACTCTAAAGGCCTTTCTGGAAGGTTGGCCGGCCTGTGGAATGATGTGCTCTGAATGATCTTGCATCCGCGTCGGAGGTCATCACCATTTGATTCGTCAAAACAGGTAGGAGACGACGTGCTTAGTGATACACCCAGAATGAATATACTTACTATTGAGTATATTCTATACTGAGATATGACACCGAGTATATGATATACTCAATATTGAGTATATTCTCTCGTTTTCGCACGCTCTCTCGACGCGCGAATATATTCAATAATGAGTATATCATATACTCGGTGTTTCATCTTAGTATATTCATTCTCTGTGTACTGTATGGAGAAATAACATTTGTGTATACCGTACAGTATGCAGATATCATGCGGACAACATTTCAGGAGAGCCGCAAATGTGAACTAATCTCTCAGAATTCTCTCCTGCAGAGTAGTCGGAGGAGGGCGTGTGTACATGACTTTGCTCATCAAAATATTTGTCTCGCTGTGGAATCCAGAGAACAGACGCGTAAAATAGCAAAGAACGGGGGAAAACGGGGATACTCGAACTGCCTGAAGCTCTCAGGAGAAACAACTTAGAGCAAGATAGAGCACACACAAATCAAAAACTCGTGTTTTACGTCTCATCAAGTAGGCACTCAATGCACATCATTCCACAGACCGGTCAACCATCCAGAAAGGCCTTTGGAGTGAGAGAGCGTGTGAAATCGAGAGGGACTCTCTCACTTTTGCACACTCTCTCGCTCTAACCCTGGTCTGTAGGTTTGGAATCATGTGAATGCACACAATCACTGCTGTCGTGGACATCACGGACGCGCGCGCTCACAGCGAAAAAAAGTCTTACATGCGGCCCGTAAAACATGGGAGACCTTATGAAAGATCTTATATATAAGATTATTTTGTCTTGTACATAAGAACCCCCAGGTTTTACGGGCCGCATGTAAGACTTTTTTCTCTGTGTTCGCTCACCCGGTGAACGGCGGATTCACGCGGGTTCAAAAAGTACTGAGCATCTGTCCGATTCGATATAGCGTCCATGGATGCAGACAAGTAAACCCCACTTTGAAACCCATGATGAGGCGGGATGTATGGCTTTCAAAAGCAAAGTAGGGATGCAAGTTCGGTTTTCGTATTACGGCTCGGCGAGAGATCGGTAATACCGCTGATAAAGGGGAGAGAGTGAGAGTAAAAATACGACAGGGGGCTCGGTAATACCGAAACCGACGCCGAACGGGCAACCCTATAGCCGAACGGGCAACCCTATAGCCGAACGGGCAACCCTATAGCCGAACGGGCAACCCTACCCTATAGCAGAGTTTCAATGTGTCCGCAGCGGCGATCAACGAATGGCACACTGAAGTTGCAAACATCTCCAAAATCTCTCGCTGAAGATATCTTAAGAGACGGGAGAACGGAATTACCCAAGTCGTCGAAGATGGTGTGTTGTGTGTGTGGTTCGTGTGGCTTATTTAACTTGTTTATTGAGACTAGGAATAAATATTTATAACATTGAATGTACGAGTGAATAGAAAAAGACTAAAATCATTTCTTGAATCTTCGTCTGCTGTCTGAAATTCTCACTCACCCCAGTTAACTTAATGTTGCAGTTTGTCCATTGATTCAATTTGCCCAAATCCAACCTCAATTTGAATATCGACGTAATGTATAATTCCCAAATCTGAGACGTAGATTAAATTATTCATCGGTGCTCCATTTTGCCACACCCGCCGGTGATGGCTCGCCAAAAGCGGCGCAAACCACTGGGACCTCAGGATACCAACGAGGCCGAAGCGGAAGCCGCCGGGGACGAAAGTGGCCGGGGACACAATCGTTGCGCACCCGAAACCACAGTAATTAGCTATTTAGACACGCGTACATCGGAACAACAGTAGCGGTTGGCAGGGTATCCAAATACATGATCACTCGCCGCTCCTGTATACGGCTCGTGAGATTTACGCGAGACGGGGTGGAAGAGCGGGCGAGGACGAGCGTGTGGGCGGAGTCTGAGCTGCTCTGTGTTTGCGAAAGAGCGCGCGTCAACAGTATCCCCTCATGGGAGAGCGTGGAAATGAGGTATTGGGAGAAAATAACCCGTTCCAAAGGTAGCGAATTGTTGTCATACTCTGACATGTGCGCGGCACTCAATTATTATTGCAGAAAGAGACTTACACAGCCAGACTGAATAATTGTTGCTAATTCTTAACAGCAAGAGTATAATGGTGAAATGTAATGATACTTGGTACCAATATGTTGGTGAGAAAAGGCGCGTAACCGGTGAAAGTGCGCTTCGTCCGTAATTGGTAAACTGTAGCGACGCTAGTTCCGTTGATTTATGACATCCTGCATTATCGAACAGATAAATAAATTCATTCCCTATAAAACCGTGATAAAAATATTTATCTTGATTTTTTGTTTTTTTCTTGATTTTTGAAACTAATACTAAATTAATACAGGTGTCCATTTTGCCACACCCGCCGGTGATGGCTCGCCAAAAGCGGCGCAAACCACTGGGACCTCGGGATTCCAAGAGGTCGAAGTGGAAGTCACCGGGGACGAATGTGGCCCGCCTACAGCGGTATTCCTTGCGATTATACACGCATGATGGCCTTTTGGCCGGTTTTAAACGCCTCAATCGGTAGCGGTTTGCCAGTGGATCCAACTATCGCATCAGTCGCAGCTCCTGTATACGGCTCGTGCGATTTACGCGAGACGGGGTGGACAAGCGGGCGAGGACGAGCGTGAGGGCGGAGTCTGGGCTGCGATGACTCGTTGCGCGCGCTTACAGTATCCCCCATCGGAAGTGAATTCCGGGAAATGAAATACGACATTAAATACAAACACTCGGGGGTTAATAACAGCTAATCAATATAATAAAACGCTCCTTCATTATCATCGTCGTCAGATAAATTGATCATACGTCATGATTAATTAATAATGAATGAAACTGCAGTACAGATGCGATACAATCACTACAGATTCATTTTTCATTGAGTTCATTTTGACATCTACCGCAACAACTATCTAACGATGAAGTACATAGATGCCAGGTGCAAGGAGGTTTCATGCATAACTCATAATTGATGACAATTCGCTTTCCGTTGATTTGTAACAGCATTACCGAACAGATTGATAAAACACTCGTATTTTTGCGTCATCTGTGAAAAAATCAATGAAACTCACTAAATCGAGTTTTCTCAAGAAAGTTACTATACATATCAACTCACCTTCTAGGGATTGTAGCTTACACAGGCTAGAATGGGCATGCATCGGTAGAAGAAAAGCTGTAAATATCAATCATCATAAAACTTGCTTTGAAACGGATTTAGTTGATCGAATCGTGGTGAATCAAATGCGCCTCGGCAATCATTTTTCACAAAGAAGTTATCACGGACAGTACGCCCAAGTTTTTTTCTGCGTCATGTGTCTAAAGCTACCTTACTGTTTTCACTGAAGGCGAGAGATCACACAAAAGTAGCACAACGTTAGGTAAACAACGGAAGTTTTTGACTTTTTGGCATGATCTTATCGTTTTATAGATTAAGTACCTGCATGATGAGGCGGATTCCTACAGGTAGCCGCCCTCACAGGAGGCACTGGAGGTAGGCTTGAAAAATTCAGTGAAATATCCGCGCCCTTGTCCACATCTGAATCAAAATTTCAGTACTCAGTAGCAGTACGGTAGGGCAAAATAACTGCATCAAAAAGAGATCAGAGTTCCAAAAGTATTTCACGCAGGGTGGCTTACTTACTCGTCCCTATTTTGTGGCCAGTTGAATTTGGTGATGTTTCTGTGCAGAATCCGAGTGTAGATCGGATAATCTGAAAAAATGTATCTTTTATAAAAGATGAAAAGGGGAGAATGAAGCAGCGTTTAAAATTCGGGTAAATACTTGGATAAGATCTCTTCATTTCGCACGAATGACCTTGAGAATCTAATGAAATTATTTAACCGAAGTTCAAACTCTGGGTTGAAGGGTGGACGGAAAATGACATCATAAGTTTATGAAAGAAGTTCGATGAGAAAACAATGAAGAAAGAGAGTAAACATCACTCAACAGTCTAGTCTAATCTCCAGAAAGGGGTCGGAGTGTCGGCAGTTAGACATACGCTTTCATTTTGACATACTATACTCCTCCACGGCCCCTTTCTGGAGGTGGGGAATCGTGTGCGAGGGCACAGCTCACTGTTCGGTCGGTTTGTACTAAATGACCCAGCGAAGTGAGCACGAATTAAGAGGGAGCAAGGGAGAGAGAGAAAGAGAGAGAGAGCGAGAGAGCGAGAGAGAGAGAGAGAGAGAGAGAGAGAGGGGGGGGGGGAGGGAGAGAGGGAGGGAGGGAGCGAGAGAGATGGCGAAAAGAGATAGAGCATTGCAGCACTCCCCCCGTTTCACAACAAGTCTGATAATATCAGAAAGGTCGATCCGTCGAGGATAAATACGCCACTAGTTGAATCCACAAAATACCCAAATCGGAAATCAGAAAATATTCTGTGTGCCCGATTAGGAATAACTAAGTGAACTGCGCATAATTGAATTTTAGGACTTGGTGAAATGAGCTTTCATGTGAGCTTCGTAAATGCAAGCCGAGGTTCGTCCTTTGATACATCTGTCACTCCCAAGCTAAAGGAAAGGTTCACGGTGAGAGGGTGCACAAAGTGAGATATTACCCCTCGATGGTACACTAGGGTTGTCTAAACGGATTTCATACCGGTTTGCCGTTTTGATTTCCCCTCTCATTCTATGTCAACCACTGGACAGTTGCTTGGTTCCACCTCTCGTGCAAGATAATCATAAATAAAAAGGTGCGGAATCAAATAACTGACCGCTCAGAGGAGAGCGAGACCGGTGAAATGAGGATTACGGCGATCCGTATTCCGTTTAGACAACCCTATTGTACACGCTCTCTCATTCTGAACCCCATTCTAAACGACGCCTCATTCTCGCGGGGCCACATGATTCCAAATCTACAGACCAGGGTTAGAGCGAGAGAGTGTGCAAAAGTGAGAGAGTCCCTCTCGATTTCACACGCTCTCTCACTCCAAAGGCCTTTCTGGATGGTTGACCGGCCTGTGGAATGCTGAGGGGCATACCCACCAGTCTCACCCGCTGTGCCTAGAAGTCGGCGCAACAATTTTAGTAAAATTAGCCTGGATTCGTTCGAAGATATTTCCAAATCAAGTGTACTCACATCGTTCCACAGGCCGGCCAACCTTCCAGAAAGGCCTTTGGAGTGAGAGAGCGTGTGAAATCGAGAGGGACTCTCTCACTTTTGTAAACTCTCTCGCTCTAACCCTGGTCTGTAGGTTTGGAATCAAGTGTTCTGCAATGACTTCTAGAACCTGTGAGACCTTTTAATATGCTAAATATTGTGAAATATCTGCATGCAATCAAATAGAATTAACTTAATTTGAGGGAGCATCTTCGTTTTGCATCCTCCACAGCACAGACCCATTGTTCCAAGAGTGAGTATAAAATGCCCTTTTCTACTCTTTCCCCTCATTCTCCAACCATGTCTCCTTCTCTTCTCCTCCTCTTGGGGGTCGCTCTCTGTTTCTCCCTCGGCGCATCTCGGGATGAGTCTCCTCCAATTTTCTACCGTATCGGATTACTGTATCTCTGGTTTTCCAAGACGACTACCGTATTCCTTCCCTACCGTAGTATTGGGCACACTGTAGTGGATGTGGACCGTGGTTTTCCATCAACAAATTCGCTTTATTTGAACGGTGTAAATATCAATTACTGTAAAAACCTGAATTACTGTAACATGGATACGGTAGTCTATCCCGTGAGAAGGTTCTGAACGTCCTATACTTTCAAAGTGTCAAGTATTGCGAGTGCGAAAACATCCACCGCTCAAGGGGCAGAGCGATTGCCAAAATGATCTGACTTTATTACCTCGTCATTCCCCGGCCTACCGTAGCCGACTACCGTAATCAATGTCGGAGTCTGACGTTATTCCCCGACCTACCGTAATCCAGGATCATTACGTGCCTCCACCGTCATTCCCCGGATAACCGTAATCCGTGACGGAGTTCGACTTTATTCCCCGACCTACCGTAATCCACCCTCTATACGTGGTTCTGATGTCAGTCCCCCGCCTACCGTAACCGACTGCCGTAATATGAGATATGAGATATATTATACATGACTGGTTCTGGCCTTATTCCTTCCGTAATCGCATACCGTAATCCAGCGTTCCTTCCCAATTCGGAGTCCGATGGTTACATGTTCCACATCTGCATGCCACGCTGTTACAAGCAAAGCCACGACGAGAATTGGTGCATTCAAGTGGGTTACTGTAGTTATCGTAGTACTGAAGTTACGGTAGTTACTGTAGGTCAGAACATCGATTTTAACGATACTTTTGATTACTCCTTAATGAAAATCACTTTTTTCGCAATTACAGGAATGCACGGCTCAGATGGCGCAGCGAGACGAAAGGCAGAAAGGACCTGCTTTTATTCCACCGACAGAAGCAGAGGAACGAGAGATGAATGTACGGTATTTTCAACATCGAATCGCCAACTGACTATCATCATTCAGTCCTGTCGAACGTCCAGGATGGGGTCAGGCGCGGAGGTGTTCGTACCTTTCCTGACCCCTTTCTGGATGTGCTCGAGTCGATCGTTACAGTTTTCTCATTGCAGACTATCAGGGAAACTCCTTTTGACTGGAAAAGAGCAGTGAAAAGAGAGGAGCAAGTCGTATATCCGTATACTATGGAACCCCCGTTCTACGGACAAATGGACAAGAAACGATCGATAATTGAAGACATGACTCCCTCCCTCCCACTTACACCGGAAGATGGGATATTGATCGAAGATGTACGGTACTTTGAATTGTGATTTGCACAATTCATACATATATTGACCCTAAAAAAACTATAATTTCCCTATTTGCAGAAGGATTGGGAACTTCCCTTCGACTACAAGAGATCGATACAAGATTCGCCGAAACCATTGAGCGAACACGGGCCGTCCGTCAAACTATGATAAAGAGTAGAGTATAAACAACAAATTTTTTGTGGCATCTTTAAAACAATTGACCAATACAATCAATAAAGTGACAAATCTATGAACGGCTGGGGTTTTATTATCATCTAGATTTTTTTCTAGCCAGAACTCTGAATTATTAGAAAGCGTGTTCTCCGGGAATTCAAACGAAGGAGTTGAAACGGCGATCACACTGGTTCGGGGTTGGAGGGACGAGACGCAAATCTGCAGGGGAAAATATGTGCTAAGAGTTCGACCGCGCAGATGAAAATGAACGAGACACAAGATAAATGATGCAGACTCTGCATTGCAGAGGGGCCGTCATAGGTCGAAAATCGAAAAGTTCATTCGACTTTCATGTGAAATTGAGAGGACAGCTTTCTCTTTTACGCTTTCTTTCATTCTTCACCCCTTTCTGGGGGCTTCTAGAGGGCCCTGGACCTCGAATCTCGTGCGCTACCAAACACAATTTGCACACACTTTCATAATTAAAGTCGACCCAAACGGAATCGAGAATCACTCACAATTTTTTTAAAATAAAGCATTCTTACTAATGGTATTTTTTGACAACTCGTATGCATGAATAGCGAGTGAAACAAGAGACAGCCTGGTGGAAGGGGGGCATCACATCATTCCACAGGCCGTTCAACCTTCCAGAAAGGCCTTTGGAGTGAGAGAGCGTGTGAAATCGATTGGGACCCTCTCACTTTTGCATACTCTCTCGTCGAAACCCTGGTCTGTAGGTTTGGAATCATGTGGCATGTTTTCTCCCTCACGGCACGGAGAAGGAAGGGGAAAAACCAAAAAAACCTGCAAAATCAACATCAGAGTTGAACAAGCCACAGGTCACGGCGAACTGGTCAACTGCATTGTTTTGCTAAATCTGTATAAAAGCTAAATTTTCTATTCTAGCATTCTTGTTTCTAATAAACGATGGCGCGAATAGCGCGAAATGGTTTCTTCAGTTCGCACATTCTCTTCACCGGTCACCGTCAGAGAGTGTGCGAAATTAAGAAAAGGTAAAGGTGTTCCATGTCAAGCGATTTTACAGTAGCCAGCTACCACGCTAGACGGGGCAAGCCGGTAAGCCAGCTGCAACGTGGGATTACGTAACCCAAGCTTTCCCAAGGCATCTAGGGCACGTTACCTTTAGCAATAAAAGTTGCTACTAATTTACCGCCCCGGGGTAGATGGCAGGTGGACAGGTGGCTTGGTTTGCCTAAATGAAGACATCGCAATCTAAACTTAGAACGCGAGAAAAAAAAGTCAGAGTTGTTGGAGGGGTCGAAATGCCCATTCACATAATTGCCCGGATACTTCTGAAATTGCTTTTTTCTGCCGAAAACAAGATGAGTGAATTAAAGAGCGCAATCTCAGTGAAGACTAAAGCGCATGATGGAAATGCGATCGAGCGGGCGCGTCGCGGTTCAAAAAATACGTTGAGCCTTCTTCATCTCATAACAAGCATTCATCTATCAGTCACGAATGATAACAAGTGAGATATAACATATTTGTAAATATTGTCACAAACTGGGCACCTTCTTGAAATAGAAGGCCCACCTGGAGTATTGGTCTGACCCTCTCAATTCTACATGCTCTCTCGCGCTGTCTGATCGATGAGAGAGCATGTAGGCTGAGGTGAGTCTGATGAGTTGACTCCCCACCTGATTGCTATAGCTTTCCAGCTTTTACTGTTTACCAGAACATCACTGTAAAACAAAATTTCTGCGTGGGAAAAGTAGTCGGTGAAACGGCGATTCGACGGAGATATGCGAACGTTTTTCGACAGTTCCGTCAACCCTACATATTTATTTATTTATTTGATACACTCGCGAAGGGTGTGACGGCAATAAAGAAACGATGAAAAAATATGTAAATATGGATGAGGGAAGGGATGCCAAATACAGGGATTTGCTGTGAGAAAGCATGTAAAATCGAGAGGGAGTGTCTCACTTTTGCAGAGTTTCTCACACTCACAACATTCGAAACAGAGTCGGCGAGAACGAATTAGAGAAAGAGAGAGATGACGAGAGAGCGCGCAAAACGAGAGGGTCAGACAACGAGATACGTTCTTGGCATGGTACCAACTAGATGCCGACCGAGACCGAGTTTCTTCAAAATATTATTTTAATATATATATATATTTAATAAGACATTTAAATGTGTGTATCACGATGAAAAATCTGCAAATACTCTAGAATCGCCGGTGGTCGGTCCCGTAGCATGTTGTGGCCGGCCGACGGGCGGCCACAAGATGCTACGGGACCAACTACGATTGACCACTGGACCGACCACAGCTTCGATCTTTGGCTACGGGACCGACCACAAGATGCTACGTGGTCGGCCATCTGTCCACAAGGCTGACCACGAAATCCCGGGACCGATTCTAGAGTAGCGATGGCTACTCCATTTATCACTACATTACTGTATCGCAACAAGGCAGCATTTGGCTATTTCTACGAAGAATTCTACACAGCCCGAGCGATATTCCAAGTTCACTCGGGTGAAAGAAGTGTGGGTGAAACTGCAGACTGGCGGGAGCGCGTGTAATTTGCATGCAGCGAGCGAACGCTCCAAGATTTCTACATTTAGACACTCCAAGTCTCAAAAATACAAAAATATTCGCTCCTTGCTCTCTTAAATACGTCAGTTTTCTAAAAGAGCTGCGTCGACTTCTACGGTTCACTATCTGTGAAAAGAGGCAACCGGAAGGACGGCGATGTGAGCCATTTCAGTGTTATTTTTCTGCACATTTCCCCCCAATAAACCATTATCCCGACTTCATGAGTTAACCGCCCATTGAAACTGCAAAGCAGCTAGTTAGTTAGTGCAAAGCAAAGCAGGTACAGTAAGAATTTAAAGTAAACATGATCTATTTGTGATATCACCGGTGCGATGGAGTTTCATGCTCCATTTGTCATAGCTTGTGTTATTCGTTCCTCTGATATCTGCTCTAGCTGTTCTTCCAAAAAAATTAACAGCAATATTCAACAGTTAATATATAATTCTGACAGTACCCTCTCATTTGGAGCACTCTCTCGTCATCTCTCCCTTTCTCTAACTCGTTCTCGCCGACTCTGTTTTTCGGATGCTGTCCTCTCTGGACGTTTGGAATAATGTGTGAAGTCAGATTGTCCCACCTCGCACCAGGTGTGCTGACATCAAATGTGTGCATTTCAATTGTAGTGGCGTAGCGACTTCAGATCGAGTGTAACAAATATGTTTCGAAGCACGTGCTTATCAGGATACTTTCACATTCGATGTGCATCAGAACCCCTGCTAGATGAGTGTCGATTGTTTGTGATGAAGAAGGACTCCCCTCATAAAATATGCATAAATCGGACAATTCAACCAGTGCCTTCGGTTTCTATAGTAGATCAAAGAACAATCAAGCCTGTTAAATTCGACCTACATAGATCGAATTCAGAAACGTGATTCAGAACATCAGATTGGTATTATTTTCATGCACAACTGTTGAATTCCTTTCATGAAGATGGTGTTCCCCTATTTTTTTTCTAAACTTGCATACATCATTTTAGTGAGGAGTAATCGTGATTTTATAGCCGCACGGGTGAAATAAGAGCGAGCGAAAAAATAGACAGCCGGTAGAGGTAGAGGTAGTATTTCCGGACACGTAAAGTATTTTTGTCACACAATTTTGATTACATTTACCACACCTTCCATTTGACAAATTAGAAAGCGCGAGCTGAGGGCATTCAAAAGAAGAAGCTGAAACGGCGATCACACGGGTCACGGGTGGGAGAGCGAGTGACATCGAGAGGAACTCACTTTCATGCACGAATATTATTCCGATAGCACAGGAGAGATGTCATTTCAAGATCCGTTTGCCAGAATAATTTTTTTTGAATAATTTTTTTCGCAATCTCTCTCACCGGTTAGAGAGCACGAGAGAGCTTGCGAAATCGAGAGTGCGGGGACAATTTTTGCCTGCCCTGGTTGCGCGGAATAATGATGAAACAGACCGGTGAGGTGGGGTTTTATACGCGATTTATCAAGGCTTCTGTTATCAAGCTGTAATGCGCCCTTCATGCATTATACTTTTGAATAAAAAAATAAAAAATTCACACCGTGATTAGCATTCCACGATCTGATGTGGTGTTAGTTTTCGGAAAAGGAAACGGAAAAAGGCCAAGATTTGAATTCCCGCAATTTCATATCTCAGTTCTCCGTGGAGCAATCAACTCGAAACTTCGAATATAGCATTTTTCGACCCTTTTACACCTATAAACGAAATTTTGAGTCGATTGCTCCACGGAGAACTGAGATAAGAAATTGCGGGAATTCAAATCTTGGCCTTTTTCCATTCCCTTTTTCAGAAAACTAACACCACATTAAACAAATCCTCCAGGAAGGGGTCAGAAACGAAACACGGAAAAACAGAGAATGGTCACGAGCGCAATGCGTAAAATTTCCATTGCTTACTACGGTATTGCGAAGAAAATTGTGGACTACATCAAGCATTATACCGTAGTAAGTGCAGCTCATTCGCGGACCGCTTTTTTATCCGCCCTTGAGCCCCCGTGCCAGAATGGGGTCGGCAGCGAAAGAACGTCTGTGAAAGTAAGAGCCTAAGAATAGAAGGTGGGATATAAAATAGTAAAAAAATAGACTAAAATAGTCAAAATCATCTGGTACAAAAAATGCGGAAAAGAAAACAAGTGGGGGCAAATGCGCGATACATGCGGATTGCGCCGAATGAAGAGGAGATCCCAGGTGAGAGGGGGATTTCATGTGGTATTTATAAGACATTCGGATCATCAACAAATGATCGTATCTCATCAACCGAAAAGAATAACCTATACGCAATTTCGAAACTCGTGTGGATTCCATTCAAATTTATATAGAAAATTAATTAGGCTCGGCGAGCCTGGTGAATTAAGGTTTTCCTATCATACCATAAACTACATTGCACATGTGTGGGTGGTCTCCGATCACCCACACACAGAGAAAAATTACTTCGCCATGCATGCTAGTTAATGATTCAATTACTTAAGCTCTCCACACTTTCCACACTCTCTCTGCAGAAACTAAGTAATTCAATCATTAACTCGCATGCATGGCGAAGTAATTTTTCTCTGAGTGCACTTGGATCGAGGGACGCTGCGACACGACTGTTCAGATGGATGTAAAACTCTTGGATCAGTATTTCCTGACCGATTTTTGGAAAATTGAAATCAGGTTTTCAGTTAGAATTCATCAGCTATCATACCATAAACTACATTGCACATGTGAAACCTAAATCTAACGTAGCTCCAGACACCTTTCTGCAGGTCTGGAATCAAGTGTTCGCCCAAGATGTCTAGTTTGTTGGGTTGGCGAGCCTGGTGAATTAAGGTTTTCCGAATGATTTGATAGTGCGTGCCGAGGTTGCGTTTGTTGACGTTGTTATGTATTATTTCGGTGAAAATCAAATTATTCGTGAAAAGCAACGGCACATTTTTTCGGTGGCACTTTTTATACAGAGATGGCGCACAGTTCCGTATTCCTCGGGATATAAATCAAATGAGAGTCCTTCCCGATTTTACAAGCTCTCACACTCCATACTCCCTTTTATTTAGGTGTGACCGGCCTGGAGAATACCGATGTCGAATGTTCAAACCATCTGGAAGTCTTTCTCTCTCTTCACCTTATCAGAAAAAAATAATGGTAGCTCGGGTTGGCATGTCGCACACTTTTGGCTAAAAACCCAATAAGTTCCATTGATTTGTATTGAAAAAAAAGTATTTGGCGAGAAGGGGCATGAAACGCGACCGCAATGCACGCATCTCTTCATTACGCCTTTGTCTCTCCTTTTCTCTCATTGGTATTCCCTCTTGCTGTTCGCATAGATTTTGGGATTTTGGCGTCGAAACATCAAAAAGTGTGAACTCTGAGAAATGAAGCGATGAAGTTGAAACTGCGATCACACTGGTCGCTCGCATTTGAAGGTGATCCAGATTGGCAGCGATTTTTTATGGCCATTCGGGTAAAAGACGAGCGAGTGAAACATAAGACAGACTGGTGAAAGTTGGAATTTCAGTGCGCGGCGGGAAGGGAAATATAAGTTAGGTGATTTTATTTTTTCTTCCACACCAGCGTCGCCACAACCGTCAAATCCAACATCGGAATGGACTAAACGACTCCTTGAAACGGGTAAACACTAGGTTTCGCACGAGGTCAGGACTATCTTGCCAGACAAAATGTGTAGAAAGCATTTTTTTAAATCTAAATCAGAGCTCAATCATATTCACTCTCTCCCTCATTGCTGTTTCTAACGTTATCGGTAAAGATTTTGCGCCCCAACCGCGACTGCGAAATATCTCCATTTCTCACACACTCTGTCATGATAGTGAGTGCGAAATGGAGTCTGGCTCTCTCAGTTCCGCATGCTCTCTCGCAATGGAACAAGCACGTAGCATTTCGAGAGCTGCCAAGGCAGCGGGAGACACATCATTCCACAGGCCGGTCAACCTTCCAGAAAGGCCTTTGGCGTGAGAGAGCGTGTGAAATCGAGAGGGACTCTCTCACTTTTGTACACTCTCTCGCTCTCACCTGTAGGTTTGGAATTATATGGAGAGAAAAAAAAACGAAGGCGCAATTAAAGAAGGAGTATCACGAATTTCTTGCTTCCTCATTCCTCATCTCCTATGTTTCAAACGCGCGGTCGCTCTCTCCTCTTTTCCCCTCATCCCTCCTTATCATTTTTGAATCCCTGCGCTTCAGGGTAAGTTTGGCACAGATCCAAGCGCGAGTAACTTTGTTCAAATTTATCGGTTGAACATGCGTTTTTTTTCGACCAAAAGTTCCTGGGACACCCACCACCTTTAAGAGATGCGTGCATTGCGGTCGCGTTTCGTGCCATTTCTCGCCACTTATTTTCTCTCTCAAAATTTAAATTGAAATTTTTCGGATTTTTTGCCAAAAGAAGACATGCGACCCGAGCTACCATTACTTTTTTTTGATAACGTGAAGAGAGTAAGAGAAAAAGAGACTGCCATATGGTTTGAACATTCGACATCCCTATTCTCCAGGCCGGTCACCCTCCATAAAAGGGAGAATGGAGTGTGAGAGCTTGTAAAATCGGGAGGGACTCTCTCATTTGATTTACATCCTGAGGAATACGAAACTGTGCGCCATCCCTGTATACCACCGAAAAAAGTGCCATTGCTTTCCACAAATAATTTGATTTTCACCGAAGTAATACATAACAACGTCAACAAACGCATCCTCCGCACGCACTATCAAAGCATTCTGAAAACCTCAATTCACCAGGCTCGCCAACCCAATTTCACAGCACTGTCAAGCTTCCAGAACGGAAGCGAAATTGTTGTGTAAGAGGGAGATTGTTGTGTGTCTCTCACTTTCACACGCTCTCTCACTCTCCCGATCTCTTCAAGCAATTAGGAACTGTGTCCTGTACAAAATTATGTGGTACCACTATCATGGTTTCAAAAAAATATTTTATTTTTTCTTCAGAATCAGAATTCACCGCTACCAATAGAAGCAATGGTCGTACGCACTTACAGTCAAAATGACATATTGTGAACAAAGTATTATAAGATATCATAAGTTATTATAACTATTTATAACTTCTTTTTCCTGAGGTTCCCATCGAACCAAAAAATCTGAAATTTTGACAGGCGCCTTTTTTCCGCTTGTGAATAACTTATTACCGAACAGAATTTTAATAAAAAATCATTTGAAAAAGTTCTGGGCGGTTTCCCGTAGTTCGCATTTTAAGCCAGAGCCGGGACGCGGGGCGAGCCAGAGCCGCGATTCCAACCAAGCCGGATCCGGGAATTAGATTTCATATTCAAATTTCTCGCCTGAATACCGATAAACCGTTGCCAAGTTGGTTGTGCGCGAGCGATTGAAACTCCAAGACAACAATAGCCATGGGAGGTATTTGAATCGCAGCAAATCCGAAATCTAATTTCCGGATCCGGCTTGGTTGGAATCGCGGCTCTGGCTCGCCCCGCGTCCCGGCTCTGGCTTTAAATGCGAACTACGGGAAACCGCCCAGAAATGATTTTTTGTTAAAATTCTGTTCGGTAATAAGTTATTCACAAGCGGAAAAAAGGCGCCTGTCAAAATTTCAGATTTTTTGGTTCGATGGGAACCTCAGGAAAAAGAAGTTATAAATAGTTATAATAACTTATGATATCTTATAATACTTTGTTCACAATATGTCATTTTGACTGTACACAGTAAACGTGAAACCTCATCTCACGGGGGCGCGCGCCATCCTAACAAGGCTCGTTCGAAATCATAGGCGAGCCCATGTGGCAAAACGCCCACAACTCAGCACATCATTGGCGGGACCGCCGTATACCGCCCGATTAATTTCTACTCGAGGCCTAGCTCATGCAACGTATACCGGGTCAATATTCTCAATTTCGTATTTCCGGATTACGGTAGACCGAGTTACGGTACTTTGTTTTCATTGCGGGACCCCGGTGGTGAAGTTACAGTACACCACTTTTACTTTGGTGGACCCAACCCAAAACCCATTTTGGACCATGATACCCCCATCATGAGTGCAAAGTGCCCCCCAAGATTCCATGATACCCCCATCATGGGTGCAAAGTGCCCCCCAAGACAGCCTGCGGCTTGGACACGTATGGTGCCGCTCGTCAGATCTAATCGATAGAGCGAGAGACAGGAGAGAGTGAGAGGGTTTGCATGCTGGCAGTTTGCCACACGTAGCAGGTCGAAACCGGGTTCCCACACGGAACTAAGAAATGGCGCCAAAACGTCGTGCGTTCATTCGTGCGCGAACCGGAAGAAAGATCGTCGTCAGGGACTGTGGAGGGTCTCTCATCTGGTAGCCTGTTCCCATTGCCCCAAATGCCACATGATTCCAAACCTACAGGCCAGGGTTAGAGCGAGAGAGTGCGCAAAAGTGAGAGAGTCCCTCTCGATTTCACACGCTCTCTCACTCCAAAGGCCTTTCCGTAAGGTTGACCGGCCTGTGGAATAATGTGCCAATTCGTTCGTGAGACAACGCCTCTAATTGTGTAATAAAAAGAGAGAAATATGTGCGGCCACATCATTCCACAGGCCGGTCAACCATCCAGAAAGGCCTTTTGAGTGAGAGAGGGTGTGAAATCGAGGGGGACTCTCTCACTTTTGCACACTATCTCGCTCTAACCCTGGTCTGTATGTTTGGAATCATGTGCGGCAAGTCCGTTCGGCATGTCTGTTAATTATGCGGACCGCAGATGGAACGGATTGTCCGGTGAAATGCGGCTTCATGCGTAATTTATCAAAAGTGCAGGTCATGAATCTGTAATGGACGACAGTATTCCTTACTTTTTATAAAATAATTTGACTTTTTTGTAAAAAAAATGAAAAGCTGCGCGGCTGGTTCACAACTTTCAATAAATACATGATGTTTTTAAAAGATAAAAACTTCAGAAAGGGGTCAACAGTGAGGTACTGCGTAAAAGTGAAAGGGTTCACTTTCACAAATAATCTTCACATGATTCCAAACCTACAGACCAGGGTTTGGACGAGAGAGTATGCAAAAGTGAGAGAGTCCCTCTCGATTTCACACGCTCTCTCACTCCAAAGGCCTTTCTGGATGGTTGACCGGCCTGTGGAATGGTGTGTCTTGCTCCTGAGACCCCCCCCCTGAGTTGTGGGCGTTTTGCCACATGGGCTCGCCTATGATTTCGAACGAGCCTTGTTAGGATGGCGCGCGCTGACCCCGTGAGATGAGGTTTCACGTTTACTGTGTAAGTGCGTATGACCATTGTTCTATTGGTAGCGGTGAATTCTGATAAGAAAAATTAAAATATTTTTTGAAACCATGATAGTGCTACCACATAATTTCGTACAGGGCACAGTTCCTAATTGCTTGAAGAGATCGGGAGAGTGAGAGAGCGTGCGAAAGTGAGAGACACACAACAATCTCTCTCACACACAACAATTTCGCTTCCGTTCTGGAAGTTTGACAGTGGTGTGAAATTGGGTTGGCGAGCCTGGTGAATTGAGGTTTTCAGAATGATAGTGCGTGCGGAGGATGCGTTTGTTGACGTTGTTATGTATTACTTCGGTGAAAATCAAATTATTTGTGGAAAGCAACTAGCCGGGATGTGTTGAGGTTAAATACACTACGCTCTATGCATAGTTATGGGTGCAGGTTTGGTCCAGGGGGATTTCGCAAGCTTACTCCAGGTTCGGTCCAGGGGAAGTTCGGTAGCCTACTTCAGGTTCGGTCCAGGGGCTACTCAGTAGCCTGCTCCAGGTTCTGTCCAGGGGGAGCTCGGTAGCCTGCTCCAGGTTCGGTCCAGAGGGAGCTCCGTAGCCTCCTTCAGGTTCGGGTTCGGGGGCATGTTCATCTCCAGAAAGAGTACTGGCTTATTCCGTTGCAAAAGGCTCGTGAGGCTGAGTGCGATCGAAAAAAGTTGCCACTACGCCACTTCGTGGCTCCGTGGCAACTTTTTTCGATCGCTCTCAGCCTCACGAGCCTTTCTCTACGGAAACGCAGGATACCGTGGTTTAATTTCCCTGGCGTGTTCGAACACGTTTGTGACATCGCAAAACACTTTTCCTCTGATCCCCGCTCTACGAATCATTTGGAAAGTTTTCGAAATTTTCGATTTTTCAGGATAAAAAGAGTTCGAACATGTTCAGACACTTTCCGACAACATAAATCACTTTTCCTCTGATCCCCTACGCTCTACGAATCATTTGGAAAGTTTTCGAAATTTTCGATTTTTCAGGTTAAAAAGAGTTCGAACATGTTCAGACACTTTCCGACAACATAAATCACTTTTCCTGTGATCCCCTACGCTCTCTGAATCATGTGGAAACTTTTCGAAATTTTGGATTTTTCACGTTAGAACGTGTTAGAACACCTTCAAACACGTTTCCGACATCGCAAAACACTTTTCCTAAGGTCCCCAACGCTCTACAAATCAATTGGAATCTTTTCGAAATTTTCGATTTTTCATGTTAAAACTCGGCAAAACAGGTGAAATCGTGTTCCAAGTTACTCAAGTACGTGCTACAACGGCTTCTGACACTTGCGAAAAATGCGGCAAACGTTTTGCCTGCGGCGGGATTCGAACCTGGGGGTCTCGGTTTGAAAGTCAAGCGCGTAACCCACTTGACTATGGATTTGGTCAATTAAATTTTGTAAAATGTGAAGGGGATTTTGGTCTGTTGTCGTATGCAAAAGGATCCCAGAAGATTGAGCGATTTTGAAGCAATTTATAAAGCTTCCCGATACGCGATTCCGAGCCTCCAGAAAGGGGTCAAGGGCGAGAGAGTGTGCCAAAATGGGAGAGTACCTATCGATCCCCCTTGCTCTCTCGTTTCAAACCCCTTCCTGCAAAGTTTGCCGGCGTGTTGAATGATTTGGAGCGAAATGTACGAAAAATTTCGTGAAATCGTGTGAAATCAAGTGAAATCAATCGATATTTCACATCGAAAAACGGCAAAAGATGTTCAAATGTGAATCTCGTTACTTAAAAACGTGTTTGGACCACTTTTCACACTTGGAAAAAATGCGGCAAAAGACTATGCACCGGCGGGGATCGAACCTGAGACCCTCGGATTTGAATTCGAGCTCGCTCCGACTTGGCCATGAAATTATCGATTTTTTGTAAATAAATTTTGAAATGTTTTCTGATGGGTTATCGTATGCAAAAGGATCTGAGAAGATTGCTTGAGTTTGACGCGATTTATAGCGAAAAAACGAAAAAAATGTCCGTCACGCGGAAGGAAAAAAAACACACGGAAAAAAAACACCAACAGACAGACATTTCAATTTCCTAGTAGTGGAGGAACGGCACATTTTTCGGTGGCACTTTTTATACAGAGATGGCTCGCAGTTCCGTATTCCTCAGGATGTAAATCAAATTAGGGTTTTAAAAAATTTTTAAAAATTGAGAGAGTCCCTCCCGATTTTACACGCTCTCACACTCCATACTCCCTTTTATGTAGGGGTGACCGGCTTGGAGAATACGGATGTCGAATGCTCAAACCATCTGGCAGTCGCTTTTTCTCTTCGCCTTATCAGAAAAAAGTAATGGTAGCTCGGGTCGGCATGTCGCACACTTCTGGTTTCACTTTTTCTAAAACTCCCGCAAGTTCCATTGATTTTTGTTGGAAAAAAAATTGGCGAGAAGGGGCACGAAACGCGACCGCAACGCACGCATCATTGCGCCTTTGTATCTCCTTTTCTCTTCCGTAGCCTGACATTGGCCGCTCTCGAAATGTTGTGTGCTCGTTGGTTGTGATGAAGCAGATCGCCCCGGTGAAATACGAGCACTTTGTAAGACTGTCTGCTCGACAATCTGAGATAAACACACTTTTTTGTTCTTTCAAGTCTCAAAGGTTAATTTCACGAGCTAGCAGCGGAGTGATGATGAAAGAGACTATCCCGGTGAGATGCTGTTTCACGCACGGTTTATCAGGGCTTCGGTTAAAAAGGCCTGTAATGCGCGCATTAAAGAAGGAGTATCACGAATCTCCTGCTCCATCATTCTTCATCTCATATGTTTCAATGACGCGGTCGCTTTCTCCTCGTCCACCCTTATCATTTTTGAATTCCCTATCATTTTTGAATTCATGCATTCAGGGTCAGTTTGACACAGAGCCAAACGCGAATAACTTTGTTCAAACTTATCGTCTGAACATGCGGTTTGCGGGGCTCTTATCTGGAAACCCATTACCATAACCCGACAGTGAGAACTCAGTTGACCAAAAGTTCGTGGGACACCACCTTTAACCGCACTCATAATTACAAACCGGAGTCACGTCTATAGATTGAGAGAAGGGATCAGCCGTGAGAGAGCGTGTGAAAGAGAAAAAAAAGTAGATCGCTCCTGTGACGTTCGTTTGATCGATATTATCGTCGCGAATTACACACCACGATGAGCCGCACACCATACTACACCCCCCCCAGATCAGGGTTAGAGCGAGAGAGTGTACAAAAATGAGAGAGTCCCTCTCGATTTCACACGCTCTCTCACTCCAAAGGCCATTCTGGAATGTTGAGCGGTCTGTGTAATGATGTGCCCCCCCGCCAGACCTCCACTATGGGGTCAGGAGAAAAAAGTGTGCGTAAATGTGAGAGGGACTATTTCATGCACTTCTTTATGATTCACTTGTGTATCTTGCGTAGTTTTTGTCGTGTTTTGTTACTTTGGAAATAGCTAATCTATCGCTTATTGCAGACTGGTCGTTCATACAAACGACACATGAAATCCCATGTCACCGGGCATTTTGTGGTTCATCTCCCTTTCGCGCAGTCTACCGGCACTTCAACCAGTCCACATCATTCCACCGACCGGTCAACCTTACAGAAAGGCCTTTGGAGTGAGAGAGCGTGTGAAATCGAGAGGGACTCTCTCACTTTTGCATACTCTCTCGTACTAACCCTGTTCTGTATGTTTGGAATCATGTGAGTCATTGTTACACAACCTTTCTTCTTAATATTTCTAATGATCTTTGATCGAGAAAGGCAAGGGGTCGGCATGAAAGGGAGAGTGAATCACATCCAGAAGGTGAGTGTTTGTGAACGTCATAGTCTAATAACATAATGGCGTGATATAAAATAGTCAAAATGTCAGACTGATCAATCGTCATCAGATTGTCAACTGTGTCAAAAATCAGAAAAGTGTGCAAATGAACGACGCAGTGTGCTTGCGGATTGTGCAGAATGGCTGCTAATCCAGGAGAGATGGGGTTTCATGCGAAAGCTGTAAGGAATTCCGATCATCCATCCGCGATGAGTCTCACCTCTTCAACAGCAAGAACGTCACTATACGCCCTCTCTATTTTACACACACTTTCGCTGATTACCATTTTCTCAAAATTGGATTCATTTCCGTCCATCTCAGCACACATGATTCCAAACCTACATATCAGGGTTAGAGCGAGAGAGTATGCTAAAGTGAGAGAATCCCTCTCGATTTCACACACTCTCTCACTTCAAAGGCCTTTCTGGAAGGTTGACCGGCCCGTGGAAAGATGTGAGCAGACATCAAAGATCATTCGCCATATTTTAATCTGGAGAATTATTTGACCATTCTATCAACAAAAAAACATGTAGTTTGCACACTTTGAAAAACGCTTTGCATATATTTAAATTCTGCACACAGCAGATGAGACGGATTTTCCCGGTGAAATATGTTTCATGCGTAATTTATCAGAAAAGCAGGTCTTCAATCTGTAATTCTTTGCAGCAATCTATTACCTTTTTTTGCAAAATAATTCTATTAAAAAGATTGAAGCTATGCGAACTGCTCTTAAGTTTTTTTTTGAAAAAGATACGATAAAGCTTCCGGTGAAATGTGGTTTCATGGGCAATGTATCAGAAATACAGGTCATCACTCTCTAATCTTTTCTGCCAATGTACAGGATTTCTCTGCCTGCTCTTATACAATAATTTTATTTTTATAAAAAAAGAAAAACTGTGTGGACAGCTCGTTCAGATCTTTCGGCTTATAAGCTAAACTCTCCAGAAAGGGGTCAGCAGTGATGTACAGCGTAAAAGTGAGAGGCTTACTTTCTCGATTCGCAATTCTTCTGGCCCGTGACATATTTCTGGAGGTTTTGCAACATGCTCCCGTCAATTAAGTCGGACGCGCTTTTTTAGATTGGCTTGGCTGACCCGGTGAGATGACGTTTCGTGTATGCTTTGTATCGAAGTGCAAGCGACCTTTGCTCCAGAGGGTAAAATGGTTCTGCTGGAAGGAACATCAGGCTGTTACTTGTCACAATCGTCGTTATATCATTTCGCACAGGGGCACAGTTTCCAATTGTTTGAAAGAGATCGGGTGAGAGAGGGTGCGAACGTGAGAGACAAACTCTCTCACACAATTTTGCATCCGTTCTGGAAGTTAAAACGCTCTACGAAATTACACGCACATACTGCAACAACATATTTCGTTCCTTCATCGGAATGAAGTGTGCATGGTTTATCGTTCATATGTGTGCGAATGGGAGGAAAGATCAAAGATCACCAGGAAAATGTAGAAAATAGCCATTTTCGGGGCTCTCGTAGGATAACCGTTTCCCATTGCCCCACAGTGCCAATTAAGTAGACAAGTATTAGTGGGACACCAACTGTAATTTTGCAACATCAGATTAGAAAATGCGCCGCATGGCTTTTAATTTTGCGGACATCAGATGAGACGGATTGTCGCAGTGAAATGCGGTTTCATGCGTAACTTATGAGAAATGCAGGTCATCAATCGGTAATTAACGACAGAACCCCTGCTACAAAAAAGAAAAACTGTGTGGACAGCTCGTTCAGATCCTTCGGCTTATAAGATAAACTCTCCAGAAAGGGGTCAGCAGAGAAATATAGCGTAAAAGTGAGAGGGCTACTTTCCAACTTTAACAATTTCTCTAGCCATGGACACCTTTCTGAAATGTTTGGATGCGGCGCCCGCCTATGATTTCGGTTTGTTAGGATGGCGCGGGCTGTCCCCGTGAGATGAAGTTTCACGTATACTTTGTAAGTGCATGCGACCGTTTTTTCAGTTCGTGGTGGCGTTTTCAATGAAAATCAAACTTTTAAAAAATACAAATAATACTGATAAAATTACCATGTCTCACACGGTGTGCAGTTCATAGGTGCAAGTAACAGAACGAGAGCGTGAGAGAGCGTGCGAAAGCGAGAGACGCGCTCTCTCACACCTTTTCGCTGCAGTTCTGGAAGTTAGACCGTGCAGCGAAATTACGCGCACTTACAGAAAATGCGACAACATTATTTCTTCATCAGGATGATGTTTGCATACTTCTTCGTTCATTCGTTTACGAAATAGAGAATTTCCTAGGAAAGATCAAAGATCAGCAGATACTGTAACGAATTGGCTTGAAATAAGTGAATTTTTGCTGAAAGTATCCATCTAATGTGCCTACTGCATCAATCGGATCATTGGACTTGATTAGATACTAAATTAACACCAAAACACCTAAAAAGTAAATAAAACAATAACAAAAACAAAAGTTTGACCAAACGAGCACGATCTGACCCGGCGCCAAACCCACTTTTGTAGTGATTTTTGGTCAACCTCCGGTTGTTGACGTCCACGTCGTGACGTCACCAATCGATACTTGTCTTTTGCTTTCGCCGGTTTTCGTCGGGCGCCGCGCCGATTTCGCGCCTCCTTCGCGCCCCCGTCGCGTCCGACCGACCGCCGCAGCCCTGCTGCAGCTGCTGCAGCGGTCGCACGTGCTGCAACTTCGGCGCCAGAACTTGCGGCCCGTCCGATCGAGTCCCATCGGAATCCGTCGCCTACCACTTCCAGGTGAGTGTCACGCGTGGGTCGCGGCTCGTCCGCGTCACGCGCGGCTGCTTGCCGCGCCTTTTCGCGCGGGAGCACGTGACTTTGGGGGAAAGCCAAGATCGAAATCACTCTCGTGTGATGAGCAATTCCGCTGATTAGTTCATTCTCTCTCTCTGTTTTGTTTCTCTTCTCCCTTCTCTTCTCTCTATCACTGCCCCCCTCTCTCAGAGTTTATTTGTTCAGAATGGAAGGAGAATGAGAGAGAGGGAGGGAGGGAGAAAGAACTGTTTCGCCCCCGTTTCTGTTGATTGGCGATGATGCGAAAGTTGGTTGGGAAAGTCCCGCGCTCGATATGTTTCAGTCCCTGACCTCGCGTGGTTTTTGATCTTTGATCTTTGAACACTGATCTTGACGCTGTGGTGCCTGGTCCCTGCGCGATCGCTGTTTCGCCGGCGCCATTTCGCAGCTGGCGCGAAACCTTGCGACAGAACTCGTTTTTCTTCGATTTTTACATTTTTTTACGTTAAACTCGCCCACTTTTCCCACCAAATGTGAAGTGCTTCGCCTATATTGAGCACTGCGATTCGTCTGCCCCACTCAGACACTGTCGGTGTATCACTTTAGGAATGATCCTTGATCTTTGAGTAATCGCACTTTCTCTGTTTTTTCCTCGTTTTCTTTTCCCATCGTTTCTATCTTTCTCTCCAATTCATTTTCTAAGTGCTGCCGTTGGGTGAATGTTCTTTTAGCGCCGTCATATGTCTGTTATAAACTCCGATTGACCTGCATGTGTTGATTTAGCCCGCCATGAACTGACGTTATTTCTAGTTGGGGACTCCCAGTGGGCCTTGCCTGACCGTGATCTTTGATCTTTGAACTCTGATCTTGCCGCCGCGGTACCTCGACCCTGTCAAACCGCCGTTTCACCGGCGCCATTTCGCAGCTGGCGCGAAACCTTGCTACAGTTTTTTTTCGCGTTTTTTTCTTTGATTTCAACCCATTTTTGCATTCAATTCACCCGTTTTTTGCCGTCAAAGGCGACGTTCCTCATTCTTTGAGCCCCGTGAGGAATCTGGCACACTCACCAGTCGTTGTTTAAACAAAATTTCCGGATGATCATTGATCTTTGGACAAATGGCGCGCCGTTCATCTCTGTTTCCCCGTCCCTGTTTCTCCGTTTTCATCCTTTTTCGTCCATTTTGATTTCACGTCTTTTTCTAAGTACATCCGTTGAGTGATCCTACTTTCGTCGACCTGATCAGTCTTTTAGAAACTCCGATCGACCCGCCCGATCGCCGTTTTAGGCGCTGGTTTAGCCCACCCTGATCTGACGTTCCCTAATATGTGGATCCAATTGGGAACATAAACTAAATTCAAGTTCTTGTGCCCTGTCTCTGGCGCGAGATAGCCCATGGGTCGTAGCAAACGTGCGAAGTGAGACCATGGTCTCTTCATTTCGCACACTCTCTATACCGGTCGGTGGGTGAGAGAGTGTGTGATGCCAGGTTCCCTGTGAGCCTATGCCCTCTCTATCCTATCCAATTAGAGTGCTCCTCTAATTAGTCCTCGTTTGATCTTTGATCTCTTGCCGCCGTGATGCCTAGACCCTGCTAGATCGCTGTTTTGCAGCGCGCTTTCGAAGCTGGTGCGAAACCTTGCGACAGTGCGCGGTTTTCTTCGATTTTTACTCATCTTTGTTTTCGATTTGCCCGATTTTACCACCTAATGCGCGATGCTCATTCTATTCAACCCCATCATGGCTCTGCCATAATTACTAGTTGTTGTTTTAAAAAAATTCCCGATGATCCTTTATCTTTGGACAAATCGCGCGCCGTCCATCTCCTCTTTTTCCCCTTTTTTCCATCGTTTTCGTCTTCCATTCTGATTTCACGTCATTTTCTAAGCACAGCCGTTGGGTGAAACTAATTTCGCCGACCTGATCGGTCTCTTTAATAAACCCCGGTCGACCCGCGCGACCGCCGTTTCAAGCGTTGATTTGATCCACCCTGAGCACACGTTTCCTAATGTTTCCTGGTTCCAGTTGGGGGAATGAACTAAATTCAAGATCGTGAGCACTGCCTATGGCGCCAGATTGCCCGTGAAGAAGGGCCTGTTATTTTTGGCAAAAATTCCCGGATAATCTTTGATCTTTGATTATTTAGTTATGTTTTCTTTTTTTTTCTAATTCCATTCCGATTTCGCACAATTTTGTGTGTACTATGGCTGGGTGAATGCATTTTCGCAAACTTGACCTGTCACTGCTAAACGGTTTAGCCTAAACCCACGGGCGACCCGCCAGAACGCCGTTTCGCCCGGTGCTCTAACCTGTCCTGAAATGTCGTTTTCTGATCACCAACTTCCGCCTAGTAATATAGAAATAAATATGAGCTGTCTCTGGTGCCAGCATAGACCAAAAACGTATGTTCCCAAAAAATCCCCAATGGTGTCTGATTTTACCGTTTTAGACTAAAATACCGAAAATGAAGTCTCATTTTTCGACTTTTAACCTCAGAAAGTTAAAATGATGTCTGATTTTTTTAGAAATTTAATCTAAAAAAAGTCCGATTGCTGTCTGGGTTTGTTCCGTGGAACGAACTTTTTGGTTTCTGGGTGCCAGATTGCTCCTGGGCTCTCCGGCCACCTTCCAATCGTTCATGTCCATAGTAGAGCGCGAAACGTGCCACCACGGTGCCTTCATTTCGCATATCTACTGAGCGGCGAAGACTCTACTCCGAAAAGAGGAATCCCCCCCCCTCCGCTATACGGACCCATTTCCCCAATTTTACCTGGTACTGATCTAGTCACTGAGTACCCCGCCTATTCGGTGAAGCGCACGCTTCAACTCTCGCGTGCCCTATGTCTTTGATATTTTAACTCTGAATCGTTCGTGATCATTCCAAACATGCTAGATTGACGTTCCATCGGGGGCGCTTTAGATCTTTTCGGATCTTTTGCACCAATGTGTTGTCTCCGGATTTAACCGAAACTCTATTCCCATTTCGTTTGCTCGCGCCTCCACATGCGAATTGTTTAGTCTGTTCGGAAATCGTCGTCTCTAATGATCATCAATATCTGCCTCACTCAATCAAAACCAAACACCTGTCTGTCTCTCTCCAGCCATACCTGGAGTATGCGTCCCCGAATTCATTTTCACTGTCCTGATCTTTGATCTTTGCACTATGCGCGTACCGTTATGAGTGCTGAATAGGGCTGCCGGTTCGGTGATGTGCATACCCTGTGGCAGTCTATTTTTTCTCCAACTCCCTAAGAGGAGTCTCCCTTCACTCTGTCCCTCAAAAGCCCGTAATACGAATCAAGGATGTGCAAAATCTCCCGAACGGTTTTCCCGAATTTTCCAGCCGGGAAATAGAATTTCCCGAATTTCCAACAAAAAAATCGGAAAAGTTTCCCCGCACACCCTTGATACGAACACCGAACTTGCATCCCTACTTTCGGCATGCGGTATTTACGTTACACGAGGACGCTTTCGTGCGTTTCCATTCCTCGATTAATTTCGAGCAGAGATCAGCTACAATTAACAATTAATCACCTCATTGCATTAGTCTTTGATCTCTGCAATCTGGTACTCGCGGTGCGCCTACGCTTCCTGAGCTCACGTCCCCAAAATAGGGCGAAAAAACCCGATTGAAGCATTTCGTAACTTTGTGTGCCTCCACAATTGTGGTACTGGATCTGTCTGGGCGCCCTTTCAAACACACAAAACTCGTGGTGATCTTTGACCTTTACAGTGCGATAATTGGCCATATTATTCCAAAATCACGGTGATGCTTTTTTGCAATCGCTCCCTCTGACTACCCGTGCCTTCTTGCAAGAAAAGTGCGAAATATGTTATATATTTTCCCGATCTCTGCATTTTGCACACTCTCTAATCCACCGACCCTTGAAGAGAGCGCGTTGCAAGTACGTTTCAAACGCCGTTTGATACTCCTTAGAATGTCAGTGTGCAACATGGAATGCAAAAAATATACAAATCGAAAATATGCTGCCCGCCCTATAAAAAACGTGTCGTAAACGGTAGATGGCGAGAGAGCGTGCGAAACGAGAGGGTCAGACAACTAGAACGGGTTCCTGGATCGATGCCGAGTGAATTTCGTGTGCCCTCCAATCTGCCTGCTGAGGATGTCCGCGCTTTTCTCTCAGTCGAGAGATCGTAAATCATCCTAAAGTGACGCTAAGCAGTGAACTCAGCTGAACTTCTTTTCAAACTTTAGCGCGCGATCTTGAGATCAACCACTGTCGATAATTTCGATTTTTACAGAGACTGATGGAAGTCCCGTTACACCGTGAATTTGAGAGTAGTATGGGGCGTTTAACCCTCTGATCTTTGATCTTATACGGATCTGAATGCCTCTTCGCACGAAGTTCCGCGGCTATTTGGACGAATTTCCAATACTTTGAACGACCACTGGTCCATCCTTCCTACCCATCATAGTGAGGGACCCTCCTGATCGGAATCTCCATTTTGAATGAATCGCAGTCGCGCCAACCAAACACCAATATAAACGGCACGTCCTCGTGGATATAAAGTAAGTGTAGTTGTTTACCTCCGCGCCTTCCAAAAAGCGTGCACCAATGAATCCTGGAGTGTCCTTGATTGGGCTTTGACATCAGTGATACGATGAATTGGTGTTTCAATCGGCGCTTTCGCATCTGGTGTGAACATTTGCATCACTGCTACCCGCGGGGATTTTTCAAACTAAAATGTAATCCCTATTTCGCTTTTTGAGGAAATTTTTTTCGTTCCTGTGTCGGGTGATCTTTGAACTTTCGGTTATTCTCTCTCTTGGACTGTTTGATTTCTTGTCGTCTGATGCGAATTGCCCCCTCCCCCCCCCCTCATGTTCCCTCTCCATTTTTGGGCACCGCTGCTGGGCATTTATATCTCACAGGCTCAACCTGTCGCTGAATCTCCAAATTCTCCCCGAGCGACTCGCCCGATCACCGTTTCAACCGGTGGTTTTTACTGTGCGGAAATCGCATTTGCTAGTGAGTGATTCATATAGCGCTTTGAAATTTAATGAAACAAACCAACCTCACTAGGGTCCGCCTAGTCTAGGGAACGCGATGGGGTCAAAATTTAGAAATCTAAAAATTCAGGGAACCGTGAAAAAATCACTGGGTGCCGAGTACAATTTGGGGAAAGAAAGAGACGTCGAGAGAGCGTGCGAAACGAGAGTATCAGACAACTAGAGAATGGTTTTGGCTCGATGCCAACTGAATTCCGTGTGCCCGCCAATATGTCTGCTGACTTTACGCGATCGTAAATCATCCTAAAGTGACGCGAAACGGTGCACTCCACCGAACTTCAACACCATTTGAAACTTTCGCAACTCAATTTCGCTGTGATAGATGACGGGGGCAAATCGACTCTTTACCGCTATGAACCGGGGAGTAGAACATTGAAGTACGATCTTTGTTCTCCCCATTCTAATTTTGCTCTTTGAACTCGGATTTTGAACTAATCCCGCTGGCTCGGTGCCGTTTCTGTTTTCCGCGTCAAATCGGAAAACGTGTGCCAGTTCAGTTATGTTTCAGCGCATGCTCAAGGCCTGGCTTTGGCGCGCAATTTCCAATAGACTGATGGCATCCATGAGAAAATTCTATACCTACCGAATCTACCCCCGGCACAACATTCGTGGTTTGTCAAAACCGTTTTCCCAGCTTGAAACAAGCACATGCGAATTAAAATCTCCAGAAAGGGGTGGTGGGCGAGGGAGTTTGTGAAAGTGCGAGAGTCCCTCTCGTCATGCACTCTCTCTCTCTCGCATGAAGAGAATCTAATCTGACCCCTTTCAGGAGGGTAGATTGGACTGTGAAATAAATAGTGTCCCTGTGATCACTCGCGCTCACGCCAGGCAGTCTGCCGCTTCACGCGCCCTTCACCTTCCCCTAGTGATTGTAAATCATTGCTTGTCGAACCATCACACATCATTCCACAGGCCGGTCAACCTTACATAAAGGGCTTTGGAGTGAGAGAGTGTGTAGAATCGAGAGGGACTCTCTCATTTTAGCATGCTCTCTCACCCTGACCCCTCTCTGTAGCTTTGGAATCATGTGATCATGTCGAAACACCTCCCACCAAAGCTTCGCCACGCAACGTGAAACGCTGAGCATGTTAGACACAACCAGGCTTGAAGGAGGTTAGACTGGGCGGTGGTATGCGGCCCCTGTGATCATTTTGCACCCCAGCCAGGCTGTCTGCCGCTTCACGCGCGCTTCGCCTTCTCATGCGTGATTGTAAATCACTGGACCTCCAATTCTCGTTCCCACGTTCAATCTCAATACGGTATTGATCCCTGAACTCTCAACTAATCCCACGGGTCCTGCTCGATCACCGTTTCAACCGGGCTTTAATCTTTATTGTCCGGTACCTTCTTTGATTCCTGATCTGTATTGTTCAAACGCAAAACACATTTATTCACGTTCAGACCATTTCACAGCCCGGTTAACCATACGGAAAGGGCTATGGAGTGAGAGATCGAGCAACATTGAGAGGGACGCTCTCATTTTTGCAAACTCTCTCGCCCTGGCCCCTGAATGTAGGCTTGGAATCATGTGCGTTAAACTCCGTTTCACAGCGGAGTTTAACGTGCTCTGAAATCGTGATTTATGTTTGGACCATAGCAAGGTGTAGTGTACAAGATCAAGAAATCCAGAACGAAATGGATCTGGCTTGCACAATGTCATACAAAGCGCTAAATTTACTCCATGTTAGGAACATCTCTCGTTGTCTGATCCTCTTGATTCGCGCACTCTCTCGCATATTTTTTTTCGTTCCCTGATCGTCCTTGCCGTTATATTCTGCGCCAGATTCCGTAGGGAGGATTCGTCGCATTGTCGAATTTGGGCGGCTTTCTAGATTGCAACAGATGTGCACCTGCGGAAACGCAGTTTCAATGAGGCCTTTAGGCTGTGCCTAGATGTCTTCTCTAATTCCATAGTCTACCTGTGCTCAACGACTACCAATTCCTAGTTTCGAACCCCTGTTGCATGTCTCATGTGTAATGTCACGCTCCCTTGATCTCACACACTTTCATTCACCGGTCGGCGGAGAGAGAGTGCGAAATGAAGATACCGTGGTTCCACAGTTCGCACTCTTCCTATGACTTGATCCTCCGCCCGCCAGTCTGTCTGTGGCTTCACGCGCGCTTTTTCATCACTTCTAATTGTGAAACATTGCTTCTGGCAGGTTAAATTCTCCTTCCCCAAATTTCGCCCACGCTATTTGAAACTCCGTTTCCCAATTGAAATTTTAAAATCGACGGTTTTTAATGTCTCGATTTGATCTTTGAACTCTGATCTTGGCATTCGCGTCTCAAATAATTCTTCCGTCAATTGCAAATGTTGCGAGGCTTCATCGAGTCCTATCGGGGCTCGATGCAGGAGAAACTAGAGACAAGCTCGATCGTTGTTCACAATGTTCTGGTGCCTCAAGGAATGTAAGGCAAACGAGCAACGAGTGTCTTTCCCTAATTGGGAAAAGGCGCCTAAGAGGCGCTGTTCGGCGATTTTACATGCTGTCTCACTCCAAACCCCTTTCTGTAGGATAGGCCTGTGTGGAAGGATATGTTTCCACTCTCATCCCTGCTGCACTATTGAGCCTTGACTGATATGATTGTTGAGCGCGGGTCCTGCCGAGTCCATGTTTCAACCTGGCCTTTTCGGCTTCTTCGTGAAAAACGCGCCAATTAGTCACATCCGCTCAGATCTGTTTCAAAGCTTCGTTTAGAGAGCCAAGAAATCGAGATTGATGGTTGGACCATAGCAAAATGTAGAATGGAAAATGACGAAAACCAGAACGAGAATGATCCTGCTTTCGAAATGGCAGACATCATGCATTTCGCTGTCTGATCCTCTCATTTGGCGCACTCTCTCGCCTATCACTAGTTTCCGCAGTTGTTCTTGCCGACACACCCTTACCCAAGATTTGCCTTACCCAAGATTAGTGGACCCGCAGATACGCCGTTTCAACGGGTCATTTAGGCTGCGCCGAGACACCTGTTCTCTAATAACTGAAGAAATGACGTTTCAACATTAAAACGTTGTGTAGAGCACGTTATTGTGGCAAATCCATCGACAGTCATTAAAGTTCTTTCATCATCACAACGCAATAGTGACTATCTAAATAGCAGATTGCCTCCCATCCCTCGTGTAACCCCACCCGCCAGTCTGTCTGCGGCTTCACGCGCGCTTCTTCCCTCGCCATGAGTGATCGTAAATCATTTTTCTGTGACGTGAAATGTAACCCCTACTTTCTTCACGCTATTTGAACTTGAGCATGCAGTTCCGAGTGCATCTTCCCGTTAAAATTAGAAAATCAATGTTATTTGAACGCTGATCGTGACGTCCGATTTTCTGCAGCGACATTCGAGCCCAGTGTTGTCTGACAGGTTGGAATGCGCGTCATCCTCTGCCACCCCCTCCCCTCCCCACTCCAGAAACAAGGGGCCTGCCAGAACGCCGTTTCGACACGTGCTTTTTAGCCTGTACCCCAAGACTTTCTGATTAGTTGAAATCTAGTAGCGCCGCAAACATGGATTTACCAATAGATACTGTACGTCTGACTCGGTATAATCTCCAGAAAGGGGTGAAGCGCGAGGGTGTGCGTAAAATTAAGAGTCTCTCTTGCCATCACACACGATCTCACCGCTGGCCCCTTTCTGGAGGCCTGGAGCATCCTTTTTTGCTTTAATTTTCTCTACTTACTATGAGTGCTTGAGCCCGCGCCAGTCTGACTGCGGCTTCACTCGCGTTTCTTCCCATGCGCGTTTGCAAATCGTTGATCTCCTCCTCTTCGACGCTCAACCCAGTATTGATCCTTGCCCTCCTGATTATTTGTCTCGGATCCCACTCGATCGATGTTTCAACTGCTCTTTATTCTTTAATCTATGGTGCATAATCCTAATTTGTGCGATCACCCAATCCTTTATCATTGCAAAAATTTCGTTGACTTATAGAATTATGCAATATTATTATATGTCTTCCCCCATTGATAAAACGCACCAAACGTACTCATTCTCGTTCAGATCAGTTTCAAAGCTTCGTTTAGCGCGCTAGGAAAGTGTGATTTATGATTGGACCATAGCAAGCTGTAGAATACAATTTAATCAACCCCGTAACGAAGAGCAACTTGCGCTATGCCAGACACTACATTCGATTGGGCATCATACCAAGAACGCCTCTCGTTGTCTGATCCTCTCCCTTCGCGCACTCTCTCGCCTACCACTCTCGGTATTCTTGCCGAAATTCTTACAGAACCTCTCTTATTTAGATTCCCTCTATCGGGAGGCTCCCCGCCCCAAAATTCGGTTAACTACGATGTCTATAGTTGGCTGAAGAACCTGCATTTGTGAAATTTATTCAAGTATATTGATCCTTGCACTCCTTATTATTTTGACGCGGATCCTACTCAATCGCTGCTTCAACTGGGCTTTATTCTTTAGTCTATAGCACATTTCCTAATTTGTGTGACCACTCATGATTCCATTCCTTCCAAAACATTTGTCATTCCAAAAAAATCGTTGACTTTTAGAATTATTTCTACCTCATTGTTAAAGCGCGCCAAACGTACTCTCTCACGTTCAGATCCGTTTCAGAGCTTAGTTTAGCGCGCAGGGAAAGTGTGATTTATGATTGGCCCATAGCAGGCTGTAGTGTACAAGATCAAGAAATCCAGAAAGAAATGGATCTGGATCGCGCAACGGTAGTCAGTTGGCACTATACCAAGTACGTATTAGAGTAGCGAAAATGGATCCCCACTCCCGCTTGTTGACAACAAAAATGCCCTGAGTGGCGGAGAGCTCACTCCCGCGCCTCATTTACGACCCCTCCCCTCGCCATAGCACTCACCAACGTATTTTTGCATGATAATCACAATTTAATTTTTTGGGAGACATATATCTGGAATCAGCTCAACTAGATCTTTTAGATGAGCACCTATTGATGAGTTTTTCTCGACATCGCCCCAGTCGGTCCACAGGCGAGATAGCCTCTCTCACTTTTGTCTCTCACCACAATCCCCCTTCTAATGTAAAAAGAGTTAAAATACATAATAGCAAAAAGAGTTAAAATAACAGAAAGCGAGTGAAGGAGTGAGGCTCGCACTCAGGGCGTTTCTCGAGAAAATCGCACTCAGTGAGCACTCACCCCGCCCACTCGCACTCCCTGCGCGAGAGAGAGATACATTTACGACTCGCCTCGCACTGAGTGCTAGAGAGGGGGAATATCAGAGTATCTCGCTATCTCGCTGCCTGATCCTCTCGTTTCGCGCACTCTCTCGCATATCACTGTTGTTTCCGCAGTTGTTCGGGGGGGGGGGGGGTGACAATCCGGCAACAGCATATAACTTTGCTCGATCTTGAGAAATCTGTATGACATTTTTTCCCTGTTGGTTATTTGCTAACCTGCATTGATTCGGCTTGTTGGTGTATTTTTCTGACCATTTTGAATGTTCTGCTAATTAGCCAAATTTTAATTTGCTAATTAGTTAATTTGTGTGCTTGAAAGCCCTCGTGATTCTGATCATGATAACACTATGGTTCAGTAACGTAGGTAGGTTTTGAGCAGTTAGAAACTTCGTTGCCCTTTTATATGGAAAACTATCCTCATTGCCGATATTAGTGGTTTTCGAGATTACCCAAGATTAGTGGACCAGCTGATACGCCGTTTCAACGAGTCGTTTAAGTTGCGCCGAGACACCTGTTCTCTAATAACTGTAGAACACGCGTCTCACGAGAGGGTCGACTCACTAGTGAACAAATTCTGGCACAGACCCTGTTTTTCGAAATCGCGTTTTCGACGTTTTCGGTTGCCAATAGACCCAACTAAGATCCCAGTGAACTATTATGCCACAGAAGTCATTCCCCGAATTTATACAGCTACTGTTCTGTGCAGGTTGCAAACTTTGAGACACTTTTTCAATGGTTCATCGAAGTTTCTGTGAAAACTTTTTGCTTGGAGCTAATGTTGATTTTCAATGATCTTTCGACCCATTTTATTTATTTTTTGATTATCATCGAAATTTACATATTGTTCATTTTTGTTAATTTTCCAGAAAACTGCTCGAAAAGTCAAAAATGTATTCCAATAGGAAGCCGCGGATGGTGATAAGGATTCCAATGATATATTTACGCTCTCATAACTCGGGAGGTAAGGTGGTGAAACGACTGAAAATATGAAAAATGGGGAAAGAAGCTCGACAAATGAGATAATACCGAGTCATTCACCGCGATTGAGGAGAATGAACCGGTGAAGAACAAAGGAAATCCACAGTGAAATTATCAATTGGATGTTTTCCTTATATTTTCAGATGGTTTGCCACCTTACCTCCCGAGTTATGAGAGCCTAAATGTATCATTGGAATCCTTATCACCATCCGCGGCTTCCTATTGGAATACATTTTTGACTTTTCGAGCAGTTTTCTGGAAAATTAACAAAAATGAAAAATATGCAAATTTCGATGATAATCACAAAATAAATAAAATGGGTCGAAAGATCATTGAAAATCAACATTAGCTCCAAGCAAAAAGTTTTCACAGAAACTTCGATGAACCATTGAAAAAGTGTCTCAAAGTTTGCAACCTGCACAGAACAGTAGCTGTATAAATTCGGGGAATGACTTCTGTGGCATAATAGTTTACTGGGATCTTAGTTGGGTCTATAGGCAACCGAAAGCGTCGAAAACGCGATTTCGAAAAACAGGGTCTGTGCCAAAATCAAGCCGAGCCTTTCGTGAGAAGCGTGAGAAACAGTGATGCTCATAGTCCCAAAATTCGGCGACCCCCCCCCCGCGCGCAGGGGGTTCGAGCAGGGTGAAAAGGTGGAAATAGTGCTGTTTTCGATAGATTTGATCCAAAATAATGTGATGACTGATGTCGCCGCTGCCTGTACTATGGATCGCCCACACGAGTGGGGGTTGCGGGGGGACGACCCTTTTGTTTTCTACAAATTGCGCTATGTTGATCTTTGAACTCTGATGGTGGCATCCGCTTGTCTATTTCCGGCCAGTGTTGTCGGACGGACTGGAGTGTGGTTCCTGCAACACCCCCCCCCCCCACTCCAGAAACGAGGAGCCTGCCCGATCGCTGTTTCAGCTCGTTGTTTTAAGCCTCCTCACCCCGCGGTCTTTCTGATTAGTTGACGGCTGGCGCTGGTGTAAACATCGATAAACCAAGTGTGTTTGGTGCATCTTGTCGACCGCAGATCGCATCATTCCGGAACTCGATATATACATAGGTCGAAAGATGCGTAAAAAACGGCGAAATCAACCCACATTTTGAAATTTATTTGTGAAAAAAATGAAAACTCAGCCCTCATTTTCGTTTTCTCATGCCGATTTTTAACAAACACAACCCGCATTTTTGGTTTTCCACACCCTTTTTTTGAAAATCCTACCCGCATTTTCGATTTGCCGCAACGCACCCTTTCGACCTATGGATATACACTCTAGAAAGGGGTCAGGCGCGAGGGAGTTCGTAAAATGGAGAGAGTCTCTCTTGTCGTCGCACACGATCTCGCATTTGACCGCTTTCTGGAGGCCTGGAGTAGAACCATTCGTTGCCAAGTTATCTACCGAGGTCTCTGTCTGTCCGGTGTCCGCGGCTTCTCTCGCGGTTCACCTCCCCCGAGTGATTGTAAATCATCGTTCAATTTCCGTTTGTCTCATGTCCCCCTTCCCAAAGTTCCCCCGCGCTCACATGCTCTTGATAGAGCCGCAATAGTTATCTGGTAGTTTTCTAGCTGACTTAAACTTGAACTCAAGTGAACCTCCAGAAAGAGGTCGGGTGCGAGAAAAAGAGGGTTACACACTTTCCCACACCCTATGGCTCTCGACTCCTTCCTGGAGACTTTACTTGGCCGCGTAAAGATGTAAAGTAATTTGGAAAAAAAATGGAGATATAGAGAGAGACGGATCTTCAGTATTTTTGTACGCCCTCCGGGAGTCTGCGGCTTCACCCCCGCTTTATCTGATCATGCGTGATTGTCAAATACAGTTTTCTTTGCTACTCTCAATCAAGTTACAATATTGATCTTTGAACTCTGATCGGTTCGTACAAGTCCTGTCCTAACCCCGCATCGTCGTATCTGTTCCGAAAACGCGGCAATTTTACTCATGCACGTTCAGATCCGTTTCAAAGCTACTTTTAGCGCGTTTTGAAAGCGTTATTTGTAGTTGGACCATAGCAAGATGTAGTATACAAGTTAATCAATTTCATAAACAAATGCATCTTGCACAATGTTAGACACCGCACTCTTTTGGCAGCATGCCAAGACCGTCTCTCGCTGTCTGTTCCTCTCGTTTCGCGCACTCTCTCGCCTTCAAAGAGTCTTGTAGGGAGATCGGTTCTAGTTATTTCCAAGTGTAGAGTCCAGTGTAAAACACTTGCTTGATGCAAATTCGTTGTCAACTACTAAATTTTGTTTTCATCATCACAACGCAATAATGGCGGTCAAAAGTACCGGCACTTTCCTATATCCGTGCCAGACCCCGCCCCCTTCCCTTCCAGAGGAGCGGAGGGGAGGAGCGGGAAAGTAGGAGCTGCGCAAACTCCGCCCACTCATGAGCGCGCTCTCCCCTTCGTTCAACCCCGTCTCGGGTAAAGCGCGCGTTCCCTAGACATAGTGCTAGCTCGCTCAGAGGCAGTTCAGTGCGTACTGAAACTCTTCGGCGCAGCGATGCCCGATTGAATGCCGATTGCTCGGCTATTTTGGACTGCCTCTCGCCCTTCCCCATGGATGGGCGAGAGGGAGGTCGGCTCCACCCTCTCTCAAGGGGGTGGAGCACAGGGGGCGGAGCCTGGCACTGATCTAGGAAAGTTCCAAAGTACCCGCGCCTACTGTGAATAATCCGCACCCCGCACGCCAGTCTGTCTGCGGCTTCACGCGCGCTTCTTCCTTCGCCTGAGTGATCGTAAATCATTGTTACTGTCACGTGAAAAGTAACTTACCCAGCTTCCTCCACATGCTACATTTGAACGCGCGTATGCAGTTTCGAGTGCATTCCAAATCATTCCACAGACCGGTCAACCTTACAGAAAGGCCTTTGGAGTGAGAGAGTGTGTGAAATCGAGAGAGACCCTCTCACTTTTGCACACTCTCTCGCTTCAACCCTGGTCTGTATGTTTGGAATCATGTGCATTCCCCATTTGCCGATTTAGATTTGAAAAGCAATTCCTTTTTTATTCTTTTTTATGCACAGCATCCGAAACAACGACGGAGAGAGCAGTTAGAGAAAGAGGGAGTCATCAAGAGAGTGCGCGAAAAGAGAGAGTCAGACAACGAAAGACGATCTTGACATGTTGCCAACTTGATGCTGTGCTATAAATACGCGATTTTGATCTTTGAACTCTGATCTTGGCATCCGCTTATCTGTGGTTATAATCCCGCCCAGTGTTGTCCGACATGCTGGAGTGTGGTTTCATCTCTACGCCCCCTCCCCCAGAAACGAGGATCATGCCCGATCGCTGTTTCAACCCGTGCTTTTTAATCTGCACATCACGGCTTTTCTAATTCCGCGGCGATTGACGACGATTTAAGCATAAAACACAAAATGTGTATCCAATACGGTTCACATAATTCCATGGTCAGTGCTAGGGACTCGCTGCTGACCCCTTTCAGGAGGATTGGAACCATGCGATACGTTTCTTCTCAATGCCCCCCCCCTTTCTACTTTGCTTTTCCCGAGGAGTGAGCAGACTGCTTGTCCCTCCACGCCCGCCAGTCTGTCTGCGGCTTCACCGACTGTTCTTCACCGCGTGCGCTTGCAAATCACCGCTCCCAGTTTGCTTCACCCTATATCACGCAATTTCAAATGGTCGCATGCACAGCCTCAGTGTTTAGTTTAGACGATATGTTGCAGCAAACCTGAACTTGAAATCACGTGAACAATTCTCCAGAAAGGGGTCGGGCGCGCGAGAATGATCTCACTGACACTATCTCGCTCCTGTTTATTTCACTATGATTTTTGTCCATCACTAACACTACCAGTGGCTCTCTGAAATTCCCACACTCTCTAATTTCCCACCAGTTGCTCGCCAATAAGGGAAGACTACTGGTGGAAAGCGAGAGAATGTGTGGCACACAATCAGCATCGAGTTGGCACCATGCCAAGTACGTCTTGCGTTGCCTGAATCTCTTTGTGATTCTCTCTTTCTCTTACTTATTCTCACCGATACTCTTTCTGAGGCTGTGTGGGGATTCGAGAGAGATCCACTGGTAGTTCTTGTGGTGGACAAATACCAGAGTAGTTTATGGAACGCTGTGAAATGTTTCGATGCTGTTCCCTCTTGATCCCTTCCTCTTTGCCTACGTGCCAGACGCTTTGCGGATCGTAAACATTGCTAGCACTCCTCTGTTTCTCGCTAGGACAGCCACCGGGTCTGTCTGTCTAGCTCTCTCCCCCCTCCCAACTCCCAACTCCCTTCCCCTCTTCCCGCCCTGTCTGTCTGTCCAGAGGTCTGTTTGACTTATCAAGCTGATTCCCGCACTTCAATCGTCCCCCCAAAAACATCACATTGTGTTTCAACCGTCGATGTCTGTGTGACATCATAGGAATTTGCTCCTCCGCGCGGAAGCTAAGATTTTGAGCGTGATGTTACGGTTGAAATCAGGGCTAGAAGCGCAGTAAGGTACGGTAGGCTACTGTAAGCAGTGAGATCGATAACCGTATTTTTTGGTATATCACTCGGGTCCCGGATGTTTGCTTCGGCATCAGTCACAAGGACGGTAGTACCTAGTTCGTTCAGAGAAAGGAGGGGAGAGAGAGAGATCTAGGGGAGGTGGGAGGAGAGGTGAAGGGGTAGGTGGTGGGAGGGGGGAGAAGAACGATAGATGGATAAAGGGGCAGTGGTTATGGCGACTGTGTGGCGCCACACAGTGGCCGAAAGGGAGGGAGGAGACGGTCCGTGAAGATAGAGGGGGGGGGGGTGGGGAGGCGGTCAGGTTGGAGAGGGGAATGGGTCAGATATTGAAATTCGCTGCATTTCAGAGTGGATTATTCTAGAATTGGCCGCATGATTTCCTGACTCAACATGGTCTTATGATGGAAACGAAAAACAAGATTGTTGATAATAAATGGAACGGGGTAAAATACCGCTTATATTCGGTTGCAATCCATTCACTAGTGGTTGCCGGCAATTTGATGCTTCGCCTCCACCTTAAGTTGTTGATTACCGATTAGCGCGCAAAACTCTGTCCATTGCATACTTACTACAATAAAAAGAATTGCCCTCTTCGGGCATGTGACTGCTCCTGAGCGAGCAACTTATTGCCTATATTTCATGAATTATTTCAAGTACTATATGCCCGCGCTCTTTTTCGCCCGTACCCGTAAATTTCGTGTTTCACCGCTCCGCCAATATTTCATATTTTCTTTCCCCTCAAATGACCGCCCAAATTACTTCGCTCTCTCTTGAACAGATTCCTTCTGATTACCGCACTTGCTCCCAACTTTCCCTTTCACTATTCATTTTCATCTCATTTCGGCCCCGCGGCGGCTAATTAGCCCATCATCTCTTAGATGGAGAGACATGTCATATAGAGGGGGGGGAGGAATAGAGAACATCAAAAGGCGCCCGGATGCGAAAACTGTCGAAGGCCGTTTTGTTTCGCGAAAGCGATTTCGCATCATCTTTTTCAGTGGGGGGAGGCCCGCACCGCTCTTTTGAGACCCCCTTGTTTCTCATTCCCCTCTCAGTTTTATGATCTGCCATACGCGAATCATCTGCTCTCATGCGGAAGATGAGACAAAAGAGTGACCGCCCCGGGGGTACCCGCGTTTTTGCCGATGAGAATTGTGGAAAAAACCTTGCCCCGAGTAGATTTCGCAGTCATAAATGGTGGATCTGCACCTTTCATCCTGATATTTACAGGAAAATGTTTAATTCCATGGGGGATGAAACTCGATAGCTGATAGATCGACGATCAGGCGGGAAACTGTCTCAACAGCTATTAGAAATTTCGATATACCTTCTGGCAGTGGAAAATGCTTCTCTGCGGCTTATATCCCATCTAAAGTAGCATAAAACGATTAGAGAAACTACAGCCATGTCTAAACTTACCTGTGTGTCTTCCCAGCACATCTGGTATCTTTGGCCCCCTATTCATTCATTCCGGAAGGTTAGCCCCCTCTCTTCCTTCTCCCCTTCTTTTTCCACTCATAACTGCTACCCTTCTTCAGAATTTGTGTTTTCTTTCTCTGGACTCTCTCTAATTCGCACGCTATCTAGGCGCCACTGACTTTGCCCCGAGTAAGACGGTGGGATTGCGCAACAAAGTCATGTGTTTTCACCTCCGGACTTTTATTTCCCACTTCCCCTCTCTCCTCCCCTACAGTAAACTTGCGTCAGTAATGCCTTCTTTTTTTTCTAGGTTAGTTCGGGTAGCCTTTTCCTGCGCACCGACTGTGTCTTTACTCTTTTTGAGAGGTTCACGAAAAATGCGAGAGAGAGAGAGAGAGAGAGATGCGCAAGGAAAAGAGGACGATGCACAGTGCAGCTGGATAGTTTACGACCGGCTGAGAGTTGAGGTGACGCGGGGAAGGTTATGGTTTCACCGTTCACATTTGAAAGGAGAGTGAGTTCGCGCTGAGCTGTCAACGAAACAATGCTGTTATTATACCCACTAGCGTTTTTTATCGAGGAAAACATGAATTCGCTGGTAAAATGAAGTTTTCGATCTGGCAAAGCAGCTCGGCAAGTTGGCGTTTCGCTCCCTGCATAATGTGAATGCTGACGGGCTTCACTGATCCTCCTCCGCGTCCGTTTCCGATCAGTGCATTCATAGATATAATTAATAATATTAGTTAATTATAATTACAATTATAATTTATAGTTCGCTCATTCTACACGGGAAAGATGGGCGTTCATCGTTTGGACGAACTTTTAATTGCGTAAAGTAGTGATCTTTTGCAATTCAAGTGCTTTTCGAGCAATTCAAGTAGTCACACTTTCCTTTGTTTGATAAAAAAATGCGAAGCGCGAACATCACCTATCATTCCACAGGCCGGTCAACCTTACAGAAAGGCCTTTGGAGTGAGAGAGAGTGTGTGAAATCGAGAGAGACCCTCTCACTTTTGCATACTCTTTCGTCTTAACCCTGGTCTGTAGGTTTGGAATCATGTGATCACCTATCATTCTCATTTTTCTTGATCGTCGTCAACCCTATTTTGTTTGATCTCACCGCAAATTCGACTTGTTTTTTTGCCAACAATTTCGCTGTTCATTTCCGTTTCTGTCAGTCGTCGTGAGCGGTCCCTCTCCATTTTCCTCTGATGGAGAAGGGACTTCCCTAGTTCCCCGGACCCCCTCGTCTTTCTACCAACGACTCGACAAGATCGGAATCCCCGTCCTAGCCGGCCTGGTCACCGTGGATGGGTATGACCGTTTGATGTTGGCTACTCAGATACCAGTTTCGCTAATTCTCAATTTGATTGATGATTCGAGCTTGGTGGACTCAAGTGGAAGAAAGATGCGCCATCCGTTCGTCAGGACTGCCTTCAGCCTCACGTTACCTCCCCTTTCCTCCTACGTCCATGGTCCTAAGAGAGATCTCGTCTATTCCTCCAGCAACTTCAAAGAAGATAGTCTGTGAATGGGAAGAAGACCGATCCTCTACCCCGACCCCAGCCGAAATGATCCGTGAATACTGAGAAGAATGATCCTGACCCCTGAAACCACATCCTCACCTGACGTTACCGTCTGACGTGATAAACATTGTATTGTAAACATTGTATTCGCTGTCTTGCCAATCCCAGCAATACCAAATCTTCCAAGTCGAGAAATCCTCTACCGAATATCTTTTTCTTTTCTCCGTGTACAATCGATGTCAACATAATCGTTGTCGATATGATGATGCTATCATGCACGATGAGTAACGCGTTATGTTATGCTTTTCGCTTTTTTGGCTTGGCTCATCTTTTCCCCCTCTGGCTTTTCCGGAGAGAAAACGGATAGTGTGACGTTTTCCGGCTCAGGCTCTTCTGCAAATATGCGCTTTGCACTCCGCACCAACAGCCCCCATCAAGGCGGTGTGAACATCTCAATTTGGCGCGGGTTTGTGTGATTTGTGCGCGGTGCATTTCTCACTTTGCCCGTGAAGTCGTGGACTCTTCTTCGCTTCTCTGGGTCTCTCACGCAGTGAGAGCGGACAGTCAATCAAAATTGATAAGAGGGTGTGCGCACATCACATGCTAGCGTATTCATTCCCACCCATTCCCAGTATTGATTACTACACTTTGACTAGAATTTGGAGAATATACTTTCTCCTTGGTAGTGAGTATATTTCAAACAATTCGAATAATTTCATAGTTTTTTTCCTTCCGACGAGTCGCAGGAATCACCTACGTTAATTTTATTTCTGACATAAATAGCACCTGCAACCAGAAACCGACAAGTGATTTGCAAATTTCACGAACTCTCGCATATTTTACAGTTATTGATGCAGTTTTTTGTTGCATGGAACCAAGTTTAATCAATCGATCGATAAGAGGGCTCGGACTAACCCGCGCTGATAATGAAGTGCTTTCTCGTGGGTGTACACTGATTCATTAATGCGTTTCATTGTCTCACAATATTGTAAATTGCGCGTTTACAAGTGTGAAAATGGCTAGTTTTCGAAATCATTGACAAGAGTTAATTTCATGGTGTCAATTTCACAGCGTGATCTTTAACAATTGATTAGAATGGAGGAACGGCCAGTTTGCACTGCGAAATTGAGAGAGAAAGGAGTGGGAGTGAATTAGAGATTGAATGTCAGTGCGCTGCGAAGGGACGATTCATCAAAAATTAGGGAACACACCGAGCGTATCGAGAGTAGTTTGTCGAGAGAACCGTGTTACTCCTCCAGAAAAGGGTCAATAGCGATAGAGCGTACGAAATCGCGAGGGGCTCTCGCACTTTCGCCCAAGCTCAACCCCTTTCTGGAAGTTTGCGTGCAAGTGGAGTCGAATCAGTGATAGAGTGGCGTTCGCTTTTCTCCACTCTCCCGACCTCTCTCTCTTTTCTATCTCTCTCCATTTCCCTTTCCATCTCTCTCCCGTCTCCCCCTCCCGCGCACTCTCTCGCTGCCCGCTCATTCATTCATCTATCCCCAACTCCTCCCCCTCCATGTATTCTTTCCCCTTCTGTCGTTCAACCCCCCCCCCCCCCGCCATTTTTGTGCTGTTAATCAATCGATAAGATGTTGTCCACCACCCCTTGGAAATGCGATCAGTTATCACTTATCAGGTCACCACCCGTCATTTCCTTGAACAATTTCCGGGCCCGCCGTCTTATATCCGGTTGATAAATTCGCAATTTATCATCGTTAAAGTTACCGGGAATCCACATTTTTGGTGTCTGATCTTACGACGGAATCGAATAGATAATTTCCGTAAAAGAAAGGCTGTCGAAGCAAAAAATGTCAAAAATCGATAATTAGGCCGTGACACAGCTCCAAATGTCCGAAAATAGAGCACTGAACATCAGGAAAGTTCGCGCAAATTCAAATGTGAATATTTAATCATGTTGTCTTATTGCGCTCCAGCCTTTTTTCGCTTCTTTTTTTTGCATACTTCAATGCCTCATTATTTATTGAAATTTATTGTCGTATTAGAATTTATATAACGAAAACATCGAATGAGAAAAAGAGCTTTCAAAAAAGACCGCGACGCGACACGCGACGCTCGCCATTGATCATCAGGGAATACCGCGAATTCAAAATTATTCCGTGGATTCCCGGTAACTTTAACGGATTTCCGGTTTTTGTCGCGTTTTAGGGTGAAAAATAGCTTTTCGTGCTGATCATGCTCTAAACAATTTCTGTGCACCGATAACTAACTTCATTTGCGAAAGTTCGAGCTCGATTGGCGTTTGATTTATTCAAAAATGCCCGCAATTTAATTGCATCGCTCGATTTAATAATTGCGTTTGTCAATAAATTATTTTATTGTATTTTATACATTTTCGTACTTTCAGGGAGGCCATCGATCGATTGTCGTGTGCCGTTCCGTGCCGCCAAATGGAGATGTCGGGGGTGTTCTACCACCCGTCGACGGACAATGGCGGATCTGCAGCAGCCGCAGCTGCTGCAAACTACTACAGCGAGCAGCGGCAGCACGGTGGCGGCGGCATCGCCGTCATCGACCAGGACATGTTCCGCAACGAGCAAGGTTCGAGCATTTTCCTCTCTTTTTTTGCCAAATTAACACAGTTCGTATGGGAAATGGTGAAAAAACTCACGCATTTGCCACTGGTCCGCGAAATTTCGATATTTTGCGTAGGAAAAGAAGTAGGGAAAACTGCGTTAATGCAATAAATAAAAATTAATAAAAATAAAATTATAATTTCGAGATTTAGTAGCCATACTGTATTCGGCTCCCGGCTCTCGATCGATACTGCCCGGGATGTTTCGCGCGCTTTTTTGCAAACTTTTCTAAATTCTGCGTGGTTTGCTTGCTTTTTTCGCGCTGTTTCTGATCATTTTTTTTGCCTTTCGCACTAATTTTTAATGTTTTGTTTGTGTATCGCCTCTAGGATGCTGCCCATACGTTTTCGCCCCACCCACAAACAGGCTTGCAAACCGGCTTATTGCGAAATATATAAACTGGTCTGAACTATAGTGCAAGTGCCATAAAACGGGTCAGATCTCAATTGATTCTTACTAAACTCATCCTCGCGCGTATTTATAGGCAAGTTTCGAGTGTCAAAACTGTCTCCTTCAAAAAATTGTTCACGCACATTCATAGGTAAAAAAGGGTGCGCCGGGGAAAGTCGAAAATGTGGGTTCGGTTTTTTAAAGTATGGGCATGAAAAACTGAAAACGTGGGTTGGTTTTTCAACTTTTCTTCTCAAAAACTAAAACTGTGGGTACGATTTTTCAAAAATTGGCCTTGAAAATGCCAAAATATGGGTTGGCTTCGTTGGTTTTCACGTACCTTTTGACATTGTGTGTCTATTCAAAATGCATGATGCTGCCCGAGGAATTACATATTTAATTACATATCATCAAGCAATTACATATTTAACTAATTGCTTGATGTGTGTGGGAATGCACGGACCTAGCCGTCGTAGGCGGGGAATATGGTGATCTAGATCTCGACGCTTTTTTTTAAAAACTGCTAGGATGATTTGATCAACTGTCTTCAAACATCATTCGACTAATATCGTCTCAAACACTGAGACGATTTTAGCGGACTTGATGGCTCGCAAAAGTGCCTGGTTAGAGCTGGCAGCCCCCTCCCCGTCAACTATTTCGCTTCTAGAATTTGCGTTCTGACCTCTTCCTTTCGCGCACTCTCTAGGACTCCGGCCTGTGAAGGGAATGTGTGAAATGAAGATTCATTTTCAAAAATATTTTGTAATTAACGTACACCGCATTACAGGCACCTCGTCCGATGTCTCGTCCTTCGACTGGTTCACCGCGGGAATAGAGGTTGGATTCTCATTTTAAAAATTAAAATCTCCAGAAAGGGGTCAGGCCGAGAGAGTTTGCGGAAGTGATAGAGCATAGAGGGGGGAGGATCACATGCCTGATTTTCGCGACTTGTGAAATTGCACTTCCGGGGTCGTCCTGCGCATTGTGATAGTTTTTGAATCTTTCGGTTCCGGTATGGAAATTCTGGTGAAAAGTTGCGCCCTAAAAGGTGCTCGATCATGTTGGCAATCGACTGGTTCCAAATTTGGTAGCTCCTGGTTCACGACATGTACCTCATTCTCGATTCTGTGACTCCTCCTCTTCAAAAAAAAACACGCAAAGCGCAAAGTTTTTCTGATCGTCGTTCTCAACTCTGCGATAGTTTTGCATAGTGACGTGTTTTCGAAATCTCCATTCTCTTCTTTTCTTTTTTCCGTTCGTCATATGCCGGAAAAAAAGGAAAAGAAATGCGAAAAAGATGAAGGGGTAGATTGAGCGGGGCCGCTTACCGTATCCCCTCCCCACCCTATTTTCCTCTCCTCTCCTGTTTTCTTGGTTGTTCGAATCCGGTAAAGACTCGCGCGCCAGCAGCGCACAAAGGCGCGCGGGCCATTAACGGCGCGCGCTAATTGCTTCCGATGAATGGTTGAGTGAGAAGGGGGAAGAGAGGAACGGGTGGGGTTACGGTAGGTACCTTGCTTGTGACGCAATGGCTGAGAGCAATGATAAGATATGAGTGATATTGATATCAGTGATAGGGACATGGGTCAAATAGGTCTTCGCGTGCGAAGATAGGCACTTCTGCACTTTGCATGTAAACCGGATTAACGTAGCGAGAGAGTGCAGGACAGACACATGAAGGCCTCTGTCTACATCCCCCGCCCTATGCTAATTGCGAACTTGCGAAAAACCCATTTGACCTATGGATAGGGAGGTGATATTGGTTTCTTGAGAGACGGGAGTTGGTGCAAGAATTGATAGTAGCCTGACTACAGTAATCACCCGATTACAGTACACCTCCGCCGACAGCCCTGAGGCGGCGCAGCAGCAGCAAGCGTCGGCTGCTGCAAGTATCTCGAGCGGCATGCTGCAGCCTGGCGCCATGGTAAGTAATCGATAATAACAGATAACGTAGCCATCATGTGGTGGTTAGCGGCATGGGCAGAGTGGAATTTAAATCCTCCGGTTTCGAGTTTCGTCAGGTTTATTAAGCGAGTCATGACCAGTGCTTCTCCAATTCCTTGATTATCTGCTTGTGAATAAATCTCTACTACTGGTCTAGACCCCGCCTGATACGGGTTTCCTGACTCTTACTAGAGGATTCCTAACCACACGTGGACAGCACTTATCCGAGGCCTTTTGCAGCTATCCCCCGATCGCCTACTACTTTTGCACACAGCTCCAGAGCCGTATTATTTTAAAAAAAAGTGAAATGAGCTCTACATTTTTTTATTAATTGACTTTTGCACAGAGCCCCGAAAAATTCCAGCCCCATTTCGCACAGTGCCCCTGCCCCCTGCTGCCCATGAATGTTCCTAACGGCTGTTCCTGTGTTATTCCATTGCACTCCGACATGGAACACTAATTAAAACGCTTGGTATAAGCCGGGAGACGTAGACTGTAAACATCATTCTGCAACGATGTTTATTATATAAGACGGGTTCAGCTAATTTGTTAACCATTTTTGTTATTGTCACGTTTTTTCCAGAATTTTACAGAGGAGGGGAAGGCGATATTAGCTGGCTCCATTAAACGTACTATCGACCTAGATGGCATAAAAAACGCGAGATATTTTGTTGAATTTCATTATTGCAATAAGTAAATCATGACACTCCTATCACCGTATACTTTCCACAGTGGACTGATGGTGTTTACGCAGTACCAGAGATTGGCAACTTACCACGTTGGCAAAAAGGATATCTCAACCTCTCATGCCCATGTTAGGCTTCGCCATTTATCCACCGTGTATAAAGTGGTTTATGCTATCTGCCATTTGCTGCATCCGCTTTATCGAGTTTCACATTGTGCGTAAGGAAGTGTGTCTCAAATGTATATATCTCGTAAAATGTCCAGACTGTTTGTCTATTTCTCTATGCTTTGATTAGCATATAGTGAACTTGACATTCTAAAGAAGAAACAAAAATCACCAATTTTATTAAGGATGATGTCCCACGAATATTTGATATAATGAGTTCTCACTGTGGGGAAGTGGGAATCAAATACCCGATGAGTGCATCGAAAATCGTAATCAAATCATACAGGGATAGACAAAGAGTATGGACGTTGAAAAGAGTCTGGATATTTTACGAGATACATACATTTGAGACACACTTCCTTACGCACGTTGTGAAACTCGATAAAGCGGATGCAGCATGCACCGTCGTTATTCGGAAGACGATGTGTCCTAAGTCTCTCCCTGCTCTCCCATCACATCGCCGCCTGTAGCGCAGTCGGTAGAGCGATATACTGGCACCCGTACGCCCCTGGTTCGATCTCTGCCGAAGTACGACATTTTTGCCGCAACTGAAGAAGATAAGAGCAACCATTATTTCACGGTGAAATAATGGCAGATTGGTAACAACCATTATTTCACGGTGAAAAAATGGCAGATAGCATAAACCACTTTATACACGGTGGATAAATGGCGAATCCAAACATGGTCATGATAGGTTGAGATATCATTTTTGCCAACGTGGTACGTTGCCAATCTCTTGTACTGTGCAAACACCATCAGTTCACTGTGGAAAGTATTTGGATTAAGGAGCTCCAAGGAGAGCCATGACTTGCTCATTGATATCACGGAGTTCCGTGAAACATCTGGTAATTTTAGGGCCTTGTAGTACAGCCTCCTCCTCCACGGTGAAAAGACATGGCAAAAACAAAAATGGTTAACAAATTAGGTGAACCCGTCTTATATGCGAAAACACGCCTGATCACGTAGGGCAGCTAACTGTTGATTACTTGAAGCAGCGTTTGGTGTTATTTCATAAGTTGCAATTTGTAAGCTAAATTTGTCACAAATCACTCTCGTAATAGGGAGCATAGGCATACATTTTCGTTGACCGAGATTCTCGGTTTACACTTTTTTGAACTAGGCAGTTTAGAGACTCGGGACCCATCTAGGAATGCGCAGAATGTCGAGTTTAGTAAGAATTGTCCCCTATCTGACCTGTTTTATCGAACTTCCGATAGAAATCTGACGTGTTTATGAAATATCTGACGTGTTTATGCTACACGAGAGAGTGTGTGAAAATGAGAGATCTCGGCCGGGCGAAAATGTATGAGCATAGGTCAGTCTGGATTCTTGAATGTTACAATTAGCGAGAGTAAACATCCGAATAAAAATTCATATCATATAATATTGTCATATTGTCCACCTTGCAGCAGTCCCGATCCGACGTGCAGCAGGTGCTGCAGCAGCAGTCGCTGCAGCCGCCGGCCGCTCACCACCACCACCACCTGTTCATGGGCGCCACCGCCGCCCACATGCAGCCCTTCCTGGTGAGGAGTACGGTAGTTACCGGATATATTGACTATTCGAACACCGCACACTGTTAGTATACGACCAATGCCAGAATGCCTCTGGGTACGTAGATTCGTTGACAGTGATTTGCCGACAGCTTAGCCCCGGGGATAACGCGAACTGGGACAGTGGATGCAAGTAGAACGAGTGAATGGTTATTTCCTAGTTATGACGTAGTCAATCAATTGCAGAACTACGATAGCATGGTTCTGATGCCGGCGGGCGCGCATCACCTGCCGCAGCAGCAGCAGCAGCCGCACCCCGCCCTCTTCCCCGGCGGCCACCAGGTAGCGTACGGCGTTTTCAACAAAATGAAAATGCCAAAATAGAATTCGTGGTGAGACCACCACCCATTTGTGTGCCTTTTTCGCGCTGTGTATGCAGAGAGTTTCATAGATGGGCCAGAATATCGTGGTAATGGATAGAGAAAAAAAGATCGAATTTGGGTTTTCGGGCGGTCCAAAACTAATGCTTGCGTCGGAACAGTTTCGACTGTATCAATTTGTTCTCTAAATGAAGGCATGAGAATAATCATGCTGAAAAAAATTATTGGAAGTTAAAAAATGACTGTGAATCACAAAACTGACCGCTTTGAGCTAACCCGTGTTCCCGCATAAAAAGTGTATGAATCCTGTATGTTGTCGATTGTTTATCGCACCTTTTCCTATTTTCGCGCCATATTCTTGTCCAGTAATTATCCCCAATCAACGACGTTGTTTACCTCACGTTTTGTGCAATATTGCCTAGTATTGACGTCATTCGTTAGCCAATTAAAAATTTTTATTTTAAAGTAATTAAAATTTTCAGCTCTTCTCGGCATGCTCGGCGCAGGTGGGCGCCGTGCCCTCCACCTCCTTCCTGCCCTTCGACCAGATGCTCGTCGGCGGACAGGTGATTGATTATCGATTTATTTTATTGGTGATTATCGATTGATTTCGATCGAACGATCGTGACGTCATTCATTGCACTACTCACGGAGTTTTGGCAGGAACTATTTTGAACGGCTCTCGTAAATTCCCTTCTAGATCGACTGGAGAATCGCCGGATTGGTGGAATGCCAGGACACAGTCTCTCTCACTTTCTCTCCTCTCTCGTTGACCCCTTCCCATTGAGTGACAGGCCCACTTTTGATCTACCTCTCTCTCCTACACGCCCTGTAAAATGCCGTGCTACTCTCTGGGGAATCCCTGCGCACATTGGAAAAAAAATAGTTACAGACTGCACATTAGAGAAGGCGAAAGTCATAAAATTAATGTCATAAAGCGCAAATCATGAGCCGCGCTGTTGTTTACTGCTAATTAACGCGCCGCCCAAACTACAGATAGCTCGGGGCGCGTGCGCGAGCCTGTTGTGATTGTTGTTTACGCTCTCGGTTGATAAGATTGAATCAATCGATATTCGCCGCGCGCTCTCAATCTTGTGTTGAAAATGGATCAAAAGGCACGTGTCAACGTAGAACACTAAGCTTTTGTGCTTATTCTTATCCATCTTCGACAAATCTAATCATAATTTTTTAAACATTGTCCTATCCACTTTTTTTAAATTATGCTTGTGTTGTGTTCAGCTCCCGACCGTACACCATCCCGCATCCGCCTCGATGTCAGTCCACCACCACCACCAGCAGCAACAGCAGGTGCAGCACATGCAGCAGCAGCACGCGGCAGGTGGGCGCGTATCCGATTATTGTAAATAAAATTTTCCCATCACTGTTGACGGGTGTGCTCTATGAGACCAAGTGGTAAAGTTGAAACGGGAGCGCGCCAGGCTGGGGAAAGTTTTGAGCGACCGTTGTTCTTTAATGTTGTGCCTGAATCAATGATTAATGGGGTTCGGGTTTGAGTAAACGTCCGGATAAGTATTTTACCAGAATGGTCCCGAAACCTTAGATATCCATTTCGGAAGATTTGCCAGCCCGGCATCTTTGGAGTACTAATCAGGTTGTGCTCCTAACATCAATATTAATTAAAATTCTGTATGATTGAATTTAATTCAGATCTCTCATTACGCAGTAGTATATTGCAACATTTGTGGCACTAGTTTCGTGTCTAGGACTAGTAATGAGGGTGTGCTCTGTCTTTTGCATTGGCCTTGTAACCGGAGATCACCAATGTAAAAAAAAACAATTCACCGATCTCGTACAATAGCTGCAGCGGCTTATCTCGATATGCTTTTTGCAGCAGTTGCAACATCTTATGTTATCATTTGCAGCACCTACATAAATTAATTCATCCTTTGCAGCAGCTGCAGCTGCGGCGGCGGCCGCCCTCCATCCGTACTCGGCGTCGGCCTCCGACTCGTCCAGCCAGATCACTACCGTACTCATGGCCTTCCGACAGGTATACGGTAGACTACGGTAGTCCAATAGGAGTGTTACATGTCATACACAATGTGTACTGCACATGCCCTGACCTCGCTGAATATTACGATCCCGACAATTTTCGCCTATGAAATAGGCTTTCGTTGATGCTTTTTAGTCGATCGATATACCTTATGCTGTTATCACAGGGCGGCGAGGAGACGGAGTTTGTGCGCAAGGCCATCGAGAGTCTCGTCAAGAAGCTCAAGGTGAGGGGGATACTGTAGTCGTGAATTTATCGAGTTATATTACTGTAGCCATTGTCAGCTAGGTTTCGTTCTAATTCAATAAATATTGTAATTGCGCATGTATCTTTACGATTACGGTATTTGTTATCGATTTTCCCACCGAGATCCCTGCCGGCGATAATACGGTAGTTTGATATCGATTTATCGATTGTTTGCGATCTCAGGACAAGCGTCTCGAACTGGAAGCGCTCATTCAAGCGGTGACGAGCAACGGCAAGACGCCCACGGGCTGCGTCACCATACAGGTGCGTGTAGTTTGTAGTTTGATCTTTATTAGGTTAGTTTGGCTCATATTGTAGTCTGTAGTTTAATCTCTAATATTGATGTTGCTGCAGCGGTCGCTGGACGGTCGGCTGCAGGTGGCGGGCCGCAAGGGCGTGCCGCACGTCGTCTACGCGCGCATCTGGCGGTACGACTTGGGGAAAGCGTGATTGAATCGATCCAGGGGAGGTGTAATGTTGGGAGGGAATTTATATTTCCCTTTTTTGAATGAGTAGAGCAATCCGCAGTTGAGATGCTAGCACCGCAATATTTCTGCGTCCATTTTTTTTAGCCTGGTAAAACAACTATTCGCCAGGGAATCTTGCCATGAATGCAAAACCGCCAAATAGCAGTAGGAGCAGGTATTCGAGAAAATGAACGCCTCTTGGGGACTTATCACGTTGGAGCTTATCACGTGGGGAGGGGATCTCTTATCACGTTGATCTACTCATCCTGCCCCCCATTCCCATTCCCGATTATCGACTGACCATTAGGTGACTCACTAGCAATTTGGATGAATGCACTTCCATACTTTAGTTATTTCGGAAACTAGTTTTAGGATTTAGTATATTTCGTTGCGCGTTATTATGTATTGTTTTTACAAAAGTATTATTTACAAAAAAATGTCCCTGGGGCTTGTCTACTGACGAGGCCCGCCGCCAGGGAGACGGTCAGTGTCTAGACCAAGGGCCGAAACACTGATCGTCATTTCTTTAGGCTTTGATCTCTTTTCTAGTGTTGACTAGCTTAATAGATTTGCAAAACCGTTTCGCATAATATTTGATCTCTTTCTTTGTTCAGATGGCCGAACGTCGCCAAGACGGAGCTCGCCAAGCTGCCCATGTGCCAAATCGCTCACGATAATCAGGTTTGTAGTTTGATCTTTAATCTTTGGTCATTGTCATATTTTATATAAGGCCTGGTTACATTGCAATTTATCGATATAATCTCGTACCGCTACCCCCGTTTTCCGCTCAGGACTTCATCTGCATCAATCCGTACCACTACGAGCGCGTCGTTTCCAACACGGGCATGATGGGTGAGACCCTTAATCGATTATATTTTTCTTTGAAAATTTGAAAACGCTACCACCATCGTAGGTAATCGTCGGGATGGTGTAGATGTGGTGAAACGGCGTTTCACCATGGCAAATTATTTATGCATATTCTATTCCTATGGTTCAGAGGTTATGAGTGCCATGCAAATTTCAATGACGTTTTCTCATATATTGCTTGAAAGCTTGCATACTTGTGCAGCTGGATAAATTTTTATGTAAGCTACCGTAGGCAATTTGGAGCAAGTGGGAATACCCAATTCTCTCCGCCGTAATATTAAAATGAACAGTATATGAACCGCTAATTGCAGCCGACCAGCAATCGAGCAAGCGCGCTACCGCCGTGGAGTCGCCCAGCAACTACAGTATGTTCGACGCGAGAGCCGGTACGGTAACTTGATTACCTAGTGATGACGTAATAATGATTAACTCTTACAATCCTGTTACAGACGACTGGGCAGCGCAGATGCCGCCCGCCTCTGCAGCAGCAATCGCGGCCGATATGCGACTGCAGCAGCATCAAGCGGTGATGCTGCAGCAGCAGCAGCCCGGAGACGCAGCCGAATTCAAAAGTGAGTCGAAACAGGAAGCTAAAAATGCGGCAAAAGTTTCTGAAGAGAGTGGGATTCGAACCCACGCCTCCGAAGATACTGGTGCCTTAAACCAGCGCCTTAGACCGCTCGGCCATCACTCCACATGGACGGGTGTCTCTAGTTTGTGATGAGTACGCGACGGCTATCTCTGTCTCTCCACAGCTTGTCTAGGGCGCGTAGCACACCTATGAATGCACTAAATTACAAGAGTATATTTGTGCGACGTCATAGGTTCAAGTACCACAGTGACTGGGTCACATTTGAAATTGATCAATCGCAAACTGAAAATCGGTACTTTCGTTAGAAACTGTTATGTCTTTATGTTTCTGCATCCAGTGCGCTACGATAAATACAGAATGACTTATGCAATGAAAAAAAATGATGGGAAATATCATAAACACTGCAATGTCGCGTACTCAAAACAAATCACACGCCCGTCCCTAAGCGTTTCATCGCCCCCTAAATATTACAAATTTACGATCACTCGTCCGAAATTATAAAACGTTCCGTTTATAATCCGTGCTAAACAACAGATACGGATGCGAGAGAGCATGGCAAAGTGAGAGACACGTCGAGGTATAGAAAGAGAGTACACCACCAGTAGTCCATTTCATGAACGTATCATTTTAAAATTGTAATAGGGCCCACGGTTGACGTGCAGGATAGAGGATTTTCAAATACAGTAAACAACCAGTAAACAACAACAAAGCAGTAAACAACAGTAATCAACAGTAAACAACAACAAATGGGCGGAGACTGGTGTCTAGCGCTCTCTCACTTTCACACGCTCTCTCGTGTTGTTTACTACTTGCTCTGCCGCTCCCGCTCTCTTGCCCGTCATTTTCAGCGCGTGAATAGTTGTGCTCTTCAGGTTCCATATTCCCCGCCGAGACCGCCGCGATGCATCGATCACATTCAGGTATTATTTTCGTTATTTAATTAAAATGTATATTTTTATAATTACAGTCGATCTCAGCCGCGTGCAAATTCCGCCCGCCAGCGTGTGTGAGTGTAGCACTTTCTTCTCCTCATTTTCCTCGATCAGTTAATTAGTTCACTAATTATTAATCAATAATTGCTCCCCCATTGCAGACCCGACGCACTGGTGCACCATCAACTACTTTGAGCACGATACGCAAGTGGGCGAGTCGTTCAAGGTACGGTATCGCCCGATTTATCGATTTATCGATTATTTCCTCGCGTTCTCAGGTGCGCCGCGAGATGATCAGCATCACGGTGGACGGCGGGCTGGACCCGCAGGTATACTGTAGACCGCCCTTTATTTATTGATTGCATGGTGATGACGTCATAATTGCAGGGCGAGCGCAACGGCCGATTCTGCATCGGATCGATTCCCAACGTGCACCGGCAGTCGGCCGTCGAGATTGTGAGGTACGGTAGGGGTGAAGGAGGGGTACGGTATTGATTGAATTGTCCTTGTCCCATTCGTTGAGTATGTATTAATGGAGATAGTGACAGTTATATTATTTTGATTTTTAGTGAAGAAAAAGAGCTGAAAACTAATACTAGGAATAAGTAGGGACTTTGTTACTTAGTTCGATCTACCGTATCAGTGGTGGTGATTATTGATTTCTTTCTCTCTTCAGAATGCACATCGGCCCGGGCGTCGTGCTCAAGCAGCATCAGGACGGCCGCGTCACCATGGAGGTACGGTAGCCGACATTCATTATCGATCGAATGGACTGGTGTAATACTGTAGTTAGCGAAGAATTGAGTCTTTGGGCTTACGATAGCTATTCATTGCTTGTTAGCGTTTTCTCCCGGCTGTTTGCCGTTTCGAGACGTGCTAAATATAGCAGATATTCCCTCGCTGACAATTCATCTCTATGGTCCAAGGGTTTATATTTTGTTACCAATGTACTCTCCAACTGTGGTTTATTTGTAAATTAGATCTGTGAAGTCGAAATATCGATTGATTTTTTTTCAAATAATAGGGATATTCGCGAATTACCTTTGTTATTCACGGTTAGAATTATTCCATCGAATATTTATTCTGTTTTTTCCTACCCGACAGTTTGCCATTTCGACTCGTGCTAAAATGATCGGGGGTGTTCGTTCTATGACACTATCGCATCGATCGATGAAGCACTAATACAGTTATCCTTTACGTCTCCGATGCAGACTCATTTTCCGTTTAAAACAGCATCTTTCAATTATCGAATTACTCTCGAACGGAATTTCAAAATATGACGTACTTCTCCCATCTATTGATTATTCCCGCTCAGGTGCGCTCGAACAAGGCGATCTTCGTGCGCGCGCCCTACGTGGACTACGTGAAGCACTCGCCCTACGGCCAGACGATACACAAGTTCCAGCAGGGAGACGGAGAGATTACGGTAGGTGGCATAGAATAGAGGGGTTACGGTAGATGGATGGCGGGAGAGTACAGTAGCTGGATATAATTGATTACTATATTTGGGCGGGTGGGGGGGGGAAGAAATGGCAAATGAAGACAAAGATTTTCCTGTCAGCCACGTATAGGATTAATACTGTTGTAGAACACGAATTAATGATGGGCAGAGAATTAGGCGGGTTACGGTATGTATACTATTGTCAACTGATTGTCTTCATAGATCGAAAGGTACGTAAAAAATGACGAAGCCAACCCGCATTTTCAGATTTTTGAGTGAAATAATATGAAAACTCAACCCGCATTTTCGGTTTTCCACGCCCATATTTGAAAAATCCAACCCGCATTTTCGAGTTGCCGCAACGCACCCTTTCGACATATGATTGTCTTCCGCGCAGATCTTCGACCTGCGATGGGCGTACTACGAGATGTGCGAGCAGACGGCGTCCGCCAAGGAGGCTGTTGTGGCGCAGGTATTTGATCTTTGATGTTTGGAAAGCGGTCTGTGTCTAGACAACATTGCCGAAACAATGGCAGCCATTTTAGGCGTATTGATATAGTTTGATCTTCTCAGTTCTAGTAAATATAGATTTTCGCATACAGCAACACCTAATTTTTGAAGTAGTGTACAAACATAGTTCAATCGCTTGCGCAACGATATCAAGGCAAAATCAATATTTCGCAATTTGATATTTAGGCGAACTCGTGTTTCACGTTCTAAATATGATATAATATTCTCAGTGACGGCCAATATTGATTTAAGTGCCTCTGAAAGTGATCTACTATAGTAATCCAAACTGTTGGAAGCGAAAATATGTTTGTAGGTTGAACTCTTGCCGGCTATGTACCTTTGAACTGTAAGTCGCAGTCAAGTTTGTAGTTTCATCTCTGATTTCTCTGCAGGCGCGTGCGGTCGCCGGCCTGCCCGTCGCCCATCCCGGCATGCAGCAGGTAATTGTGTAGTTCGATATTTGGTCTGCGATCATTTCCCGGTGCTCCCTGCAAGCTATCTATGACAATCGATTTATAATGGCTTCCACTGAATAAACAATTTCCAAAATGTAGATGTTGAGCTATATCGCGGCTGAAACCCCGACCAGCGTGGTTGTTTATCTAGTGCTCTGTGCCAACTTGCCGTTATGGAAGGCAGTGCTGGGGGAAATCAATAATTGATATTTATGATTTGATCTATGATCTTTGATCTCCGAACATCTTTGCAGATGTCCGAGGTCGTCGCGGGTTCGGGCGTCGACGAGATGAAGCGCGCCTTCTGCACTGTCGGCATGAGCTTCGTCAAGGTAGGCGTGCGTGTAGTTTGATCTCTGCTGGTTGTAGTTTGATCTTGGGCAAGTTTTGTATGCAGTTGGCGGTTGTTGTAAATAGCTGTAAGGTTGGAATTTGATGAGTTGAAAACTGGATTGAGTCCGTGTCGTAGCATCAGTTGGGCGTTGTAGTTTGGCATCACAGCTCTGTTCATGTTTGTAGTTTGATCAGACAATGAGTGCTTGCAGGGCTTTGGCGGCGCGTACAACCGGAAGACGCTCAAGGACTGCCCTTGCTGGATCGAGGTAATGATTGTGACCCACCGAACTCGTCTTGCCTACCGTAAGCTTTGGTACGTCAAACGCTGTAATTGCAGATGGAACTGCATCGACCGCTGCAGCTGCTGGACCAGCTGCTGAAACGGAGCTACATCTGAGCGCTACCGTATACCCACTCGATAATCGATTGAATCGCACTTATACCGTATCCATAACTAGAACATACTTGCCCATCCTCGTCTCGATGCATTATAACGTACTGTAGTCGTACTTGAATCAATAATTAGTAGATGTACCTTTACTGTAGTACTCCTCTTACTCCATCCAACCTCGACTTACTGTAGGTCACTCACTGGTCCGCAATCGATAATCAGTAGATACTACAGTAGTCCTCACGAGTAGAAATGACTTACTGTAGGTCACTCATCCATCGCCCTCCTCCCTCCCCGACTCAGTATGCCAAAAAGGCCGTAATCCGGTGAAAGTTGTCCCTTTTCAGGAGAGTTTTGTAAATGAATCGACTCGGATCTCGATATTTATTTACTTTTTTATACAAAAAAGATTTATTTCCCTGTAAATCGTGTACTATTGTGTGTGTTGTGCTTCTACCTACTCGTTATAACTTGTCCTTTAAAAATTGATTGATATTCAGTCTATCCTACCAATTTTGTCACACAGACTGTGCATTATCCCCCCCCCTCCTCTCCTCAGTAATACGGTAGAGTTTGAAATTCGGGCAAATAGTTGGATTAATTATAGTCATTTCGCGCCGTCTCTTCGCCGGAAATTCAATCATTTGCCCGAATTTAAAACTCTAGCAATATGGTGCCTTGTTAGGCCCAGTGCCCGACCCGTGCCCCCATGATACCGATATATCATCCTACAATACCCTATTCTTGGTTGTATCATCTACAGTAATCGGTAATGATCTGCCCTTATCTTGTTTTATTTTGTGCACACTCCGGGTGAACCCTTTATTTACCCCCTTTGAGCTCCCTCTATCATAAAATTCTCGTTTTTACTCCGTTGCTTTGCAAAAAAATTGTTCTCACTTTCTCATGTTTTCATTTTTAAAAGCGATAAAACATTTTTTGCCTTTATAGCTAGTCTGTATATTTGTATTGTGACCCATAGGTTTCGTGCACTTTGAGTGCTACTGTACTTAGCGTTTGTTACAGTATTCCCTTTATCGATCTCGGGATTGGGTAGTGATGACGTCATCGTCGTTACTTCTTGACGTCGATATTCTCGTAGTTTTGATCGCCGCCGCCCGTGTCGCCCTCGGCCGTCTTCTCTTTGAGCGCTGCAAAATGAAAGGGGTACGGTAGCTTCCCGATCGATAAATGGAGTATCCCCTACAGTAATCAGAGATATAGCACCTACAGAAGAATGTCGCTTTCAAATAATATTGTCCTACAGTACATTAACACACCTATAGTACCTCCCCAACGCTAATCACATATAGTCATTCACAGTATCCATTACTGTAGTCATACAGTTTTGATAGATCGATATCTACAGTACCCCTTACAGTACTCACGGTCAGAAGGCACGGGCGCTGCAGCGGCGGGAGGAGGCGCGGCGGCGTCCGGCGCTTTCATGAGCGACTTCGGCTTGTCGCCGGCGCCGCCATTGGCGGGCGCCGCGCCCGGCGGAGGTTTCATCGCAGACTTCTCCTCGGGCTTCTTCTTGCCAAAGCACATTACGACAAAGCTGAAGTGGGGACGAGGATTACGGTGGGAAACTCGTATTACTGTATGCCCGCTGGATATTATAAAATACTGTTTGGTTACGGTTTGTAGGACAGACAGGGATACGGTACCTGAAGGATCGGGGACTGGAAGGTTCGGAACCTGAAGGATCGGGGACTGGGAAGGTTCGGTACTAGGAGGGTGTCGGTTACGGTACCTGATCAGCAGGAGATATGATATCGCTGTGGCGCGTTGGTGGGAGAATCGAACAGCGGCCCGAAACGAGTGAACGGTGTAGGAATGAGGGGAGGAGGAAAGGGAGACGAGATGGAACAGTGAGAGCGAAATGAGAAGGGTCAGACAACAAAGACAACATTATCGATTGATCGATCTGATTTGATTATCGACCAATACCGTAATCCCGCTACCGCAGTTCATTGCACGCATATTGTCTCTCATGCAGGACAAATACGCTGACACCAACAAATTCTCATTCGTTTATTTAAATTGATGTTGTTTGTGTATGAGAGTAATGGATACGGTAGGCGCAATCGATCGGCGTGACAAGATTACGGTAAGCGTGATCGATTTGCTCCTGGCCTCCGTGCGTCCTCACCACGGCTTCTCAACCTGCAATCAATTGATTCTTAAGAAAGGTCTAAGGTAAAAAATCAAGGATCAAACTACAAAGATCAAAGTTCAAATACCTTCCCGTCGACGATGTTCCTGACAAAACCGGCGTCATTATCGTTGGCGACCTGGTGGTCCTCGTGGTAATTCTTTTCGCCTGAGAGACATAAGTATTTGACCTACAGTACCCCAGCCCGCCGAGATACGGTTGTCTATCGATGACTGGTTAGTTAGCACAAGACTGACTCCACACACTGACCTCCACACGCCGGTACCAGAATCTTGAAGCCAATGGTGCCATTTCCCCGTAATAACAATGCGGCGCCGCGGTTGGGCTGCAATAGGTATTCGGGATCCTGGCTCCCGCTTACTGGTACCATTGGTTCCTGGCACGCTCTGGTTCGCACACTCACTTTGTCCGGGTAGTAGGAAGGCGCGGTGAAGACCGTGACGAGCTTCTTCTTTGACAGTGGATTGCCAAAGAAGTTGAATCCATTCATCATCATCTGCAACTTGTAGACCGTAGTTTGATCTTTGTACTCTGTAGTTTGTACCTGGTGCCCTCTGACGATCAGGCGAAGGTTCAGTCTGTCCATGGTTGAGTGAAGGACGTCCTCGCCGAAGTGGACGCTCACCCCACGAACGTTATTTTCCTTGTATCTGAAGGGATCAAAGATCAAAACACAAAGGTCAAAGATCAAGTTACAAAGTGCAAAGATCAGAGCTCACCCCTTGAGTCCGAGCATGGGATCGGCCCACAGTAGATCGCACGCGAGTTGGTTAGTATTGGGATCGACCAGTGGCTTCGGAATCTGGGCAGCAAAGATAAGACATCAAAGATCAAAGACTAATTGCGTACCTGCTCAATAGCCTCCAGACTCGTAAGCTTATCGGAGATACCGCCGTGCATGCACAGCACGCTCGTACCTGAGATCAAAGATTAAAGATCAAAGACCAAAGGTACCCGGAAAACCGGAAGTTAAACACCGGAAATGTGCAAACGAACCGACGAGACACGCGAAGGGCAGGTGCGTGAACGCTTCGTTGAACATGTGGAACATGTCGTTGCCCTTCTCCTGAAGATCAAAGATTAAAGATCAGGCTACAGAGAGAGAGAGATCAAAGATCAATGTACCTTGCCGAATCGTGACTCCATTTCCATCAGAAACCCGTAGACGCGGTTGATCGGTTTGCACTCGTGGTTGCCGCGCAGCAGGAAGATCTGAGAAGAGAGGATGTAGTTTGATCTTTGATCTTTGAACTTTGGTCTTTGATCTCTTACTTGCTTGGGGAAGCGGATCTTGAGCAGGAAGACGAAGACAATGACCTCCAGCGAGCATGGACCCCTGCAAGCTACCGTATTCAAAATAGTCCAGGATACGGTATCCAATAACGTTGTAGGATACGGTATCCTTCAGTTCTACAGAACACACAGTTTCATACAACTACGGTGTATACCGTATAAACATCTACCTATAGCTCGTTACTATATCCGACTGTAACTACCATACACTACAGTATCCCGATTACAGTATACTACCGTAACTTCTCCTCACCGATCAATATAGTCGCCGAGGAATACGAATCGATGCACGAGCCATCCTGGCTTGTTGCCCTGCGCCAATAAGCTGAATATCCGGAAGAGGTCCACGAACTGTAAGTGTGCAGTTTGGAATACTACCGTAATCTTAGCGTAATACGCTGCTGTACCCAATCTACCGTAACCATACCGTGCCCAAATTACCGAAACCATAAAATACCCAGACAACCGTAACCTAATCGAGGCAATATCCCCGTAGCGCTACTGTACCTAGACTACCGTAACCCTACCGTATCCAGTACCTGTCCGTGGATGTCCCCGATGATGACGCAGGGTATGTTACATCTGACGAGAGAAGGATCTGGAAAAGTTAGTTACCGATCGGATACCGCATCCTGGTCACCGTGACGTCATACTGTATCGATCGATGAGGGCTACCGTACCCGCCATGAGCGTGGCCTTGATGGAGATGAGCACGTGGATGAGGTCGTGGTACTTGAAGTTGAACTGAAAGGTGATACGGTAGCGTGCGGTGGGGGGAGTACGGTAGGGTACGGTAGAAGTACCCACCTTTTCTCCTCGACTGGTGTATTCTACACTGGAGAGGTTCTTGATAAAGTTGTCCCATACAGCCCTCTTCTTCCTCAAAGATTACGGTAGACTCGACTCTCAATCGATAACTGTATGCGAATTACGGTGCAATATCGATCGAGAAGTGAGCATACGGTAAGAATAATTTATTGGGGTGCGCTGATCACAAACTGGTGGCTACGGTAGATCGCGGAAGTGGATTACGGTAGCGCAATTATCGATTGGTTTAGGCTCACTTTGCTGCGGTCGATTTGGAGTCGGGCGGTGGTTTGGACGGCGGCGGCGGTGGTGGCGCTGCTGATGATTTTGCAGCCGGGCCGGTCGTACCGAAGGCCGTATCCTCCTCCTTCCTGCCAAATTATCGATTTTTAGGAGTTGGCAAGATGCCAAGTTTGATATTTGACCTACGAAGGATACGGTAGGGTACTCACTCGGGCGGGTCCACGGGCTCGTTGGATCCTTTCTTGTCCGGATCGGCGGGCGGCTGCATGGCGGCCATTGAGTGAAGGCGACCGCTGGTGAGGAGAGCAAGGAAGAGGAGTGAGGGGAGGAAAGAGGAGGAGAGGAGAGGGGGGAAAGAAGGGAGAGACGAGAGAGTAGAGGAATAGAGAGTGTGCGCATGCAAAATGCCGATTACACTGGTTTTGTTTCGTTTCTAGTCAAATCATTGGATGCTCGACAATCAATTGAAATTCGAAACCAGTCTTATTCTTGATACATAACTGAAACATATCTATGTTTCTTTCTGTGTCCCTCTCTCACTCTTCTCCCCCCTCACTCTATGTGTGTGGCTGGGGGCGCTGGGGATGGGTGCCCAGGCTGTGAGTGTGGGGACATAGACAAGATGGATGTATTGAGGTTAAAAGCACTACGCTCTTTGCCGAGTACAGGTTCGGTCCAGAGTAACTTGATAACCGGCAACATGTATCTACGGTCCAGGAGTAGTTCGATAGCCAGGTTTAGGATCTGTCGAGGGTGGTGGCCGGTACTCGAGTAGAGGTTCTGGCATGGGTGTAGCCCGGTAGCCGGCTCCAGGTTCGAATCTAGGGAAGATCGGTAAAAGATTCGGCAAGGGCAGTAGCCGCGTACATGTCAATTAATGGGGACATACTATCTGTGTTACTGTACTTCAAACGAATCTGACCAACCGCACTCGTGATTGGCCCCGCGGATTCCGGGATAATGTACGGGATTACTGTATTCGCGATACAGTACGTGGTGGCACAACGCCACGGTTGTTGAACTACCGCACTGCTTGATAGTGTAGGGGATTACGCTATTTTATTACGATAGATTGTCATGAAAAATTATCCCATTCCTTTAGTTTATCGTTCATTTATTCAATTTGAAGCGGATTGTTTACGAGATACGGTAGGTCGGCTACCGTACCCATACCGCAAAAGGTTGAATCGGTTGCGGTATGGGTACGGTAGCCGTTATCGATTGTTTCTTCTCGCTCCGCGCCCTCACGACGGCTTGTCTCTCTGCAGTGATAGAAGGATAAAAGATAAAAAGTCAAAGATCAAAGATCAGACCTGCTCGTTGGTGCTCCTCATGAAGCCGACGTCGAAGTCGTTGGCGTTTTCGTGATCCTGGTGGAATGGTGCGACTCCTGAGAAACACGCCTGATATCATGACGCAAGGGAACCAAAGCCACGCCCCCCCCCACATAGCATCGAGTTGGCACCATGCCAAGAACGTCTCTCGTTGTCTGACCCTCTCGTTGGGCGCGCTCTCTCGCCTGCTCTCGCTCTCTTTCTCTTACTCGTTCCCGCCGACGCTGTTTCGAATGCTGTGGGGGCAGCGGCTAGCGCAGCCGAATAGGGATCTCAAGGTCGCTGGTTCGAGTCCCCTTGCCTTCACCATTTTTTGCCCTATAGCAGTATTATAAATTCATAAACGCTCGTCCCAAATAATAAAACGTTTGGCTCCTAAACAACAGATACGGCTACGAGAGTGCATGGCAAAGTAAGAGACAGGTATAGAAAGAGGTATAGAAAAGTCGAGGTATAGAAAGAGCCTCGTCCGATGTCTCGTCCTTCGACTGGTTCACCGCGGGAATGGAGGTTGGATTCTCATTTTAAAAATTAAAATCTCCAGAAAGGGGTCAGGCCGAGAGAGTTTGCGGAAGTGATAGAGCATAGAGGGGGGAGGATCACATGCCTTATTTTCGCGACTTGTGAAATTGCACTTCCGGGGTCGTCCTGCGCATTGTGATAGTTTTTGAATCTTTCGGTTCCGGTATGGAAATTCTGGTGAAAAGTTGCGCCCTAAAAGGTGCTCGATCATGTTGGCAATCGACTGGTTCCAAATTTGGTAGCTCCTGGTTCACGACATGTACCTCATTCTCATTCAATCGATTCTGTGACTCCATCTCTTCAAAAAAAAAACACGCAAAGCGCAAAGTTTTTCTGATCGTCGTTCTCAACTCTGCGATAGTTTTGCATAGTGACGTGTTTTCGAAATCTCCATTCTCTTCTTTTCTTTTTTTCCGTTCGTCATATGCCGGAAAAAAAGGAAAAGAAATGCGAAAAAGATGAAGGGGTAGATTGAGCGGGGCCGCTTACCGTATCCCCTCCCCACCCTATTTTCCTCTCCTCTCCTGTTTTCTTGGTTGTTCGAATCCGGTAAAGACTCGCGCGCCAGCAGCGCACAAAGGCGCGCGGGCCATTAACGGCGCGCGCTAATTGCTTCCGATGAATGGTTGAGTGAGAAGGGGGAAGAGAGGAACGGGTGGGGTTACGGTAGGTACCTTGCTTGTGACGCAATGGCTGAGAGCAATGATAAGATATGAGTGATATTGATATCAGTGATAGGGACATGGGTCAAATAGGTCTTCGCGTGCGAAGATAGGCACTTCTGCACTTTGCATGTAAACCGGATTAACGTAGCGAGAGAGTGCAGGACAGACACATGAAGGCCTCTGTCTACATCCCCCGCCCTATGCTAATTGCGAACTTGCGAAAAACCCATTTGACCTATGGATAGGGAGGTGATATTGGTTTCTTGAGAGACGGGAGTTGGTGCAAGAATTGATAGTAGCCTGACTACAGTAATCACCCGATTACAGTACACCTCCGCCGACAGCCCTGAGGCGGCGCAGCAGCAGCAAGCGTCGGCTGCTGCAAGTATCTCGAGCGGCATGCTGCAGCCTGGCGCCATGGTAAGTAATCGATAATAACAGATAACGTAGCCATCATGTGGTGGTTAGCGGCATGGGCAGAGTGGAATTTAAATCCTCCGGTTTCGAGTTTCGTCAGGTTTATTAAGCGAGTCATGACCAGTGCTTCTCCAATTCCTTGATTATCTGCTTGTGAATAAATCTCTACTACTGGTCTAGACCCCGCCTGATACGGGTTTCCTGACTCTTACTAGAGGATTCCTAACCACACGTGGACAGCACTTATCCGAGGCCTTTTGCAGCTATCCCCCGATCGCCTACTACTTTTGCACACAGCTCCAGAGCCGTATTATTTTAAAAAAAAGTGAAATGAGCTCTACATTTTTTTATTAATTGACTTTTGCACAGAGCCCCGAAAAATTCCAGCCCCATTTCGCACAGTGCCCCTGCCCCCTGCTGCCCATGAATGTTCCTAACGGCTGTTCCTGTGTTATTCCATTGCACTCCGACATGGAACACTAATTAAAACGCTTGGTATAAGCCGGGAGACGTAGACTGTAAACATCATTCTGCAACGATGTTTAGTATATAAGACGGGTTCAGCTAATTTGTTAACCATTTTTGTTATTGTCACGTTTTTTCCAGAATTTTACAGAGGAGGGGAAGGCGATATTAGCTGGCTCCATTAAACGTACTATCGACCTAGATGGCATAAAAAACGCGAGATATTTTGTTGAATTTCATTATTGCAATAAGTAAATCATGACACTCCTATCACCGTATACTTTCCACAGTGGACTGATGGTGTTTACGCAGTACCAGAGATTGGCAACTTACCACGTTGGCAAAAAGGATATCTCAACCTCTCATGCCCATGTTAGGCTTCGCCATTTATCCACCGTGTATAAAGTGGTTTATGCTATCTGCCATTTGCTGCATCCGCTTTATCGAGTTTCACATTGTGCGTAAGGAAGTGTGTCTCAAATGTATATATCTCGTAAAATGTCCAGACTGTTTGTCTATTTCTCTATGCTTTGATTAGCATATAGTGAACTTGACATTCTAAAGAAGAAACAAAAATCACCAATTTTATTAAGGATGATGTCCCACGAATATTTGATATAATGAGTTCTCACTGTGGGGAAGTGGGAATCAAATACCCGATGAGTGCATCGAAAATCGTAATCAAATCATACAGGGATAGACAAAGAGTATGGACGTTGAAAAGAGTCTGGATATTTTACGAGATACATACATTTGAGACACACTTCCTTACGCACGTTGTGAAACTCGATAAAGCGGATGCAGCATGCACCGTCGTTATTCGGAAGACGATGTGTCCTAAGTCTCTCCCTGCTCTCCCATCACATCGCCGCCTGTAGCGCAGTCGGTAGAGCGATATACTGGCACCCGTACGCCCCTGGTTCGATCTCTGCCGAAGTACGACATTTTTGCCGCAACTGAAGAAGATAAGAGCAACCATTATTTCACGGCGAAATAATGGCAGATTGGTAACAACCATTATTTCACGGTGAAAAAATGGCAGATAGCATAAACCACTTTATACACGGTGGATAAATGGCGAATCCAAACATGGTCATGATAGGTTGAGATATCATTTTTGCCAACGTGGTACGTTGCCAATCTCTTGTACTGTGCAAACACCATCAGTTCACTGTGGAAAGTATTTGGATTAAGGAGCTCCAAGGAGAGCCATGACTTGCTCATTGATATCACGGAGTTCCGTGAAACATCTGGTAATTTTAGGGCCTTGTAGTACAGCCTCCTCCTCCACGGTGAAAAGACATGGCAAAAACAAAAATGGTTAACAAATTAGGTGAACCCGTCTTATATGCGAAAACACGCCTGATCACGTAGGGCAGCTAACTGTTGATTACTTGAAGCAGCGTTTGGTGTTATTTCATAAGTTGCAATTTGTAAGCTAAATTTGTCACAAATCACTCTCGTAATAGGGAGCATAGGCATACATTTTCGTTGACCGAGATTCTCGGTTTACACTTTTTTGAACTAGGCAGTTTAGAGACTCGGGACCCATCTAGGAATGCGCAGAATGTCGAGTTTAGTAAGAATTGTCCCCTATCTGACCTGTTTTATCGAACTTCCGATAGAAATCTGACGTGTTTATGAAATATCTGACGTGTTTATGCTACACGAGAGAGTGTGTGAAAATGAGAGATCTCGGCCGGGCGAAAATGTATGAGCATAGGTCAGTCTGGATTCTTGAATGTTACAATTAGCGAGAGTAAACATCCGAATAAAAATTCATATCATATAATATTGTCATATTGTCCACCTTGCAGCAGTCCCGATCCGACGTGCAGCAGGTGCTGCAGCAGCAGTCGCTGCAGCCGCCGGCCGCTCACCACCACCACCACCTGTTCATGGGCGCCACCGCCGCCCACATGCAGCCCTTCCTGGTGAGGAGTACGGTAGTTACCGGATATATTGACTATTCGAACACCGCACACTGTTAGTATACGACCAATGCCAGAATGCCTCTGGGTACGTAGATTCGTTGACAGTGATTTGCCGACAGCTTAGCCCCGGGGATAACGCGAACTGGGACAGTGGATGCAAGTAGAACGAGTGAATGGTTATTTCCTAGTTATGACGTAGTCAATCAATTGCAGAACTACGATAGCATGGGTCTGATGCCGGCGGGCGCGCATCACCTGCCGCAGCAGCAGCAGCAGCCGCACCCCGCCCTCTTCCCCGGCGGCCACCAGGTAGCGTACGGCGTTTTCAACAAAATGAAAATGCCAAAATAGAATTCGTGGTGAGACCACCACCCATTTGTGTGCCTTTTTCGCGCTGTGTATGCAGAAAGTTTCATAGATGGGCCAGAATATCGTGGTAATGGATAGAGAAAAAAAGATCGAATTTGGGTTTTCGGGCGGTCCAAAACTAATGCTTGCGTCGGAACAGTTTCGACTGTATCAATTTGTTCTCTAAATGAAGGCATGAGAATAATCATGCTGAAAAAAATTATTGGAAGTTAAAAAATGACTGTGAATCACAAAACTGACCGCTTTGAGCTAACCCGTGTTCCCGCATAAAAAGTGTATGAATCCTGTATGTTGTCGATTGTTTATCGCACCTTTTCCTATTTTCGCGCCATATTCTTGTCCAGTAATTATCCCCAATCAACGACGTTGTTTACCTCACGTTTTGTGCAATATTGCCTAGTATTGACGTCATTCGTTAGCCAATTAAAAATTTTTATTTTAAAGTAATTAAAATTTTCAGCTCTTCTCGGCATGCTCGGCGCAGGTGGGCGCCGTGCCCTCCACCTCCTTCTTGCCCTTCGACCAGATGCTCGTCGGCGGACAGGTGATTGATTATCGATTTATTTTATTGGTGAATATCGATTGATTTCGATCGAACGATCGTGACGTCATTCATTGCACTACTCACGGAGTTTTGGCAGGAACTATTTTGAACGGCTCTCGTAAATTCCCTTCTAGATCGACTGGAGAATCGCCGGATTGGTGGAATGCCAGGACACAGTCTCTCTCACTTTCTCTCCTCTCTCGTTGACCCCTTCCCATTGAGTGACAGGCCCACTTTTGATCTACCTCTCTCTCCTACACGCCCTGTAAAATGCCGTGCTACTCTCTGGGGAATCCCTGCGCACATTGGAAAAAAATAGTTACAGACTGCACATTAGAGAAGGCGAAAGTCATAAAATTAATGTCATAAAGCGCAAATCATGAGCCGCGCTGTTGTTTACTGCTAATTAACGCGCCGCTCAAACTACAGATAGCTCGGGGCGCGTGCGCGAGCCTGTTGTGATTGTTGTTTACGCTCTCGGTTGATAAGATTGAATCAATCGATATTCGCCGCGCGCTCTCAATCTTGTGTTGAAAATGGATCAAAAGGCACGTGTCAACGTAGAACACTAAGCTTTTGTGCTTATTCTTATCCATCTTCGACAAATCTAATCATAATTTTTTAAACATTGTCCTATCCACTTTTTTTAAATTATGCTTGTGTTGTGTTCAGCTCCCGACCGTACACCATCCCGCATCCGCCTCGATGTCAGTCCACCACCACCACCAGCAGCAACAGCAGGTGCAGCACATGCAGCAGTAGCCCCGGCAGGTTGGCGCGTATCCGATTATTGTAAAAAAATTTTTAATATACGACAATTCTTCCCATCACTGTTGACGGGTGTGCTCTATGAGACCAAGTGGTAAAGTTGAAACGGGAGCGCGCCAGGCTGGGGAAAGTTTTGAGCGACCGTTGTTCTTTAATGTTGTGCCTGAATCAATGATTAATGGGGTTCGGGATTGAGTAAACGTCCGGATAAGTATTTTACCAGAATGGTCCCGAAACCTTAGATATCCATTTCGGAAGATTTGCCAGCCCGGCATCTTTGGAGTACTAATCAGGTTGTGCTCCTAACATCAATATTAATTAAAATTCTGTATGATTGAATTTAATTCAGATCTCTCATTACGCAGTAGTATATTGCAACATTTGTGGCACTAGTTTCGTGTCTAGGACTAGTAATGAGGGTGTGCTCTGTCTTTTGCATTGGCCTTGTAACCGGAGATCACCAATGTAAAAAAAAAAACAATTCACCGATCTCGTACAATAGCTGCAGCGGCTTATCTCGATATGCTTTTTGCAGCAGTTGCAACATCTTATGTTATCATTTGCAGCACCTACATAAATTAATTCATCCTTTGCAGCAGCTGCAGCTGCGGCGGCGGCCGCCCTCCATCCGTACTCGGCGTCGGCCTCCGACTCGTCCAGCCAGATCACTACCGTACTCATGGCCTTCCGACAGGTATACGGTAGACTACGGTAGTCCAATAGGAGTGTTACATGTCATACACAATGTGTACTGCACATGCCCTGACCTCGCTGAATATTACGATCCCGACAATTTTCGCCTATGAAATAGGCTTTCGTTGATGCTTTTTAGTCGATCGATATACCTTATGCTGTTATCACAGGGCGGCGAGGAGACGGAGTTTGTGCGCAAGGCCATCGAGAGTCTCGTCAAGAAGCTCAAGGTGAGGGGGATACTGTAGTCGTGAATTTATCGAGTTATATTACTGTAGCCATTGTCAGCTAGGTTTCGTTCTAATTCAATAAATATTGTAATTGCGCATGTATCTTTACGATTACGGTATTTGTTATCGATTTTCCCACCGAGATCCCTGCCGGCGATAATACGGTAGTTTGATATCGATTTATCGATTGTTTGCGATCTCAGGACAAGCGTCTCGAGCTGGAAGCGCTCATTCAAGCGGTGACGAGCAACGGCAAGACGCCCACGGGCTGCGTCACCATACAGGTGCGTGTAGTTTGTAGTTTGATCTTTATTAGGTTAGTTTGGCTCATATTGTAGTCTGTAGTTTAATCTGTAATATTGATGTTGCTGCAGCGGTCGCTGGACGGTCGGCTGCAGGTGGCGGGCCGCAAGGGCGTGCCGCACGTCGTCTACGCGCGCATCTGGCGGTACGACCACTCAGTCTTTATAGTTTGATCGTTTATTGGTCAATCGAAAGCGTGATTGAATCGATCCAGGGGAGGTGTAATGTTGGGAGGGAATTTATATTTCCCTTTTTTGAATGAGTAGAGCAATCCGCAGTTGAGATGCTAGCACCGCGATATTTCTGCGTCCATTTTTTTTAGCCTGGTAAAACAACTATTCGCCAGGGAATCTTGACATGAATGCAAAACCGCCAAATAGCAGTAGGAGCAGGTATTCGAGAAAATGAACGTCTCTTGGGGACTTATCACGTTGGAGCTTATCACGTGGGGAGGGGATCTCTTATCACGTTGATCTACTCATCCTGCCCCCCATTCCCATTCCCGATTATCGACTGACCATTAGGTGACTCACTAGCAATTTGGATGAATGCACTTCCATACTTTAGTTATTTCGGAAACTAGTTTTAGGATTTAGTATATTTCGTTGCGCGTTATTATGTATTGTTTTTACAAAAGTATTATTTACAAAAAAATGTCCCTGGGGCTTGTCTACTGACGAGGCCCGCCGCCAGGGAGACGGTCAGTGTCTAGACCAAGGGCCGAAACACTGATCGTCATTTCTTTAGGCTTTGATCTCTTTTCTAGTGTTGACTAGCTTAATAGATTTGCAAAACCGTTTCGCATAATATTTGATCTCTTTCTTTGTTCAGATGGCCGAACGTCGCCAAGACGGAGCTCGCCAAGCTGCCCATGTGCCAAATCGCTCACGATAATCAGGTTTGTAGTTTGATCTTTAATCTTTGGTCATTGTCATATTTTATATAAGGCCTGGTTACATTGCAATTTATCGATATAATCTCGTACCGCTACCCCCGTTTTCCGCTCAGGACTTCATCTGCATCAATCCGTACCACTACGAGCGCGTCGTTTCCAACACGGGCATGATGGGTGAGACCCTTAATCGATTATATTTTTCTTTGAAAATTTGAAAACGCTACCACCATCGTAGGTAATCGTCGGGAAGGTGTAGATGTGGTGAAACGGCGTTTCACCATGGCAAATTATTTATGCATATTCTATTCCTATGGTTCAGAGGTTATGAGTGCCATGCAAATTTCAATGACGTTTTCTCATATATTGCTTGAAAGCTTGCATACTTGTGCAGCTGGATAAATTTTTATGTAAGCTACCGTAGGCAATTTGGAGCAAGTGGGAATACCCAATTCTCTCCGCCGTAATATTAAAATGAACAGTATATGAACCGCTAATTGCAGCCGACCAGCAATCGAGCAAGCGCGCTACCGCCGTGGAGTCGCCCAGCAACTACAGTATGTTCGACGCGAGAGCCGGTACGGTAACTTGATTACCTAGTGATGACGTAATAATGATTAACTCTTACAATCCTGTTACAGACGACTGGGCAGCGCAGATGCCGCCCGCCTCTGCAGCAGCAATCGCGGCCGATATGCGACTGCAGCAGCATCAAGCGGTGATGCTGCAGCAGCAGCAGCCCGGAGACGCAGCCGAATTCAAAAGTGAGTCGAAACAGGAAGCTAAAAATGCGGCAAAAGTTTCTGAAGAGAGTGGGATTCGAACCCACGCCTCCGAAGATACTGGTGCCTTAAGCCAGCGCCTTAGACCGCTCGGCCATCACTCCACATGGACGGGTGTCTCTAGTTTGTGATGAGTACGCGACGGCTATCTCTGTCTCTCCACAGCTTGTCTAGGGCGCGTAGCACACCTATGAATGCACTAAATTACAAGAGTATATTTGTGCGACGTCATAGGTTCAAGTACCACAGTGACTGGGTCACATTTGAAATTGATCAATCGCAAACTGAAAATCGGTACTTTCGTTAGAAACTGTTATGTCTTTATGTTTCTGCATCCAGTGCGCTACGATAAATACAGAATGACTTATGCAATGAAAAAAAATGATGGGAAATATCATAAACACTGCAATGTCGCGTACTCAAAACAAATCACACGCCCGTCCCTAAGCGTTTCATCGCCCCCTAAATATTACAAATTTACGATCACTCGTCCGAAATTATAAAACGTTCCGTTTATAATCCGTGCTAAACAACAGATACGGATGCGAGAGAGCATGGCAAAGTGAGAGACACGTCGAGGTATAGAAAGAGAGTACACCACCAGTAGTCCATTTCATGAACGTATCATTTTAAAATTGTAATAGGGCCCACGGTTGACGTGCAGGATAGAGGATTTTCAAATACAGTAAACAACCAGTAAACAACAACAAAGCAGTAAACAACAGTAATCAACAGTAAACAACAACAAATGGGCGGAGACTGGTGTCTAGCGCTCTCTCACTTTCACACGCTCTCTCGTGTTGTTTACTACTTGCTCTGCCGCTCCCGCTCTCTTGCCCGTCATTTTCAGCGCGTGAATAGTTGTGCTCTTCAGGTTCCATATTCCCCGCCGAGACCGCCGCGATGCATCGATCACATTCAGGTATTATTTTCGTTATTTAATTAAAATGTATATTTTTATAATTACAGTCGATCTCAGCCGCGTGCAAATTCCGCCCGCCAGCGTGTGTGAGTGTAGCACTTTCTTCTCCTCATTTTCCTCGATCAGTTAATTAGTTCACTAATTATTAATCAATAATTGCTCCCCCATTGCAGACCCGACGCACTGGTGCACCATCAACTACTTTGAGCACGATACGCAAGTGGGCGAGTCGTTCAAGGTACGGTATCGCCCGATTTATCGATTTATCGATTATTTCCTCGCGTTCTCAGGTGCGCCGCGAGATGATCAGCATCACGGTGGACGGCGGGCTGGACCCGCAGGTATACTGTAGACCGCCCTTTATTTATTGATTGCATGGTGATGACGTCATAATTGCAGGGCGAGCGCAACGGCCGATTCTGCATCGGATCGATTCCCAACGTGCACCGGCAGTCGGCCGTCGAGATTGTGAGGTACGGTAGGGGTGAAGGAGGGGTACGGTATTGATTGAATTGTCCTTGTCCCATTCGTTGAGTATGTATTAATGGAGATAGTGACAGTTATATTATTTTGATTTTTAGTGAAGAAAAAGAGCTGAAAACTAATACTAGGAATAAGTAGGGACTTTGTTACTTAGTTCGATCTACCGTATCAGTGGTGGTGATTATTGATTTCTTTCTCTCTTCAGAATGCACATCGGCCCGGGCGTCGTGCTCAAGCAGCATCAGGACGGCCGCGTCACCATGGAGGTACGGTAGCCGGCATTCATTATCGATCGAATGGACTGGTGTAATACTGTAGTTAGCGAAGAATTGAGTCTTTGGGCTTACGATAGCTATTCATTGCTTGTTAGCGTTTTCTCCCGGCTGTTTGCCGTTTCGAGACGTGCTAAATATAGCAGATATTCCCTCGCTGACAATTCATCTCTATGGTCCAAGGGTTTATATTTTGTTACCAATGTACTCTCCAACTGTGGTTTATTTGTAAATTAGATCTGTGAAGTCGAAATATCGATTGATTTTTTTTCAAATAATAGGGATATTCGCGAATTACCTTTGTTATTCACGGTTAGAATTATTCCATCGAATATTTATTCTGTTTTTTCCTACCCGACAGTTTGCCATTTCGACTAGTGCTAAACTGATCGGGGGTGTTCGTTCTATGACACTATCGCATCGATCGATGAAGCACTAATACAGTTATCCTTTACGTCTCCGATGCAGACTCATTTTCCGTTTAAAACAGCATCTTTCAATTATCGAATTACTCTCGAACGGAATTTCAAAATATGACGTACTTCTCCCATCTATTGATTATTCCCGCTCAGGTGCGCTCGAACAAGGCGATCTTCGTGCGCGCGCCCTACGTGGACTACGTGAAGCACTCGCCCTACGGCCAGACGATACACAAGTTCCAGCAGGGAGACGGAGAGATTACGGTAGGTGGCATAGAATAGAGGGGTTACGGTAGATGGATGGCGGGAGAGTACAGTAGCTGGATATAATTGATTACTATATTTGGGCGGGTGGGGGGGGAAGAAATGGCAAATGAAGACAAAGATTTTCCTGTCAGCCACGTATAGGATTAATACTGTTGTAGAACACGAATTAATGATGGGCAGAGAATTAGGCGGGTTACGGTATGTATACTATTGTCAACTGATTGTCTTCATAGATCGAAAGGTACGTAAAAAATGACGAAGCCAACCCGCATTTTCAGATTTTTGAGTGAAATAATATGAAAACTCAACCCGCATTTTCGGTTTTCCACGCCCATTTTTGAAAAATCCAACCCGCATTTTCGAGTTGCCGCAACGCACCCTTTCGACATATGATTGTCTTCCGCGCAGATCTTCGACCTGCGATGGGCGTACTACGAGATGTGCGAGCAGACGGCGTCCGTCAAGGAGGCTGTTGTGGCGCAGGTATTTGATCTTTGATCTTTGATGTTTGGAAAGCGGTCTGTGTCTAGACCACATTGCCGAAACAATGGCAGCCATTTTAGGCGTATTGATATAGTTTGATCTTCTCAGTTCTAGTAAATATAGATCTTCGCATACAGCAACACCTAATTTTTGAAGTAGTGTACAAACATGATATCGTTGCGCAAGCGATTGAACTAAGGCAAAATCAATATTTCGCAATTTGATATTTAGGCGAACTCGTGTTTCACGTTCTAAATATGATATATATTCTCAGTGACGGCCAATATTGATTTAAGTGCCTCTGAAAGTGATCTACTATAGTAATCCAAACTGTTGGAAGCGAAAATATGTTTGTAGGTTGAACTCTTGCCGGCTATGTACCTTTGAACTGTAAGTCGCAGTCAAGTTTGTAGTTTCATCTCTGATTTCTCTGCAGGCGCGTGCGGTCGCCGGCCTGCCCGTCGCCCATCCCGGCATGCAGCAGGTAATTGTGTAGTTCGATATTTGGTCTGCGATCATTTCTCGGTGCTCCCTGCAAGCTATCTATGACAATCGATTTATAATGGCTTCCACTGAATAAACAATTTCCAAAATGTAGATGTTGAGCTATATCGCGGCTGAAACCCCGACCAGCATGGTTGTTTATCTAGTGCTCTGTGCCAACTTGCCGTTATGGAAGGCAGTGCTGGGGGAAATCAATAATTGATATTTATGATTTGATCTATGATCTTTGATCTCCGAACATCTTTGCAGATGTCCGAGGTCGTCGCGGGTTTGGGCGTCGACGAGATGAAGCTTGCCTTCTGCACTGTCGGCATGAGCTTCGTCAAGGTAGGCGTGCGTTTAGTTTGATCTCTGCTGGTTGTAGTTTGATCTTGCGCCAGTTTTGTATGCAGTTGGCGGTTGTTGTAAATAGCTGTAAGGTTGGAATTTGATGAGTTGAAAACTGGATTGAGTCCGTGTCGTAGCATCAGTTGGGCGTTGTAGTTTGGCATCACAGCTCTGTTCATGTTTGTAGTTTGATCAGACAATGAGTGCTTGCAGGGCTTTGGCGGCGCGTACAACCGGAAGACGCTCAAGGACTGCCCTTGCTGGATCGAGGTAATGATTGTGACCCACCGAACTCGTCTTGCCTACCGTAAGCTTTGGTACGTCAAACGCTGTAATTGCAGATGGAACTGCATCGACCGCTGCAGCTGCTGGACCAGCTGCTGAAACGGAGCTACATCTGAGCGCTACCGTATACCCACTCGATAATCGATTGAATCGCACATATACCGTATCCATAACTAGAACATACTTGCCCCTCCTCGTCTCGATGCATTATAACGTACTGTAGTCGTACTTGAATCAATAATTAGTAGATGTACCTTTACTGTAATACTCCTCTTACTCCATCCAACCTCGACTTACTGTAGGTCACTCACTGGTCCGCAATCGATAATCAGTAGATACTACAGTAGTCCTCACGAGTAGAAATGACTTACTGTAGGTCACTCATCCATCGCCCTCCTCCCTCCCCGACTCAGTATGCCAAAAAGGCCGTAATCCGGTGAAAGTTGTCCCTTTTCAGGAGAGTTTTGTAAATGAATCGACTCGGATCTCGATATTTATTTACTTTTTTATACAAAAAAGATTTATTTCCCTGTAAATCGTGTACTATTGTGTGTGTTGTGCTTCTACCTACTCGTTATAACTTGTCCTTTAAAAATTGATTGATATTCAGTCTATCCTACCAATTTTGTCACACAGACTGTGCATTATCCCCCCCCCTCCTCTCCTCAGTAATACGGTAGAGTTTGAAATTCGGGCAAATAGTTGGATTAATTATAGTCATTTCGCGCCGTCTCTTCGCCGGAAATTCAATCATTTGCCCGAATTTAAAACTCTAGCAATATGGTGCCTTGTTAGGCCCAGTGCCCGACCCGTGCCCCCATGATACCGATATATCATCCTACAATACCCTATTCTTGGTTGTATCATCTACAGTAATCGGTAATGATCTGCCCTTATCTTGTTTTATTTTGTGCACACTCCGGGTGAACCCTTTATTTACCCCCTTTGAGCTCCCTCTATCATAAAATTCTCGTTTTTACTCCGTTGCTTTGCAAAAAAATTGTTCTCACTTTCTCATGTTTTCATTTTTAAAAGCGATAAAACATTTTTTGCCTTTATAGCTAGTCTGTATATTTGTATTGTGACCCATAGGTTTCGTGCACTTTGAGTGCTACTGTACTTAGCGTTTGTTACAGTATTCCCTTTATCGATCTCGGGATTGGGTAGTGATGACGTCATCGTCGTTACTTCTTGACGTCGATATTCTCGTAGTTTTGATCGCCGCCGCCCGCGTCGCCCTCGGCCGTCTTCTCTTTGAGCGCTGCAAAATGAAAGGGGTACGGTAGCTTCCCGATCGATAAATGGAGTATCCCCTACAGTAATCAGAGATATAGCACCTACAGAAGAATGTCGCTTTCAAATAATATTGTCCTACAGTACATTAACACACCTATAGTACCTCCCCAACGCTAATCACATATAGTCATTCACAGTATCCATTACTGTAGTCATACAGTTTTGATAGATCGATATCTACAGTACCCCTTACAGTACTCACGGTCAGAAGGCACGGGCGCTGCAGCGGCGGGAGGAGGCGCGGCGGCGTCCGGCGCTTTCATGAGCGACTTCGGCTTGTCGCCGGCGCCGCCATTGGCGGGCGCCGCGCCCGGCGGAGGTTTCATCGCAGACTTCTCCTCGGGCTTCTTCTTGCCAAAGCACATTACGACAAAGCTGAAGTGGGGACGAGGATTACGGTGGGAAACTCGTATTACTGTATGCCCGCTGGATATTATAAAATACTGTTTGGTTACGGTTTGTAGGACAGACAGGGATACGGTACCTGAAGGATCGGGGACTGGAAGGTTCGGAACCTGAAGGATCGGGGACTGGGAAGGTTCGGTACTAGGAGGGTGTCGGTTACGGTACCTGATCAGCAGGAGATATGATATCGCTGTGGCGCGTTGGTGGGAGAATCGAACAGCGGCCCGAAACGAGTGAACGGTGTAGGAATGAGGGGAGGAGGAAAGGGAGACGAGATGGAACAGTGAGAGCGAAATGAGAAGGGTCAGACAACAAAGACAACATTATCGATTGATCGATCTGATTTGATTATCGACCAATACCGTAATCCCGCTACCGCAGTTCATTGCACGCATATTGTCTCTCATGCAGGACAAATACGCTGACACCAACAAATTCTCATTCGTTTATTTAAATTGATGTTGTTTGTGTATGAGAGTAATGGATACGGTAGGCGCAATCGATCGGCGTGACAAGATTACGGTAAGCGTGATCGATTTGCTCCTGGCCTCCGTGCGTCCTCACCACGGCTTCTCAACCTGCAATCAATTGATTCTTAAGAAAGGTCTAAGGTAAAAAATCAAGGATCAAACTACAAAGATCAAAGTTCAAATACCTTCCCGTCGACGATGTTCCTGACAAAACCGGCGTCATTATCGTTGGCGACCTGGTGGTCCTCGTGGTAATTCTTTTCGCCTGAGAGACATAAGTATTTGACCTACAGTACCCCAGCCCGCCGAGATACGGTTGTCTATCGATGACTGGTTAGTTAGCACAAGACTGACTCCACACACTGACCTCCACACGCCGGTACCAGAATCTTGAAGCCAATGGTGCCATTTCCCCGTAATAACAATGCGGCGCCGCGGTTGGGCTGCAATAGGTATTCGGGATCCTGGCTCCCGCTTACTGGTACCATTGGTTCCTGGCACGCTCTGGTTCGCACACTCACTTTGTCCGGGTAGTAGGAAGGCGCGGTGAAGACCGTGACGAGCTTCTTCTTTGACAGTGGATTGCCAAAGAAGTTGAATCCATTCATCATCATCTGCAACTTGTAGACCGTAGTTTGATCTTTGTACTCTGTAGTTTGTACCTGGTGCCCTCTGACGATCAGGCGAAGGTTCAGTCTGTCCATGGTTGAGTGAAGGACGTCCTCGCCGAAGTGGACGCTCACCCCACGAACGTTATTTTCCTTGTATCTGAAGGGATCAAAGATCAAAACACAAAGGTCAAAGATCAAGTTACAAAGTGCAAAGATCAGAGCTCACCCCTTGAGTCCGAGCATGGGATCGGCCCACAGTAGATCGCACGCGAGTTGGTTAGTATTGGGATCGACCAGTGGCTTCGGAATCTGGGCAGCAAAGATAAGACATCAAAGATCAAAGACTAATTGCGTACCTGCTCAATAGCCTCCAGACTCGTAAGCTTATCGGAGATACCGCCGTGCATGCACAGCACGCTCGTACCTGAGATCAAAGATTAAAGATCAAAGACCAAAGGTACCCGGAAAACCGGAAGTTAAACACCGGAAATGTGCAAACGAACCGACGAGACACGCGAAGGGCAGGTGCGTGAACGCTTCGTTGAACATGTGGAACATGTCGTTGCCCTTCTCCTGAAGATCAAAGATTAAAGATCAGGCTACAGAGAGAGAGAGATCAAAGATCAATGTACCTTGCCGAATCGTGACTCCATTTCCATCAGAAACCCGTAGACGCGGTTGATCGGTTTGCACTCGTGGTTGCCGCGCAGCAGGAAGATCTGAGAAGAGAGGATGTAGTTTGATCTTTGAACTTTGGTCTTTGATCTCTTACTTGCTTGGGGAAGCGGATCTTGAGCAGGAAGACGAAGACAATGACCTCCAGCGAGCATGGACCCCTGCAAGCTACCGTATTCAAAATAGTCCAGGATACGGTATCCAATAACGTTGTAGGATACGGTATCCTTCAGTTCTACAGAACACACAGTTTCATACAACTACGGTGTATACCGTATAAACATCTACCTATAGCTCGTTACTATATCCGACTGTAACTACCATACACTACAGTATCCCGATTACAGTATACTACCGTAACTTCTCCTCACCGATCAATATAGTCGCCGAGGAATACGAATCGATGCACGAGCCATCCTGGCTTGTTGCCCTGCGCCAATAAGCTGAATATCCGGAAGAGGTCCACGAACTGTAAGTGTGCAGTTTGGAATACTACCGTAATCTTAGCGTAATACGCTGCTGTACCCAATCTACCGTAACCATACCGTGCCCAAATTACCGAAACCATAAAATACCCAGACAACCGTAACCTAATCGAGGCAATATCCCCGTAGCGCTACTGTACCTAGACTACCGTAACCCTACCGTATCCAGTACCTGTCCGTGGATGTCCCCGATGATGACGCAGGGTATGTTACATCTGACGAGAGAAGGATCTGGAAAAGTTAGTTACCGATCGGATACCGCATCCTGGTCACCGTGACGTCATACTGTATCGAACGATGAGGGCTACCGTACCCGCCATGAGCGTGGCCTTGATGGAGATGAGCACGTGGATGAGGTCGTGGTACTTGAAGTTGAACTGAAAGGTGATACGGTAGCGTGCGGTGGGGGGAGTACGGTAGGGTACGGTAGAAGTACCCACCTTTTCTCCTCGACTGGTGTATTCTACACTGGAGAGGTTCTTGATAAAGTTGTCCCATACAGCCCTCTTCTTCCTCAAAGATTACGGTAGACTCGACTCTCAATCGATAACTGTATGCGAATTACGGTGCAATATCGATCGAGAAGTGAGCATACGGTAAGAATAATTTATTGGGGTGCGCTGATCACAAACTGGTGGCTACGGTAGATCGCGGAAGTGGATTACGGTAGCGCAATTATCGATTGGTTTAGGCTCACTTTGCTGCGGTCGATTTGGAGTCGGGCGGTGGTTTGGACGGCGGCGGCGGTGGTGGCGCTGCTGATGATTTTGCAGCCGGGCCGGTCGTACCGAAGGCCGTATCCTCCTCCTTCCTGCCAAATTATCGATTTTTAGGAGTTGGCAAGATGCCAAGTTTGATATTTGACCTACGAAGGATACGGTAGGGTACTCACTCGGGCGGGTCCACGGGCTCGTTGGATCCTTTCTTGTCCGGATCGGCGGGCGGCTGCATGGCGGCCATTGAGTGAAGGCGACCGCTGGTGAGGAGAGCAAGGAAGAGGAGTGAGGGGAGGAAAGAGGAGGAGAGGAGAGGGGGGAAAGAAGGGAGAGACGAGAGAGTAGAGGAATAGAGAGTGTGCGCATGCAAAATGCCGATTACACTGGTTTTGTTTCGTTTCTAGTCAAATCATTGGATGCTCGACAATCAATTGAAATTCGAAACCAGTCTTATTCTTGATACATAACTGAAACATATCTATGTTTCTTTCTGTGTCCCTCTCTCACTCTTCTCCCCCCTCACTCTATGTGTGTGGCTGGGGGCGCTGGGGATGGGTGCCCAGGCTGTGAGTGTGGGGACATAGACAAGATGGATGTATTGAGGTTAAAAGCACTACGCTCTTTGCCGAGTACAGGTTCGGTCCAGAGTAACTTGATAACCGGCAACATGTATCTACGGTCCAGGAGTAGTTCGATAGCCATGTTTAGGATCTGTCGAGAGTGGTGGCCGGTACTCGAGTAGAGGTTCTGGCATGGGTGTAGCCCGGTAGCCGGCTCCAGGTTCGAATCTAGGGAAGATCGGTAAAAGATTCGGCAAGGGCAGTAGCCGCGTACATGTCAATTAATGGGGACATACTATCTGTGTTACTGTACTTCAAACGAATCTGACCAACCGCACTCGTGATTGGCCCCGCGGATTCCGGGATACTGTACGGGATTACTGTATTCGCGATACAGTACGTGGTGGCACAACGCCACGGTTGTTGAACTACCGCACTGCTTGATAGTGTAGGGGATTACGCTATTTTATTACGATAGATTGTCATGAAAAATTATCCCATTCCTTTAGTTTATCGTTCATTTATTCAATTTGAAGCGGATGTGTTTGTTTACGAGATACGGTAGGTCGGCTACCGTACCCATACCGCAAAAGGTTGAATCGGTTGCGGTATGGGTACGGTAGCCGTTATCGATTGTTTCTTCTCGCTCCGCGCCCTCACGACGGCTTGTCTCTCTGCAGTGATAGAAGGATAAAAGATAAAAAGTCAAAGATCAAAGATCAGACCTGCTCGTTGGTGCTCCTCATGAAGCCGACGTCGAAGTCGTTGGCGTTTTCGTGATCCTGGTGGAATGGTGCGACTCCTGAGAAACACGCCTGATATCATGACGCAAGGGAACCAAAGCCACGCCCCCCCCCCCCCACATAGCATCGAGTTGGCACCATGCCAAGAACGTCTCTCGTTGTCTGACCCTCTCGTTGGGCGCGCTCTCTCGCCTGCTCTCGCTCTCTTTCTCTTACTCGTTCCCGCCGACGCTGTTTCGAATGCTGTGGGGGCAGCGGCTAGCGCAGCCGAATAGGGATCTCAAGGTCGCTGGTTCGAGTCCCCTTGCCTTCACCATTTTTTGCCCTATAGCAGTATTAAAAGGTGTTCCATGTCAAGCGATTTTACAGTAGCAAGCTACCACGCTAGATGGGGCAAGCCGGTAAGCCAGCTGCAACGTGGGATTACGTATTCCAAGCTTTCCCAAGGCATCTAGGGCACGTTACCTTTCGCAATCAAAGTTGCTACCAATTTACCGCCCCGGGGTGGATGGAAGGCTTGGTTGGCCTGGGCGGGGATCGAACTCGTGACCCTTCGAATGACTAGCAGTTGCTTACACCACTCGGCCATTCCGCCCCATAGCAGTATTATAAATTCATAAACGCTCGTCCCAAATAATAAAACGTTTGGCTCCTAAACAACAGATACGGCTACGAGAGTGCATGGCAAAGTAAGAGACAGGTATAGAAAGAGGTATAGAAAAGTCGAGGTATAGAAAGAGAGTACACCACGGGTAGTCCATGCCATGAACGTATCATTTTTTAATTTGTAATAGCTGCTCACCTCCGCAATCCGGCACCAGAATCTTGAAGCCGACGGTACCATTTTCCCTTATGTACAGTGCGGCGCCGCGGTTGGGCTGCAATACCCAGAGTGTTTTGGGCACTTCTTTTAGCGGGTGAGCCCCGCCCCTTTCCTCTCTCTCGAGGAATAGGTCAAGTGATCAGGAGGGGAAAGAACGAATGATAGTGGGGGATAGGGATGATAAGGGAAAGGGGCGGGGCTTGCCCCCTAAAGTAAAGAAGTCCCTTCATCCCGCCTCCCGGTTCCCGCTCAGAGGGAAATACGAATCTACGAATCCACAAGTCTTGGCTACCAAGCGATGACTTTTAAGTCTAAGAAATGCCGCTGCCCCTGTAGACTTATTTATAAAGTCGCAACCCGGCAGCCGATAAGTCTACAGTCGTAGACTTATTTCCTGTGAGCGGGTACCGCTCAGGTTTTTTTTTGCAATACCAGGAGTATTTGGGATCCTGGTACCATCGGTTTCCGGTTCCTGGTAACACTGGTCCCTGATTCCTGGGCACCGCTCCGGTTCGCACACTCACTCTGTCCGGGTAGTAGGAAGGAGCGGTGAACACGGTGACGAGCCGCTTCTTGGACTGCGGATTGCCAAAGAAGTTGAAGCCGTTCATCATCATCTACAAACGTAGACTGTAGTTTGATCTTTGTAGTCTGTAGCTTGTACCTGGTGCCCTCTGACGATCATTTGGATGTTGAGCTTGTCCATCGTAGCTTGAAGCACGTCCGCTCCGAAGTTCACGCTCACTCCACGAACTTTGTTGTCCGTGTATCTAAAGAGATCAAAGTGCAAAGATCACAGATCAAACTGCAAAGATCACAGATCAAACTGCAAAGATTACAGCTCACCCCTTCAGTCCGAGCATGGGGTCGGCCCACAGCAGATCGCACGCGAGTTGGTGCGTGTTCGGGTCGATGAGGGGCTTCGGAATCTGGACAGCAAAGATCAGAGATCAGTGATCAAAGATCAAAGATCAAATACGATCGGGGAGGATGGGTTTGTGTACCTGTTCGATGGCCTCCAGACTCGTCAGCTTTTCCGAAATGCCACCGTGCATGCACAAAATGGCCGAGCCTCAATCAATAATCAATAAGAGCAATATTTACTACAGTCTTAAGTAATATTTCTGTCAGGACAAAAACCGGAAGTTACACTGGAAGTGCGCCAACGAACCGACGAGACACGCGAAGGGCAGGTGCGTGAACGACTCGTTGAACATGTGGAACATGTCGTTGCCCTTCTCCTGAAGATCAAAGATCAAATTACAGAGAGACCAAAGATCTTACTACCTTGTCGAATCGTGACTCCAGTTCCATCAGGAATCCGTACGCGCGATTAATCGGCTTGCATTCGTGGTTGCCGCGCAGGAGGAAGATCTGAGAATAGGATTGGGAGTTTGATCTTTGAACTTTGATATATGATCTCTTACCGACTTGGGGAAGCGAATTTTGAGAAGAAAAACGAAGACGATCACCTCGAGCGATCGCGGGCCCCTGTAAGTTACCGTATTGAACTATAGTCCAGGATACGGTATCCTACCGTATACAAGGTATTGACTCCTACCGTATCCAGGGTGCGATTTCCTACTGTATCCAGGGAACGGCATTCCACCATATCCGCGGTACGGTATCCTCCCGTATCCAGGATACGGTATCCCACCTTATCCAGGGTATGGTATACTACCATTTCCAGATTACGGAATCATACCGTATCCACCTCTCACCGATCGATGTAGTCGCCCAGGAATACGAATCGGTGCGCGAGCCAGCCCGGTTTGCTTCCTTTCGAAAAGTGGCTGAACATCCGAAAGAGGTCCGTGAACTGTAAAGAGGTCTGTTGGAATTCTACCGTAACTGGATTATCGTAATGTTACCGTATCCAGAATACCGTAACCCTACCGTACCTGTCCGTGGATGTCCCCGATTACTACGCAGGGCAAGGCGCACCTGACGAGTGAAGGATCTGGAAGCGGGAAAATCGCTTATCGATCGGTTACCGTAGTACCGTCCTACTGTATCGATCTATGGGAGCACGTAAAGCTACCGTACCCGCCATGAGCGTTGACTTGATGCGAATGAGCACTTGAATGAGGTCGTGATACTTGAAGTTGAACTGAAAGAGTGTGATGCGGTAGAGTACGGTGTGATGCGGTAGGGAACGATAAAGTACGGTAGGCTAAGGAACTGGGAAAAAAACGGCACTGTTTCATGCAAAATGAATTCGTCAGGGTATGCATCGGTCTATCGAAATGGTAGAGTACGGTGGGCCAGCGCTGCGTTGGTGCCAAGGATTACGGTAAGAGCGGGCCGCGATGCTTGATCGACAACTGACCGACTCGCCGTCCTTGGTGTACTGCTTGTCTGTGAGATTCTTGATCATTCGGTCGAACAGCGTGTTCCTCTTCCTGAATATGGTAGGCTGATTGTCGATCATGAACTAACTAAAGTTCCGGGTTACGGTAACACTTATTGAACGAGAAATGAGGTCGCAAACTGGCTACTACAGTAAATGTCCGCAGTTGGGTTACGGTAGGGCCCGAATATCGATTGATTTGGCGTACTTTGCGGCGGTCGACTTGGTGTCCGGTGGCGGTTTCTTCGCTGCTGCTGGTGTCCCGGGCGAGGTAGCGCCGAAAGCCGTGTCTTCCCTGCAGAAATATCGATTTGTTCGGGAATTTGGCTATTTGCCAAGTTGGCAGGCTGCCAAGTCAGGTGTGCATCCGACCATACGCATCAACGGGTACGGTAGGTCACGCAGTCCTCTGCGCTCGCGGATTACGGTATATGAAACGGTAGGGGAATCTGGAACTCACTCCATCGGTTCATTCGATCCTTTCTTGTGGGGATCCGGGGCGGCCATTTTGGAGGCGACCACTGTTGAGTGGAGAGAAGGAGAGAAGTGAGGGGAGGAAAGAGGGGGAGGGGAGAGGGGGAAAACAAGGGAGAGAAGAGGTAGTAGAGAAATAGAGAGAGGAGAAATCGTGCAAATTACAGATTGCACACTTGTTTTTTTACTGATTATGAGATCGATTGCAAGTTTTGTGCAAACCGAGAACAGGTGAAACCAAGAACAGGTGGGTTTGTAAATAAGAGTGTGCACCTCTTTCCCAACCTCCAGAAAGTGGATCACCGGCGGGGAGAGTGTGTATCTCTTTCCTTACCCCTTTCTGGAAATTAGCGGCATGGGATCAATTCTACTCCGACTCCTTTCTAGAGATGTAAGTGTCGCCAAAGTCATTGTTTATAAGCGAACAATGGCCGTTTGAAAACACCTCCAGTAAGGGGCGAGAAAGCGTACTAAAGTGAGATTCCTCGTTTCCTTTTACCCGCACTCTTTCTCTCTAACTTCAGGCCCCTTTATGGTGGTGAAATGGGGCTACGGAATGATTTGGTACGTAATACGTACTATATGATTGCATTGTCGTCTGGGAGCTGTAAACAAGTGTGCACACTAAAGGGAAAGTAATATAATTAATGCTAAACCGACTGTGATTTTAAGAGTGAAGAGAAACACGGGTGTGCGCTACCGTAATCTGCCGGATTTGCGGACTACTTTCACCGCCCACTACAGCGGCGACAGCAGCCCGAAACCGAAAGTTACGAAATTTGTTGTTTACATGTTGTTTATGTTGCCGCAAATCAGCGGGCGCCCGCTCCTATTTTATTGTTTACTTGCTATTTATCATGCACTATCAATAAAGAACCCTATCCAACCTCTGTTGTTTTGCCAATTTACAGGTGTGTTGCAAATAGACACGGTTTGTGGTCTCTCGCCGTCGGATCCTCTCGTTTCGCGCGCTCTCTAGCGCTGTCACTAACTTTCTCTGACGACACTGCTCCAAAATTATACCAACCCGTCAGAAAGGGGTCAGGACATTTAAAAAGAGTGAGGCAAAGAATGAGAGTGCCTCCTACGTTTGCGCACCCTCACGCGCGCCGACCCCTTTCTGGAGGACAGCGGGGGTTGTGAAATGGTTCGTTCCCAAGGCTGCGAAGCGCTCTTATTGTTCCGTATAGACACATGCCTCAGCAAATTTGTTGGGTCAATTGTTAAACAACTGATTTATCGATTGATTTCGGCACACTCGATTAGGAATTCGTCCAGTTGTGCAAAGGTCGGTCGATGATTCGGATCCATGTTCCAGCACTGCAGCATCTTGTCGTAAATCTGTGCGAATAAATTCTCAGCACGTTTTATCATTCCACCGGAATGGGGTGAGGATTAGAGAGTGTGCGAAATCGAGAGGGACTCTCTCACTTTTGCACACTCTCTCGTCCTAACCCTGGTCTGTAGGTTTGGAATCATGTGATATATGACAGACATTTCTCTGATTGTGAGTGTGAACCTGTGGGTTGCGAATACTGGCCGGGCAGGGTAGTCGATAATTCTCCCGTGTCAATTTCACGTAGATTTCGTGGATTGGCATGGAGCCGTAGGGCGTCTGAATTTGTTTACTCGGAAATAAACCTATCCTGACAGCTCATTCGGTAGTCAGATCCATGAAAGACAACTGGCATGCTAGTCATATCTGTCCCTATTCGCAACTTTCTTATCGATTTCTGTTTGAGATTTGAATATTCAGAAGTTCATGCCTGCCACTCCCCCTCCTCTCCCTCGCCATTACTGTACAGCTCCCACAGCACGATTGCGAAACTCCAGACATCCGATGCATGTGTGAACCTTCCTTCCGCCTTCAGTTGAGGTTCGAGAGGACCACCCACGAAGACGAAGGCCTCCGGCGCCGCCCACTGCGAAATACTTGCAAAAATAATTTTTAAAAAACAGTGAAAATGACATGGTGATTCTTGCTTCACCTTGTACATATTTAATCAGGACGTGCGGTATATTTCACTTAGATCTGCATATCGAGTGCACATAAATTTTACATAGAAGTAAAAAGCTTTTTCACACGCTAAATGATTATGAAAAATGACCTTGTTAGGGAAGTACACTTGATCGGTAACGAAGCAATCGCAATTGGCTTCAAGACGTCGAGCAAAACCGAAGTCGCATATCGTAAGAGCAGTTATTACATTTATAAGATGATACGATCATACCAAAAAGCCGAATAACAAAATTCCGTTGTTTTCCATACAGGAACGACCCTCTCGCTTTTGCGTGCTCTCTCGTCTCGGTAAACACAGGAAGTCCCAGTTCGACATTTTGTTTGATCGTATCATTTTATAAATGTAATTTCAGAAAGGCATACGAAATGGAGAGCTAGAGAAATGATTTTTTTAAGAAATCGTGATTGACCTAGCAAATTTCACGACGCGAACAGGAATATTTTACATGAAATGCGAATTTCACAATGCGAATAAGCAACCTTGATGGTGTCTATTGTCTCTCCTACTAAAATGTTTCGTGCGGCCAAGTCGCGATGGACTATCCTTTGCTGCGAAATGTACGCCATCGCACTGGAAATCTAAAATAAGAATTTTTTTACTTCATTTTTTCCACACAACCATTTTAGTAAACAAGCTAAAGACGACTCCTTTTTTCACGTTTCACGAGCCATTAAAATGTGGTGAAATAGTGTCAAACAGTGCTTACTTTTTGCGCGATTGGAAGGTATTCCGACGGCTGGAGGCAGCTTCTCATCAGGTACTGCTTGAGATTGCCATTTGACAAGTATCTGCAAAAACGGGTATTACATTTATAAAATGATACGATCATACCAAAAAGCCGAATAACGAATTTCCGTTGTTTACCATACAGGAACATTGGCGACCCTCTCGCTATTGCGTGCTCTCTCGTCTCGGTAAACACAGGAAGTCCCAGTTCGACATTTTGTTTGATCGTATCATTTTATAAATGTAATAGTCTGCAATTCAGAAACTTCCTTATTTTGACAAACGCCGGTGGAGAATCGTATCGGAATTTGTCTCGTACCAATTAGCACATGGCTCGCAACCTACAGAAAGGTGAGAGAGAAGGTAAAAGTAGGAGAGACCGTCTCGATTTGCACACTATCTCACTCCACACTCCTTTCCGTAAGGTGGAGCAGGCTCTGGAATGATCTGCTACCTGTGTCGTGTCGGCCACTTTACACAGAGCGGGAAGTCTCCAACTTCCCTTACTCTGGAGACATTGTCTCCAGCTGAGAGAGCATGCAAAAGCGAGAGAGCATCTCTCACTATCTCTCGCCCGCTCTCTCGAGTCTGCATGCTATCTCAGCTGGAGACAGTGTCTCCAGAATATGGAAAGTTGGAGACTTCCCGCTCTGAGTACCGACCTCTCTCCCTCAAGGCCATAAAGTAGGCTATCGAATCTGTGAAAATTCTCCTCCCACACCTATTTTTTCCAACTGATCTATCTCACTCTGTGCCCCCCCATTGCAGCATAGTTATATAACCCATTTATAAATAAAAATAATACATTATTTTTAAACATCCAAAGGGGTGCCTATGATTAATTTGTGCTTCTTCCCCCGCGTTCTTCAAAGTGCTTTGAAACACACCCGAAACCACATCATTCCACAGGCCGGTCAACCATCAGTGTGTTATACACTGGTGTCTCATCTCAGTATATTCATTTTCTGTGCAGCACAAGGCGTTCTGAGCCACATCATTCCACCGGCCGGTCAACCTTACAGAAAGGGCTTTGGAGTGAGACAGCGTGTGAAATCGAGAGGGACTCTCTCACTTTCGCACGCTCTCTCGCTCTAACCCTGTTCTGTAGGTTTGGAATCATGTGGAGCCTTGTGAGACCATCGTCAATTTACATTATTTCCCTGCACTCTCTAATTGTCTTCCGCAATGTACAATGAATAACATGCAGCAAACGATCTCCAAAAGTCAATCTTTAGAGAAAAAAGTTATTATTATTTCTATTGTACATCCAACCTTGTGCATATCAGTTGCGTTACTTCTCTAGCCTTCTTCAAAGTGCTTTGAAACACAACCAAAATCACGATCTGCCGACCACTTTCATGATGGACATATCATTCCACAGGCCGGTCAACCATCCAGAAAGGCCTTTGGAGTGAGAGAGCGTGTGAAATCGAGAGGGACTCTCTCACTTTTGTACACTCTCTCGCTCTAACCCTGCTCTGTAGGTATGGAATCATGTGTGGAGTGCGAAATGTGAGAAACCATCCACCGAAACGCTCATTGTATACGAAATGACGAAATTCTGGTCTCGCATGTCACACTCTATCTGTCACACGGCATGGTTCCAAGTTGATCAGTCAATCGATTCAACCGAGCAATCGATTATTGGTTTGAACCAATTGAATTTCACTTTGCGGCATTCTCGTATCTATTATAATAGTTTGACGTTCTCTAGTTCCAACCCTAAAAAACAGACGTTAAGAGAGAGAGAGAGAGAGAGAGAGAAAGTTATTGAGCCTCTCTTGTTTCTCCCAGCCTTTTCTATAGAGTTTTCCGGCTTGTGCACGAGCACGAGTCTGGCTCTCTCCAATTCACATGCTCTCTGTCACTGTCTGACCGACAAGATAGCGTGCCGAATGGAGAGGGTCTGATCATTGCTTTTGTGCACATCATTCCAAGTACCGGCCAACTTTACGGAAAGGGAACTGGAGTAAAGAGTGTGTAAAATGGCGAGGGGCTCTCTTACTGTGACATGTGTGGGGAATCACATCATTTCAACCTTACAGAAAGGCCTTTGAAGTGAGAGAGCGTGTGAAATCGAGAGGGACTCTCTCACTTTTGCACACTCTGTCGCTCTAACCCTGGTCTGTAGGTTTGGAATCATGTGGAATGATTATGCAATGCGCGATGCTTCTTACTCTGTGATTATGAAGTGCTCATTCCGGCAAATTCCAATAGCTCGAAGGACGTTTTCGTGATCGAGAGAGCGCAGAATATCAGCCTCTCTAAAAAGATCAATTTTTGATTCTTATCATATCCAATCAATGCAAACGTAAAAATATTAAATAAGAGGCCGATTGCGTAAAAGTCGAACAAACAGCAACAGCGCTCGGTACAGACGAAAAGTCAATTTATGAGGAAACAGTGGTTTTCGGTACTATTTGATGTGCTTATCAACTTGGTGTAATGACATGGTATGCAAATTCATGTGGAGCTCAATCTGGAGCTCCGAAGATCCGCCTATTTTACTATTTTCGCGCTGTATCTGGATACCCGTTGCCTCCACTGAAAATTTCTGAACACAAACTAGGGCTCATTTTCGATAAGAAATATAATGGAAATATTTATAGGGCGTTATCTCACCTTGTCTTCAAGGCGCATTATGGTTCTAGCGTGTAAGGAAAAAGAGCATGTTCTTACTTTTACAGAAGGTGTGTCGAACCTTCTGTAGTCTGCGTTTTAAATTGGAGGCCATATGGGTGACGGCAAACAAAGTTATGATTTTTCTACTAAAGCAACTTGAGGCAAAAACAGCCGGAGAAGGAGAGAATTGTTCAATTTGCATGTAATTCCCTCTCTCACTCTCGACCGCCCGGCTAAGCGCGGCGTCTGAAAGTGAGAAATGAGAGAGCGAGTGCATGCAAATCGCACAATTCTCTCCTTCTCCGGCTGTTTTTGCCTCAAGTTGCTTTAGTAGAAAAATCATAACTTTGTTTGCCGTCACCCATATGGCCTCCAATTTAAAACGCAGACTACAGAAGGTTCGACACTCTGTAAAAGTAAGAACATGCTCTTTTTCCTTACACGCTAGAACCATAATGCGCCATGAACACAAGGTGAGATAACGCCCTATAAATATTTCCATTATATTTCTTATCGAAAATGAGCCCTAGTTTGTGTTCAGAAGTTTTCGGTGGAGGCAACGGGTATCCAGATACAGCACCAAAATAGTAAAATAGTCAGATCTTCGGAGCTCCAGATTGAGCTTCACATGAATTTGCATACCATGTCATTACACCAAGCTGATAAGCACATCAAATAGTACCGAAAACCACTGTTTTCTCAGACATTGACTTTTCGTCTGTACCGAGGCTTGTTCGACAATTACGCAATCGGCCTCATAATTGAACCGTTTCCCATTTTCGGAATTTTCGGTAGTCGCTCACGGATGGAGGAAGCATTCTGCTATATTGATGTAGCATCTTTCAAAGTCAACACCGTACATGCTTATTTGAAAAAAATTCCGATCTAATTCAAACACAATCAAAGAAACAACACTCATCTTGATATATCGAGCCGGAGAATTTGAAACTCTGATGTTAGAGAGCGTGCGAAAAAGAGAGCGGATCTCTCGTTTTGGTGTACCCTTGAAAATCAGAGTTTCAAACTCTCCCTCTCGGCATGTTTTCAAACTCCTAGAGTTGTTATTCTTTGTGTGTGCCTCACGAGCTCTCTCGCCTGTCATTTCTGCGTTTAGCAGCGGATTAGCAACGGGACATTCTATTAGTTTGGACGACTGCACCTCATGAGCTCTTCTGGATCGCTGAGAGGTTTGATAGTTTTGATGGCTACCAGTTCACTTCCGTTCAGAGTTCCTTTGAAAATCTGAAATTCAAAGATGAGTTCTAACCCAGGACGGAAGAGTCTCTTTTGTTTATTTTTTTTGTTATGAAAAAAGATAATATTGTGCACACTTTATGCGAGAATGATCAACAGGCATCTCCATTTATGCAAAGTCATTTATGCAAACTTAACTCTAAGAAGTGGCCAGATAAGTTCAGCGTGAAACCGCAAGAGGGCGCGCGCGAGTGCCATATTGGCGAAACAAAAAGTGCCGAACACTCACTAGACAAAGAGAAAAACGTAAAGGATCAGGGCACCAAGTGAATTTCTTCACATCGATCTTAGCGGCTTTTATCTCAGAGTACAATAGTCTAAACTCTGCCTAATAGATTTTGAAATTCGGGTAAATAATTGGATTAGATCTCTTCATTACACTCACGTTTCGACCGGTGTAGAGAGTGTGCGAAATGAAGAGTGCTAACCCAATTATTTACCCGAATTTCAAACCCTACTGCGTACCATGCCGAAGTAACCTTGAGCCAGTAGTTCTCCCTTCTCTATCTTTGCCGGGTCGATGTTCCACATATCATCAGTGCGAAGATTGTCAGCTGATAAGATAAAAAAAATGTCGGCAGTATTTTACAGACCACGAAAACGCCCATGTGAAATGACGATGGGATAGTTTTTCAATGAACAGATGATGTCTTTTTTAATGAAAACGAGGATGTTAATGACGTGAAATTACCATAGTGCTTTTTCAAATAGATTCCTAAAGACTATTATTTCAGAACGTCTGTCTGTCTGTCTGTGACGGTCACGTCCGGCGGTCACGTTTTTCGCATTTTCATTATATTTCGCTTCAAAATCGCGCTATCCTCCCAGATCCTTTTGCATATGATAACCGACCAGAATACCTTTCAAATTTTACAAAATTTAATTAACGAAATCCATAGCCAAGTGGGTTACGAGCCAAACTTTGAATCCAAGATCCCCAGGTTCGACCCCCGCCGCGGGCAAACCTTTTGCCGCATTTTTCGCAAGTGCCAGAAACCGTTCTAACACGTTTTTGAGTACCGTGAAACACGTTTTCACCTGTTTTGCCGAGTTTTAACTTGAAAAATCGAAATTTTCGAACTTTCTCCAAACGCACCGATGAGTGTCGGGGATCACAGGAAATGTATTTTGCTATGTCAGAAACGTGTTTGAACGTGTTCTAACACGTTCTAACGTGAAAAAACGAAAATTTCGAAAAGTTCCAAAATGATTCAGAGAGCGTAGGGGATCACAGGAAAAGTGTTTTGCGATGTCAGAAACGTGTCTGAACGTGTTCTAACACGTTCTAACGTGAAAAATCGAAAATTTCAAAAAGTTCCAAAATGGTTCAGAGAGCGTAGGGGATCACAGGAAAAGTGTTTTGCGATGTCAGAAACGTGTCTGAACGTGAAAAAACGTGAAAAATCGAAAATTTCAAAAAGTTCCAAAATGATTCAGAGAGCGTAGGGGATCATAGAAAACGTTTCCGAAATTGCTCTAAAAGTTCTGAACGCACTGTATCCTGCGTTTCCGTTGTGAAAGGCTCGTGAGGCTGAGAGCGATCGAAAAAAAAAACTTTTTCGATCGCTCTCATCCTCACGAGCCTTTTGCAACGGAATAAGCCAGTACTCTTTGTAGCGATTAACACTCCCCAACAAGTCGAGCTTCAATGTCACCTGGGGCCGGCTATCGAGCTCCCGCTGGACCGAACTTGGAGCCGGCTATCGAGCTTCCCCTGGACCGAACTTGGAGCCTGCTAAAAACCCCTGGACCGAACTTGGAGCCTGCTACCGAGCTTCCCCTGGACCGAACCTTCGGCCGGCTGCAAAGCTCCCCCTGGACCGATCTTGGAGCCGGCTACCGAGCTCCCCCTGGACCGAATTTGGAGCCGGCTACAGAGCTCCCCCCTGGACCGAGCCTGGAGTCGGCTGCAAAGCTCCCCCTGGACCGAACTGTGCCCTGCAACTGAACGCCCCCCTGAACCATACTTTGGAAACGTAGTGCGCACCTACCATAACGTAGTTTAACCTCAACACACCCTGCTAGTTTTAACAGTTTAATGCCTAAATGAAATATACAAAATACACGAAAAACTGGCCCGCTTACCTCGATCATTGCTCGGAGACATTGCACTGGGCGCACTACTATGTGCACTGATTGATCAGTTTGTGTTCTTCTTATCTCTTGTTATAAGAGATTACGTTATCACTCTTCCCTTTCATGCTCATTGATTGAGCGGCGCTGATCCCTCTCACTTGATTACACACCTACAGAAAGGGGTCAGAAGTGAGAGAAAGTTGGAAAATGAGAGGGCCCATCTCTATTTTTCACGCTCTCTAACTCTAACCCTTTCCGGAAAATTGGCAGATCTTTGTAAGAACCTGGGCGATTGTGGATAGGGACCGCAAGGTGGTCTGCCGATTTTATGCAATGAAGTTGAAAGTGTATCCATATTAGCCGCTGAGGTGTCAATAACATCATACTTTTTGCCGTTTGTCGATATCTTGTCTCTGGGCCGAGATACAGCTCGAAAACCACGCGCGCGGGTCATAACGGGAGAGGGTCAAAAGGTGGGCGCTCTCACTCGGTGGGCGGAGTTTGCGTCTATGATGAGAGAATGCGGAGATAGTATCTGATCATCAAGCGAATGTGAGAGCTAGTGTCCGTTGCCTTCTTGGTGCAGTGGTAGAGTGATTGCATAGCTATCCAAAGGTCGTTAGTTCGAATCCCATCCTTTGCGGATCTTTTGCTCACAACCCAAAATATTGCCATTTAAGCCGCTAAACACCGTAAGTCGTCATGCCAAAGCACATTCTCGGAAAATAATAATACTAAAATCTTCTAAACAGGAGCACAATTGCGCGGGGCAATTAAATTTGATTTAGTTTTGTCTAAGTTAATCAGAATAATTCTCCCCACGAATTGCGAGATGCGCAACTATGTGCCTTTACTGGAAGTGATTGAATCACCTATTCCCGCTTACGTTTATCGATTTTTGACCTACTTAATCACTACAGAGCATGGTGCGCATGGCATATGTTGTAGCCCATCACAAGAGCTCTCGAATAAGCCCGAGCACAAGGTTTTTAGTGAAGAATGAAATTTTGTGCTACTCATCCGCTGTTTCTTGCCCCTTCAATTAGTCACGAGTGGGCGGAGCTTATCTTCCCTAATTGTGGAACTAGATATACTAAAAACATTGGAGATGCGACAACAGCTATGCTAGCGAACTTCTATTACATTTGAAAATTACAATAAATTTGACTACCTAAATGCGCACCTATTACGAGAGAAATTACTACTTAACCTAAAACGACAAGCCCTGTCTGTCTGTGAGTGAGTGAGTGAGTGAGTGAGTGAGTCCGTCCCGTCCGAAACTACGGTAACAATTGCGCTGGGGCGACCAAACGTCCTTGGGTCAGATACATGCTATTTGTCAAAAACATGAAAATCAATAAATCAATAATCAATAAATTAATCAATACTACCGTAACCTACAGTACCCCTCAAAAAGTTCGCTGGGGCAACCACACTTCCTTGGGTCAGATACATGATTTTTGCCAAAAACACGAAAATCAATAAATCAATAGTCAATAAATCAATCAATACTACCGTAATCTACAGTAACCTCAAAAAAGTTCGTTGGGGCAACCACACTTCCTTGGGTCAGATACATGATTTTTGTCAAAAACACGAAAATCAATAAATCAATAAATACTACCGTAACCTACAGTACCCTCCGATGAGTTCGGTGGGTCAGACCGCAGGTCAGATTCATGATTTTTCTCAAAAACATGAAAATCGATAAATCAATCAAAACTACCGTAACCTACAGTATCCTAAGATGACTTCGGTGGGTCAGACCGCAGGTCAAATTCATGATTTTTGTCAAAAACACGAAAATCAATAAATCAATAAATACTACCGTAACCTACAGTACCCTCCGATGAGTTCGGTGGGTCAGACCGCAGGTCAGATTCATGATTTTTCTCAAAAACATGAAAATCGATAAATCAATCAAAACTACCGTAACCTACAGTATCCTAAGATGACTTCGGTGGGTCAGACCGCAGGTCAAATTCATGATTTTTCTCAAAAACATGAAAATCGATAAATCAATCAAAACTACCGTAACCTACAGTACCCTCCGATGAGTTCGGTGGGTCAGACCGCAGGTCAGATTCATGATTTTTCTCAAAAACATGAAAATCGATAAATCAATCAAAACTACCGTAACCTACAGTATCCTCCGATGAGTTCGGTGGGTCAGACCGCAGGTCAGATTCATGATTTTTCTCAAAAACATGAAAATCGATAAATCAATCAAAACTACCGTAACCTACAGTACCCTCCGATGAGTTCGGTGGGTCAGACCGCAGGTCAGATTCATGATTTTTCTCAAAAACATGAAAATCGATAAATCAATCAAAACTACCGTAACCTACAGTATCCTCCGATGAGTTCGGTGGGTCAGACCGCAGGTCAGATTCATGATTTTTCTCAAAAACATGAAAATCGATAAATCAATCAAAACTACCGTAACCTACAGTACCCTCCGATGAGTTCGGTGGGTCAGACCGCAGGTCAGATTCATGATTTTTCTCAAAAACATGAAAATCGATAAATCAATCAAAACTACCGTAACCTACAGTACCCTCCGATGAGTTCGGTGGGTCAGACCGCAGGTCAGATTCATGATTTTTCTCAAAAACATGAAAATCGATAAATCAATCAAACCTACCGTAACCTACAGTATCCTCCGATGAGTTCGGTGGGTCAGACCGCAGGTCAGATTCATGATTTTTGTCAAAAACACGAAAATCAATAAATCAATAAATACTACCGTAACCTACAGTACCCTCCGATGAGTTCGGTGGGTCAGACCGCAGGTCAGATTCATGATTTTTCTCAAAAACATGAAAATCGATAAATCAATCAAAACTACCGTAACCTACAGTATCCTAAGATGAGTTCGGTGGGTCAGACCGCAGGTCAGATTCATGATTTTTCTCAAAAACATGAAAATCGATAAATCAATCAAAACTACCGTAACCTACAGTACCCTCCGATGAGTTCGGTGGGTCAGACCGCAGGTCAGATTCATGATTTTTCTCAAAAACATGAAAATCGATAAATCAATCAAAACTACCGTAACCTACAGTATCCTCCGATGAGTTCGGTGGGTCAGACCGCAGGTCAGATTCATGATTTTTCTCAAAAACATGAAAATCGATAAATCAATCAAAACTACCGTAACCTACAGTACCCTCCGATGAGTTCGGTGGGTCAGACCGCAGGTCAGATTCATGATTTTTCTCAAAAACATGAAAATCGATAAATCAATAAAAAACTACCGTAACCTACAGTACCCTCCGATGAGTTCGGTGGGTCAGACCGCAGGTCAGATTCGTGATTTTTCTCAAAAACATGAAAATCGATAAATCAATAAATACTACCGTAACCTACAGTACCCTCCGATGAGTTCGGTGGGTCAGACCGCAGGTCAGATTCATGATTTTTCTCAAAAACATGAAAATCGATAAATCAATAAATACTACCGTAACCTACAGTAAAAAGTTCGCTGGGGCAACTACACTTCCTTGGGTCAGATACATGATTTTTGTCAAAAACACGAAAATCAATAAATCAATAAGTGCTACCGTAACCTACAGTAAAAAATTCGCTGGGGTAACCAAACTTCCTTGGGTCAGGTAAAAAGTTGCCACTACGCCACGAAGTGGCGTAGTGGCAACTTTTTGGACCGAACTGTACCCGGCGACTGAAGTACCCTTGGACCGAACTGTACCCGGCGACGGAAGTCCCCCTGGACCGAACTGTACCCGGCGACTGAAGTCCCCCTGGACCGTACTTTGAAAACGTAGTGCGCTTAACCTCCACGCACCCCGCTAGTTGGCAAACAAACATCGCCGAAAAATTTCCGTATTTTCCCTGACAAGTTTGCGTTTCACCGCTTACTCTTCAACCGTGCGCAGCCAGCATCATCGATAAGCTGCCACGCTCTTTTTGTAAAAAATGATAATTATAATTTTTTTAAAAGTCGGCCATGATCAAGATCAAAGGAGAGATTCTCTGGCCCCTCTTTCGCAAGCGCAATCCAAAACCTGCCCACTCTCTGGCAGTGTCGAACGATATGCACGAGCACATCATTCGAAACAGGGTCACCGAGAGCGAGTTAGAGAAAGAGAGAGATGGCGAGAGAGCGCGCTAAACGAGAGCTCTGGTATTTTTTTCCTAGCTGGATCCTTGTCTGATTCCAGGCTGGAAATATACCGGGATCCAGGCTGGAATCTTCCCATTCCTTACCGGGATCCAGGCTGGAAATCGCGCGATACCGGGATCCAGGCTGGAAATTATACCGGGATCCTACCTGGAAACGTCTCCAGGCTGGATCCCTGTCTGACTCCAGGCTGGAAAGGCAGATCATGCCGGGATCCAGCCTGGAAATAAATACCAGAGAGGGTCAGACAGCGAAAGATGTTCTTGGCATGGAGTGAACTGGATGCTGTGCAAGAGAACGGCGTGCTGAGAAGGCGCGCCTCGGAATCTCTCGGAAATATTGCGGTACTTTCCCGTCTTATTCGCGTTTCACCACTTCCTCTTCCCTATTTGGGAGAAGGTGATGGGCGTCGCACAAACGACCAATTCAAAAATCCCGAAACGGCACTCTCAACAGGACAATTCCATTTCTTAATTCATAATGTGTATGAGCGCAGAGTATAGAAATATATATTTTAGAAAATATCATACAACTAGCGGGGTTGTATTGAGGTTAAGAGACGTGATCGGTAAGACTCGACCATATTCGACCCTGCCCGGACACGTTGAGCTAGCAATGATAACTGGGGGTCCATACTCGAGTGGGTGGAAGGTGTTTTGCCCGCATTGCACAAAACACCACTTATTTCTTATTGCCGGCACCGGCCTAGGAGAAATATGGATTTGAGTGAAAAATGGTCGAAAAATCAAAATTTCTTAACTTGTAAAGATAGGCTCAAATATTTATTTGCGTTAACTTAGGGGTGCCCAGACATTATAAAACTGCTATTCAGATCGAAATCCGGCCCATTCCGAAATGCATTTTTTGACTCAAAATTTTGATTTTTAATGAAAAGTAACCATTTTTGGAATTTTTCATTAAAATGACTATGCACACATAGCACCACAATTGATTATGTATGCCATCCGCCTATAATTGGGAAGTTCCTGAAATGAATATTTGAGAAATAATTTTTCAAAGTTCAGTACCCCACAATTGGAAAACGAGTTTTCGGCCTGTTGAGTCATTCAATTTGAAAAAAAAATTCTCCAAAATATTCATTGCAGGAAGTTTCCGACTATTGCCGATTTAGATATACAAGACAGTGTAGTAAAGTGTGTACATAGATATCTCTCTGAGAAATTTAGGAAAAGGACAATTTTCTACAAAGAATCAGGCAAAACTCGTTTTCCAATTGTGGGGTACTGAACTTTGAAAAATTATTTCTCAAATATTCATTTCAGGAACTTCCCAATTATTGGCGGATGGCATACATAATCAATTGTGGTGCTATGTGTGCATAGTCATTTTAATGAAAAATTCCAAAAATGGTTACTTTTCATTAAAAAATCAAAATTTTGAGTCAAAAAATGCATTTCGGAATGGGCCGGATTTCGATCTGAATAGCAGTTTTATAATGTCTGGGCACCCCTAAGTTAACGCAAATAAATATTTGAGCCTATCTTTACAAGTTAAGAAATTTTGATTTTTCGACCATTTTTCACTCAAATCCATATTTCTCCTAGGCCGGTGCCGGCAATAAGAAATAAGTGGTGTTTTGTGCAATGCGGGCAAAACACCTTCCACCCACTCGAGTATGGACCCCCAGTTATCATTGCTAGCTCAACGTGTCCGGGGGGTGGTCGAATCTTACCGATCCCCTTAAATGCACTACGCTCTATGCGTACACTACGCTCTATGCATAGTTCTGAGTGCGGGTTCGGTCCAGGGGGAGTTCGATAGGTGGCTCCAGGTACGGTCCAGGGGTAGTTCGATAGGTGGCTCCAGGTACGGTCCAGGGGACGCCCTGTAGCCGGCTCCAGGTTCGGTCCAAGGGGAGCTCGGAAGCCGGCTCCGGGCGTTAAAGCTCGCAGTATGCTAGGGAATGTTAATCGCTGCCAAGAGTACTGGCTTATTCCGTTGTGAAAGGCTCGTGAAAAAAGTTGCCACTACGCCACTTCGTGGCTCCGTGGCAACTTTTTTCGACCGCTCTCTGCCTCACGAGCCTTTCACAACTACGCCACTTCGTGGCTCCGTGGCAACTTTTTTCGACCGCTCTCTGCCTCACGAGCCTTTCACAACGGAAACTACGCCACTTCGTGGCTCCGTGGCAACTTTTTTCGACCGCTCTCTGCCTCACGAGCCTTTCACAACGGAAACGCAGGATACAGTGCGTTCAGAACTTTTAGAACACTTTCAGAGATGTTCCCTACGCCCTCTGAATCTTTTTGGAACTTTTCAAAATTTTCAATTTTTCACGTTAAAACATGTTAGAACACGTTCTGACACGTCTCTGACATCGCAAAACACTTTTCCTGTGATCCCCGACACTCACCGATGCTTTTGGAGAAAGTTCGAAAATTTCGATTTTTCACGTTAAAACGAAGAAAACGTGTTTTACGGAACTCAAAAACGTGTTAGAACGGATTCTGACACTCGCGAAAAATGCGGCAAAAGGTTTGCCCGCGGCGGGGGTCGAACCTGCGTCGGTCGGATTGCTAGTCCAGCACGTAACCCACTTGGCCATGGATTTGGTGATTTAAATTTTGTAAAATTTTAAAGCAATTCTGGTCTATTATCATATGCAAAAGGTTCTGAGAAGATTGCGTGATTTTGAAGCGATATATAAGGAAAATGAGAAAAAAATCTGGACGGACATCTGGACAAAAAAAAACGAACAGACAGACAGACAGACGTTAGCATTTTCTAATATATAGTAAAAAAACATTGAAGTCAGGCTGTCACTTTTGCGTCACACTAACAAATTGTAAGCAATGCATTTCGCAACTTGTTATGGTTTGCAGGACAGATGGTCGTCCGATGGTGAACGATGAAAGTTGTCTCCAAATCCAGCACAGTACGCTATCATGCGGTGAAGTACTGTACCATACGCTGGCACACGGTAGAGTACAGTAGCATACGGAGGCATACGGTGAGTACGGTGGCACACGGTAGAGAACAGTAGCATACGGTAGAGTACAGTAGCATACGGTAGAGTTCGGTGGTACACGGTAGAGTACAGTAGCATACGGTAGAGTACGGTGGCATACGGAAGAGTTCGGTGGTACACGGTAGAGTACAGTAGCATACGGTAGAGTACGGTGGCATACGGTAGAGTACCGTAAAGTGCGGTTGCATAAGGTATAATACGGTAGGACACGGTGGGGTACGGTGGAATACGGTAGAGTACGGTATCATAGTGTAGATTAGGGTAGCATTCAGTTGAGTACGGTAGCATACGGTGAGTACGGTACGATCGAGTAGTGAGAAGTAAATATAAATCGCTTGTTTGAGATGCGTATGTAAAAAACAAACAGAAAAGAATAGCAAATCAGAGAGTTGCACAGATTGAAGTGAGAGCGGTGACACAGCAAATCACCTGGCAATGCTCGAAATCGTCCAAGTGATTACGAAGCTCTCAATAATTGGTCTGTAGAGATCCTTGTAGATATGAGGCCGGTTGCCTAAGAGTCGAACAATCGTGTACAGGGGTCCGGACATCGATTTTCTAGAAAACAATGGAGCTAAGGTAATCGAATGTGCTGATCATGATGGTATACTTCATTTTGCATGAAATGATACGGTAGCCCCAGGCTACAAATTTGCATTTTATCGATTTTTCCGATTTTCTCAGAAACCGATGTTTCGATTCCCTTCAAACTTGGGCAGGCACTAAGTATATCAGCTCTCGACATGATCGCACAAAAATTACATGAATATGCAAATGTGTTCATGAGATAATCAACATCTCATGCAGCACTGAATTCCGACTCACAAGCGCCCATCATATCACAGTTTGGCAGAGCCAAACGCGAATAACTTTGTTCAAACTGATCGGCTGAACATGCGGTTTGCGGGGCTCTTATCTGGAAACCGATTACCATAGCCAGACAGTGAGAACTCAGTTGACCAAAAGTTCGTGGGACACCACCTTTAAGAAATAGTCTGGAATTCAATTGCCCTCTCACTCTCCGTTATCTCTCTCACCACCCTCACTGTCTAAGTTCCTTTCTTCTGCTTATTCTAATTCCGAAATTAGTTCCAAGAAGAGCTCCCCAGATTTCACTCGCTTCTCACCGACCCATTCCCCGCTCTTCATCTCCTTCCGAGTGGTCGATGGCTCTTCTTCTCCTATTCCTCTTTATCCGCTCTTCCGCTGCTCCTCATGAGGAAACGCTCACGGTATATTTTCCTAATTTAATTAACCAATTAGAGATGATAATTAGCAATGATGGGCTAATTACAGGACCTGGCTCGAAGCTTGTTTTCGGAAGACTTGTTCCTCGCTCATCTGAGGAGTCCACTGGTCAATGACTCGATCAGTCCCTGCGATAACTTCTACCGGCGGGTCTGCCCGAGAGACATGCCTAAACAGGCCGAAATATGGAAAAAGGTGAGCTTCTAAATGCCAAGAGTTTAACATTTCAGCACACTTTTTTGTGTACAGCTGCCCAAGTCTCTTTGACATTGTGTGACTATAGTTCGAGTTTTCAAGTTTTCAGGTCGAGAATCAAGTGAAGTCCATATTGCACGTACAGGAGCTCTTGCAGCCAAATCCCGAGCGATTTATCGTGGAGGTTTCTTGTTTCACGCCATTTTAAAATCTCCAACGTAGTGTTGCAATGAACCGGTCTACAGTAAACCTATTATCTCTATTACAGTAAAGATCTTACTGATATCTTGTAAATTCCTTGTCGTCAGGGCTAATAATTCACACAAATTTCAATTGATATTTGGCCAAAATAGATCTACCGTATGGTAGATGTTAGATTTCGAAAAGATATAAGATATGTATTTAGCTTTAAAAAGTGAATCTGAAATTTCTAAAAAAATGACGAAATTTTCAGCGGATGCGGGCAACAGCACTGAGCGATCGAACGGACTACACCAATATAGCCGCGTTGACGCACGCCTTGAGCAAAGTGTCAGTTCTTTGGACTATCTATGGTGTTTCCCCCAGTGGTATCACAGTGGTATCCGCAGGGATACCAGTGGGGGAAGCCGTCGGAGCCTTTGACCTTTCTTCGAATGGGAGGGGTACTGTGATACTAATGGGGGAAAATACCAGAGATAGTCTATTGAGCAGGAAAGTATCGGCTAACGCACTGCATAATAATTATTGTTTATTGAGATTTGTATTTCATTCCAGACGGCCTGATAATCTCGTCAAGTATCTCGTCGTGACCTCCTACAGAGACTTGTCGAAAGTTATGATTAGCGACGCTGTCATGAGGTAATATTTTGCTAAGTATTTTGTAATGTTGTTTTTGCCTACCACTATTGAGTATGGATCCGGCTACCGTGCCCCCCCCCTGGGCCAAACCTATAGCCGGCTATCGAGTTCCCCCAAGACCGACCTGGAACATCCTATCGAGCTTCCCCTGGACTGTACTCGAAACTGTGCATAGAGCGTAGTGTATTTAACCTAAATACATCCCGGGTAGTTTATACCAAAACTACGTAACGCATAAATTGAAATGGGATGAAAAAAATATCCCGATACGCAGCTTATAGAAAAAGGCTGATGAGAGGTTAAGAGCGTTGTGGCAGTTCTTCTTATAGTAATAATATTTTATCTACGCCTGAGGTGCAATATAAACACATTTTTAAAGGAATTTCCCCGTATATGTACAACGTGTTACGTTTTATATGACAACTGCCGCCGAGCCAATCTATCAGAGGCTGATGAAGAAGGAGAATACTACAGTGAGTGACCAGAGATATGGGAAGCCTACTGCTGAAGCCAGGAACTCCTCCCCCGTTCCGAGTGGTGTTCCGCTTTCCGACTGATCACCGCTAGTGTTGAATATTGTTTTCTTATTCTTAAGATACCGTGTTCTTATAATATTTTCTCATTCTTTTAAGACAAAGGGCATTCACCACTAACTTTAACAACATAACACAATTAATAGGGAGTTCTTTGAAATGGTTTCATTTATACAAATACATTAAGGATGTTTTGGAAAGCCTTTCAACCATGGTTTCTGCTCTCATGAAAAAGCAGGCGCAAGAGGCAAAAGAAGAAAACAATAAAGATCCAATGGTACGCCCCATTTCTGGAAGCAAAACAGTAGTTTCATTTGAAGGATCTAATTCGGGTGAATTTTGAGAACGTGCTTAGAGTAGATACTGCCATTACAGATCTAATGAAAAGGTACGATATTTCTTAAAAAATCTTATTAAATTTTTGTACGTATTCTTCAGACTCGGAAATAGCAATGAAAAAGCCGTGCACCGTATAGAATCAATAATTACGAGTATTGTGGATGGGTATGATAGTGCACTAAAGCACGCCAAACAATGGAACCAACACGAAGATCGATTCGGCTACACAAAAGGGAATATTCTCGCGACGTACCTACGAAATATTTCATTTGCGGTCACTCACTACATAAAAATGACCATGAATAATAGTACTTTAGATTCCTTATTCAGACAAGTTCTCAATCGCCGCTAGCGTCAAAAAGAGTTTGCTGAAACAATTTGAAGCGCTTTTCGAACAGATCTTCAACGAACTGTGAGCTGAAGACAATTAAACTAATTTGATTTTCTATATACAGCTCCGATATGGCTCATATGCCACTCATGCGTGTTATGTACGCAAACAACGCAGCAATTGCGACATTGATTGTGAATAATATGAAGTATGTTAAAAAAGTCTTATAAATTAAAAAAAAGGATCCTAAATACAATATAAAAGTATTTAAAAAAATTTTGTTTCATCTTAAAGATTTTTTATCGCTACTACTATTTAATGGATGAATAAACACCTTCATCATCTCCATACCTTAAGGCCACGAGTATTTTTCCAGCACACTGATTCCCGTGCGCACGGTATCGAATCCTCAAAAATATGACGCGTTCGCAAGTGAGGAAATTCCTGGTTTCCGACCTGCGGCAGTGCTCGTAAATCAAATATTGTCGATGCAAGCCGCGTACGCTGCCCACACTGCCAGCTTGGTCAGTGCACTACATCTTCTGTACATTATCTTATTACATTAGATGGACTAAAACCCGGCGCGAACTGTCTGCACCTTTCATCTTCCATGCTCTCTTGCCCCGTCATTTATGCAGTTTATCAACGGATCAACGTTTTTAAATATGTTGTAAATTTTAAATGGGTATACCTCGATTGGAATTTTTTCCCACGTACGACGTCTAACTGAAAACTATCTAGATTGAGTAATATTCGTAAATACATAGATCAAACCGAGCTAGGATGATGCGTGGACTGTCTCGAATTGTATTATGCAAGCAATATTCGCTACACGAGTGAAAATGAGGGCACATACAGATAAAAAACTAACTTATGCATTCCTGTGCAGTTTGGTTTCACCGGCTACTACTTTGCACACGAACTCTATCACATGATAACCTATGCGCACAAGGACCTCGTCGAGGACGACTTGTAATCCGAGTTCCATTTAGTAAATCAACAAAATATACTCAATTCAGTGAGCATAGAAATGCTGAGAACTGCGTCAACTCGTATATGGGAGAGGTGTGCAATCGCTTCACCGAGGTATGCCAATGAAATGGAATTAAGTTACAACATATATTCATTTTTTCCAGTCATGTCCCTACAAATTCTCACTACTTGAAATGTATTGCTTATACTATGGCTTTTTGGGTTTGAAATGATGAGACGATTTCGTACCACATACCCCTTACCAGAGGCAAAATATACAAATAAATAATAGACTTTATGCTTTCATGGTCCCATATAAATTGCGAGTCTGTGTGCGACGACAATAGAAAACGATACACAGTTCGGAAAATAGTTTGGCATACCTCTCGCAAAAAGCAAGTTAAATGTGCAGCTCGTTTGCCCCATCTAGCGTGGTAGTTTGCTACTGTAAAATCGCCTGACATGGAACACCTTTAACTTTTACCTTTTAAATTAAATGTGAATATCTTAAAGGTGGTGTCCCACCAACTTTCGGTCAACTGAGTTCTCATTGTCGGGTTGCGGTAATTGGTTTCCCTATTTTTTGACCCCCGCAAACCGCATGTTCAGCCGATAAGTTTGAACAAAGTTATTCGCGTTTGGCTCTGTGCCAAACTGACCCTGAATGCAGGAATTCAAAAATGATAGGGAGGGATAAGGGGAACGAGGAGAAGCGACAGGGGAGATGAGGAATGAGAGAGCAGGATATTCGTGAAACTCCTTATTTAAATCAATGTCAGGTTGCCTGCTCCACCGTATTCACCGTGGGCGAAGACACGGCCGACGTTTACGGCGCGCAAATCGCCTATCGCGCGCTCATCAAAACTATCGGCGCCGAAAATCTCGACGTCAGCCGTACTTTTAATTGGCTAATTAGCCAGCCTTTGAATTTGCTAATTAAATAGTAAGACGAGATTAATAATCGATAATGTTGCAGAAAATTGTCTCCGCAGATGTCCAAATGACGCATCGCGAACTGTTCTTCAACACGATCGCTGTGGGATTTTGCAACGCGGATCCAGGGTACAAATTTTTAAAAAAAGCATACCACAAATGATTCAAAAGTTTTGCTTCCCACGATGTTCGAGGTTTCATTTTTGCTATCAGTAGTTGGTGAAAAAAAAACAAATCGGCGCGTTTTTTTCACTTATCTCTCTGCCTTTCTCTTGCTTCTCCACCAAAATCCCAACTCCCACCGCGAATCCCTTCTATGACAATGTGAGATACTGTAAGGAATCGGGTATTTTTGACAGTTTGTGACTCATAACTAACAAAAATGTAAACGTGAGATTTTCGAGGCTCTCACCGGGTCATCAGCGCCCCACAGGGAGAGATTAGTTGACAAAATATTCTTCGAAAATAACAAAATTCATTGGTTATTCTGGGTAATAAAGTGCCGGTGCGTGTGCCTCCACTAATGAATTGTCATCTTTCTTATTTGCCCTTGATAATTTTCACCCGAATTTCTGATTAAACTCCATATTGTTTTCCAAACTAAAACTTAACTGAAATAACACTATTTGGGTAATTGTTTTACCTTAAAGTAAATTTCCGGAGGGGGGTAGCATTTGAGCAACGAGCCATAACTCACCAAGGAGTGAGCCTAGCGCTATGGGAGTGGTACCATTGTGACCAGCATCAGAAAAAAATATATTTCGTAATTAATTAATTAATTAGCATAATTAAAGGGATACGGCATCGAAAAATAAGTTATTTTTATTTTAAAAATCAGAAAATTCTAAGAATAACTGTGAAAACCGCATATTTTTACGATTTTTTATAAATTAATTATGAATTTTCAAAGATGGTAAAATTTAGGTATACGGTAGCTCTCGCATCCGCGGACTTACGCTGTTTAGCGGCTGTAGAATTTCAAGAGATGATGCCGTAATATTTTTGCGTTTTTTACTACTGATTCGTCTTCACAGATACTCGCAACTGTCTAATCAGTTGCAAAAACACTTATTTTTACTTTGCTAAGGCCTTTTTTAAACTTTTGCAGCCGCTAAACAGCGTAAGTTTTGAGGATGCAGGAGCTACAGTACCTTTGAAACACATTTTTTTGAAAATTCATAATTAATTTCAAAAAAATCGTAAAAATATGCGGTTTTCACAGTTATTCTTAGAATTTTCAGCTCTTTTGAATAAAAATAAAATTAAAAGAATATAAAATTATGATTTTTTGGCTGCAAACTCCCTTTAATGAGATATTAATTAATTAATTAATTAATTATGAAATCTCAATTACCTGATGCTGATCACAATGGTACCACTCCCATAGCTCTAGGCTCACTCCTAGCTGAGTTATTACCCGTTGCTCAAATGTCGGTTGCTCAAATGTCACCCCCCCCCCAAATTTCCATGCGGCTCTCAGTGGGACTATGCTGAAGAGGACGTGCACAACGGCGTTCACTACCGTATGAACGGCGTCCTCGGACAACTGCCCGACTTCAAGCACACTTTCGGTTGTTACGATGACGATTTGATGACGTTCCCAGAGGTTTGTCTAGAAGTTGGATGAGACATACACAGAGAGAAAACATACTAGGAATACGACATCAAGTTGGCACGCCTACTAATATATAAGTAGAGCCTACTAAGGCCCTACTTATATATTAGTAGGCCTTACTTATATATTAGTAGGCGTGCCAACTTGATGTCGTATTCCTGGTATGTTTTCTCTGTGTGTATATTCGCCATACGCAGCATACAACGCAATATTTTACATGTTTAGCGTTCCTTTGCATGTTGGTTCTTGAGGGTTGCACCTTTTTTAGATGAGAGAACTTGAAATGTTGTAGTAGTGAGGAGAATAGTAAATTTTGAAACGTTGTTTTTCGGCTGATCAGGTTAATTAATGTTGTTTGTAAAAGAGAGTCCATTACGACTAGAGTTTTAAAAACGAGTCCGGACCTCTTCATTTCGCACAATCTCTCATCGACAGACCGGTGTAGAGAGTGTATGAAATGAAGAGATTCGGACTCCTTTTTAAAACTCTAATTACGACTGCTTTACAACTTTGCTGTGTTTATCGCACATATTAAGTTACGTCCAGCAGTAAAAACCAATTCCAACGATTCTCAAGTCTCTTGCATCTGGCTGTGCATTTAATTGAATTTCAAGTTTGAAAATTAAAAAAAAAAATTTCCAGACTTCAATGTGTCCTGCGTTCTCAGAGAAGCTCTCATAAAATACAAGCAAAATTTCACGAAGTTTTTACATGTCCCTATTCGGACAATAATCGATAAAGTGATTCAAGAACTTTTCTGCGAAGTGTACACAATGTTATTGCAATTCCAAAACCTACCGTCAAAACGGAAGAAACTGCAGCGAATCAGGGATTTTCCGGGGAGGAATCCGGACAGTTTGAAAAATCGCTGGTCCTCTACGAAACGTACCAAATTTTGGAGTTCTCCCTAGCAAGTTTACACGTTCAATCCTTGATTGAGAAAATTCGAGAAAAATACACTTAAATGAGAAAAATAGACTTGAATACCCACTGAGCTGCACCGCTCAATACTGTTCGCCTTCAGAATCAAAGTTTTTTTCGTATGTTTACCATCGCTCTTCTCCCAATTATTAATACAGATAGTTATAATTCTTTATTAAAAAATTAAGTGAGTGGTAATTACTGCGATTTCTGAAATTGAATTTTGAAAATCTTTGCGCTGTTCCCCTTTGGCACTATCTCTCCCTATTACCGTATCTTTTAGCGTCTGTTTACACACTAGAAATAATACATGAAAGGCTGGGCGAGAACAGCGAGATAGCGTGCAGAACGAGAGGGTCAGACAGTTACAGACATTTCTGGCGTTCTTCGAGCGATCCACTCTAACGAAACAGTGTGTGATAATAAGAGAGCAGACAGCGTTGAACGCCTGCCGTACCCACTCTCTACCATGCCCTCCGGCTGAGTTTCACCACGAATTAGAGGGGGCGGAGTCTCAAACTTCCATCAAGGTCCTATAAAAGCTGTTCAACTCCCCACAGAATCACTCACCTTCTCATTTTCTCTTCCCAATCAAGATGACCTCTCCTCGTATGATCAAGCTAACCTCCAATGATGACAAAACCTTCGAAGTGGAGCGTGACGTCATCAAGCAGTCCGTCACCGTCAACACTCTCATTACTGTAAGTATCCTACCGTAGTTATAGAGTAGTCCATCATACAGTATCCCTTATCATACTCCTCTAATCTCTATTTCCCTTCAGGACCTCAACATGGACGATGAGGATGTCAGTGTAGAGAATCAAATGGCCATTCCTCTTCCCAATGTTGACGCTGCTACTCTGGAGATGGTTATTACGTGGTGCAAACAGCATAGAGAAGACCCTCCCCGTAATGAAGAAGAGGAGGAGAAGAAAGAGAAGAGAACGGATGACATTCCCGAGTGGGATAAGACGTTCCTCGATGTGAGTAAATGGGGTACTGTAGAAATCACGTTGAGACGCCAAGCGATACTGTAGAGTCAATGGGGTTTCTATACTGTGCGGTACTGTAAAACCATTGCACAAAATGAATTTTCAATGAATATTCTACCCTCAGGTGGAGCAGTCGGTGCTTTTTGCGCTCATTCTCGCTGCCAACTACATGGACATCAAGGGGCTTCTCGACAATTGCTGCAAGACTGTCGCCAATATGATCAAGGTAATTTGGTGATATTTTTGAATCTACTATTCGTGAAAATAATGATTTTTCTAGAGTTTGTCAGCTTTCTAAAGTTTTGTGAAACATACCTCATTTGCAGGGAAAGACCCCCGATGAAATTCGCAAGCATTTCAACATCAAGAACGATTTTACTCCCGAGGAAGAGGAACAAATCAGAAAGGAGAATGCTTGGTGCGAGGACTAAAAAGTGGTCACTCACTGAAGTCGTCCCCTTAGAGATTGTATTTCAAATAGATTATGATTTTCCATGTCCTCGCACATCATTTGTTTTTGTTTTTATTCACGTTTTGCATTATTCTAAACGTCCAGAATGGGGTTAGAACATTTTTGACCTTTCAATTGCACACACTGTTTTACCCCTGATCCCTCCTGGAGGTTTCACATGATTCCAAACATACAGACCAGGGTTAGAGCGAGAGAGTGTGCAAAAGTGAGAGGGTCTCTCTCGACTCCGCTCTCTCACTCCAAAGACCTTTCTGTAAGGTTGACCGGCATGTGGAATGATGTGTTTCACTTGTAGAATCGTATGTTTTGTTGTCAGACACATCATTCCACAGGCCGGTCAACCTTACAGAAAGGGCTTTAGTGTTCGAGATTGACCCTCCCTTTATGGTCCCTTGTGTGGTTCAATGTGGTAGACAAGATGGGAGGGTAATCACGATGGGAATAGTTTATTATAATAGCATGAAGATGAACTGTGGGCTGGTTTCCTCCTTGTGCGTGTCCTGTATCTCGGAGATGACCGTGTTTGGGTCAGCCGAGAGGCAGAACAAGCAACTAGGAAGGAGGAAGGAAAGTGAGTAGAATGGATCTCAGCCGGTAGAAGAGGCTGGATTACAAAGCCCAGATAACGAGAGACAGTGGCATTACGAGAGACGATAGAGAAAGTGCGGGATATTGGGGCAACATTGTAGTGTGATAACACATATGAAACAATAGAAGAGAGAAAACAGATGATAAAGTGGCAATCTGGCAAATAATCAATAATCTAATACAATGAACTAAATCATCGTCACGGGGGACGAAAATGGTACTTCAGTCTGTTTCCCGTTCTCAGACAGTTAGAGAGCATGTGAAATCGAGAGGGACTCTCTCATTTTAGTACACTCTCTCGCCCTCACCCCTGTCTGTCGGTTTGGAATCATGTGCTGAGGTATGCTGAGTTCACTCTAGTCATTGCTCAGTGCTCTTTTAACCCTATGACATTTCTCGAATAAAGTGATGTGCGTTATCGATATCGGTCTTGTCACACTACAGGATTGAGATGGACGATTGATCAACAATTATTTTTATAATATTTTTTTATATTTTAATGGATCTCCTAGCTTTTTTATTTATTTATTTGATACTCCCGCGAAGGGTGTGACGGCAATTAAAGAAACGATGAAGAAAAAAAAGAGATATCTAAATATGAATGAATACGGATGGGGAAGGTGTGCTGAAGTACGATAGACGGCACACGATTCCTATCCTACGGAGAGGTCACTCTCTCACTCAATCCTCTTTCTGTTAGCATGACCGGCCTATGGAATGATGCAACGGGATATGGCAATTGTTAACTAGACACGATGGGACCACACTCAGAGAAAAATAACTATGCGAGTTAGTAAATAAATTACTTACGCTCTCCTCATTTCCCGTGCTCTCTATGCTAAAAAGTAAGTAATTCATTTGCAAACTCCAATGCTTTTTCTCTGAGTGCAGTCAAGATTCGATTATAATATTATAAAGATCGAAGTGAGGCTGACCATTTACTTCTTAATCCAAAACTGTCTTTCAACTGCTCAAACAAGATCGGATTTGTAGCGCGAAATGTGAGACCGCAGTTTCTTCTTTTCGCACACTCTCGTCGCCTGACGGATAGAGAGAGTGTGCGAAAATAAGAAATCCTTATCTCACATTTCGTAACAAGTTGCACAGCATCCAGTTGGCACCATGCCAAGAACGTCTCTCGTTGTCTGACACTCTCGTTTGGCGCGCTCTCTCGCTATCTCTCTCTTTCTCTAACTCGTTCTCGCCGACTCTGTCTTCGCCGACCACAGGCTTTCGTGTGAGAGAAATCGAGACGGACTCTCTCAATTTTGCACGCTCTCTCGCTCTAACCCTGGTCTGTAGGTTTGGAATAATGTGGACTCCTCTCGCTAGACACACACACAGGACCTACAATAGAGTGGTATTTCTTTATTTCTCGTTTCGGACTATTTTACCTTTTTATTGAATAAATTACTTGCATTTCGAATGATACACGATAATGGGATTTAGGAGGGCGAGGTCATTTTTTTCCAGTGGGGTGAGTGAAAGGTGAGAGGTCGAAATTTGACATGAACCGTGCTCCCTCAGCCATAGCTCCGAGAGGAAAGGGCGCAACAGTCCACTCAGGTTTAGGAACAAATAGGATGAAATGAAACATTCCAAGTCTCACGAGACATCTCAATTAACATGAGACTGTTCCATTTAACGAGATAATTGGATTTTTCATGTATCGAACATGTTGCATTAGGGAACTCTACTCTATTCCTCCATTCTCTCTTGCATCCTTGTTTTTTTCGCATGTCAGTCCCCCTCCTCTCCCCTCTGAATATCGATTCCCTGATAACCGAATGAGACAAATAAGGCTAATCAATGCTTTACATGATCATTACTCTCTCAAATGGCCTTCTATCTCCATTGTCCCCCCTCTTTCTTCTCCTCTATCTTGACCCCTCACTCTTCTCCTTCCCGGTATTTTTCATAAGTTCAAAAGCCTGCGTATTCTGTATTTGCATGATTTACCCACCCTTTTGTTCCTCCATTCTCTCTTGCACTCTTCTTTTTCTCTTCTCCTATCCTCTTTCCTCCCCTCACTCCACTCTTTTCCGCTCGTCACGAGTGGTCACCCGCCCCCGAAATGGCCAGCCGATCACAGGACGACACGGAACCAAAGAAGAAAGGATCCAATGAAGCGCTGGAACCCCGCGAGTGAGTCTGACCTACCGTACCCTACCGTATACCTAGCTTACCGAATTCACCTTACCGCTGGACCCGCGTGAGTGAGTCTGACCTACCGTACCCTACCGTATACCTATCCTACCGAATACACCTTACCGCTGGACTCGAGTGAGTGAGTGTGACCTACCGTACCCTACCGTATACCTATCCTACCGAATACACCTTACCGCTGGACCCGCGTGAGTGAGTCTGACCTACCGTACCCTGCCGTATACCTAGCTTACCGAATACACCTTACCGCTGGACCCGCGTGAGTGAGTGTGACCTACCGTACCCTACCGTATACCTAGCTTACCGAATACACCTTACCGCTGGACCCGCGTGAGTGAGTGTGACCTACCGTACCCTACCGTATACCTAGCTTACCGAATACACCTTACCGCTGGACCCGCGCGAGTGAGTCTGTACCCTGCCGTATACCTAGCTTACCGAATTCACCTTACCGCTGGACCCGCGCGAGTGAGTCTGTACCCTGCCGTATACCTAGCTTACCGAATACACCTTACCGCTGGACCCGCGCGAGTGAGTCTGACCTACCGTACCCTGCCGTATACCTAGCTTACCGAATACACCTTACCGCTGGACCCGCGTGAGTGAGTGTGACCTACCGTACCCTACCGTATACCTAGCTTACCGAATACACCTTACCGCTGGACCCGCGTGAGTGAGTCTGACCTACCGTACCCTGCCGAATACCTAGCTTACCGAATACACCTTACCGCTGGACCCGCGCGAGTGAGTTGACCTACCGTACCCTACCGTATACCTAGCTTACCGAATACACCTTACCGCTGGACCCGCGTGAGTGAGTCTGACCTACCGTACCCTGCCGTATACCTAGCTTACCGAATACACCTTACCGTTGGACCCGCGTGAGTGAGTCTGACCTACCGTACCCTGCCGTATACCTAGCTTACCGAATACACCTTACCGCTGGACCCGCGCGAGTGAGTCTGACCTACCGTACCGTGCCGTATACCTAGCTTACCGAATACACCTTACCGCTGGACCCGCGCGAGTGAGTCTGACCTACCGTACCCTGCCGTATACCTAGCTTACCGAATACACCTTACCGCGGGACCCGCGTGAGTGAGTCTGACCTACCGTACCCTGCCGTATACCTAGCTTACCGAATACACCTTACCGCGGGACCCGCGTGAGTGAGTCTGACCTACCGTACCCTGCCGTATACCTAGCTTACCGAATACACCTTACCGCTGGACCCGCGTGAGTGAGTCTGACCTACCGTACCCTGCCGTACACCTTACCGCTGGACCCGCGCGAGTGAGTCTGACCTACCGTACCCTGCCGAATACCTAGCTTACCGAATACACCTTACCGCTGGACCAGCGCGAGTGAGTTGACCTACCGTACCCTACCGTATACCTAGCTTACCGAATACACCTTACCGCTGGACCCGCGCGAGTGAGTCTGACCTACCGTACCCTACCGTATACCTAGCTTACCGAATACACCTTACCGCTGGACCCGCGCGAGTGAGTCTGACCTACCGTACCCTGCCGTATACCTAGCTTACCGAATACACCTTACCGCTGGACCCGCGTAAGTGAGTCTGACCTACCGTACCCTGCCGAATACCTAGCTTACCGAATACACCTTACCGCTGGACCCGCGCGAGTGAGTTGACCTACCGTACCCTACCGTATACCTAGCTTATCGAATACACCTTACCGCTGGACCCGCGTGAGTGAGTCTGACCTACCGTACCCTGCCGTATACCTAGCTTACCGAATACACCTTACCGCTGGACCCGCGTGAGTGAGTCTGACCTACCGTACCCTGCCGTATACCTAGCTTACCGAATACACCTTACCGCTGGACCCGCGCGAGTGAGTCTGACCTACCGTACCGTGCCGTATACCTAGCTTACCGAATACACCTTACCGCTGGACCCGCGCGAGTGAGTCTGACCTACCGTACCCTGCCGTATACCTAGCTTACCGAATACACCTTACCGCGGGACCCGCGTGAGTGAGTCTGACCTACCGTACCCTGCCGTATACCTAGCTTACCGAATACACCTTACCGCGGGACCCGCGTGAGTGAGTCTGACCTACCGTACCCTGCCGTATACCTAGCTTACCGAATACACCTTACCGCTGGACCCGCGTGAGTGAGTCTGACCTACCGTACCCTGCCGTACACCTTACCGCTGGACCCGCGCGAGTGAGTCTGACCTACCGTACCCTGCCGTATACCTAGCTTACCGAATACACCTTACCGCGGGACCCGCGTGAGTGAGTCTGACCTACCGTACCCTGCCGTATACCTAGCTTACCGAATACACCTTACCGCTGGACCCGCGTGAGTGAGTCTGACCTACCGTACCCTGCCGAATACCTAGCTTACCGAATACACCTTACCGCTGGACCAGCGCGAGTGAGTTGACCTACCGTACCCTACCGTATACCTAGCTTACCGAATACACCTTACCGCTGGACCCGCGCGAGTGAGTCTGACCTACCGTACCCTACCGTATACCTAGCTTACCGAATACACCTTACCGCTGGACCCGCGCGAGTGAGTCTGACCTACCGTACCCTGCCGTATACCTAGCTTGCCGAATACACCTTACCGCTGGACCCGCGTGAGTGAGTCTGACCTACCGTACCCTGCCGTATACCTAGCTTACCGAATACACCTTACCGCTGGACCCGCGCGAGTGAGTCTGACCTACCGTACCCTGCCATGTACCTAGCTTACCGAATACACCTTACCGCTGGACCCGCGTGAGTGCGTGTGACCTACCGTACCCTACCGTATACCTAGCTTACCGAATTCACCTTACCGCTGAACCCGCGTGAGTGAGTCTGACCTACCGTACCCTACCGTATACCTATCCTACCGAATACACCTTACTGCTGGACCCGCGTGAGTGAGTGTGACCTACCGTACCCTACCGTATACCTATCCTACCGAATACACCTTACCGCTGGAACCGCGTGAGTGAGTCTGACCTACCGTACCCTGCCGTATACCTAGCTTACCGAATACACCTTACCGCTGGACCCGCGTGAGTGAGTGTGACCTACCGTACCCTACCGTATACCTAGCTTACCGAATACACCTTACCGCTGGACCCGCGTGAGTGAGTCTGACCTACCGTACCCTGCCGAATACCTAGCTTACCGAATACACCTTACCGCGGGACCCGCGTGAGTGAGTCTGACCTACCGTACCCTGCCGAATACCTAGCTTACCGAATACACCTTACCGCTGGACCCGCGCGAGTGAGTTGACCTACCGTACCCTACCGTATACCTAGCTTACCGAATACACCTTACCGCTGGACCCGCGCGAGTGAGTCTGACCTACCGTACCCTGCCGTATACCTAGCTTACCGAATACACCTTACCGCTGGACCCGCGCGAGTGAGTCTGACCTACCGTACCCTGCCGAATACCTAGCTTACCGAATACACCTTACCGCTGGACCAGCGCGAGTGAGTTGACCTACCGTACCCTACCGTATACCTAGCTTACCGAATACACCTTACCGCTGGACCCGCGCGAGTGAGTCTGACCTACCGTACCCTACCGTATACCTAGCTTACCGAATACACCTTACCGCTGGACCCGCGCGAGTGAGTCTGACCTACCGTACCCTGCCGTATACCTAGCTTACCGAATACACCTTACCGCTGGACCCGCGTGAGTGAGTCTGACCTACCGTACCCTGCCGAATACCTAGCTTACCGAATACACCTTACCGCTGGACCCGCGCGAGTGAGTTGACCTACCGTACCCTACCGTATACCTAGCTTACCGAATACACCTTACCGCTGGACCCGCGTGAGTGAGTCTGACCTACCGTACCGTGCCGTATACCTAGCTTACCGAATACACCTTACCGCTGGACCCGCGCGAGTGAGTCTGACCTACCGTACCCTGCCGTACACCTTACCGCTGGACCCGCGCGAGTGAGTCTGACCTACCGTACCCTGCCGAATACCTAGCTTACCGAATACACCTTACCGCTGGACCCGCGTGAGTGAGTCTGACCTACCGTACCCTGCCGTACACCTTACCGCTGGACCCGCGCGAGTGAGTCTGACCTACCGTACCCTGCCGTATACCTAGCTTACCGAATACACCTTACCGCGGGACCCGCGTGAGTGAGTCTGACCTACCGTACCCTGCCGTATACCTAGCTTACCGAATACACCTTACCGCTGGACCCGCGTGAGTGAGTCTGACCTACCGTACCCTGCCGTACACCTTACCGCTGGACCCGCGCGAGTGAGTCTGACCTACCGTACCCTGCCGAATACCTAGCTTACCGAATACACCTTACCGCTGGACCCGCGTGAGTGAGTCTGACCTACCGTACCCTGCCGTATACCTAGCTTACCGAATACACCTTACCGCTGGACCCGCGTGAGTGAGTCTGACCTACCGTACCCTGCCGTACACCTTACCGCTGGACCCGCGCGAGTGAGTCTGACCTACCGTACCCTGCCGTATACCTAGCTTACCGAATACACCTTACCGCGGGACCCGCGTGAGTGAGTCTGACCTACCGTACCCTGCCGTATACCTAGCTTACCGAATACACATTACCGCTGGACCCGCGTGAGTGAGTCTGACCTACCGTACCCTGCCGAATACCTAGCTTACCGAATACACCTTACCGCTGGACCAGCGCGAGTGAGTTGACCTACCGTACCCTACCGTATACCTAGCTTACCGAATACACCTTACCGCTGGACCCGCGCGAGTGAGTCTGACCTACCGTACCCTACCGTATACCTAGCTTACCGAATACACCTTACCGCTGGACCCGCGCGAGTGAGTCTGACCTACCGTACCCTGCCGTATACCTAGCTTGCCGAATACACCTTACCGCTGGACCCGCGTGAGTGAGTCTGACCTACCGTACCCTGCCGTATACCTAGCTTACCGAATACACCTTACCGCTGGACCCGCGCGAGTGAGTCTGACCTACCGTACCCTGCCATGTACCTAGCTTACCGAATACACCTTACCGCTGGACCCGCGTGAGTGCGTGTGACCTACCGTACCCTACCGTATACCTAGCTTACCGAATTCACCTTACCGCTGAACCCGCGTGAGTGAGTCTGACCTACCGTACCCTACCGTATACCTATCCTACCGAATACACCTTACCGCTGGACCCGCGTGAGTGAGTGTGACCTACCGTACCCTACCGTATACCTATCCTACCGAATACACCTTACCGCTGGAACCGCGTGAGTGAGTCTGACCTACCGTACCCTGCCGTATACCTAGCTTACCGAATACACCTTACCGCTGGACCCGCGTGAGTGAGTGTGACCTACCGTACCCTACCGTATACCTAGCTTACCGAATACACCTTACCGCTGGACCCGCGTGAGTGAGTCTGACCTACCGTACCCTGCCGAATACCTAGCTTACCGAATACACCTTACCGCGGGACCCGCGTGAGTGAGTCTGACCTACCGTACCCTGCCGAATACCTAGCTTACCGAATACACCTTACCGCTGGACCCGCGCGAGTGAGTTGACCTACCGTACCCTACCGTATACCTAGCTTACCGAATACACCTTACCGCTGGACCCGCGCGAGTGAGTCTGACCTACCGTACCCTGCCGTATACCTAGCTTACCGAATACACCTTACCGCTGGACCCGCGCGAGTGAGTCTGACCTACCGTACCCTGCCGAATACCTAGCTTACCGAATACACCTTACCGCTGGACCAGCGCGAGTGAGTTGACCTACCGTACCCTACCGTATACCTAGCTTACCGAATACACCTTACCGCTGGACCCGCGCGAGTGAGTCTGACCTACCGTACCCTACCGTATACCTAGCTTACCGAATACACCTTACCGCTGGACCCGCGCGAGTGAGTCTGACCTACCGTACCCTGCCGTATACCTAGCTTACCGAATACACCTTACCGCTGGACCCGCGTGAGTGAGTCTGACCTACCGTACCCTGCCGAATACCTAGCTTACCGAATACACCTTACCGCTGGACCCGCGCGAGTGAGTTGACCTACCGTACCCTACCGTATACCTAGCTTACCGAATACACCTTACCGCTGGACCCGCGTGAGTGAGTCTGACCTACCGTACCCTGCCGTATACCTAGCTTACCGAATACACCTTACCGCTGGACCCGCGTGAGTGAGTCTGACCTACCGTACCCTGCCGTATACCTAGCTTACCGAATACACCTTACCGCTGGACCCGCGCGAGTGAGTCTGACCTACCGTACCGTGCCGTATACCTAGCTTACCGAATACACCTTACCGCTGGACCCGCGCGAGTGAGTCTGACCTACCGTACCCTGCCGTACACCTTACCGCTGGACCCGCGCGAGTGAGTCTGACCTACCGTACCCTGCCGAATACCTAGCTTACCGAATACACCTTACCGCTGGACCCGCGTGAGTGAGTCTGACCTACCGTACCCTGCCGTACACCTTACCGCTGGACCCGCGCGAGTGAGTCTGACCTACCGTACCCTGCCGTATACCTAGCTTACCGAATACACCTTACCGCGGGACCCGCGTGAGTGAGTCTGACCTACCGTACCCTGCCGTATACCTAGCTTACCGAATACACCTTACCGCTGGACCCGCGTGAGTGAGTCTGACCTACCGTACCCTGCCGTACACCTTACCGCTGGACCCGCGCGAGTGAGTCTGACCTACCGTACCCTGCCGAATACCTAGCTTACCGAATACACCTTACCGCTGGACCAGCGCGAGTGAGTTGACCTACCGTACCCTACCGTATACCTAGCTTACCGAATACACCTTACCGCTGGACCCGCGCGAGTGAGTCTGACCTACCGTACCCTACCGTATACCTAGCTTACCGAATACACCTTACCGCTGGACCCGCGCGAGTGAGTCTGACCTACCGTACCCTGCCGTATACCTAGCTTGCCGAATACACCTTACCGCTGGACCCGCGTGAGTGAGTCTGACCTACCGTACCCTGCCGTATACCTAGCTTACCGAATACACCTTACCGCTGGACCCGAGCGAGTGAGTCTGACCTACCGTACCCTGCCATATACCTAGCTTACCGAATACACCTTACCGCTGGACCCGCGTGAGTGCGTGTGACCTACCGTACCCTACCGTATACCTAGCTTACCAAATTCACCTTACCGCTGAACCCGCGTGAGTGAGTCTGACCTACCGTACCCTACCGTATACCTATCCTACCGAATACACCTTACCGCTGGACCCGCGTGAGTGAGTGTGACCTACCGTACCCTACCGTATACCTATCCTACCGAATACACCTTACCGCTGGACCCGCGTGAGTGAGTCTGACCTACCGTACCCTGCCGTATACCTAGCTTACCGAATACACCTTACCGCTGGACCCGCGTGAGTGAGTGTGACCTACCGTACCCTACCGTATACCTAGCTTACCGAATACACCTTACCGCTGGACCCGCGCGAGTGAGTCTGACCTACCGTACCCTGCCGTATACCTAGCTTACCGAATACACCTTACCGCGGGACCCGCGTGAGTGAGTTGACCTACCGTACCCTACCGTATACCTAGCTTACCGAATACACCTTACCGCTGGACCCGCGCGAGTGAGTCTGACCTACCGTACCCTGCCGTATACCTAGCTTACCGAATACACCTTACCGCTGGACCCGCGCGAGTGAGTCTGACCTACCGTACCCTGCCGAATACCTAGCTTACCGAATACACCTTACCGCTGGACCAGCGCGAGTGAGTTGACCTACCGTACCCTACCGTATACCTAGCTTACCGAATACACCTTACCGCTGGACCCGCGCGAGTGAGTCTGACCTACCGTACCCTACCGTATACCTAGCTTACCGAATACACCTTACCGCTGGACCCGCGCGAGTGAGTCTGACCTACCGTACCCTGCCGTATACCTAGCTTACCGAATACACCTTACCGCTGGACCCGCGTGAGTGAGTCTGACCTACCGTACCCTGCCGAATACCTAGCTTACCGAATACACCTTACCGCTGGACCCGCGCGAGTGAGTTGACCTACCGTACCCTACCGTATACCTAGCTTACCGAATACACCTTACCGCTGGACCCGCGTGAGTGAGTCTGACCTACCGTACCCTGCCGTATACCTAGCTTACCGAATACACCTTACCGCTGGACCCGCGTGAGTGAGTCTGACCTACCGTACCCTGCCGTATACCTAGCTTACCGAATACACCTTACCGCTGGACCCGCGCGAGTGAGTCTGACCTACCGTACCGTGCCGTATACCTAGCTTACCGAATACACCTTACCGCTGGACCCGCGCGAGTGAGTCTGACCTACCGTACCCTGCCGTACACCTTACCGCTGGACCCGCGCGAGTGAGTCTGACCTACCGTACCCTGCCGAATACCTAGCTTACCGAATACACCTTACCGCTGGACCCGCGTGAGTGAGTCTGACCTACCGTACCGTGCCGTACACCTTACCGCTGGACCCGCGCGAGTGAGTCTGACCTACCGTACCCTGCCGTATACCTAGCTTACCGAATACACCTTACCGCGGGACCCGCGTGAGTGAGTCTGACCTACCGTACCCTGCCGTATACCTAGCTTACCGAATACACCTTACCGCTGGACCCGCGTGAGTGAGTCTGACCTACCGTACCCTGCCGTACACCTTACCGCTGGACCCGCGCGAGTGAGTCTGACCTACCGTACCCTGCCGAATACCTAGCTTACCGAATACACCTTACCGCTGGACCAGCGCGAGTGAGTTGACCTACCGTACCCTACCGTATACCTAGCTTACCGAATACACCTTACCGCTGGACCCGCGCGAGTGAGTCTGACCTACCGTACCCTACCGTATACCTAGCTTACCGAATACACCTTACCGCTGGACCCGCGCGAGTGAGTCTGACCTACCGTACCCTGCCGAATACCTAGCTTACCGAATACACCTTACCGCTGGACCAGCGCGAGTGAGTTGACCTACCGTACCCTACCGTATACCTAGCTTACCGAATACACCTTACCGCTGGACCCGCGCGAGTGAGTCTGACCTACCGTACCCTACCGTATACCTAGCTTACCGAATACACCTTACCGCTGGACCCGCGCGAGTGAGTCTGACCTACCGTACCCTGCCGTATACCTAGCTTACCGAATACACCTTACCGCTGGACCCGCGTGAGTGAGTCTGACCTACCGTACCCTGCCGAATACCTAGCTTACCGAATACACCTTACCGCTGGACCCGCGCGAGTGAGTTGACCTACCGTACCCTACCGTATACCTAGCTTACCGAATACACCTTACCGCTGGACCCGCGTGAGTGAGTCTGACCTACCGTACCCTGCCGTATACCTAGCTTACCGAATACACCTTACCGCTGGACCCGCGTGAGTGAGTCTGACCTACCGTACCCTGCCGTATACCTAGCTTACCGAATACACCTTACCGCTGGACCCGCGCGAGTGAGTCTGACCTACCGTACCCTGCCGTATACCTAGCTTACCGAATACACCTTACCGCTGGACCCGCGCGAGTGAGTCTGACCTACCGTACCCTGCCGAATACCTAGCTTACCGAATACACCTTACCGCTGGACCCGCGTGAGTGAGTCTGACCTACCGTACCGTGCCGTACACCTTACCGCTGGACCCGCGCGAGTGAGTCTGACCTACCGTACCCTGCCGTATACCTAGCTTACCGAATACACCTTACCGCGGGACCCGCGTGAGTGAGTCTGACCTACCGTACCCTGCCGTATACCTAGCTTACCGAATACACCTTACCGCTGGACCCGCGTGAGTGAGTCTGACCTACCGTACCCTGCCGTACACCTTACCGCTGGACCCGCGCGAGTGAGTCTGACCTACCGTACCCTGCCGAATACCTAGCTTACCGAATACACCTTACCGCTGGACCAGCGCGAGTGAGTTGACCTACCGTACCCTACCGTATACCTAGCTTACCGAATACACCTTACCGCTGGACCCGCGCGAGTGAGTCTGACCTACCGTACCCTACCGTATACCTAGCTTACCGAATACACCTTACCGCTGGACCCGCGCGAGTGAGTCTGACCTACCGTACCCTGCCGAATACCTAGCTTACCGAATACACCTTACCGCTGGACCAGCGCGAGTGAGTTGACCTACCGTACCCTACCGTATACCTAGCTTACCGAATACACCTTACCGCTGGACCCGCGCGAGTGAGTCTGACCTACCGTACCCTACCGTATACCTAGCTTACCGAATACACCTTACCGCTGGACCCGCGCGAGTGAGTCTGACCTACCGTACCCTGCCGTATACCTAGCTTACCGAATACACCTTACCGCTGGACCCGCGTGAGTGAGTCTGACCTACCGTACCCTGCCGAATACCTAGCTTACCGAATACACCTTACCGCTGGACCCGCGCGAGTGAGTTGACCTACCGTACCCTACCGTATACCTAGCTTACCGAATACACCTTACCGCTGGACCCGCGTGAGTGAGTCTGACCTACCGTACCCTGCCGTATACCTAGCTTACCGAATACACCTTACCGCTGGACCCGCGTGAGTGAGTCTGACCTACCGTACCCTGCCGTATACCTAGCTTACCGAATACACCTTACCGCTGGACCCGCGCGAGTGAGTCTGACCTACCGTACCGTGCCGTATACCTAGCTTACCGAATACACCTTACCGCTGGACCCGCGCGAGTGAGTCTGACCTACCGTACCCTGCCGTACACCTTACCGCTGGACCCGCGCGAGTGAGTCTGACCTACCGTACCCTGCCGAATACCTAGCTTACCGAATACACCTTACCGCTGGACCCGCGTGAGTGAGTCTGACCTACCGTACCCTGCCGTACACCTTACCGCTGGACCCGCGCGAGTGAGTCTGACCTACCGTACCCTGCCGTATACCTAGCTTACCGAATACACCTTACCGCGGGACCCGCGTGAGTGAGTCTGACCTACCGTACCCTGCCGTATACCTAGCTTACCGAATACACCTTACCGCTGGACCCGCGTGAGTGAGTCTGACCTACCGTACCCTGCCGTACACCTTACCGCTGGACCCGCGCGAGTGAGTCTGACCTACCGTACCCTGCCGAATACCTAGCTTACCGAATACACCTTACCGCTGGACCAGCGCGAGTGAGTTGACCTACCGTACCCTACCGTATACCTAGCTTACCGAATACACCTTACCGCTGGACCCGCGCGAGTGAGTCTGACCTACCGTACCCTACCGTATACCTAGCTTACCGAATACACCTTACCGCTGGACCCGCGCGAGTGAGTCTGACCTACCGTACCCTGCCGTATACCTAGCTTGCCGAATACACCTTACCGCTGGACCCGCGTGAGTGAGTCTGACCTACCGTACCCTGCCGTATACCTAGCTTACCGAATACACCTTACCGCTGGACCCGCGCGAGTGAGTCTGACCTACCGTACCCTGCCATATACCTAGCTTACCGAATACACCTTACCGCTGGACCCGCGTGAGTGCGTGTGACCTACCGTACCCTACCGTATACCTAGCTTACCAAATTCACCTTACCGCTGAACCCGCGTGAGTGAGTCTGACCTACCGTACCCTACCGTATACCTATCCTACCGAATACACCTTACCGCTGGACCCGCGTGAGTGAGTGTGACCTACCGTACCCTACCGTATACCTATCCTACCGAATACACCTTACCGCTGGACCCGCGCGAGTGAGTCTGACCTACCGTACCCTGCCGTATACCTAGCTTGCCGAATACACCTTACCGCTGGACCCGCGTGAGTGAGTCTGACCTACCGTACCCTGCCGTATACCTAGCTTACCGAATACACCTTACCGCTGGACCCGCGCGAGTGAGTCTGACCTACCGTACCCTGCCATATACCTAGCTTACCGAATACACCTTACCGCTGGACCCGCGTGAGTGCGTGTGACCTACCGTACCCTACCGTATACCTAGCTTACCAAATTCACCTTACCGCTGAACCCGCGTGAGTGAGTCTGACCTACCGTACCCTACCGTATACCTATCCTACCGAATACACCTTACCGCTGGACCCGCGTGAGTGAGTGTGACCTACCGTACCCTACCGTATACCTATCCTACCGAATACACCTTACCGCTGGACCCGCGTGAGTGAGTCTGACCTACCGTACCCTGCCGTATACCTAGCTTACCGAATACACCTTACCGCTGGACCCGCGTGAGTGAGTGTGACCTACCGTACCCTACCGTATACCTAGCTTACCGAATACACCTTACCGCTGGACCCGCGCGAGTGAGTCTGACCTACCGTACCCTGCCGTATACCTAGCTTACCGAATACACCTTACCGCTGGACCCGCGCGAGTGAGTCTGACCTACCGTACCCTGCCGTATACCTAGCTTACCGAATACACCTTACCGCGGGACCCGCGTGAGTGAGTTGACCTACCGTACCCTACCGTATACCTAGCTTACCGAATACACCTTACCGCTGGACCCGCGCGAGTGAGTCTGACCTACCGTACCCTGCCGTATACCTAGCTTACCGAATACACCTTACCGCGGGACCCGCGTGAGTGAGTCTGACCTACCGTACCCTGCCGTATACCTAGCTTACCGAATACACCTTACCGCGGGACCCGCGTGAGTGAGTCTGACCTACCGTACCCTGCCGAATACCTAGCTTACCGAATACACCTTACCGCTGGACCCGCGTGAGTGAGTCTGACCTACCGTACCGTGCCGTACACCTTACCGCTGGACCCGCGCGAGTGAGTCTGACCTACCGTACCCTGCCGTATACCTAGCTTACCGAATACACCTTACCGCGGGACCCGCGTGAGTGAGTCTGACCTACCGTACCCTGCCGTATACCTAGCTTACCGAATACACCTTACCGCTGGACCCGCGTGAGTGAGTCTGACCTACCGTACCCTGCCGTACACCTTACCGCTGGACCCGCGCGAGTGAGTCTGACCTACCGTACCCTGCCGAATACCTAGCTTACCGAATACACCTTACCGCTGGACCAGCGCGAGTGAGTTGACCTACCGTACCCTACCGTATACCTAGCTTACCGAATACACCTTACCGCTGGACCCGCGCGAGTGAGTCTGACCTACCGTACCCTACCGTATACCTAGCTTACCGAATACACCTTACCGCTGGACCCGCGCGAGTGAGTCTGACCTACCGTACCCTGCCGAATACCTAGCTTACCGAATACACCTTACCGCTGGACCAGCGCGAGTGAGTTGACCTACCGTACCCTACCGTATACCTAGCTTACCGAATACACCTTACCGCTGGACCCGCGCGAGTGAGTCTGACCTACCGTACCCTACCGTATACCTAGCTTACCGAATACACCTTACCGCTGGACCCGCGCGAGTGAGTCTGACCTACCGTACCCTGCCGTATACCTAGCTTACCGAATACACCTTACCGCTGGACCCGCGTGAGTGAGTCTGACCTACCGTACCCTGCCGAATACCTAGCTTACCGAATACACCTTACCGCTGGACCCGCGCGAGTGAGTTGACCTACCGTACCCTACCGTATACCTAGCTTACCGAATACACCTTACCGCTGGACCCGCGTGAGTGAGTCTGACCTACCGTACCCTGCCGTATACCTAGCTTACCGAATACACCTTACCGCTGGACCCGCGTGAGTGAGTCTGACCTACCGTACCCTGCCGTATACCTAGCTTACCGAATACACCTTACCGCTGGACCCGCGCGAGTGAGTCTGACCTACCGTACCGTGCCGTATACCTAGCTTACCGAATACACCTTACCGCTGGACCCGCGCGAGTGAGTCTGACCTACCGTACCCTGCCGTACACCTTACCGCTGGACCCGCGCGAGTGAGTCTGACCTACCGTACCCTGCCGAATACCTAGCTTACCGAATACACCTTACCGCTGGACCCGCGTGAGTGAGTCTGACCTACCGTACCCTGCCGTACACCTTACCGCTGGACCCGCGCGAGTGAGTCTGACCTACCGTACCCTGCCGTATACCTAGCTTACCGAATACACCTTACCGCGGGACCCGCGTGAGTGAGTCTGACCTACCGTACCCTGCCGTATACCTAGCTTACCGAATACACCTTACCGCTGGACCCGCGTGAGTGAGTCTGACCTACCGTACCCTGCCGTACACCTTACCGCTGGACCCGCGCGAGTGAGTCTGACCTACCGTACCCTGCCGAATACCTAGCTTACCGAATACACCTTACCGCTGGACCAGCGCGAGTGAGTTGACCTACCGTACCCTACCGTATACCTAGCTTACCGAATACACCTTACCGCTGGACCCGCGCGAGTGAGTCTGACCTACCGTACCCTACCGTATACCTAGCTTACCGAATACACCTTACCGCTGGACCCGCGCGAGTGAGTCTGACCTACCGTACCCTGCCGTATACCTAGCTTGCCGAATACACCTTACCGCTGGACCCGCGTGAGTGAGTCTGACCTACCGTACCCTGCCGTATACCTAGCTTACCGAATACACCTTACCGCTGGACCCGCGCGAGTGAGTCTGACCTACCGTACCCTGCCATATACCTAGCTTACCGAATACACCTTACCGCTGGACCCGCGTGAGTGCGTGTGACCTACCGTACCCTACCGTATACCTAGCTTACCAAATTCACCTTACCGCTGAACCCGCGTGAGTGAGTCTGACCTACCGTACCCTACCGTATACCTATCCTACCGAATACACCTTACCGCTGGACCCGCGTGAGTGAGTGTGACCTACCGTACCCTACCGTATACCTATCCTACCGAATACACCTTACCGCTGGACCCGCGCGAGTGAGTCTGACCTACCGTACCCTGCCGTATACCTAGCTTGCCGAATACACCTTACCGCTGGACCCGCGTGAGTGAGTCTGACCTACCGTACCCTGCCGTATACCTAGCTTACCGAATACACCTTACCGCTGGACCCGCGCGAGTGAGTCTGACCTACCGTACCCTGCCATATACCTAGCTTACCGAATACACCTTACCGCTGGACCCGCGTGAGTGCGTGTGACCTACCGTACCCTACCGTATACCTAGCTTACCAAATTCACCTTACCGCTGAACCCGCGTGAGTGAGTCTGACCTACCGTACCCTACCGTATACCTATCCTACCGAATACACCTTACCGCTGGACCCGCGTGAGTGAGTGTGACCTACCGTACCCTACCGTATACCTATCCTACCGAATACACCTTACCGCTGGACCCGCGTGAGTGAGTCTGACCTACCGTACCCTGCCGTATACCTAGCTTACCGAATACACCTTACCGCTGGACCCGCGTGAGTGAGTGTGACCTACCGTACCCTACCGTATACCTAGCTTACCGAATACACCTTACCGCTGGACCCGCGCGAGTGAGTCTGACCTACCGTACCCTGCCGTATACCTAGCTTACCGAATACACCTTACCGCTGGACCCGCGCGAGTGAGTCTGACCTACCGTACCCTGCCGTATACCTAGCTTACCGAATACACCTTACCGCGGGACCCGCGTGAGTGAGTTGACCTACCGTACCCTACCGTATACCTAGCTTACCGAATACACCTTACCGCTGGACCCGCGCGAGTGAGTCTGACCTACCGTACCCTGCCGTATACCTAGCTTACCGAATACACCTTACCGCTGGACCCGCGCGAGTGAGTCTGACCTACCGTACCCTGCCGAATACCTAGCTTACCGAATACACCTTACCGCTGGACCAGCGCGAGTGAGTTGACCTACCGTACCCTACCGTATACCTAGCTTACCGAATACACCTTACCGCTGGACCCGCGCGAGTGAGTCTGACCTACCGTACCCTACCGTATACCTAGCTTACCGAATACACCTTACCGCTGGACCCGCGCGAGTGAGTCTGACCTACCGTACCCTGCCGTATACCTAGCTTACCGAATACACCTTACCGCTGGACCCGCGTGAGTGAGTCTGACCTACCGTACCCTGCCGAATACCTAGCTTACCGAATACACCTTACCGCTGGACCCGCGCGAGTGAGTTGACCTACCGTACCCTACCGTATACCTAGCTTACCGAATACACCTTACCGCTGGACCCGCGTGAGTGAGTCTGACCTACCGTACCCTGCCGTATACCTAGCTTACCGAATACACCTTACCGCTGGACCCGCGTGAGTGAGTCTGACCTACCGTACCCTGCCGTATACCTAGCTTACCGAATACACCTTACCGCTGGACCCGCGCGAGTGAGTCTGACCTACCGTACCGTGCCGTATACCTAGCTTACCGAATACACCTTACCGCTGGACCCGCGCGAGTGAGTCTGACCTACCGTACCCTGCCGTACACCTTACCGCTGGACCCGCGCGAGTGAGTCTGACCTACCGTACCCTGCCGAATACCTAGCTTACCGAATACACCTTACCGCTGGACCCGCGTGAGTGAGTCTGACCTACCGTACCGTGCCGTACACCTTACCGCTGGACCCGCGCGAGTGAGTCTGACCTACCGTACCCTGCCGTATACCTAGCTTACCGAATACACCTTACCGCGGGACCCGCGTGAGTGAGTCTGACCTACCGTACCCTGCCGTATACCTAGCTTACCGAATACACCTTACCGCTGGACCCGCGTGAGTGAGTCTGACCTACCGTACCCTGCCGTACACCTTACCGCTGGACCCGCGCGAGTGAGTCTGACCTACCGTACCCTGCCGAATACCTAGCTTACCGAATACACCTTACCGCTGGACCAGCGCGAGTGAGTTGACCTACCGTACCCTACCGTATACCTAGCTTACCGAATACACCTTACCGCTGGACCCGCGCGAGTGAGTCTGACCTACCGTACCCTACCGTATACCTAGCTTACCGAATACACCTTACCGCTGGACCCGCGCGAGTGAGTCTGACCTACCGTACCCTGCCGTATACCTAGCTTGCCGAATACACCTTACCGCTGGACCCGCGTGAGTGAGTCTGACCTACCGTACCCTGCCGTATACCTAGCTTACCGAATACACCTTACCGCTGGACCCGCGCGAGTGAGTCTGACCTACCGTACCCTGCCATATACCTAGCTTACCGAATACACCTTACCGCTGGACCCGCGTGAGTGCGTGTGACCTACCGTACCCTACCGTATACCTAGCTTACCAAATTCACCTTACCGCTGAACCCGCGTGAGTGAGTCTGACCTACCGTACCCTACCGTATACCTATCCTACCGAATACACCTTACCGCTGGACCCGCGTGAGTGAGTGTGACCTACCGTACCCTACCGTATACCTATCCTACCGAATACACCTTACCGCTGGACCCGCGTGAGTGAGTCTGACCTACCGTACCCTGCCGTATACCTAGCTTACCGAATACACCTTACCGCTGGACCCGCGTGAGTGAGTGTGACCTACCGTACCCTACCGTATACCTAGCTTACCGAATACACCTTACCGCTGGACCCGCGCGAGTGAGTCTGACCTACCGTACCCTGCCGTATACCTAGCTTACCGAATACACCTTACCGCTGGACCCGCGCGAGTGAGTCTGACCTACCGTACCCTGCCGTATACCTAGCTTACCGAATACACCTTACCGCGGGACCCGCGTGAGTGAGTTGACCTACCGTACCCTACCGTATACCTAGCTTACCGAATACACCTTACCGCTGGACCCGCGCGAGTGAGTCTGACCTACCGTACCCTGCCGTATACCTAGCTTACCGAATACACCTTACCGCGGGACCCGCGTGAGTGAGTTGACCTACCGTACCCTACCGTATACCTAGCTTACCGAATACACCTTACCGCTGGACCCGCGTGAGTGAGTCTGACCTACCGTACCCTGCCGTATACCTAGCTTACCGAATACACCTTACCGCTGGACCCGCGCGAGTGAGTTGACCTACCGTACCCTACCGTATACCTATCCTACCGAATACACCTTACCGCTGGACCCGCGTGAGTGAGTCTGACCTACCGTACCCTGCCGTATACCTAGCTTACCGAATACACCTTACCGCTGGACCCGCGTGAGTGAGTGTGACCTACCGTACCCTACCGTATACCTAGCTTACCGAATACACCTTACCGCTGGACCCGCGTGAGTGAGTCTGACCTACCGTACCCTACCGTATACCTAGCTTACCGAATACACCTTACCGCGGGACCCGCGTGAGTGAGTCTGACCTACCGTACCCTGCCGAATACCTAGCTTACCGAATACACCTTACCGCTGGACCCGCGCGAGTGAGTTGACCTACCGTACCCTACCGTATACCTATCCTACCGAATACACCTTACCGCTGGACCCGCGTGAGTGAGTCTGACCTACCGTACCCTGCCGTATACCTAGCTTACCGAATACACCTTACCGCTGGACCCGCGTGAGTGAGTGTGACCTACCGTACCCTACCGTATACCTAGCTTACCGAATACACCTTACCGCTGGACCCGCGTGAGTGAGTCTGACCTACCGTACCCTACCGTATACCTAGCTTACCGAATACACCTTACCGCGGGACCCGCGTGAGTGAGTCTGACCTACCGTACCCTGCCGAATACCTAGCTTACCGAATACACCTTACCGCTGGACCCGCGCGAGTGAGTTGACCTACCGTACCCTACCGTATACCTAGCTTACCGAATACACCTTACCGCTGGACCCGCGCGAGTGAGTCTGACCTACCGTACCCTGCCGTATACCTAGCTTACCGAATACACCTTACCGCTGGACCCGCGTGAGTGAGTCTGACCTACCGTACCCTGCCGTATACCTAGCTTACCGAATACACCTTACCGCTGGACCCGCGTGAGTGAGTGTGACCTACCGTACCCTGCCGTATACCTAGCTTACCGAATACACCTTACCGCTGGACCCGCGTGAGTGAGTGTGACCTACCGTACCCTACCGTATACCTAGCTTACCGAATACACCTTACCGCGGGACCCGCGTGAGTGAGTCTGACCTACCGTACCCTGCCGAATACCTAGCTTACCGAATACACCTTACCGCTGGACCCGCGCGAGTGAGTTGACCTACCGTACCCTACCGTATACCTAGCTTACCGAATACACCTTACCGCTGGACCCGCGCGAGTGAGTCTGACCTACCGTACCCTGCCGTATACCTAGCTTACCGAATACACCTTACCGCTGGACCCGCGCGAGTGAGTCTGACCTACCGTACCCTGCCGTATACCTAGCTTACCGAATACACCTTACCGCGGGACCCGCGTGAGTGAGTCTGACCTACCGTACCCTGCCGAATACCTAGCTTACCGAATACACCTTACCGCTGGACCCGCGCGAGTGAGTTGACCTACCGTACCCTGCCGAATACCTAGCTTACCGAATACACCTTACCGCTGGACCCGCGTGAGTGAGTCTGACCTACCGTACCCTGCCGTATACCTAGCTTACCGAATACACCTTACCGCGGGACCCGCGTGAGTGAGTCTGACCTACCGTACCCTGCCGAATACCTAGCTTACCGAATACACCTTACCGCTGGACCCGCGTGAGTGAGTGTGACCTACCGTACCCTGCCGTATACCTAGCTTACCGAATACACCTTACCGCTGGACCCGCGTGAGTGAGTCTGACCTACCGTACCCTGCCGTATACCTAGCTTACCGAATACACCTTACCGCTGGACCCGCGTGAGTGAGTGTGACCTACCGTACCCTGCCGTATACCTAGCTTACCGAATACACCTTACCGCTGGACCCGCGTGAGTGAGTGTGACCTACCGTACCCTACCGTATACCTAGCTTACCGAATACACCTTACCGCGGGACCCGCGTGAGTGAGTCTGACCTACCGTACCCTGCCGAATACCTAGCTTACCGAATACACCTTACCGCTGGACCCGCGCGAGTGAGTCTGACCTACCGTACCCTGCCGTATACCTAGCTTACCGAATACACCTTACCGCTGGACCCGCGTGAGTGAGTGTGACCTACCGTACCCTACCGTATACCTAGCTTACCGAATACACCTTACCGCTGGACCCGCGTGAGTGAGTCTGACCTACCGTACCCTGCCGAATACCTAGCTTACCGAATACACCTTACCGCGGGACCCGCGTGAGTGAGTCTGACCTACCGTACCCTGCCGAATACCTAGCTTACCGAATACACCTTACCGCTGGACCCGCGCGAGTGAGTTGACCTACCGTACCCTACCGTATACCTATCCTACCGAATACACCTTACCGCTGGACCCGCGTGAGTGAGTCTGACCTACCGTACCCTGCCGTATACCTAGCTTACCGAATACACCTTACCGCTGGACCCGCGTGAGTGAGTGTGACCTACCGTACCCTACCGTATACCTAGCTTACCGAATACACCTTACCGCTGGACCCGCGTGAGTGAGTCTGACCTACCGTACCCTGCCGAATACCTAGCTTACCGAATACACCTTACCGCGGGACCCGCGTGAGTGAGTCTGACCTACCGTACCCTGCCGAATACCTAGCTTACCGAATACACCTTACCGCTGGACCCGCGCGAGTGAGTTGACCTACCGTACCCTACCGTATACCTAGCTTACCGAATACACCTTACCGCTGGACCCGCGCGAGTGAGTCTGACCTACCGTACCCTGCCGTATACCTAGCTTACCGAATACACCTTACCGCTGGACCCGCGCGAGTGAGTCTGACCTACCGTACCCTGCCGAATACCTAGCTTACCGAATACACCTTACCGCTGGACCAGCGCGAGTGAGTTGACCTACCGTACCCTACCGTATACCTAGCTTACCGAATACACCTTACCGCTGGACCCGCGCGAGTGAGTCTGACCTACCGTACCCTACCGTATACCTAGCTTACCGAATACACCTTACCGCTGGACCCGCGCGAGTGAGTCTGACCTACCGTACCCTGCCGTATACCTAGCTTACCGAATACACCTTACCGCTGGACCCGCGTGAGTGAGTCTGACCTACCGTACCCTGCCGAATACCTAGCTTACCGAATACACCTTACCGCTGGACCCGCGCGAGTGAGTTGACCTACCGTACCCTACCGTATACCTAGCTTACCGAATACACCTTACCGCTGGACCCGCGTGAGTGAGTCTGACCTACCGTACCCTGCCGTATACCTAGCTTACCGAATACACCTTACCGCTGGACCCGCGTGAGTGAGTCTGACCTACCGTACCCTGCCGTATACCTAGCTTACCGAATACACCTTACCGCTGGACCCGCGCGAGTGAGTCTGACCTACCGTACCGTGCCGTATACCTAGCTTACCGAATACACCTTACCGCTGGACCCGCGCGAGTGAGTCTGACCTACCGTACCCTGCCGTACACCTTACCGCTGGACCCGCGCGAGTGAGTCTGACCTACCGTACCCTGCCGAATACCTAGCTTACCGAATACACCTTACCGCTGGACCCGCGTGAGTGAGTCTGACCTACCGTACCCTGCCGTACACCTTACCGCTGGACCCGCGCGAGTGAGTCTGACCTACCGTACCCTGCCGTATACCTAGCTTACCGAATACACCTTACCGCTGGACCCGCGCGAGTGAGTCTGACCTACCGTACCCTGCCGAATACCTAGCTTACCGAATACACCTTACCGCTGGACCAGCGCGAGTGAGTTGACCTACCGTACCCTACCGTATACCTAGCTTACCGAATACACCTTACCGCTGGACCCGCGCGAGTGAGTCTGACCTACCGTACCCTACCGTATACCTAGCTTACCGAATACACCTTACCGCTGGACCCGCGCGAGTGAGTCTGACCTACCGTACCCTGCCGTATACCTAGCTTACCGAATACACCTTACCGCTGGACCCGCGTGAGTGAGTCTGACCTACCGTACCCTGCCGAATACCTAGCTTACCGAATACACCTTACCGCTGGACCCGCGCGAGTGAGTTGACCTACCGTACCCTACCGTATACCTAGCTTACCGAATACACCTTACCGCTGGACCCGCGTGAGTGAGTCTGACCTACCGTACCCTGCCGTATACCTAGCTTACCGAATACACCTTACCGCTGGACCCGCGTGAGTGAGTCTGACCTACCGTACCCTGCCGTATACCTAGCTTACCGAATACACCTTACCGCTGGACCCGCGCGAGTGAGTCTGACCTACCGTACCGTGCCGTATACCTAGCTTACCGAATACACCTTACCGCTGGACCCGCGCGAGTGAGTCTGACCTACCGTACCCTGCCGTACACCTTACCGCTGGACCCGCACGAGTGAGTCTGACCTACCGTACCCTGCCGAATACCTAGCTTACCGAATACACCTTACCGCTGGACCCGCGTGAGTGAGTCTGACCTACCGTACCCTGCCGTACACCTTACCGCTGGACCCGCGCGAGTGAGTCTGACCTACCGTACCCTGCCGTATACCTAGCTTACCGAATACACCTTACCGCGGGACCCGCGTGAGTGAGTCTGACCTACCGTACCCTGCCGTATACCTAGCTTACCGAATACACCTTACCGCTGGACCCGCGTGAGTGAGTCTGACCTACCGTACCCTGCCGTACACCTTACCGCTGGACCCGCGCGAGTGAGTCTGACCTACCGTACCCTGCCGAATACCTAGCTTACCGAATACACCTTACCGCTGGACCAGCGCGAGTGAGTTGACCTACCGTACCCTACCGTATACCTAGCTTACCGAATACACCTTACCGCTGGACCCGCGCGAGTGAGTCTGTCCTACCGTACCCTACCGTATACCTAGCTTACCGAATACACCTTACCGCTGGACCCGCGCGAGTGAGTCTGACCTACCGTACCCTGCCGTATACCTAGCTTGCCGAATACACCTTACCGCTGGACCCGCGTGAGTGAGTCTGACCTACCGTACCCTGCCGTATACCTAGCTTACCGAATACACCTTACCGCTGGACCCGCGCGAGTGAGTCTGACCTACCGTACCCTGCCATATACCTAGCTTACCGAATACACCTTACCGCTGGACCCGCGTGAGTGCGTGTGACCTACCGTACCCTACCGTATACCTAGCTTACCGAATTCACCTTACCGCTGAACCCGCGTGAGTGAGTCTGACCTACCGTACCCTACCGTATACCTATCCTACCGAATACACCTTACCGCTGGACCCGCGTGAGTGAGTGTGACCTACCGTACCCTACCGTATACCTATCCTACCGAATACACCTTACCGCTGGACCCGCGTGAGTGAGTCTGACCTACCGTACCCTGCCGTATACCTAGCTTACCGAATACACCTTACCGCTGGACCCGCGTGAGTGAGTGTGACCTACCGTACCCTACCGTATACCTAGCTTACCGAATACACCTTACCGCTGGACCCGCGTGAGTGAGTCTGACCTACCGTACCCTGCCGAATACCTAGCTTACCGAATACACCTTACCGCGGGACCCGCGTGAGTGAGTCTGACCTACCGTACCCTGCCGAATACCTAGCTTACCGAATACACCTTACCGCTGGACCCGCGCGAGTGAGTTGACCTACCGTACCCTACCGTATACCTAGCTTACCGAATACACCTTACCGCTGGACCCGCGCGAGTGAGTCTGACCTACCGTACCCTGCCGTATACCTAGCTTACCGAATACACCTTACCGCTGGACCCGCGCGAGTGAGTCTGACCTACCGTACCCTGCCGTATACCTAGCTTACCGAATACACCTTACCGCGGGACCCGCGTGAGTGAGTTGACCTACCGTACCCTACCGTATACCTAGCTTACCGAATACACCTTACCGCTGGACCCGCGCGAGTGAGTCTGACCTACCGTACCCTGCCGTATACCTAGCTTACCGAATACACCTTACCGCGGGACCCGCGTGAGTGAGTTGACCTACCGTACCCTACCGTATACCTAGCTTACCGAATACACCTTACCGCTGGACCCGCGTGAGTGAGTCTGACCTACCGTACCCTGCCGTATACCTAGCTTACCGAATACACCTTACCGCTGGACCCGCGTGAGTGAGTGTGACCTACCGTACCCTACCGTATACCTAGCTTACCGAATACACCTTACCGCTGGACCCGCGTGAGTGAGTCTGACCTACCGTACCCTGCCGAATACCTAGCTTACCGAATACACCTTACCGCGGGACCCGCGTGAGTGAGTCTGACCTACCGTACCCTGCCGTATACCTAGCTTACCGAATACACCTTACCGCTGGACCCGCGTGAGTGAGTGTGACCTACCGTACCCTACCGTATACCTAGCTTACCGAATACACCTTACCGCTGGACCCGCGTGAGTGAGTCTGACCTACCGTACCCTGCCGTATACCTAGCTTACCGAATACACCTTACCGCTGGACCCGCGCGAGTGAGTCTGACCTACCGTACCCTACCGTATACCTAGCTTACCGAATACACCTTACCGCTGGACCCGCGCGAGTGAGTCTGACCTACCGTACCCTGCCGTATACCTAGCTTACCGAATACACCTTACCGCTGGACCCGCGTGAGTGAGTCTGACCTACCGTACCCTGCCGTATACCTAGCTTACCGAATACACCTTACCGCTGGACCCGCGTGAGTGAGTCTGACCTACCGTACCCTGCCGTACACCTTACCGCTGGACCCGCGCGAGTGAGTCTGACCTACCGTACCCTGCCGTATACCTAGCTTACCGAATACACCTTACCGCTGGACCCGCGCGAGTGAGTCTGACCTACCGTACCCTGCCGTATACCTAGCTTACCGAATACACCTTACCGCGGGACCCGCGTGAGTGAGTTGACCTACCGTACCCTACCGTATACCTAGCTTACCGAATACACCTTACCGCTGGACCCGCGCGAGTGAGTCTGACCTACCGTACCCTGCCGTATACCTAGCTTACCGAATACACCTTACCGCGGGACCCGCGTGAGTGAGTTGACCTACCGTACCCTACCGTATACCTAGCTTACCGAATACACCTTACCGCTGGACCCGCGTGAGTGAGTCTGACCTACCGTACCCTGCCGTATACCTAGCTTACCGAATACACCTTACCGCTGGACCCGCGTGAGTGAGTGTGACCTACCGTACCCTACCGTATACCTAGCTTACCGAATACACCTTACCGCTGGACCCGCGTGAGTGAGTCTGACCTACCGTACCCTGCCGAATACCTAGCTTACCGAATACACCTTACCGCGGGACCCGCGTGAGTGAGTCTGACCTACCGTACCCTGCCGAATACCTAGCTTACCGAATACACCTTACCGCTGGACCCGCGCGAGTGAGTTGACCTACCGTACCCTACCGTATACCTAGCTTACCGAATACACCTTACCGCTGGACCCGCGCGAGTGAGTCTGACCTACCGTACCCTGCCGTATACCTAGCTTACCGAATACACCTTACCGCTGGACCCGCGCGAGTGAGTCTGACCTACCGTACCCTGCCGTATACCTAGCTTACCGAATACACCTTACCGCGGGACCCGCGTGAGTGAGTTGACCTACCGTACCCTACCGTATACCTAGCTTACCGAATACACCTTACCGCTGGACCCGCGCGAGTGAGTCTGACCTACCGTACCCTGCCGTATACCTAGCTTACCGAATACACCTTACCGCGGGACCCGCGTGAGTGAGTTGACCTACCGTACCCTACCGTATACCTAGCTTACCGAATACACCTTACCGCTGGACCCGCGTGAGTGAGTCTGACCTACCGTACCCTGCCGTATACCTAGCTTACCGAATACACCTTACCGCTGGACCCGCGTGAGTGAGTGTGACCTACCGTACCCTACCGTATACCTAGCTTACCGAATACACCTTACCGCTGGACCCGCGTGAGTGAGTCTGACCTACCGTACCCTGCCGAATACCTAGCTTACCGAATACACCTTACCGCGGGACCCGCGTGAGTGAGTCTGACCTACCGTACCCTGCCGAATACCTAGCTTACCGAATACACCTTACCGCTGGACCCGCGCGAGTGAGTTGACCTACCGTACCCTACCGTATACCTAGCTTACCGAATACACCTTACCGCTGGACCCGCGCGAGTGAGTCTGACCTACCGTACCCTGCCGTATACCTAGCTTACCGAATACACCTTACCGCTGGACCCGCGCGAGTGAGTCTGACCTACCGTACCCTGCCGTATACCTAGCTTACCGAATACACCTTACCGCGGGACCCGCGTGAGTGAGTCTGACCTACCGTACCCTGCCGTATACCTAGCTTACCGAATACACCTTACCGCGGGACCCGCGTGAGTGAGTCTGACCTACCGTACTCTGCCGTATACCTAGCTTACCGAATACACCTTACCGCTGGACCCGCGTGAGTGAGTCTGACCTACCGTACCCTGCCGTATACCTTACCGCTGGACCCGCGCGAGTGAGTCTGACCTACCGTACCCTGCCGAATACCTAGCTTACCGAATACACCTTACCGCTGGACCAGCGCGAGTGAGTTGACCTACCGTACCCTACCGTATACCTAGCTTACCGAATACACCTTACCGCTGGACCCGCGCGAGTGAGTCTGACCTACCGTACCCTACCGTATACCTAGCTTACCGAATACACCTTACCGCTGGACCCGCGTGAGTGAGTCTGACCTACCGTACCCTGCCGTATACCTAGCTTACCGAATACACCTTACCGCTGGACCCGCGTGAGTGAGTGTGACCTACCGTACCCTACCGTATACCTAGCTTACCGAATACACCTTACCGCTGGACCCGCGTGAGTGAGTCTGACCTACCGTACCCTGCCGTATACCTAGCTTACCGAATACACCTTACCGCTGGACCCGCGCGAGTGAGTCTGACCTACCGTACCCTACCGTATACCTAGCTTACCGAATACACCTTACCGCTGGACCCGCGCGAGTGAGTCTGACCTACCGTACCCTGCCGTATACCTAGCTTACCGAATACACCTTACCGCTGGACCCGCGTGAGTGAGTCTGACCTACCGTACCCTGCCGTATACCTAGCTTACCGAATACACCTTACCGCTGGACCCGCGTGAGTGAGTCTGACCTACCGTACCCTGCCGTACACCTTACCGCTGGACCCGCGCGAGTGAGTCTGACCTACCGTACCCTGCCGTATACCTAGCTTACCGAATACACCTTACCGCTGGACCCGCGCGAGTGAGTCTGACCTACCGTACCCTGCCGTATACCTAGCTTACCGAATACACCTTACCGCGGGACCCGCGTGAGTGAGTTGACCTACCGTACCCTACCGTATACCTAGCTTACCGAATACACCTTACCGCTGGACCCGCGCGAGTGAGTCTGACCTACCGTACCCTGCCGTATACCTAGCTTACCGAATACACCTTACCGCGGGACCCGCGTGAGTGAGTTGACCTACCGTACCCTACCGTATACCTAGCTTACCGAATACACCTTACCGCTGGACCCGCGTGAGTGAGTCTGACCTACCGTACCCTGCCGTATACCTAGCTTACCGAATACACCTTACCGCTGGACCCGCGTGAGTGAGTGTGACCTACCGTACCCTACCGTATACCTAGCTTACCGAATACACCTTACCGCTGGACCCGCGTGAGTGAGTCTGACCTACCGTACCCTGCCGAATACCTAGCTTACCGAATACACCTTACCGCGGGACCCGCGTGAGTGAGTCTGACCTACCGTACCCTGCCGAATACCTAGCTTACCGAATACACCTTACCGCTGGACCCGCGCGAGTGAGTTGACCTACCGTACCCTGCCGAATACCTAGCTTACCGAATACACCTTACCGCTGGACCCGCGCGAGTGAGTTGACCTACCGTACCCTACCGTATACCTAGCTTACCGAATACACCTTACCGCTGGACCCGCGCGAGTGAGTCTGACCTACCGTACCCTGCCGTATACCTAGCTTACCGAATACACCTTACCGCTGGACCCGCGCGAGTGAGTCTGACCTACCGTACCCTGCCGTATACCTAGCTTACCGAATACACCTTACCGCGGGACCCGCGTGAGTGAGTCTGACCTACCGTACCCTGCCGTATACCTAGCTTACCGAATACACCTTACCGCGGGACCCGCGTGAGTGAGTCTGACCTACCGTACTCTGCCGTATACCTAGCTTACCGAATACACCTTACCGCTGGACCCGCGTGAGTGAGTCTGACCTACCGTACCCTGCCGTATACCTTACCGCTGGACCCGCGCGAGTGAGTCTGACCTACCGTACCCTGCCGAATACCTAGCTTACCGAATACACCTTACCGCTGGACCAGCGCGAGTGAGTTGACCTACCGTACCCTACCGTATACCTAGCTTACCGAATACACCTTACCGCTGGACCCGCGCGAGTGAGTCTGACCTACCGTACCCTACCGTATACCTAGCTTACCGAATACACCTTACCGCTGGACCCGCGTGAGTGAGTCTGACCTACCGTACCCTGCCGTATACCTAGCTTACCGAATACACCTTACCGCTGGACCCGCGTGAGTGAGTGTGACCTACCGTACCCTACCGTATACCTAGCTTACCGAATACACCTTACCGCTGGACCCGCGTGAGTGAGTCTGACCTACCGTACCCTGCCGAATACCTAGCTTACCGAATACACCTTACCGCGGGACCCGCGTGAGTGAGTCTGACCTACCGTACCCTGCCGAATACCTAGCTTACCGAATACACCTTACCGCTGGACCCGCGCGAGTGAGTTGACCTACCGTACCCTACCGTATACCTAGCTTACCGAATACACCTTACCGCTGGACCCGCGCGAGTGAGTCTGACCTACCGTACCCTGCCGTATACCTAGCTTACCGAATACACCTTACCGCTGGACCCGCGTGAGTGAGTCTGACCTACCGTACCCTGCCGTATACCTAGCTTACCGAATACACCTTACCGCGGGACCCGCGTGAGTGAGTCTGACCTACCGTACTCTGCCGTATACCTAGCTTACCGAATACACCTTACCGCTGGACCCGCGTGAGTGAGTCTGACCTACCGTACCCTGCCGTATACCTTACCGCTGGACCCGCGCGAGTGAGTCTGACCTACCGTACCCTGCCGAATACCTAGCTTACCGAATACACCTTACCGCTGGACCAGCGCGAGTGAGTTGACCTACCGTACCCTACCGTATACCTAGCTTACCGAATACACCTTACCGCTGGACCCGCGCGAGTGAGTCTGACCTACCGTACCCTACCGTATACCTAGCTTACCGAATACACCTTACCGCTGGACCCGCGTGAGTGAGTCTGACCTACCGTACCCTGCCGTATACCTAGCTTACCGAATACACCTTACCGCTGGACCCGCGTGAGTGAGTGTGACCTACCGTACCCTACCGTATACCTAGCTTACCGAATACACCTTACCGCTGGACCCGCGTGAGTGAGTCTGACCTACCGTACCCTGCCGTATACCTAGCTTACCGAATACACCTTACCGCTGGACCCGCGCGAGTGAGTCTGACCTACCGTACCCTACCGTATACCTAGCTTACCGAATACACCTTACCGCTGGACCCGCGCGAGTGAGTCTGACCTACCGTACCCTGCCGTATACCTAGCTTACCGAATACACCTTACCGCTGGACCCGCGTGAGTGAGTCTGACCTACCGTACCCTGCCGTATACCTAGCTTACCGAATACACCTTACCGCTGGACCCGCGTGAGTGAGTCTGACCTACCGTACCCTGCCGTACACCTTACCGCTGGACCCGCGCGAGTGAGTCTGACCTACCGTACCCTGCCGTATACCTAGCTTACCGAATACACCTTACCGCTGGACCCGCGCGAGTGAGTCTGACCTACCGTACCCTGCCGTATACCTAGCTTACCGAATACACCTTACCGCGGGACCCGCGTGAGTGAGTTGACCTACCGTACCCTACCGTATACCTAGCTTACCGAATACACCTTACCGCTGGACCCGCGCGAGTGAGTCTGACCTACCGTACCCTGCCGTATACCTAGCTTACCGAATACACCTTACCGCGGGACCCGCGTGAGTGAGTTGACCTACCGTACCCTACCGTATACCTAGCTTACCGAATACACCTTACCGCTGGACCCGCGTGAGTGAGTCTGACCTACCGTACCCTGCCGTATACCTAGCTTACCGAATACACCTTACCGCTGGACCCGCGTGAGTGAGTGTGACCTACCGTACCCTACCGTATACCTAGCTTACCGAATACACCTTACCGCTGGACCCGCGTGAGTGAGTCTGACCTACCGTACCCTGCCGAATACCTAGCTTACCGAATACACCTTACCGCGGGACCCGCGTGAGTGAGTCTGACCTACCGTACTCTGCCGTATACCTAGCTTACCGAATACACCTTACCGCTGGACCCGCGTGAGTGAGTCTGACCTACCGTACCCTGCCGTATACCTTACCGCTGGACCCGCGCGAGTGAGTCTGACCTACCGTACCCTGCCGAATACCTAGCTTACCGAATACACCTTACCGCTGGACCAGCGCGAGTGAGTTGACCTACCGTACCCTACCGTATACCTAGCTTACCGAATACACCTTACCGCTGGACCCGCGCGAGTGAGTCTGACCTACCGTACCCTACCGTATACCTAGCTTACCGAATACACCTTACCGCTGGACCCGCGTGAGTGAGTCTGACCTACCGTACCCTGCCGTATACCTAGCTTACCGAATACACCTTACCGCTGGACCCGCGTGAGTGAGTGTGACCTACCGTACCCTACCGTATACCTAGCTTACCGAATACACCTTACCGCTGGACCCGCGTGAGTGAGTCTGACCTACCGTACCCTGCCGTATACCTAGCTTACCGAATACACCTTACCGCTGGACCCGCGCGAGTGAGTCTGACCTACCGTACCCTACCGTATACCTAGCTTACCGAATACACCTTACCGCTGGACCCGCGCGAGTGAGTCTGACCTACCGTACCCTGCCGTATACCTAGCTTACCGAATACACCTTACCGCTGGACCCGCGTGAGTGAGTCTGACCTACCGTACCCTGCCGTATACCTAGCTTACCGAATACACCTTACCGCTGGACCCGCGTGAGTGAGTCTGACCTACCGTACCCTGCCGTACACCTTACCGCTGGACCCGCGCGAGTGAGTCTGACCTACCGTACCCTGCCGTATACCTAGCTTACCGAATACACCTTACCGCTGGACCCGCGCGAGTGAGTCTGACCTACCGTACCCTGCCGTATACCTAGCTTACCGAATACACCTTACCGCGGGACCCGCGTGAGTGAGTTGACCTACCGTACCCTACCGTATACCTAGCTTACCGAATACACCTTACCGCTGGACCCGCGCGAGTGAGTCTGACCTACCGTACCCTGCCGTATACCTAGCTTACCGAATACACCTTACCGCGGGACCCGCGTGAGTGAGTTGACCTACCGTACCCTACCGTATACCTAGCTTACCGAATACACCTTACCGCTGGACCCGCGTGAGTGAGTCTGACCTACCGTACCCTGCCGTATACCTAGCTTACCGAATACACCTTACCGCTGGACCCGCGTGAGTGAGTGTGACCTACCGTACCCTACCGTATACCTAGCTTACCGAATACACCTTACCGCTGGACCCGCGTGAGTGAGTCTGACCTACCGTACCCTGCCGAATACCTAGCTTACCGAATACACCTTACCGCGGGACCCGCGTGAGTGAGTCTGACCTACCGTACCCTGCCGAATACCTAGCTTACCGAATACACCTTACCGCTGGACCCGCGCGAGTGAGTTGACCTACCGTACCCTACCGTATACCTAGCTTACCGAATACACCTTACCGCTGGACCCGCGCGAGTGAGTCTGACCTACCGTACCCTGCCGTATACCTAGCTTACCGAATACACCTTACCGCTGGACCCGCGCGAGTGAGTCTGACCTACCGTACCCTGCCGTATACCTAGCTTACCGAATACACCTTACCGCGGGACCCGCGTGAGTGAGTCTGACCTACCGTACCCTGCCGTATACCTAGCTTACCGAATACACCTTACCGCGGGACCCGCGTGAGTGAGTCTGACCTACCGTACTCTGCCGTATACCTAGCTTACCGAATACACCTTACCGCTGGACCCGCGTGAGTGAGTCTGACCTACCGTACCCTGCCGTATACCTTACCGCTGGACCCGCGCGAGTGAGTCTGACCTACCGTACCCTGCCGAATACCTAGCTTACCGAATACACCTTACCGCTGGACCAGCGCGAGTGAGTTGACCTACCGTACCCTACCGTATACCTAGCTTACCGAATACACCTTACCGCTGGACCCGCGCGAGTGAGTCTGACCTACCGTACCCTACCGTATACCTAGCTTACCGAATACACCTTACCGCTGGACCCGCGTGAGTGAGTCTGACCTACCGTACCCTGCCGTATACCTAGCTTACCGAATACACCTTACCGCTGGACCCGCGTGAGTGAGTGTGACCTACCGTACCCTACCGTATACCTAGCTTACCGAATACACCTTACCGCTGGACCCGCGTGAGTGAGTCTGACCTACCGTACCCTGCCGAATACCTAGCTTACCGAATACACCTTACCGCGGGACCCGCGTGAGTGAGTCTGACCTACCGTACCCTGCCGAATACCTAGCTTACCGAATACACCTTACCGCTGGACCCGCGCGAGTGAGTTGACCTACCGTACCCTACCGTATACCTAGCTTACCGAATACACCTTACCGCTGGACCCGCGCGAGTGAGTCTGACCTACCGTACCCTGCCGTATACCTAGCTTACCGAATACACCTTACCGCTGGACCCGCGCGAGTGAGTCTGACCTACCGTACCCTGCCGTATACCTAGCTTACCGAATACACCTTACCACGGGACCCGCGTGAGTGAGTCTGACCTACCGTACCCTGCCGTATACCTAGCTTACCGAATACACCTTACCGCGGGACCCGCGTGAGTGAGTCTGACCTACCGTACCCTGCCGTATACCTAGCTTACCGAATACACCTTACCGCTGGACCCGCGTGAGTGAGTCTGACCTACCGTACCCTGCCGTATACCTTACCGCTGGACCCGCGCGAGTGAGTCTGACCTACCGTACCCTGCCGAATACCTAGCTTACCGAATACACCTTACCGCTGGACCAGCGCGAGTGAGTTGACCTACCGTACCCTACCGTATACCTAGCTTACCGAATACACCTTACCGCTGGACCCGCGCGAGTGAGTCTGACCTACCGTACCCTACCGTATACCTAGCTTACCGAATACACCTTACCGCTGGACCCGCGCGAGTGAGTCTGACCTACCGTACCCTGCCGTATACCTAGCTTACCGAATACACCTTACCGCTGGACCCGCGTGAGTGAGTCTGACCTACCGTACCCTGCCGTATACCTAGCTTACCGAATACACCTTACCGCTGGACCCGCGTGAGTGAGTGTGACCTACCGTACCCTACCGTATACCTAGCTTACCGAATACACCTTACCGCTGGACCCGCGTGAGTGAGTCTGACCTACCGTACCCTGCCGTATACCTAGCTTACCGAATACACCTTACCGCTGGACCCGCGCGAGTGAGTCTGACCTACCGTACCCTACCGTATACCTAGCTTACCGAATACACCTTACCGCTGGACCCGCGCGAGTGAGTCTGACCTACCGTACCCTGCCGTATACCTAGCTTACCGAATACACCTTACCGCTGGACCCGCGTGAGTGAGTCTGACCTACCGTACCCTGCCGTATACCTAGCTTACCGAATACACCTTACCGCTGGACCCGCGTGAGTGAGTCTGACCTACCGTACCCTGCCGTACACCTTACCGCTGGACCCGCGCGAGTGAGTCTGACCTACCGTACCCTGCCGAATACCTAGCTTACCGAATACACCTTACCGCTGGACCAGCGCGAGTGAGTTGACCTACCGTACCCTACCGTATACCTAGCTTACCGAATACACCTTACCGCTGGACCCGCGCGAGTGAGTCTGACCTACCGTACCCTACCGTATACCTAGCTTACCGAATACACCTTACCGCTGGACCCGCGCGAGTGAGTCTGACCTACCGTACCCTGCCGTATACCTAGCTTACCGAATACACCTTACCGCTGGACCCGCGTGAGTGAGTCTGACCTACCGTACCCTGCCGTATACCTAGCTTACCGAATACACCTTACCGCTGGACCCGCGCGAGTGAGTCTGACCTACCGTACCCTGCCGTATACCTAGCTTACCGAATACACCTTACCGCGGGACCCGCGTGAGTGAGTCTGACCTACCGTACCCTGCCGTATACCTAGCTTACCGAATACACCTTACCGCTGGACCCGCGCGAGTGAGTCTGACCTACCGTACCCTGCCGTATACCTAGCTTACCGAATACACCTTACCGCTGGACCCGCGCGAGTGAGTCTGACCTACCGTACCCTGCCGTATACCTAGCTTACCGAATACACCTTACCGCGGGACCCTCGTGAGTGAGTCTGACCTACCGTACCCTGCCGTATACCTAGCTTACCGAATACACCTTACCGCGGGACCCCCGTGAGTGAGTCTGACCTACCGTACCCTGCCGTATACCTAGCTTACCGAATACACCTTACCGCGGGACCCGCGTGAGTGAGTCTGACCTACCGTACCCTACCGTATACCTATCCTACCGAATACACCTTACCGCGGGACCCGCGTGAGTGAGTCTGACCTACCGTACCCTACCGTATACCTAGCTTACCGAATACACCTTACCGCGGGACCCCCGTGAGTGAGTCTGACCTGCCGTACCCTACCGTACACCTAGCTTACCGAATACACCTTACCGCGGGACCCGCGTGAGTGAGTCTGACCTACCGTACCCTGCCGTATACGTAGCTTACCGAATACACCTTACCGCGGGACCCGCGTGAGTGAGTCTGACCTACCGTACCCTACCGTATACCTATCCTACCGAATACACCTTACCGCGGGACCCGCGTGAGTGAGTCTGACCTACCGTACCCTACCGTATACCTATCCTACCGAATACACCTTACCGCGGGACCCGCGTGAGTGAGTCTGACCTACCGTACCCTACCGTATACCTATCCTACCGTATACCTTCCTGTACCGTACACGTACCTTACCGTATACCTACTCTCAATTCCGTGCTCAGAGATTCGTCCGATCAAAAGATAGGACGGCTCATTGTAACCATAGACGAGTAGATCAGAGAGTATTGAACCAGTTCTACCGTATCCCTCGATGCCCATTTGGCACTTTTCCAAAAATATTTTTAAAATATTTTCCAGGAAAGAGGAGGACACCAACCCCGCATCAAGCACGCCAGTGAAGCCAAAAACGCCGAAATTGGACCCCAAGAATATCACCCCAAAGTAATCGATAACCGACACCTACAGTAACCTGGATGAAATTACTGTACGGGGAATACTGTGCCCTGTCGATATTCTGTTGTCTATTGCCCCTGCCGTAACTCATCCATGTTCTTGTGAGCATACAGTCGTCAGTTATCGATCGACAACCGACTGTTACCGTAACCCGTTGATATTCAGGGAGAGGAGCAAGCTCTTTGACAGCTTTATGCAGACTCTCGTGCATACTCGATTCACCAAAGATGGAGAGCGGGTACGATTTTTAAGAAAATATTTCTTTCACAGTATCATACCGTATGGCGCTGTGTTAAATTTGATCACTCTTTCAGTTCAATTTCAAGTATCAAGACCTCATCCAAGTGCTCATTCGCATCAAGTCAACGCTCATGGCGGGTACGGTAGCGCTGTTTCTTCAGTCGTCGATCAATACTATTTGTCGGCGTAGCTGTGATACGGTAGGATAGCTGACAATCGAGAACTGGACTATTTCAGACCCGCCCCTCGTCAGATGTTCGATACCGTGCGTCATCGTCGGAGATCTCCACGGACAGGTACGGGGCGGTTACAGTAGCTCGGGGTACGGTTGCTGGTGGATACGGTAGACTACAAACTACAAAACAACATATTACAGTACGTGGACCTCTTTCGGATGTTCAGCTACTTCAAGATAGACAGCAAGCCGGGCTGGCTAACGCAGCGATACGTCTTTCTGGGCGACTATGTCGATCGGTGAGCAGTCGGGGAATACGGTATAGTACTGTATTCGGGATATTGTAGTTCATTGAAGCATACGGTAGGATACTGTACTCCGGTTACTGCGGTATATGCTAGAATACTGTATCAGGGATACTGTAGCCTATGGTAGGACACTATACCCGGGGTTTTTTTGTGTAACGTAGAATAGTTACTGTTGAATCCGGCAGTATGCTTATCATGAATACTGTAGCAAAGGGTGGGATACCTCGGGCTACCGTAAAATACGGTGAGATACTGTAACACTGACACCGTGGTCGGGATACTGTTGGACGTTCCTTTGCAGCGGGTCGCAATCGCTCGAGGTCATTGTTTTCCTCTTCCTGCTCAAAATCAAGTTCCCTAAGTCGGTGAGGGATCAAAGACCAAAGCTTAAAGTTCAAGATCAAAGTTCAAAGTTCAAGATCAAAGATCAAATCACATCCCCTCTTCTCAGATCTTCCTCCTGCGCGGAAATCACGAATGCAAGCCGATTAACCGCGTCTACGGGTTCCTGCAGGAGCTGGAGCAACGATTCGAGAAGGTAGTTTGATCTGTGATCTCTTGTAGTTTGATCTTTGATGAATCCGTAGTTCCTTGACCTCTATGGAGTTTGATCTTTGATCTGCAGGAAATTGCCAACGACATGTTCCACATGTTCAACGAGGCGTTCACGCACCTGCCCTTCGCGTGTCTCGTCGGTTCGTTGGCGCACTTTCAGTGTAACTTCCGGTTTTTGTCCTGACAGTAATATTACATTACACTTTATGGATTGTTTTTATTGATTATTGATTGAGGCTCGGCCATTTTGTGCATGCATGGTGGCATTTCGGAAAAGTTGACGAGCCTGGAGGCAATTGAACAGGTAAACAAACAAAATAACAAACCAAAAAAACCATTTATCTACCCATTCACCGATTTCTCCTATTCCCCTATTCTCTTAGTAAAAGTGCTGAATCAAAGCCATGGAATGAAGGGTTAGATAAAAAAAACATTAACATAACCAAGTATTCCCTCTTCAATCGATTATCCCCTATTCTATAGAGAATGATCATTTACTGATTTCACCTCACGATTCATACATTATCTCGTTGCGCCCTTGGGTGTCGATAAAATTCCTCCTCCTGGGCCTTTGATCTTTGAGCTTTGATCTCTGATCTCTGATCCCTGCGCAGATTCCGAAGCCCCTCATCGACCCGAACACGCACCAGCTCGCGTGCGACCTGCTGTGGGCCGACCCCATGATCGGACTCTATGGGTGAGCTTTGAACTTTGATGTTTGATCTTTCATAGCTGTAGTGTGATCTATGTAGTCTGACCTTTGATGCCCACTCCTCAGGTTCCGCGACAACGCCATCCGTGGAGTGAGCGTGAACTTTGGCTCGGACGTGCTGCATGCGACGCTGGACAGGCTCGGGCTACAGATGATCGTCAGAGGGCACCAGGTAGACAAACTACAAACTACAGAGATCAAACTACAGACTACAAAGACATTTTGAAGATGATGATGAACGGCTTCAACTTCTTCGGGGAGAAGTTTTCCAAGAAGAGCCTTGTCACCGTCTTCACCGCTCCTTCCTACTACCCGGACAGAGTGAGTGCTGGCGAGCCAGAGCGGTACCAGAACTGCGGTGCCACGAATCAATGGGTACCAATGGTACCAGGATCCTAACTCCCGGGTGTTGCAGCCGAACCGCGGTGCGGTCATGATCGTGAGGGATAACGGCAAGGTTGGCTTCAAGATTCTGACGCCGTCTACGCTCCCAGGTAAGGCGGGCCTTTAAGAAGCGGGACCAAAGATGAACGGTCGGTACTACTGCAGTGTTTGGGACCAGCCACTCATTCTACCGCGTAGAGACTATCATTTCTCATCATTTGCCATTTCCAAACCTCATCACTGGTCTACACATTGTTAGTCGTTTGAGGTTGTTTGGTCCTAAAACTTCAGTAGTGCCCAAATGATAATAGATCAAAGATCAAAGATCACCTGGCAGGTGATGAGAAGGCGTTCCGCCAGGGTCATGACGACTACAACGACACCGACATAGGATTCATCAGAAGCGTCACCGATGTGGTGAGTGATCTTTGATCTCTGGGTCCACTGACGAGGCACGCCCCCCGGGCCAGGGCCGGAACCAGGCCCGCCCGGGCCAGGGCCGGAACCAGGCCCGGTCAGCGTCCAGACCAAGGGCCGAAACACTGATCGTCATAAGTCATTCGCCCTGCTCTTGATCTCTTCTATTGAAGGCTAGTTGAATAGATTTTCAAACCGTTTTCCCATAATATTTGATCTTTGATTTTTTGGTATTTGTTCGTTATGCATTTTGAAATTTCTGATAGATACCGTATATTTGATCGTTGAGCGCTCTTTTGCGCCTATATCACTGCGTGTACTGTAGGAAATGATATTTGATCTATGCCCTCTCAAATCCCAAAATTATTTCAGAAAGGAAAGCCACAGTGAGAAGCGCGATGAGGAGACGACGATCGATAATCTACCGTACCCTATCCCCCTTATCGGTTGTTTATACCGTATCCCCCTCATTGATCGTGTCTACTAGGGTGGCTAATAGCAGTACAGTACTGCAGTACACTTGAGTCTCATGTGCACTGCAGTACTTGATTTTGAAGAAGTCAAATGTATCGATACACTCGAAAAAGCGAGAGTGATGTACTGAAATGTACTGTGTACTGCAGTACACACTCTCCCACAACGAGTAGTGTACTAGCAGTACACTAGTGCACTGGCAGTGCACGGGGCGCATGTACTGCAGTGCACAGTGCATTTCAGTACATCACTCTCGCTTTTTCAAGTGTATCGATACACAGGTGTACTACTCAGTGCACGTACTGAGAATGCACTGTGTATCGATACTGCACTGATTTCGCCACCCTAGTGTCTACCGTATCACCCGTAAACAAACACGTCCGCTTCAGTTGAATAAACGAAAGAGAAGTCATGTGACGGAAGGGCGTTGCTTTACTTGTTCACTCTAGACACAACGTTATGAGAATTTGCAATTGTCTGTACCGTATCCCCCTCATTGAATGTGTCTACCGTATCAGTCGTAAACAAACTCGTTGAAGTTGTTAGAATACCACCTCTGGGTTCTCTGGAGATGGTTTTTAATTGGTGCGAAAAACATAGAGAAGACCCCCCTCGCACTGAAGAGGATGAGAACAAAGATAATAGACAATCAGCATGTGCTTCAATCTTCTCGATTATACGCGATTCAGGGCCAGGTGGAAATGGGCGGACGTTGTGGCCACTAAGTATTCATACAAGGTGAGAGCCTCGAAAAGCGCATGTTTCCATTATTTTTTTTGTTTTGAGGGAAGTTATGAGTCACTAGCTTGGCCTCATGGGGAGAAGAAGTCAGAGAAAAGAAGAGAGATAAGGGGGAAAGAGGAGGGTGCGCGAGGGGGAGAGGGCGCGCTGCATTTGAGTTTCACCAACCTTTGATAACAGAAATGAAAGCATTGGGGACAGAAAACCTTTGAACCATTCGTGGTCCTTCTTCTTCACCCAATTTTTCTTTCCCGGACAGAACCTGTATTCGTTTGTACAATTTCATCACTGGTGTGAACGTCTCAATACATCGAAACCAGAATTAGTCAATCTCCCCAGATGCTCAACAAATGAGCTAACTCGCGATATTATGTTTAGCAGCGTGCGCTGCCTTATCTACCAGCCGCATCACAATTCTTTTTTCCCGGTCATACGTCGGGAGAACACTCTCTTTTCACCATTCTATCTCCCCTCCTTTCACACTCCTGTGGTCTCTATCTATCTATCTCACTCTCTGCGATCTCTCATGCTGCGCTAATTTCTTCGGGCAAATTTCCCCTTCAAAGGGTGGAAAACGAGTGTAACTCAGCTCAAACTGAACGAAATCTCTCCAATCAAAAAGGGAAATGTTCCAAACGTGGCTTGCAATCCGTGTATCAAGATTGGAAGTTGTAGCTTCATTTGGAAGAAAGTTATGAAAGGGTGCATAAAACTGTTTTGCACCTTGTACCCCAAGAAATTTGCGCAGCATCAGATCGCATACTCGCAGAGTCTCTTTCACTGTCCAATTCTCTCCTGATGAGAGAAGCAGAGTTCGTAGTTAGGTTCCGATTGCAACATCTCCCAAACTCCCGCTTCAGGCGCGACCAATAGGGAAGCGCCACCGCACTAGACACTTTGACTCCGCCCAATTTGTCATCATAAAAGTTCGGAATCTCCCCATTCCAACACGAACTCCCGAGACCTCAATCGAGCTCTCACCGACTAACCCGTCCCCTTTGTAACTTCTTGCCTAAGGAACCCCTCTTCCTTGTACCGTAACCCATTTTGCCTTCACATTTATTCTTGCCACTCACTATGTCTATCGCTCTCCGACTATCCGATTGCTCTGTACACAACCCAGATGAGAACATCCAAGGAACAGGTTCAGAAGGCCCACGCACTCTTTCATTCTAGGTCCGTTCAGGTTCTCGATTCAACGTTGAACCTGCAGTCGTTTCGTACTATTTCTTCACTCGCAGCGCTTTCTTTCTCTTTCCCCTCTCTCTCTCCGCTCTTCTCTCTCGTCGAACGCTCTATCGATTTGCGGGGGAAAGCGAGAGAAAGAGCGAATGCAAATTATGAAATGCGCCCGCTTTTTTCTTAATTACTTTGCCTCATATCATACTAATTCATTCCTTTCAAACCGCGTCTTTCCACAAATCTTGCAGTTTTAAAAGTAAGCCCGGATTTCGTAAGTTCGCTCACTTCCTTGTCAACCGACCGGTGAAGAGAGTCTGTGAAGGATTTAGACTGTCCGATAAAATTCCTCCACTTATAGGAAATCAAAATGCATGTCTGTTTGTCTGTGTGTTGGATTTTTTTTCCGTGCGCGTGGCGGACATTTTTTTCGCACATTTTTCGCTATAAATCGCTTCAAACTCAAGCAATCTTCTCAGATCCTTTTGCATACGATAACCCATCAGAAAACATTTCAAAATTTATTTACAAAAAATCGATAATTTCATGGCCAAGTCGGTAGCGAGCTCGAATTCAAATCCGAGGGTCTCAGGTTCGATCCCCGCCGTGCATAGTCTTTTGCCGCATTTTTTGCAAGTGTAACAAGTGGCCTAAACCCATTTCTGAGTAACGAGAAGCATATTTGGGCATCTTTTGCCGAGTTTAAAAGTGAATTATCGATTGATTTCACTTTATTTCACTCGACTTCGTGAAATTATCGCACATTTCGTTGCAAATCAATCCACATGCCGGCAAACCTCATTGGAAGGGGTTTGGAACGAGAGAGCAAGGGACATCGAGAGGAACTCTCTCACTTTGGAACACACTCTCGTCCTTGACCCCTTTCTGGAGGCTCGGAATCGTGTATTGGGAAGCGTTATAAATCGCTTCAAAATCTCCTTGGATCCTTTTGCATATGATAACAGACTAAAATATATTTCGCATTTTACTAATCTTAATTCGCCAAATTCATAGCCAAGTGGGTTTCGCGCTTCACTAGCAATCCGAGGGACGCAGGTTCGACCCCCGCCGCGGGCAAAACGTTTGCCGCATTTTTCGCAAGTGCCAGAAACCGTTCTAACACGTTTTTGAGTACCGTGAAACACGTTTTCACCTGTTTTGCTGAGTCTTAAATGAAAAATCGAAAATTTCGAAAAGTTACTAATTGATTCGCAGAGCGTGGGGGGCCATAGGAAAAGTGTTTTGCGATGTCGGCAACGTGTCTGAACGTTTTCTAACACGTTTTAAGGTGAAAAATCGAAAATTTCGAAAAGTTACTAATTGATTCGCAGAGCGTGGGGGACCATAGGAAAAGTATTTCGTTGGAAACGTGTCAGAACGTTTTCTATTTAAATGCACTGCATCTTGCGTTTCCGTTGAGAAAGGCTCGTGAGGCTGAGAGCGATCGAAAAAAGTTGCCACGGAGCCACGAAGTAGCGTAGTGGCTACTTTTTTCGATCGCTCTCAGCCTCACGAGCCTTTTGCAACAGAATAAGCCAGTACTCTTTCTAGAGATTAACATTCCCCAACATACTAAATTCCCCCTGGACCGTATTTGGAGCCGGCTACCGAGTCCTCCTCTCTGGAACGAACCTCAAGAAAGCTACCGAACTCCCCCTGAACCGTACCTGAAGAAGGCTACCGAGGTCCCCCTGGACCGTACCTGGAGCATGCTACCGAGCTCCCCCTGGACCGAATCTGGATCCAGTGACCGGCCTCCCCCTGGACCGAACCTGGAGCCAGTGACCGACCTCCCCCTGGACCGAACCTGGAGCCAGTGATCGACCTCCCCCTGGACCGAACCTGGAGCCAGTGACCGACCTCCCCCTGGACCGAACCTGGACCCAGAACTATGCATAGAGCGTAGTGTATTTAACCTCAACACATCCCGGCTAGTTTATCGACCATAATTAGTTAGTCATTGTTGCAAGTTCATTGCATTCCTCACTTATTTGTTCTACCATAGCGCGCCCATAAGGAGTCATGAGTTTTCATAGTTGTTTAAGAAGGTGTCCCACGAATAATTGATGAATTGAGTTCTCGCTGTGGGTCAGTGGTGATCGATTACCCGGTTGGAGCCTTGAAAAGCTCATGTTTCAATTTTTTTTGTTTTGAGGTAGATTATGAATCACCAACTAGGTCTCTTGGGGAGAAGGAGTCAGACTAAAGCAGAGAGATAAGGGGAAAAGATGAGGGTGCGCGAGGGGGGAGAGGGCGCGCAGCATTTGACTTCCACCAACTTCTGATAACAGCACACAGAAAAATGATAGTTATATATTAACTATCACCTGATACTCGTAGGGAGCACAATGAAGCCTGCGATAGTAATGCCGTAACTATCATGAATGATAGTTACCGTATTACTATCAGTGATAGTAGCCCTGTTACTACCGTGATAGTTGTCACTTTGCTGGATGCATTCCTGGATTTTGATTCTCGGGTTGCGAAAATTCTGTCCCATCCCTTGCTCATTGTATCACTGTTGCGTATTATTATAGAACATCACATTTTATCACATTACACACAATTCCATAAAATGGACGAATACAACACACATACAGGAGTGGAAGAGGTACAACCAAACAACATAGAAAATACCGATTTCGAACAGAAAATTCTAAATGACGATTTCTAAACTCAGGAACATGTGACAATTGTATACAACAACATTACGCGATATTGTGAGCAATATGGAGTAGGATGTGAGAAACGAGAGTTCACCGAGAATCGAGAGGTCGAATCATTTCTCCCCTCAGTTCTCGGCGAGAATCGGTCTCGAATGAGAATTTTAAATTGAGTGGAATACTCTCGGCGAGAGTTTCTTGAAGCGACACTTCACTATGCCTCTCCCATTTGATCGCTCGTGGTGTGACAGAAATGAATGAAACATATGTGAAATGTTGATCATTTGTCCCACTTCAATAAGGGGTCGGTTTCGTGAAACTCTCGCCCAGAGTCGAGACCGCGCGAGATGAGAGTTCTCGCCGAGAATGTCTCTCGGAGAGAAATGCTCTCACCGAGAGTCAGTGAATCATTTCACGAGAATGATTCTCGTTTCTCACACCCTAATATGGAGACAAGATAGTTACCAGACAGCCTACATTCAAGCCTACTTTCCCTCTCGATTCCTCCGTCTCAATTCTTCCGATTGATGAGAAGCGTAGTCGGCCTTCTTCTCTAATCTTCAAGCGAGTCGACGATCTACAAGTAGATCCAGATTAATAATTACAATACATCTTGTCGTCAGTTACCAATGACCATGTACTGTAGTCATGAATAGAACATAATCACTATTCGACTAACATATTTTTTTGAGCATTCGTTACTCCATCACCCATCATTAAAATTAGTGCTTTACGAAAACCTGTCCTCCTTTTTAAACATGTGTACACGAGGATAGGGATGTATAGGGATAGGGATGTCATGTATAGGGAGGATAGGGAGGCCATGTATAGGGAGGATAGGGAGGCCATGTATAGGGAGGGGGTCATGGTCAAAAATGGGTCCGAGGTCGACTTTGTCAAACTTAAAGTCGCCTATGGTAACTTAACCGCCGGGGTCCCGCAACGAAAAAAAAGTACCGTAACCCGGTGTACCGTAATCCGGAAATACGAAATTGAAAATATTGACCCGGTATACGTTGCACGAGGAAGGCCTCGAGTAGTAATTAACCGGACGGCATACGGCGGTCCCGGCACGACATTGTCGATACCGTAATCAGGTCTACAGTATATTGAAAATTCAAATTGATCAAACCTAGTCAGAATTTTTGTGGGAAGTAGGGGTCGAGTAGTAAATAATCGGACGGCATACGGCGCTCTCGGAACGACATCGCCGGTACCGTAACCCATGTTACCGTAACGGGAAAAAACTGAAATGTAGAAATTGGATTCGTTATTTGTTGCATGATGTAGACCACGAGCAGTTATTAATCGGAATGTGTATTATTTATCGGTCACTGTATCCGCGGCTACAGTAACCCGAATTAAAAAAAATTGAACACATCGACTGGGGATTTTTGCAGGAGGTAGATCTCCAATAGGTAATATTGGAGTGGTATGCGGCATTGCTTCCGCCATATTCGGGGTTACTGTTGCGGGATTTCAGTACGCATGAAATGTGAAATCGGGGATATTTTGTATTTTGCATGTGGTCGACCTCGAGTTTGCAATGTGCGAGATATCGTAGCCTTGATACGCTACTCATTTAGTGTTCATTATAAATATGCATTTGTCGATACAATATCATAGTAATAGAGCAAATGACTTTATAAAGGTTGCAAAATGAGTCAAACGAATGATTTGCTCAAGTTCGTACTTTCGGTACACTTTAGAGTAGCGGCTATATCGATCCGGAACTACTGTCTACACTCCAAACAGGGAATACTCGAGATCCTACCCATACAACTAATCGCGAGCAGATGCTTCCAATTTCATAAATTCAGCATGCTGTAGCCGCGGAACATTAACCTGGACCATCGTATGCCGTTCGATTAATTACCACTCGATGTCTACATTATGCAACAAATCCCGAGTCGATTTAATCAATTTGAATTTTCAATATACTGTAGACCTGATTACGGTATCGACAATGTCGTGCCGGGACCGCCGTATGCCGTCCGGTTAATTACTACTCGAGGCCTTCCTCGTGCAACGTATACCGGGTCAATATTTTCAACTTCGTATTTCCGGATTACGGTACACCGGGTTACAGTACTTTTTTTTCGTTGCGGGACCCCGGCGGTTAAGTTACCATAGGCCACTTTAAGTTTGACAAAGTCGACCTCGGACCCATTTTTGACCATGACCCCCTCCCTATACATGGCCTCCCGCAGTGCCTACCAAATCCTCTTGGTAGGCACTGCGGGGCCGGCGGCTTTGGACACCTATGCTTCTATTACACGACACACTGTGGGAGAGCGCGTGCTTCAGTGCACAGTACAGTTAAGTATACTGTTTTGAAATGCACGGTGCGCGCACGATTTTTCAGTTTGCGATAGAACGCACGTTCGTGGAACGTGCGCCGAACGTGCGTGGTGTCGCAAAGGTTCGAAATATCAACGAATGGCACGATTGGAGTCTTCGTCCCTTGGTCGAACTTTCTATATCTGCCGTGGGCCGCGGGGAAAAAAAGCTTAACCGACGTCATTCCGTCCGGTGCCGTGCTCCTGCGGCGATTCGGCTTGAGCACTGAAAATCCATTCATGTTTAGGAAAAAACAAGTCCCGCCCACTTCGCGTGTCGTGGCAAAACTATCTATACTGTTAGACTTTCCACAACCTCGACGATACATAGGCTATTACGAATGCCATGTTTTTCCTGGTTGTGATTAAAAAAGGCGGTAGGCCACGCAAAATGTAGAGGTTCACGAACGTTCCTTGTGGTTTGCTACGGAAGCCCTTTTTGCCATTTTGGGTATAGGAAATTGCTAATGAGGAACGTTCGAAAAATGTTATAACTATTTTCACCAACTCCCTCCCCTCATTTGGGGTATGACTGTCTGACGGTAAGGGAGCGAAACGGTCATACCTACTATGGTTTAAACTTATTAAAACTTTTTTAGTACTCTTGAAATAGCAATAGACATTGTAATTATATTCAATTACCTTTCATTGTCGTTGCAATCGACGTCAACCGGCGTCGAACGATGTAATCGTGGTCGATCAATCGGTCGATCTTGGCCGGCTGACTGGTGTTGTACATGAAGAGGATTGTTCGATCGTTATGGAGGAAGGAGTTCATGATCTGCCTCCCCTCTTCGATGCTGAATTTGGTGATAGTTTCCTGAAATAAAAATAACTTAACTTTCTGCTTTCTTCATATTATTTTTAGTGGTAAAATTCACGTGTCAATGATTCATCCTGAACAGCGCCTTTCTTTGTTTGCATCATTCATTTTCACGGAGCAGTGCGTGGTGAGAAAGAGAGCATTTCCGAGTTGAAGAGACAGTGATCTCACATACCGCGCATTTTATAACTACTGGAGCCTGATACGTACACGCAACGAACTACGGGTAAATACTCTTTTCCTATACCTCTGTTCTTTTCACGCGCCTTCCGGACTACATTATTTCAGCGGAACGTTTTATGATTTTGGACTAGTATTTGTGAGTTTGTAATCACTCACCGTGCGCATAATGACGAGGAGCAGCTGCGCTCCGCGAATTTCGTCCTTCATCTCGAGACCATTTGACGCAATGATGGCGTCGATCGTTGTGTTCCGCTTCTGAACGCAGTGTATGGCGGGCACGTGCGCAAGCGTCTAAGACATGCATTATTTAAAACAATTCTCTAGTCATTCTCTTTAAGTCAGGGGTACTTTTGCGAGGTTTTGAAAGATGAAAAAACGATCTACACGAAATCTCCTATATTTTGGCATATCTGCAGTCTCTCCCGTATTCTAAGAACTAAAGCTCTCACTGTGCGCGCAATATCTCGCTCCATCTAGAAAATTGAGAGCACTGCACGTACCCGTCCGATGCAGAACTTGTGGAGGTCGATTGCATTAGACCCGCGTGCGTTTCGGCAGTTTTCGTTTCTCTTGATATGGCTGCTTCGTTGCTTCTTCTCAGCAAGAAACGATGCAATTCTCTGCAATATTTGATTTTGTTTCACGAAGAAGTCGTCATTCAGTCCCTTGGCTATACTTGGCTCTTACTCTTACAACTCTACTACTCTTGCTCTACTCTTGGCACTTGCTACTCTTACTCTACTATACTCTTATATTCTATACTCTTGGCTATATGCAAGAGTGAAATACCATGTGTAAGTTGCGGACGCTGGAGCTGTCCTCGACGAGTTTTATTAGACGAGGAGGCGATGTCGAATTGCACTGAAAAATTGCTTGAGCAAGCCCAGCCTGCAAGAAATTGCAAAAAAATAATATTTAATGTGCTATTTTGACTGTCGCACATTTTCCAAAAATAATTTTACTGTTCCGTCAGGGGGGATAAAGATCTAGATAGCATAGATTGCTGCTGTAAAAGATTATGTAATTTCAAACTCACTAGACAGACGCCTCTCGTTTTGAAGAAACGCAGTAGTTGCTTCTGCACCTCCGCCTGACACGAGGCAATTACGAAGGGCAGAATGCTGCAATGACACGGAACACTTTTCGATCACCCTCAGAGAGCATAGGGGGCGTTAGGATTACCTAGGTAATTAAAGTACCTGAGTAAAGGTATCCTGGAAAAATAAGGTCACAAACGCCCCCTATGCTCTCTACCCTCATTCCATAAACTCGTTCGTAGCTGGTGAGGGGACGAGAAAACGTGAATAGGGTGAGAATTCCTATGAAATTTACCCTCTGTGTGCCGCTAATACTTTCAATAATTATAAACGGCATTTCGACGAGGCCATGCAAATTGATGCTTAGAAGGTACAAATACAAATACAATACAAATTTATCAGTGTCGCTTTATGGGCGCTGATCAAGATGGGGGCTTCATATAGGTTTCAGACGTGGTCGATGGTCTTCTTTAGAATGATTCATTTTGTCCAGTATTAAGCGTCGGGATCGGTCTTCTATCCATATCACAGACCCAGAATTATTGGCTGGAGAAAGAATAGTGATCTCGCGAGCTTGACGTTGAATATTTTGCGTTCGAAGAAAGAAAGATGGAGCCTTCTTTCTTGAATCTGCGCCAACCAAACTCAAATCATCAATCTCAGAAGGAGAGTCATCGAGTCTAGAAACTGAGGGACCAACCATCTTATGTAGTCATACCCATCACACGATGACCAGTCCGGCTTGGATGGGGATTCCGGTCTTGTTGAGTAGTCGATGGCATAGACGAGGGAAATTGAGGGAAAATCCCCCTCTCCATCAGAGAGAAATTGAGAGGGACCGCTCGCGACGACTGACAGACTCGGGAATGAAGATACAATAGTATAATAATAGTATGTAAATGGGCTCATCACGAAGATCGCCAACTTCTACCAGATGATATATCCTTATCGATAATGATCGAGAGTGCGAATGTGTAGCTCACGTGGCATTATCCTTTTCCTTGTCGATGAGTCCCTTCATCTTCAGGTTTCTAATAATCTTCATTATCGTTTAATTGATTTCCCGAGAGTCTTGTAATTGTACTTGTCCAGCTGGCGTATCGCCCATTGAACCTCAATTTTTGAACATTAAAACATTAATTTTCCAAATTATAATGACCGCTGGCTTTACAAACGATTCAGAAACTCAAGAGAGTGAAGAAGAATTTTTTTTACAGTTCTTCTAATCAACATCAACATACATGGCCAATGGAGAGAAGAAAGTCAACGAGGTGTCAGTGTGTGCTAGTTAGCAATTTCGTGAAAGTATCATTTCAAAATAGTAGCGTTTACCTTCTCTTTGAGACTGGTCGTCGGTGAGCTCGCGACCGGCCGGTCATCTGCACGGCGCGGTGCCGCAATGTCCAAGCGCACAGACAGTCGCGTAGGGGAAGTTGCTGGTTCGAAAACACAATGCTGTCCATGCTCGGTTTTACGGTTAGCTTTAAAAGTGGCTTGTATAGATGCAACTGTAATCTTTCTTTGCGCTTCTTGAGCGGCAGCCGCGGGACAAGTGTGCCCCGTGTGCTGAGAACGATTGGACGAAGAGCCACAGTTTGACCGTGATGCGCGGGTTGGCGATAAATGATAGATGCAGTTTTGACGCTGGACTGTCTGCCTAGTGTGTCAAGTGCAAGCGGCAAATTGGATTGCGCAGGTAGATTAATCGCTGAGTGACTGAAATCTTGCGCATCTCTTGGTGTCGCAAAACGAGTGGAGGAGGAAGAGTAAACAGGTGCGATCATCAGTGCAGCAGCAGACGATGGTTGCAGCGCCTTCCTCGTCGAGGAGAGCGAGGCGATCGGAAGCGATGATGGTGGATTGCGAAAGATATCGATGGGGCTGAACAGAACGAGCCGTTACCGTGCAGACTAGTTTCAACCACTCGAACAAACCTTTGTTCGCGAGCAAAGGAAGATTAATATGTTGTCCCCTTACATTAAGCTACTTGTTTAGCTCTCTTAGCTCACAACACTGTGAAAAAACCCGATTCCATCTGATCCACATGTAATAGTTAAAAGTGTAAATGAGATAAATCGAATTGAATTGAATTAACAGCGAAACAGAGAATGGTTCCGAAACGGCGACGAAAAGCTCTGTTCTTTTTTTTCATTTCGACTTTTCGAGTGATCATCACTAGTGCCGACACACACTATGCCAGGACATAAACTGTGTTAACAGGAACACTACTCTAGAATCACCTGTGGCCGGTCCCGTAGCATTTTGTGGCCGGCCGTCGCCACAATATGCTACGGGACCGACCACAAGATGCTACGTGGCCGGCCATCTGTCCACACGTCCGACCACAAGATGCCACGGGACCGACCACCAGCGATTCTAGAGTATGTCTAAATAAGATACCGTCGATTTCGAGGCAGAGAGGTTGATGGAGCAGCTGCAGGAGATGTGCCGTGCGAGACATCGGCGGCAAAAACAGAACTGCTGAATAGAGGCCGGTCAATCATTGATGCAAACTTTATTTAAATCAGTCGATTAACTTATAAGATTCTATCCGATTGAAAAAAGTCTCCCATTTATTACAATTGTTCATATTGAAAAGGACCAGCAGATCCGCTAATTAGGAGAGGAACAATGGAATAGCACTTCGTCGCCTAGTTCTATGCGCGAATTTGATGGTTTCCGTAGAAATGATTGAAATATAACGCAGTACTCGTAAGGATCGGACAAATCGCAACTGAGACAGGTCGAACCTGCGTCCACAGTATCATGAATGTTAAGAAAATAGTGAAGAAACAAAATGTGGTGTAGACCCTGCCCGGGAAGTTTGAAAAAAAATGGTTATTTGAGATATGATTTTCTCTTACCACGAATTTTAGCGTACTGTAGGTAGCGGTCCTCCAGTATCTAGAGGAATCCACTGAAACGATTCCGAAAGAATGGGGCGAGCTAAGTTGATCAATGTTGCATCGGCCCACTTGGCCGCTCGTGAAACCTAGCTTTGCGATAACTTCAAAAATTCATAACAATCTACCTTTCATGAAATTTTGAGTACATAACAAAACAATTCTGAATACGATGGTATATGTCATTTTCCTGTCCTCGGCCTTTCAAAGAAGTTGCTATATATCGTGACCAGACAGAGATATCAAAAAACGAACAACACAGCGATGATCAGCTTCGAAAGTTAGCCGGGGAAAACAATATTCAGTCGAGATACACATGAAAAAGCGATAAAATCGCCCGTGCGGCAAAATGACGCGAAATGACTTAGCATATCGTTTTCAGCACACAAAATAACCCCGTTTCAAAGTTTTCGGGAAATAGATTTTTTTGCTGTACCACCGATTGTTGGATCCTTATGAGTACGGCGTTATATAGATTGGGAAATCATTGATGAATCAATGATTGGCGGTCAATGATTGACTGAACCATACGATTGAAAAAAGTAGATGATTGGATATATCTACGATTGAAATATACGATTGAGCAAAACTATAGCTCACTATCTGACATTCTATCTTGCTGAGCTGCCCACATGGGATCACACTGGGATTAGACATTCATTGGTCCAAGGCACGTAATTGTATATATAATTGATCGACGCTACATCTACATAGTCGAGAACTTACTGAGTAGACAGAGTGATCGATGCCGTGGATTGAGCAGTCTGCATCGTTGCTTGTTCGTTACCGTCGGAGATGCTGCAATCGGAATGGATTAAAGTACGAAGCGACTACAGGCTCAACGTTGAATCAAAAATCGGAACCGGTCTAGTAACGTAATAGCACGAATGGACTATTCAAAGTTGAATTTAGAATTTTAACGTGTAATAATATTTTTTTAAACAATAAACTATATGTTTCGTAGGGCACGTAGATGGCGAGGTGTGAAAACATAAGATCAATAAACGAAATGAGACTCGTTGAATCTGCGGGAATGCCCGGGAAAGAAAAATGGTGTGTTGAAACCTTCACACTAGTGATGAAATTGTATGAAACTACTACAGGTTCTGCCGGAAAAGAAAAATGGGGGTGAAGAAAGAAAGGCGAATGGTTCAAAATTTGAAATTCAAATGTTTTCTGTCCCTCAATTCTTTCATTTCTCACACAGAAAAATGATAGTAACGTTAATCATGTACAAAAGGAACCACAATTAAAAAGTTCAGTACTCCAGAATTTAATTCTGCGGAATTAATAATTTGAAAAAGCAGTTCTCGATTCCGCACCCTCGTGTCTCAACCGTAATCAAGACGAGGTTTCTCATACCTATTTGCCGGCCTACTGAGACCGCAAATTATTTGAAATTCAATTTTACCCGTTCACTTCATTTTATTGATTGTTTTTTGGTTCTTGATTTATTATCTTTATTGATTGTTTTTTATTGCTTATTGATTGAGGCTCGGCCATTTTGTGCATGCACGGTGGCATTTCGGAAAAGTTGACGAGCCTGGAGGCAATTGAACAGGTAAACAAACAAAATAACAAACCAAAAAAACCATTTATCTACCCATTCACCGATTTCTCCTATTCCCCTATTCTCTTAGTAAAAGTGCTGAATCAAAGCCATGGAATGAAGGGTTAGATCAAAAACATGAACATAACCAAGTATTCCCTCTTCAATCGATTATCCCCTATTCTATAGAGAATCATCATTTACTGATTTCACCTCACGATTCATACATTATCTCGTTGCGCCCTTGGGTGTCGATAAAATTCCTCCTCCTGGACCTTTGGTCTTTGATCTTTGATCTCTGATCTTTGTTCATAGATTCCGAAGCCCCTCATCGACCCGAACACGCACCAGCTCGCGTGCGACCTGCTGTGGGCCGACCCCATGATCGGACTCTATGGGTGAGCTTTGAACTTTGATGTTTGATCTTTCATAGCTGTAGTGTGATCTTTGTAGTCTGACCTTTGATGCCCATTCCTCAGGTTCCGCGACAACGCCGTCCGTGGAGTGAGCGTGCACTTTGGCTCGGACGTGCTGCATGCGACGCTGGACAGGCTCGGGCTACAGATGATCGTCAGAGGGCACCAGGTAGACAAACTACAAACTACAGAGATCAAACTACAGACTACAAAGACCAAGCTACACACATTTTGAAGATGATGATGAACGGCTTCAACTTCTTCGGCGAGAGGTTTTCCAAGAAGAGTCTTGTCACCGTCTTCACCGCTCCTTCCTACTACCCGGACAGAGTGAGTGCTTGCGAGCCAGAGCGGTACCAGAACGGCGGTGCCACGAGTCAATGGCACCAGGAGCAAGGTACCAATGGTACCAGGATCCTAACTCCCGGTTGTTTAGCCGAACCGCGGTGCGGTCATGATCGTGAGGGAGAACGGCAAGGTTGGCTTCAAGATTCTGACGCCGTCTCCGCTCCCAGGTAGGGCAGGGCTTTAAGAAGCGGAACCAACGATCAACGGTCGGTACTACAGCAGTGTTTGAGACCAGCCACTCATTCTACCTTGTAGAGACTATCATTTCTCATCCTTTGCCATTTCCAAACCTCATCACTGGTCTACCCATTGTTACTCGTTTGAGGTTGTTTGGTCCTGAAAACTACAGTAGTGCCTCCCAGGCAATAGATCAAAGAGCAAAGATCACCCGGCAGGTGATGAGAAGGCGTTCCGCCAGGGTCATGACGACTACAACGACACCGACACGGGATTCATCAGAAGCGTCACCGATGTGGTGAGTGATCTTTGATCTCTGGGTCCACTGACGAGGCCGGAACCAGGCCCGGTCAGTGTCTAGACCAAGGGCCGAAACACTGATCGCCATAAGTCATTCGCCCTGCTCTTGATCTCTTCTATTGCAGACTAGCTGAGTAGGTTTTCAAACCGTTTTCCCATAATATTTGATCATTGATCTTTGATATTTGTTCGTTATGCATTTTGAAATTTCTGATAGATACCGTATATTTGATCCTTGAGCGCTCTTTTGCGCCCATATCACTGCGTGTGTAGGAAGAGATATTGGATATTAGTGTTGTTATTTGGAATAATCCTATTCGCGAATAACAAAGGGATATTCGCGAATAGAATTATTCCAAATAACAACACTATTGGATATACGCCCTCGAGAATCCCAAAATAATTTCAGAAAGGAAAGCCACAGTGAGAAGCGCGATGAGGAGACGACGATCGATAATCTACCGTACCCTATCCCCCTTATCGGTTGTTTATACCGTATCCCCCTCATTGATCGTGTCTACCGTATCAATCGTAAACAAACACGTCCGCTTCAGTTGAATAAACGAAAGAGAAGTCTTGTGACGGAAGGGCGTTGCATTTATTTGTTGCACGAACATAGTACAAAATTAGTACAAAATTTATCAATATTAAAAAAATATGAACATAGACGCAAAACCTAACAGTCATAAATAGTTCACTCTTTGACATGCACGGTATGTGGCAAAACGCAATCGATTCTTCGAATAGAAAACTTCACTTTAAAAGAAAACTCACCCATTTTACTAAGACTTCTCTAAATTTTAAAGCGATTTTTAAATTTTCTAAAAATCGCTTTTTCCCTGCCCGCCGAGAAAACATCACAGATAGGGCAGAGCGATAGTTCTACTCATTGATTATCGAATTTTGCCCTTTTACTTTTCGAATATGATGGTCAAAAGAAAGAAAATACTCATGGAATACATCCTTTAGCGATTATCAAAAGTCCAGTTTGTGGTTGTTGTATTATTTGTTTAATATTTTTCTTGACTTATCTACAACGTCGCCGCATTGAGCTTTTTATGTCGAGTTAATATTTCATGCGTGCGGCGAAACATATTGTTGAGCGGGCGATAAAATTTTTATCTGTCCTTGTGTTGTTCACGAAACTCATTGGCCTCTGATCTCTAATCATTGCTGTAATACAAAGCACCTCTAGAAGGCCACTCTCTTGCATTATGAACGAGCTAGTGCACACAGCATTGAATTGGCACCATGCCAAAAATATCTCTCGTTGTCTGACTCTCTACTTTCGTGCGCTCTCTCGCCATCTCTCTCTTTCTCTAACTCGTTCTCGCCGTCTATCTTTCGAATGCTGTGGTGCATGAATTGGAGAGAACGGAAAACTATCTTGAATATAAGAGCTCACATGATTCCAAACCTACAGACCAGGGTTTGGACGAGAGAGTATGCAAAAGTGAGAGAGTCCCTCTCGATTTCACAAGCTCTCTCACTCCAAAGGCCTTTCTGGAAGGTTGACCGGCCTGTGGAATGATGTGAGCTGAAACGTGCTCCTATTACAAATTCACAAACACTCGTCCAAAATAATATAACGTTCCGTTGCTAATCCTACTAAACGTACTAAACGTCCTACTAAACGTCCTACTATCCTACTAAACGCCGAAATAATTGGCGAGATTGCATGGCAACACAAGAGACATGCCGAGGTATAGAAAGAGAGTATACGCATCAGTATGTTATGAGTGTATCATTTTAAAATGGCAATAATCGTCCCTCCCGTCGTTCTGCACACTCTGACTCTGACTTGAAGAAACCGCTTTTCGCTGTCTTATTGACCTTTATTGATCAGAATTCGGCTACCGTACTCTGTTCATATCGCGTTTGCCCCCTGGCTTGTATTCCTCCCCATGCTACTCTGAGATGAGAAGAGTGATCAAAGACTGACGAATATACGGTAGCGTCAAAGGCAAGGTGCCAGAGGGCATTCCAATCATGCTAGCTCCGCCCATTAATGAATCCAAGCGTTCGAGTACAATCATAGTACGTTTTAGCAGAGCTAACCTGAGAGTAGGTTGGCCATCTAGTTTGTTCGCTCGTATCGATTTGTTTTACAGCCTTTGTTCATGTCATACCTCTCTTTCCCTTGTTTCGCACGATGATTTTCAAATTTGTTAAACTTTCAGGCACCAGCAAACCATTCCTTCCCTTCTTTAGCAATGACGACCTCGGACTGGTAAGTTACAACTATTTTCTTGTTTACCCTTAATTTTACAGCCTTCAAGAATTTTACGATCAATATCTTTGAACAAGTAATGTGCCGTGTTTTTTTGCATGTCTTCTCGGCTTAAACTTCTCTAGATTCAAAAATAAATAATGCCAATTAAAATTTTATTAATTACATAATTACATAATCAGGAGAATCCTTCACTTCTGCGAGTTTTGCCCAGAAGAACAGAAGGTGTGCGATCATCAGTTGATGCTCTCCGGACTGGAGGACGCTCTGGATTACTACGACGCTAGGGTATTTAAAACATTACAAAAATTAAAAGTACAAAAATACTTTTTTATTACAAAAAAGATTCCCGAACGGAGAACTGTTCGATAGCATCATAATGGAAACTGCCAAAATACTAAAAAAAAAGCTGTAAGACTATGCTATTTTGAATGTGGAATCCACAAACTAATTGACACTCTTTCGGGTATTTTCTCTCACTGATTCCTGTTTCCTCTTCAAGTGGGTGCCGCATCAAAGGTGTCGACAGTTTCCCTCATTAGCAACCCAGAGAAAGACCAACGGGGGAGTGTGGGGAGAGGAGTGACCTGAAGGGGACGCCGTCGGAACCTTGTTGTCCGGGGAACCGGAGGAAGCACAGGTCAGTGGGGGAAGTGCCAGGGCTGGAATCGGCTATAGTCTGACGTTCTTAGTAAGACTCACTCAGAGACTCTTACTCAGAGAATACGTTCGTGATGACGTCATCTTATGAATTTCAGTGCAAAAACGACAGCAACTGGAGAAAACACGGTGGACAGTATGCAATCGACCGAATGTGAGATATTTTTTTAAAATTTTAAATGTGAAATTGTGAATTTTTCTAATTTCGACTCAGTATCAAACGGCGTAATTTCACCGTTTTTCCAGGCAATATCGATGCATCCTATGCCTGAACGAGATTGAATCAAGCGACCATCCAATTGGTGTAAGTTTCCTTAGCATCCGCAGTCTCCGCCCACTTTTCCTTGAAGGAGAAAGCACAGAAACGCCATGGAGTAGCACAAGCTTAGTTCTAAACCGTGTGAATTGAGTTTGGTCTTGTCTTGTAGCTAGTGATTTACTCTATCGAATGCGCCCTGGGCAAAGTTAGTCGCTCCACGGCAATTTGGCTAAAATGCAGTTACAAAAAATAAAAGTGCTTGTTTTTATGCTTCCAGTGATGCTCCATGTTTTGCCCAAGAAGATTTTGATTCTCATGATGTTATCAGTGACATCTAAACAAAAAATAAGACGTAATTCCAGAATCGTGAATTGTGCTACCCTTTTGAAATGTTTCAGTACGGAAATGACTGTGGCATGACGACTGGTGCTGGTTAGCGGCACTGGAGAGAGAGCGCCGTCTCGGACGCGGGGGCGAGAGAGGCTAGAGAGAGGCGAGAGAGCGTGCACTTTTGAGAGTGCAGATAGGGATGTTTGAACTCATGCAAATCCCTCCCTATCGAGGAAAGGAGAGGGGAGCGCTCTCTCCATTTCATATACTCTCTCGCTGACCGTCTGACCGATGAGAGAGAATGGAGAGGGCCTCATCATTACTCAGAGAGGGGGAGAGAGAAGACTCCGCCCCTTTCTCTCCTCTCTCCGGTTTGATGCTTCTCTCACTAGCGATTCGCGCGCGGATTTCGAGATGTATCTCGGCTCAGAGGCAAGATATCGACAAACGGCAAAAAAGTATTGTCTAAAGGGGACCATGGTGCATCTATTCTATATGATTTCCACCCTCACATCGAAAATCGGCAATCCACGTTGTGGCCCCTAAGTTTGCTTTCATTTTTTTCAGTATTACGCTTGGAACACGAATCTCATGTTTGCTCAAGTATCGGAATAAAAATGAAAAAAAAACAGACAAAAATTTCGAAGGCTTTTTTTGTGTTCCGCTGCATCAACCATGTTCTGCCTGAAGACAGTTTAGCTTGTTATCTTGAAAGACGAATCTCCCCATTTCACACTCTTCTCCAGCTATGATGGGACTATATAGCGGATAGGTGAGAGATTGTGCAAAATGAGGAGAACTATTCCAATTATTTACCAACCTATGAGAGTACTAGAAATGTTGCGACTTATTTTGTATCATGCTGCACTTTAAAACCACTACCATACTTTTCGCTCAGAATTTCCACACGTTTAAAACAAAAATGGCATCAGTGGCTGCTAACATTTGGCCAGATCTTGTGCTGTCAAAGTATATCTTGCCCACGGCAGGAGCTCCCCAGTTTTCGGATTTATTGATTTAACACAAAAAATGCATAATTTACATAATTAATATAAAATCCTACAGATCTTCCGAAAGGCCACCGCCAAGGATCGAAAAGCCACCGCTAAAGAGACGAAAAATGCGTTTGTTGTGCACGACATTTGCTTGTCTCAAGTGTCGTTGGATAAGAAGGCTGTGAGTCGCATCAAATAGTAGTAGTAATATTAATAATATCTTGCTTTTGCATGCTTTCTCGCAGCCGTATCTGTAGTTTAGGCGCAGAACCTTTTATTATTTTGGACGAGTGTTTGTGTATTAATATTAAAGTCCTCTTGTTTCCGGTAGCAACTTTACCTTTTTAATATTAATACACAAACACTCGTCCACAATAATAAAATGTTCCGCGCCTAAACAACGGATAAGGCTGCGAGAAAGCATGCCAAAGCAAGATACACGCCGAGGTGTCATTACGATCATCAAGAGGCACCGATTTTTTGGATACACAAACTACGCAATGTCAAAGTTGTTGAACATTCACAATATGGATTTATCGATCGCTTGTTTCAACAGTAGTTCTAACCCATGATAGAAAGAATAATTCTTATTATGCGGATCAAAAACTCAGCAGTCTCCGCCCAATTTGCCCATACGGTCGTTAGCGCCAATTAGTCCATTTTTCGGAACATTATTTCCTCTTGAAGTACTGTACACTGCAGTTGCAGGGACTTCCCGCCGAGAATCTTTTCCTTCACTCCTTCTTTAAGCAATATTGAATTCAGGTCCTGCCGGCTCTAAAATCACTTCTCTCGGATCCGGAGAACGTTGCTACCATCAACAAATTTGGCATTTTCAAAGGCAGCAAGGTGTGGTTTTTGTTTTTATTTCGAGTCATTTCAATATTAGCACTTTCCATTATTTTAATTTTTGCTATTATTGATGGTTGAAACACATTCGAAACTCGATAATTCCGCGCCCCAACCACATTGCTCTCGTGCGATCGGCTAATTACATATTACCTTATGCAAATTTATCGGTTAAATTTATTCCGTAAGGGGTCGCGTTCAAGAAAATGAACTGTGAATGGGGCAATAAAACTGATGTCCGTCGACGAGGTTGAATGATCTATAACTAACCTATTTTGAGGAGTGCACGCTGTGCTTCAACGTCAAGGACGAACGCATCTTTAACTGCGCCGACATGTTTTGTCGACGCTCGTACCATTTGGAGTGCGCAGAAAAGCAGAAAGACTTGGTCGTCATTGACTTTGCAGGGAAGACGTGAGTCTCGAACGTCTCTCGTTGTCTGCCTCTCTCGTTTCGTGCACTCTCTCAGTGATTCTCCCCTTCTCTTACTTGTTCTCGCCGCTGTTCTTTCGGATACTGTGCATTATTTTATCGTATTTAGAAGCAATACATGGCCTTTGAAATTTTTGGGAAAAAAACACCGCACAATTATACATAATTATATGCCGGAAAACGACTAGATCTAACTGACTTTTCGTATACTCCGAATATGTTTATGAGTATGCTCTACCGAACACTTCGACCTACCGTAATCCCTGCAGGCTCTACTGCCAGGACCACTGCCACGTGCAGCTGCGGCCTAATGAGTGTCAGTACCGAGGCGTGCCATCCAGTCAATCAACATGCAGCTACGATGCCTGTCCCGCTTGTCAAGATAACGTCCCCAGGTCGGGCAAATTTAACTAATCAAATTTTACTTAATTATTATAAATACCCTATTATGTGGTGGTATGATGGCGAAGTGGAGTAGTGGTCTAAGGCGCCCTCCCATTCCATTCCATCTCTCCCGGGTTCGATTCCCGGTCGTGACACCGCCACCGCCTCACCATGGGCGCCCATTGGGGACGGGGAATTGGTAGTCGTGACTAGATGAAGCAGGTAAATATTCCGACGCAAGGTCGGCACTCCAGACTGCATCTATCAAATTGTAACACTGGCCTACACTCAGAGAAAAATTACTTCGTCGCATGCATGAAGTAATTAATTACTTCTGTGGAAATACACTAGAACAACAATCGAAGTAATTGATTACTTCAAATACAGTTATAGTGTACTTCCACAGAAGTAATTAATTACTTCATGCATGCGACGAAGTAATTTTTCTCTGAGTCTAGCACTGTTCTGACCGCGAGCCCAACTAGAAGACGGGAAGTACCTTTACGTGTTACCGTATAATTCATGAAGAGAGGTCCAGCTGCTGGACCTCTCTTCTTGCAAATCGCAAGGAACAATCAAACTCAGTGGAGAACTCTAATGGCGACCCAGTTGACCTAACATCCAAATCAGCTGATAAAGTTGTTCAAATGTAAAAAAAAAAATATTATTCAGATGGCCGGATCGTCACAAGACCTTCTACGTCGTGTGCTGTGACGCCTTTCTACACTACAAATGCGTTATTGTTAGTTGATCTATTAGCTTCGAAATGTAAAAATAATGATAAATCATAATTCTCAACGGCAATTCATTCCAAGACAATCAAGGTCATTAAATTTTAAAAATTTGTGAAGAGTAATTAGCATATGTATTTGAGGAGAAGCTGGATCGGCTCGAGGTGAAGTGTCCTCGGTGTGGAAAGATGGAGAAATACCTGAGATCGATCCAGAGGCAGGGGACGAGTCTAATGAAGTACCGGTGCGTTTCATTTATGGACTAATCTTTCACGGTCAGACCCTCTTCATTCTACACGCTCTCTCATCGGTCAGACAGTGAGAGAGAGCATGCGAAATTGAGAGGTGGAGACATCAAGTCTTCCATTATTAGGAGAAGTGAAAACTCCAGAGTAAGGAAAGCTGGAGACTTAGCGCTATGAGTAGAACCAAAGAATAATTAGGAAGAAATTTCGAGCTTGTTTTATTTGCTGTATGGTCATTTTCAAAGAACAAATTTTAAAAATATAAATACGATTTAACAAATAATTATCGATTTCAGTGATCGACTGAAAGCGTCCGGCATCGACATCACTATTCCCGATGCGGATGACAATGGTGAGCTGATATTGATGATACAATATTTATTTTAAAAATCGATTTTAGGAATATGCTCCATGACCAATTATTAAGCTATTTGGCCAGTTGTTAAATTTATTTTTGAAAAAAAAACTAATATTGATATTTTTATAGAGAGCGACGTGGAGTGCTTGGACGACATAATTTGGTGCTCTCATTCCAGAAAAATCAAGAATGAGATTGTGGACTATGAGGTTTGCTACATTCATATTTGTATATCTGTGAAATTGCAACGTTTATCATGGGCCAAGTGCCGAGAAATTGTTCTCCCTGCTAGAATAATGAATCATCTGCTCATATTCGCCGTTAGTTGTTACTAGACATTGAAAAGTAACGGTTCAACTAGGTGCTTTTCTCTTAAAGAAGGTGTCCCACGAATATTTGGTCAACTGAGTTCTCACTGTGGGGCAATGGGGATCGAATACCCGATGAGAGCCTCAAAAATCGGATGTTTCAGTTTTTAGTTTGAAGAAAGTTATGTTTAATAAACTGTCCAAAACGACCAGAATTCTTACAGTATCTCACATTGAATCTGCAATCTTTTCGCGGTGGGAGTTGAAATTTTAAGGAAAAGAAGTCAGAGAAAGGGAGAGAGATAATGGGAAAAGAGGAGGGTGTGCGAGGGAAACCGCGCGTGCATTTGTGTTTCACCATCTTCTGATAAGAGAAATGAAACTTCGAACATCGGGGAAATAAAAGGTTGTAATAATTCGTGGGACGCCTTCTTTAAAACTCCTCATTTTTCACACTCTTTCTCGCAAAAATCGGTCGATTTCCCTATAATACCACAAATTGAGCCGTTACTTTTCAAAGTCTAGTTGTTACTCGTGCACTTTCTCGTCCAGCGACCGGTCGAAAGAGTGCAGTCGCAGGGAAATGAGCTGCCGAAATGTTGGCAGTGACTGGTAAATAACGATCCAAATATGCCCCGAAAGCGGTGCCGATTCACGTGCACACAACACGAGAAGGGGGGGACAGGCTCGAGTAATGGTCTGACCCTCTCAATTCTGCATGCTCTCTCGCGTTGTCTGATCGATGAGAGAGCATGTAGAATGAGGAGAGTCTGATCATTACTCACAGGCTATAGTTGCTAAGCTCATGGAAGCGTGTGCACGAGTCGGTCTCGAAGTCAATGCCTCCAAAACGGTTCTCCTTACACCCTGTAGCACGACTCGCGCACCCATTACCATCGACGGTCAAGTATTCAAGTTCGTTGAGTTTACCACATATCTTGGCGGGAGAATTTCCCTTCCCCTGGACCCCTCCGAAGAAGTGGAATACAGGATTCGTCTGGGTTGGGCTGCCTGGAGCAAACTCCACCACCTGCTGGCGTCACGCATTCTTCCCATGAAGACTAAGAGGAGGCTCTTCGACAGCTGCATCTTGCCTACTGTACTCTATGGTAGCGAGGTGTGGGCTTTGAGATCGAGTGACAAAGAGCGCCTCGATGTCACCCTGAGGAAGATGGAACGTCGGATGATTGGAGTCACCCTTCTGGATCGAATGAGGAATGAACGATTACGAGAAATCACCCAAATTCGAGACTGGAATAAGGAGGCACTTAAACGGAAAGCGAAATGGGCCTTGAAGATAAGGCGAATGGAAATCAACCATTGGACGCGGGCAACTACGATGTGGACCCCCTACAACTGGAAACGCCCCCAAGGCCACCCCAATACCCGATGGAGAGATGACCTGAAACGAGCAATCGGGCCCCAATGGTGGAATGCAACTAACGAAGAATTCCGGCCCATCCTCATCTGAGCACTATTGCCTGACATGATAAATAATTGAATTGAATTGAATAGTTGCTAACAGGCATAGGGGTGGTCGAGACAGCATTGCGTGTAGACGACCTAGCACCTTTACCCCTTTTTTAGTCGTGGTTAGACTTCGGGAAATAACTAAGCGAAGGTTCGCCTAAGAGGGAAAATACTATTCGCTCTCATCATTTCTCGCACTCTCTCCTCGCTGGAGCGGTGCATTTGTCTCTTTATGCGACCCTTTGCTTCGTTATTTCTCGAAGTCTAGTCGAAGTCGTCGTCGTCCAGTGGCTCATTTTGGCATTCTCCTGTTACAGGATCGCTCCGACTTCTCTACTCCGAGAAGGCCCAAGTACATGTCGTCTGCGAAGAGAAGAAGAAGGGAGCGAGAGATGGGCCGTAATTGCGAGTCAATTTCGACTGAGCCTACAGAAAGGCCTTTTTTCTCTGTGGTTAATTTAGATGTGGAATGATGGTTCGTATAATACAAACCTGAATTGTGATAGTATAATATTTTACCCTCCCCCCTAACTTTGCAACCCACATCGAGTTTCAGTGAGCAAAATGTAAAGTAAGACTCTCGCTCTTCCTCCCCTTTCAATTTTTCTCGACATTTCTCTATTACCATTGTCACAGAAATCAATTATCTAGCATATTGTACTACCAGTAATCCCCCCTCGACTCTCCCCGATTGGACCCCTATTTGTGACCAGTTCTCCGCTATTTTGTTCATCCGACAAACAATTTATCGCTTTGAGCATGGAGTTCTTGTGAGATAAAATGTTTCGCCGGATACGCCTGATACGGAGCACGAGTCGAATAAACATTTCAAGGCCCGTCGGGAATTTAGACGATTCCACCACAATCTGCACACGACTCGAGTATTCGCTGAAACTAAAGGATTACTGTATGATTTGAGATTGCCTTCAGCTACCATATGGTATCGTCAAAACATCATGCTAAAAATAATACCATAACTGACGTGTATGGTCATCAAACTATCCATTTACTGAATCGGGAAGAATTGAATATCGTATTTGAAAGAAATGTACCATGTCACTACTACACACAGAGAAAAATGTATAAATCCAGCCCCATCATACATGAAAATGTATAACAAATGTATAACATGTAATACATTTTTCATATAATTTCATGTATGATGGGGCTGGATCTATACATTTTTCTCTGTGTGTACAACTCACTCAAATTCGATGCAATCTGTCGTTTCATCACATTTTCGGCAATCACCGCTCCAAGTAGGATCATTTTTCATGGCGATAGTCGTGAATTCGACGTACGAAGTGTAAAGAAACGTCTCCTTCTGAAAGGTTGAGACTATGATTTGCAGAAGGGTTTTCGCCACTTTTCAAACTGTTACTTCCAAAATTACAAACGCATTTTCTCGTTAAATATTATACTATAATCGCCGTAATAACCACTGTATCGTGTGTCGTTTACCAGAGATAGTTTCTTATTTCTGTAGATGTAAAAACTCACCGCTGCTGCGAGAGGAAGAGGAAGAAGGATCTGAAATGAATGCAAAATGTGTCTATTCTCCCTCCTCAAGAATTAAAAATATTTTCAATGTGTACTTTGAAGAAACTTACGCGTAATAAACTGTCCAAAACGACAGGAATTCTCACATTTGAATGGAAAGGTTTCGCGGTAGGAGTTGGCATATTTAGAGAAAAAGTCAGAGAAAGGCAGAGAGATAAGGGGAAACGAGTAAGGTGCGCGAGGCGCTACATTTACGCTTAATTTAATCTTAATAGCAGGTGCAAAATCTCGAAAATCGTGCAAAAGAAAGCCTTTGAGTCGTTCGTGGGACGCCTTCTAAAAGTACTATTAGAAATAGCAAGAGATTTTTTGAAAAAAAACATATTGATAAGTCTTAATATCAAATCGATTATCACTTACATTTATTTGCATTTGGTGTAGTTATCAATTCTTGTTCTCGCTTTGGTAGGAAAGTGTAGGTGACAGCGTGTAGAACTGTCTGAAAAGGGAAATATAGATTGGACAACAATATTTATTTATGTGAGTCGCGGCGGGTTGACAGTTGCATGAAATGTCGAAGTGCGAGATACAAATCCTTATAATAGGCGCACACCGAATATGACTGGACTATACAGAACGGATAACTATGGACGTGGAGCAAAAAGGGGGCGTGTTCGTGGACACACAGAGAAAAATGTATAGATCCAGCCCCATAATACATGAAATTATATGAAAAATGTATTACATGTTATACATTTGTTATACATTTTCATGTATAATGGGGCTGGATTTATACATTTTTCTCTGTGTGGAGGGGATACCTCAGTGGAGCGGTTTTTGAAGGGAAATTATATGAAATTGCGGTATAACAGCAGAGTGGGGCAGTTAGCTTGTCATGCGTTCCGCTCTAATTGCCCTTGCTCGGGGTAGGGCACTGGACCTAGACACCGGAAAAATCTGTCATTCCTTATTGCGGCGCTTTTTGACAGAATGATTCTGTTAGAAGACAGATGTTTCGATTCTTCAGTCCAGCTTCGCCTGTCCTCGTGTGGAGGGAAAGAGGGCAAAAAAAAGAAAAAAAAAGAAAAAAGTACGAGAGCATAATGAATCACGCAATAGCATTATTAGAAAAAAATTGTAATTAGAAATTCATTAATGTTTGTCAAATCAAAATCTCAGCAAGTATTTAAAATCTTAACAAAGCTCCTCGAATTGGGGGCACAGGGTTTGGGAGAGAGAGTGTGCAAAAGTGAGAGAGTCCCTCTCGATTTCACACGCTCTCTCACTCCAAAGGCCTTTCTGTAAGGTTGACCGGCCTGTGGAATGATGTGCATAACAACCAAAAGCTCGATGAAGGTGTAACACGAATCCTTGAAACCTTTTATTTTCCTTAATGTTCGAGGTTTCATTTCTGTTATCAGTAGCTGGTGAAACATAAATGCAGCGCGCTTTTCTCTCGCGCACCCTCCTCGTTTCCCCTTATCTCTCTGACTTCTTTTCCACAAAATGCCAACGCCCACCGCGAATGATTGCAGGCTCAATGTGAGATACTGTAAGAATGCTGGTCGTTTTGGACAGTTTATTAGACATAACTTTCTTCCAACTAAAAATTGGAACGTACGATTTTCGAGACTCTCATCGGGTTTTCGATCTCCATTGCCCCTCAGTGAGAACTCAGTTGACCAAATATTCGTGGGACACCTTCTTTAAGTGTATCGGCGAACGCTTCAGAGAGGGGCCGAGGTGAGATAGTGTGTAAAGCGACAGAGACTAGAGTGCGAAATATGAGAACATGGTCTCTTCATTTTGTACACTCTCTAATCCATCGACTGGTGAAGAGACTGTGTAAAATGAAGATTCCGTGGTCTCACATTTCGCACTCTAACAGAGATCATCTCGAATTTATAAACTCTCTCACTCTACGCCCCGTTCTGAAGGCCTGTGGAATGTTGTGACGCGAGACAACGAATTTCACAGGTTACTCGACAGGCGATATTTTTACTGCAGACTACGCAATGAAATTATCGGATGACTAGTGACCGATCGTTACTTACGGCAACTGTGAAACACGTAACTTCCTGTTATCGCACGCGCCTCTCGTGCTACTCTGAAAGCCCTGCGCCACCTTTCTTCGGCATGCCATGTACAGGGGGTTGAGTTCTGCGTTCTCTAAAATGTCCTAAAGTTATACGAAAACGTATCCACAGAGAATTCGGACTGCTCTACATAACATTTTTTTTATTAAGAGACTTATTAAGAGTCCCTCTTTCGTTGCCCCTTTCCAACAGCCTTTCTTCTTCTGGGAGATTGTGAGTAAGAGAGCTCCCCTTCATAAATTAGCAGAATTAATAAATAAGTGATCCCTGATTCCATTATTAAAGATAGGCTCTAAGAGAAATTGATGATTCTACCCAGCCAAACCGCGTATGCTAACCCTGAAACGCGCATCCCCCACACATGATTCCAAACCTACAGACCAGGGTTAGAGCGAGAGAGTGTGCAAAAGTGAGAGAGTCCCTCTCGATTTCACACGCTCTCTCACTCCAAAGGCCTTTCTGGAAGGTTGACCGGGCTGTGGAATGATGTGCCCATTCGTGCTGTCTGTGCTATTCCACCACTCCCCTCCTCCAGTTCCGTAGTGTTCAAACCACACACAGAGAAAAATCTATAGATCCAGCCTTATTACATGCTATACATTTTCATGTACGATGGGGCTGGATGTACATATCACATAACACCAGTTTGGTAATGCGGTGGACGACAGATTTCGACGAACGATGGTGTACGATGGATACATTTTTCTCTGTGTGCAGTAGGGTTGCCCGTTCGGCGTCGGTTTCGGTAATACGGCGTCACTTTTTCTCTAATTCTCTCTCCCTTATCAGCCGTATTACCGATCTCTCGCTGAGAAAGTCGTAATACGAAAACCGAACTTGCATCCCTAGTGTGCAGTCCTATGAAATCATGTGCACATTGTCACAAAACATGCATAATTCTGAGAGACGAATGCACTTTTCTTGGGGCAGTTCTTCTCGCATTGAAGGTATCAAACGAACAATGTCAAATAATTACTTATGCCAACTATGAAACACGAAACCTTTTGTTATGGCACGCTTTTTTTAACTTTTTTTCGTGATCGCCCTTGTTGACACAGACACAGACGAAGCTCGATTGGAGGAGCCGAAAAGTTCTCTATCATCTCAAAAATAATGAATTATACTCCCTTTGTATAGAATTAACCATCTCAATGATGCCGACTCACTTGTCGCTCAGGTATTTAGCAACTCTTCTCGGCAAAGTGAAAGAGATCGTGGTGTAAGATATTTCAATAATTATTGTAACAATTGTTAGTCTCTTTTTTCCGGTCGCAAAACGTCTCATTAACGACGAATGAACATAACAGTCATAAAACAACAGCTTCCCATTTCTCCAACTTTTATCTTTTCTCTTGTGAACTCTTGTGCCGCTTTGGAAATTCGAGAATTATTTATATTTCTGGAGGGAACCAGTCGATGATCGACAATTAATTTTACGTATTCTAACCATTGAAGAGGAAACTGATGAATTCACGAAGCCATAGTTATACCACCCCTGAAACACAAATCGACATTCTAATATTATTCAATATGACTTCCTCTCCCCGTCTCTTCCTCGCTGGCGTACTAACCACAAAGGATTGCTGACGCGATCACACTAATCCACAGAGAGGCGTCAGGAGAAGCAATGATCAGACTTTCCTCATTCTACATGCTCTCTCATCGATCAGACAGCATGAGAGAGCACGCAGAATTGAGAGGGTCAGATCAGTACTCGTCAGGAGTGAGAGACTATACATAATCGAGAAGTCCTCGCCTTCCCACGTTCCCTCGTGTTACTGCAGGTTTCGCAATCGTGAATTTCCTCGTGTTCTCATATTTTCGAAATATTAAGAAAATATTTGCTACGATACTCACAGTTAAACATATTTAAGAATAAAATGTCGAACACGTAGTATCTAGCTTTTGCCAACTCGCTCGAAAAAAAACCCTACACTTATTACGGTCCATCTATAGTGCATTGATATCTTTCCCCAACCAAGCCATATGAGCTAGCGGTGAAACATGAATTCCCCTGTTCTCGTCTAACATCGCCTCGGCGATTTCCCCGTTGCGAACTCCCCCCAGCCGCCGCTATGCAAACCGGGGCTCTAATGCGCGGGACAAATTGGGACCCTTCTCACAACTAATAAGGCGTCCCGAGGCGCGGGGAGGGTATCAAACAGATTATGAGGGGACAGGGGAGTGAACACGTCGGGGGGTGACCAGCACGAATGATGTAGTTTTTCTCGCGGGCGCCAGGTACCGCCGACCCGCGGGAGCTTACACAAAATAACCGTGTACCTGCTTATAGTAGATAGAGTGTGAAATGAAGAGATCACACGGCCTCGTCATTTCGCAAACACTACAGATGGATATTTGAGAAACGTGAAAATTCTCTGTTAGAAAAATACATTATTTGAAGCAATACTTTTGGGGAATTAGAAGTGCAGTAAAAATGATCCCCCTTCATCTCAAAACCCATTCCGCAGACAATCATTCCCGAAAATAATGAGGACATTTCGTGTAATCTGTCTGGAATTGATGGGATTTAGATTCATCATTTTCCTTTAGTGCATCAGTGTTCACTAAAATGAGGAAGTGCCAATACAAAAATGCATATTTCTAAGTCGTTTTATGATTTGCAGTAGGAGATGACAAATTTCTCCGAATGGGAGTGAAAATATTTACCCAGAGAGCAAAGTCTCCAGCTTTCCTTACTCTGGAGTGTTCACATCTCCAACTATTAGGAGATATGAAGTCTCCATCTCTCGATTCTCATGCTGTCTCAGCAGGAGACAACATCTCCAGAGTAAGGACAGTTGAAGACTTCTGTGTAGGAAAATGAGCCATTTCCGATTGAATGTTGTAACCGCTGACGAATTTCAGCAAAATTCAAGGGCGATTCTCTTTTCCAGAAAAGGAGTATCAAAGTCGTTTGCACTCGCCGGATCAACTCCCCTCCCCTTCTACAAAGTTTGCGCGTCCTTAGAACCCTCGGGGAGGGGCAGAGGGAGAGGATGGAGGTGAGAGGAGGGGAGGAGAGGAAGGGGGGGGGAGGAGAGGGAGGAGAGGCGGGTGACAAAAGGGCAGAGGGCTGTGACCACTGTCTACTAGAGAGTGTCCATTCTGTGCACTGGAAAGATCACTCTTCGCCTTGGAGAGGAGAGGGGATAGAGGGAGAGGGAGAGTGCTAAGGCATTGACCCTGGATAAGCAGAGTACTCCTTCTTGCTCATTATTCGGCATACGTACCCGTCATGCCTCCAGAAAGAGGCTAGGAGCTAGATAGTGTGTCATAGTGAGAGTGAGTATATTTCTTACGCTTATATACTCTCGCCTGTTTCTGCAGGGTTGGAGAGAGTTCTCGTATGGCTTTCGAGGGAACGTTCAGTTATGTTTCACCGGTATATGAAGACGATCAGTGCAACATTAGAAGTATTATTCCATAGCAATCTTTATAAAAATACCCGACTACGAAATGTAGGAAGGTTGCGCTCTAAGTAAGTACGAAGTGATTGACCCTGACTGAGGGCAGTACGGCCCAGTAAAACTGCCCAGCAGTTACAAAAGTACTCATTGTGCTTCCTTCTCTATTGAAGAGTACAATTCCAGCCTTTTTCAAAGTTCGGCGACCGAAAAGATCAAATCTTCTGTTTAAAAGGTGCCGTTGTTTACACAGGGATGACGCAATAGCTATTAGAAGACGACTAAACACAACAGAAGTTCGGTGCGAAAGGAAACGTAAACTTTCGGGGGGGGGTGTGGGTTGGAGCAAAGCCTGAGGAAAGGAGAGTATGAAAAACTGCCTAGCATAAGCTCCCTTCCCCTAGGACCAAAGGGAACGCAGTGCCCCGCGAAAAAGCGCTGGGCACACCGTATTTTTGCTCGAAGCAGAGTTCGCACAGGCTCCGCCCTCTATTTCGCAGTGAGCCACCCGAGGCAAGAAGTATGGTCCGAGCAGGGTATATAACAGGACGGGAAGGCGGAGTCACCAAGCTTCCCTGTCCGTCTGAGAATTTCTCCTTTCTCAGACGAAGCGGGGAACAACTCCGACTTATGGGCTGGCAGCGACGACTTTCAATGTCTAAACGATTCACTCCTCTTTATCTATTCGACTTTGAATTCGTCGCTGGCCAGCTTACACTTATGAAGTAGTATACTTATTTCCTCGTTAGAAGTGCCCCTATCGGTCAGACAAGTTGTCGAACTGTGATTGAACCCCCATCATATATTGCCTTTAAATACGTTTCCTGTAATATGGTGATCATTACATCAGAAGCTAGGGATTTTGTGTGAGCATCTCTCGTATTTTCACGCACCTGACCCCAATTTTTTTAAACTTCTGAAACTCTTTCACATTAACTTCCCATTCTAGAGATTGTATGCTGATTGAAATTGATCTTGAGCTATGTTTCTCGAAGGGTCTGGTGTTGAAGATGTCTTGTTACATTGCTGAAACACGGATATTCCTATTTTCAGCCACTTTTCACCATGCTTCTTATTTGCCATCTAATTGGCTTATATCAGTCTTATATCTTCTAGAAGTCTAATGCAGTGTTTGATCCTTGACGTAATCAATCAGTCGATATTTTTTTAAATATTTATTGCGCTCTCGTGTAGTGTTTGATCGCGGCGATGCCACAATCACAGATCTTTGACCCTAATACTTAATACTCAATACTTAATACTTAAATGCCTTCTTGCAGCAGCCGCATGGGTCGTGCGTCGCTGGTGGTGCTGATTGCTGCAGCAGCTGCAGCAACTGCAGCCGCGCTTATTCCGCGCGAGAAGCTCTTCTCCGACCCTAAATTCTCCGCCACAAGCTTGTCGCCCGATGGAAAGGTCTTGTTAATTTTATTTTATTTATCTTGTTCACGAGTTTCAAGTTATCAATTTGCTAAGAAATCCTGAATTCATAATCAAATGTGAGTATTTTTATTTGGTATTAGAAATTCTTTTCCGATCCTGCCTGCTAATGGCGTCAATACCGCTGCTCTTCTTACGACACAACCTTGAAGCGTATCTAAAATTTTCACAATGCTGGGGATATCAGGATGAAAACTCAGCGAATAATAATTTTATATGTTATTTATTTAGACTTATATTGTTATTAAAGATTCTCGGCTACATCGCGCCCGATGCTAACGGAGTGAAGAACGTGTTTACTCGGTGTATTTCATGCAGACACACGCGACAGGTCACATTTGAGAAGAGAGATGTGCTGGGTAAGTAATATTTTTTTCAAATTAAGATGGAGAATCCGCCCACCACGCGAATGTGCAAGAAAATGTATCAGATCAGAATATTCAAGTATTTCATAACCAATATTATGCACAGCAAAGCATTAGTGCGCCAATCAGGAGCGCAAACTTTTATATCTCGCTTACGTTTTTGCAAAAGGCTGCGTTTCGCAAAAAAAATCAATTGATTTAAAAAAAAATGAAAAATAGGTTTGAATCAGTTCATTTTTTTCTGATTTAATTTAATTTTCAGGCTACGAATGGACGGGTGTCGAGGACGTGCTACTCTTCTCACAAGATAACAATGGCGATGAGAACACCATGATCTTCAAGAGGAACATTTCCGAGGTGACCATTAAAAAACCATTTTTGCCCTATAGTCCGACCAACTATTGGTCACAAATGTTCCTGGTGGTGAGCTTACATCAGAACTATCATGTTGTACCATTGCAAATTACTGAAGTGATTAATTAAGTAATATGCTAATTAGTAATATATTAATTACCCTCCAGAACGCGCCTCCTCACGAGCGCACAATCATCTCGAACACGCCCGGCATTCGCGCCACCGTCGTCGCTAACAACAAGAGAGCCAACTACGTCCTCATCGGACTCAACGACATGACCCCAGCGTGAGTTTGATCTTTGATCTTTGATATTTTGATCTTTTGTTCCCGATCTTTTCCCTCTTTCATTTTATTGATGATTCGTGAAGTTGTTGGAAAATTAGAGGCTTTCGCTAGTATGGCAAGTTCAATTGCAAACCAGCACTAAAGTGGATATGTTTCATCGCTTCATAGATACGAGTTATAGGGCTCGTGAGACGATCTAATCGTTGCTCTCTTATATTATGCAAAAATACACGATTCTTTAATTTTCAGGAACTACAAACAGCTAGGAAAATAGTAGCTAAATAAAAAGACTTTAGGGCATAATAATATCACTCAAACATTTGCGGTTGAAGAAAATTGAAGAGATTTCAAATAATTTTTTTGAAACTCAATAGTCGATTGCAGGTACCACAACGTCTACCGTTTCGACCTGATTACCAACGAGCTCACTCTCGTCCTGACGAACAAGCGATTCCCGGTTGTGATCACCGACAACGACATGAAGATTCGGTTGGCGATAGAGGAGCAGGACGACGGAACGACGGCGTACTTCCGGTTAGTCATCTTTAATCTTTAATCTTTGATCTTTGATCTTCAATCTTTAATCCATCATAACGACGGAACGACGGCGTACTTCCGGTGAGTGCCAAGCTACATTTTTTGTCTTAATTTTTGTTTTGAGCTTGAAAAGTTCTACTAAATATTTATATTTACTTTAGGATCCAGCTGATTGAAGACTTATTTAAAAATTGACTTATTAAAAATTAAGTTCAGTTTTTTTAGTTTTTAATACTCCCCGGATATCGGTGGTGCGACTTTTGCAACTGATTAAGTCGCTAAGACTTGTTGTAAAAACTTCCAAGTTTGTCCAGACTGCTCAAGTTGCAAAAATTGTTGGTCACTGCACTTCACTTTCCTTCTGTAGTCTACTCTCTTTCAATCGACCCTATCCCCTCTCTCTTCTGTCTATATCCCTCCAGGGGTATCAATAGCCACATTGTTCCTTGTGTTTGACAACGCGCTGCCTATTCCATTCATAAGACACCCACTCAATTTCGAGGCGCTAGAGAGTGTGCGAAATGAGGAGAGTCAGAGCGCGCCCTGAGGAGAAGTGTGGAGAGAGTTGAACAGGCGAAATGACCGCAGACTACCGTAATCCCACCGTAATCCGGTGGGCAAACGATGTTGTAAGGGGGTAGAGCAGTGACCAGCACCCCGCGTGTAGGCACCGTCTCGTTTGTGTTGACCCATCGGAGACTAAGCGGGGAGAGAAAAGTAGACAAGTCAATGGGATCAGTGATGACCGGAAAACATTACATTTTGGAAAATTCGACTGTTAAAAAATTCGAAAGCAAGGCAAATAATTTTTTGAATAAGATCTCGGATCTGAATGACGAGAAGATCGGCGCTTGAAAATAAAACATCAACGATAGATTCGAATACGTTTCAATGAAAACACATAATACATAGAAATTTGGAGTGAAATTCGATGACTTCTTTGCTTTTGTATTCGAATTTTTTTTTAATTGTACACGAACGAAAAGAATAATATTGAGAAATGAAATTTAAAAAATACGAAATATAATTTTTTTTAAATTTTTTTCCAGCGTCTCATCAAAGGCTAACCAGAAGGAGCTCTCCTCAGACAAGCGGGACTGGCTGGAGTACGTGAGGGTGCAGCCGGATGACAAACCCATTACTGCGTAAGAAAATTTGTGTTTTACTACAAATAAACTTTTAAAAAAGAATAAAAACAATGAGATATCTGTCGATTGACTCAAGTGGCAGTGATCTGATAAAGCAAACATACATGGTCTGTACATGGAACCACGCTTTAATTAGATTATTTTAAAAAAATTAAAATTAATAAATGATTGTAGCCCGATCGGGTTCGACAAGACAAACGAGCGCGTCTACTGGGTGTGGGGAGAGGGCGCGGATCTGGGCAATCTGATCGTCGCCCCATTCAACAACATCTCGGATAGGGAGGTGAGAGAATTACGATGGTTAGCAAGATTGGGAGGTCTCGGCTAGGGAGGGGAATGGGAAAAAGAGTTATAGTGGTTAGTAAAACTTGCCGGACCCCACAATGAAAAATTGATGAAAGGGCAGACTGTTGCGTCTGATGGGACCCGACTTTGAAGACATAAATGTTGCTAAACTCGATAAATTATCGTAAATCATGGCCCTTTTGTAGGTACTCTACACCGCCACCCGTGCCCAGATCGGCCAGGTCCTTTTCCACCCCGAGGTTGGCCAATTAGCGATTTGAATAAAATTCCCACGACGTGAAAAACAACAAAAATTGAAGGTTAATATAATGAGTTTCAACGTAGCATCAAAACTTTAGAATTGTAAATTGTTAACAATGGGTCTATAATTTTGAACCCTCAATTACAATACCCGCAAACAACGAAATTATCACGAAAAATAAACACGAAATCTGCCTTATACATTTTACCCTTAAATTTTCGAAAAAAATTCAAATTTATCGCAGGACAAGACTCTCATGGCGGTCAGCGAGTTTTACCACAAGCCCGAGCTCTTTGTCGCTAATGATACCGTAAGCTTAATTGTGTTGCTTTATTTATTTACCAAATAGTAAGTAGTCTAACTCTTATTATTTGCTGATCTCCCTCTCTTTTTGGGCTGCGAAGGTACGTTTAGTGTTATTTATCGTTAGTTTATCGTGTGTATGCTCATTTGTTGCAGGTTATGGACGACCTGCAGTACCTTGTCAATCTGCGACCTGCGGGATCACTCCAGATCGTATCCGTGTCCAGGGGTGAGAAACAATACTTAAAGTAATGACGTGCATACTAACGAAATTAGAATTTACCCTGAATCTGATTGCACGGTGCTGCAGTTTCCAGAGTATTATAGCAATGCTCATTGCAGACATGCAGACGTGGCTGGTGACCTACCTCTCCGCCGAGAACCCCTTCGAGGTGAGATTTCAGACTTTCTTTTATAAAGATTTCGTGAACGTTCAATAAATATTTAGAAATGCAAATTCAGGTGTTCGTCTACCGCCGCTGGCTCAAGTCCGCTGAGCTCCTGTTCAACACACACCCCGAACTCGAGGTATGATTATAATGTTCAATATTACAATAGCTACAACGTCCAGTGTCGTTGTTAATCGAGATGTGAGAAAATGCGAAGGGATTGAAACCCTAGCCAACAATTCGGCCTAATAATCACGTCTAATAATCGTAATCACGCAATTGTGACATCATCAGCAAACTTCAAAGTTATAGATCGACGAGAGAGTGTGCAAATGGAGAGAATCAGACGAAATTCTCGCGAAAATTGACTCAATACTGCAGGGCTACGAGCTAAACCGGCAGATCGGCTTCGACTTCGCTGCGCGGGACGACCTGGTCATTCAGGCCTACCTCTCTCTTCCGCCCGATGTGAGTGTCGCAGTCTTTTAGAAGAAGGCCGTATGACCCTGAACATTATCTAGAAGTTGCTGATTGCTCACATGCACTCAAGCATCACTAAATGGATGCAAGATCCATAATGAGTCTACGAGAAAACGTCTAGCGACGATAATAATAACTATTTATCTACGCCCGAGGCGATATGGGGGAATAATGGTAAGTCTAAAAATTACTTTTCCAGGCGGCGCTCTCTCGTCCCTCGGAGGTGCCAGTCGCCGACCGTGGCTACGCTGAGCTGGGCATGATCCCCGCCAAGCCGCAGAAGCTCGTCCTTCTCGTCCACGGCGGTCCGAAGGTGAATACGAGGCGTGATTTACGCGAGCCGGGTTTGACACCGCCTCGCTGTTGGGGCGCTTACGAACAGGATTCGATACGATTGATTCTCAGATCAAATATGTTTCAGGAGATCTGTAAAATTAATTGGAAAGGCGGATGCAACGATGCTGATTCGACGAATAATATAAAAAATAAAATACTTATTACAGGCCCGTGACACTTACGGTTTCTCGCCGATGAACGCCTGGTTGACCAGCAGAGGATACGCTGTACTGCAGGTTAGTATGAGATTGAAAAATATTACAGTATATTCCCTGTAGTAATCGATAACTGATTTATTTTATTCATTTTCTCTGAAAGAAAATCGATAATTTAGGTGAACTTCCGCGGTTCAGTCGGATTCGGCAAGCGATTGACGAATGCGGGCAACGGAGAGTGGGGAAGAAAGGTAGGCAAATATATTGATTTCAAAAGTGTAAAAATATTGATTTTACAAAAATGACTGTCCAAAACTGGCATAAGAACTCATTATTAAACTGTGAAAACGTAAAAATTATTATTGTAGATGCATTACGATCTGCTCGATGCGGTTGAATTCGCTGTTGCAAAGGGCATCGCTAATCGGTCGCAGGTCGCAATTATGGGTGAGCATGATTTCTGAGCATCATTTCTCTCAATTTCATTCTCAAAGATTTTCAAGGTACCAAGTACTTCTTTTTGTTCGTATGAAGTCGACCAGTAATATCAATACTACTTTAAATATATTTTATTTCAATTGCTTAAATACTCAAAATCGCAGGCGGTTCGTACGGAGGCTACGCCACCCTCGTCGGTCTCACCTTCACTCCGGACACTTTCGCGTGTGGAGTGGACATTGTCGGCCCGTCGAATCTCGTGTCGCTGCTGGAGGCAGTGCCGCCTTACTGGATGGGATTCTACAATGACCTGACTAAGGTAACTTATGCTAATCTTATTGAGGCTTAGTTATGAATGTTGCATACTACCTAATTGGATGGGATTCTACAATGACCTGACCAAGGTGCTGAATTAACTCATTGATTAAAAAAAACCCTATTAGTTGGGATTATATAACGATCTGGACAACAAGATTTGGGGCAATGAGCATGGCATCTGATTTGTTGGGATCTATTCAGAGCGAATTGAGAACAATGTTGTATCAATGTTTGATATGGGGGAACAGATAATCAAAGACGTTCAAAATATATATAGCGAACCAATATTCTGATAGACAATTTCTAATATTTTTGTTACAGATGCTCGGTTCCGACATTGACACGCAAGAGGGCCGTCAGTCGCTCATCGCCCGCTCCCCGCTGTTTTTCGCTGACAGAGTCAAGGTAAATTGCGGTTTCGAGAGCGCGTTATTACATCACATGTGAAGTGAAGGCAATACAGCTGCGTTTTTCCATTCATAACTAACAAATCCGTCAACGTTTCCGTATGACTTTTCCCGATTTCTTATTTTATCTTATATTATGGAATTGAAAATACGGCTACACATCCGGGGAAAATCATCAGATGTAGAGAGTGTGGAATATGAAGCGTTTATTCACACAATAACTCAAATAGTCTTCCAACAGTTTCTCTCCTAACGAGGGATTCTGTACATGCATTGTCTACCTACTGAATTCGTTTTTTTAATTTGACTTAATTTGAACCGCGTTTCCTTGTGATCTCATATATATATATATATATATATATATATATATATATTCAGAAACCGTTGATGATCCTGCACGGCGCCAACGACCCGCGCGTGAAGCAGCACGAGTCTGGTTGGTGCATTTTATTGATATTTTTTATAATGTAAGTTTACTTATTTGTACTTATTAGTTTACTTATTTGAACCTAGCCTAGTCTCCAACCAGCCCTCACTGAAAGGCCATTGTTTGAAACGAAACGCGTGAAACACATTGGGGAAGGACCGATACAAGATTCATACTGTTTATGGAGAAAAAGGGTATGATTCTGACAGATTCTCAAACTCCCTCCCTCTTTGCCCCATTCTGGTGGTTGCATGCTATGCGCGCTGTTTCCCTCACCCCGTGGCTCTGCGCGAACTCTGCTCTTGTTTGCCTGCAGGATTAGCCCTCGTGTGCGCAACTTTCCCCTCGCTTTCTCTGTTGCAACAATAGAGTGACCGGCTATGTGTGTGAAATGCGATCGCCCCACTCTTGACCCTAGACGATACGCAATATTCCAGTGCTCTAGAAAGGGGTCAGGAGTGATAGAGGGTCTATTAAAGGTCACTCCTTATCCCCAACAGCAAGGCTTACAGTTTTAATGGGATTTGAAACGATGTGGATAAAATCGGGAGATGCCATCTTTATTTCCCTGTGACGGTGTTAGCATATTGAATTTGCGTTTCGGAATACCCTAGAAAGTATAGAAATCAATGAGATATTGTAGAACAATTCGTCGCCGCGCTCAAGAAGCACTCTATCCCCGTCTCCTACGTGCTCTACCCCGACGAGGGACACGGATTCAGGTGCGAAATCAAACTTTAAAACTCTATAAGGGGGCTTAAACGACTGTAAAACAATATAATTTGGATCATTTCTTGTCTTCAGCTTGTGAATTGTCATTTTAAACATCTCCAAAGAAGACAAGAGTGGAAACTCATTTATCGATAAGGTACCACTCCTACCGTACCCTCATTCAGACGCGCGCCCAATCGTCTCGCGCAATGCGGTTTCGTGGAGCGGTTCCTGCACCACTGCATGGGCGGCGACTACCAGATCTTCACCCACGGACAGTACAACGAGAGCGCCATCGTGAGTTCTTTTTTCAGTCCGAAATAATCATCCCTTCCGCTGCTAAACACAAGAATGTTGGTGTGAGACAGCACATTTTTATATAGAAAGAAGTCCATTTATCATTTTAAATTGTAATAGCAAGACCGGGTAATTAAATCGGAAACACGAACCGGAAGTGCCCTATTTTCAGTTGAAATCCGATGGTTTCGCACCGAAGACGACGCGTGCGCCCACTACGACCACGACTACCACGGAGAGGCCCAGAGGTAACCACATGATTCCAAACCTACAGAACAGGGTTAGGGCGAGAGAGTGTGCAAAAGTGAGAGAGTCCCTCTCGATTTCACACGCTCTCTCAATCCAAAGGCCTTTCTGTGAGTTTGACCGGCCTGTGGAATGATGTGTAACTGAACGATTTCAAAAAATTGCAAAAACAAGTTATTTTAGAGAAACATACGATAACCCTTCAGGAATGCGCTTAAATTTAATGAAGTCTCAAACGTTCACACATAGGATGATTATTAATTGAATGATAGGATAGCTCTTTTTATGAATAGTCTGCAACTCAATTTTACCTAGTTCTTGAATGATTGTAAGGCAACACATCATTCCACAGGCCGGTCAACCTTACAGAAGCCTTTGGAGTGAGAGAGCGTGTGAAATCGAGAGGGACTCTCTCACTTTTGCATGCTCTCTCGCTCTAACCCTGGTCTGTAGGTTTGGAATCATGTGGCAACCTATCTTGCGCTGCAGTGATTACCACAATTCCACTCCGTTTAAATTCGTTAAAGTTTAGTCGGAATGAATATTTTCATAAATTGTTTTATTTTATTTTTTATTTTTTTAAAATTATTTTTTCTTTTCAGCAGCCGTACTTCCCACGCTCGTTCCCTCGCCCGTGAACAACTTCTACTACCCGGTAATTAAATTATTTTGAGATGGAAAGCAAAATGCTGCATTCATCAATCGCGAAGATTGCATAGAAATCTCGGCACCAAACCAAGTGTGTTTCACTCAGTTTATACAGCGATAGTGTGATCGGGGCAGCTATTGATGTTGCTGTACTCTGCTTTTTACGCTACTTTAAAACTCATAATATATATTCTCTCTCACCATAAATAATAACTGCATAATTTGAAGAAAAAATTCTAAAAATAGCAATTTACAAATTGAGAAAAAAAAACGGTCGGAGATGTAAGTGAACTTCATTTTTGCAGCAGCAGCCGCAGCTCGTGCAGCAGTTCCGACCGCCCATGCAGCAGCTGCAGCAGCAACAGAACAACTACCACTTCCACCGGATGAACGGGCAACATGTGGTGAGTAGTGCCACTCAGCTCACAAAAAAAACTGCTGCAAATTGTCAGCTTCGTATGTTGTAATCTAGGGAACCTCTAGGTGAGATAGCGTTAGAGCATTCAAATCAGGGATGAGCGAAACATTTTCCCACTATCTCGATTTCGCAAGCTCTTCCGTACTCTGTAACCGGTGAGAGCGCATGCGAATTCAGGATTGCGAAAAAATTTTTGCCCAGCCCTGATTCGATTTCATTTTTTTTTCTGTACGCATTAGTCACATCCAATGCTGCCGTTGCAGCAGATGCAGCCGGCGTACGCGCAGCCGCGTCAGATGTTCGTGCAGCCGCCGCAGCACATGCAGCACGTGCAGCAGCACCAGCAACCGCAGTACCGACCCACCTTCACCAACATTTTCCCATACAATGGATAAGCGATGACGCAGCGCCAAAAGACATTATCGTGCCAAATGCAGTATTCAACCTAGCCAAAGATAATAATAATAATATTAATAATAATGGATGACATATTTTAAATTGTAGTTATAATTGATAATAATGAGTATGTATCGAGATTGCTCGTTCGTTTGTTGCTTGGCTGGACTGATAAATACATGCTGGTCATTGATTATTGTTGTTTGCAAAAAAAATTGATCAGTTCATTCACCAGCACGAGGTGGATCGGTGTTGTACACAAGTAGTTTAACGGATAACCTACACATTTGACGTTCAGTAGAGCGCGAACACTACACAACAAAAAAACTATAAACAAGGGTAGGGGCCGCAACGTGATCTTCCATTTTCATGCTAATTGAAAGAAAATGTGGTCAAATGAACCGCTAAGGTCTCAATAACATCATACTTTTTGCCGTTTGTCGATATCTTGTCTCTGAGCCGCGCTACGTCTCAAAAACCATGCGCGTCATTTGACAGAAAGTGGTGAAAGAGAGAAGTGGGCGGAGCTAATCTACATCTCTAAATCCTGACTGATTTTGAGAGTGAAAGAGCACTCCTTACCCGTGTTCCCCCATGGCTCAGGCGGTTGAGCACGATCTTTATAAACAGAAGATCGCTGGTTCAAATCCAGCGGTTTGCAAATTTTTTTGCTGATTTTGCAAATATCTTTAAAATCAAATGACAATTCTGCGAATTAATAAAATTTTAATTTTTTTGTGTGTATAGATTCAGCATGCTATTGCACCTATACTGAGACTTGCGCAGCTGTGTCGGTGAATTGGAAGTGTTCTAAACACCTACTCATGAGGCTTTCAGTCAATTTTTGATCTACTAAATGTTGTCAGAACAAGGTGCGCAACGCCTCATTCGTAGAGTAGATCGAGAGCTCTCGAATAAGCTTTTGAACGCGGGATTTGGTTGTAAATGAAGCTTGTCATTCGATTGGGACAATTGTTCCTTTGCAGCTGGTTAACCCTTGTTACAAGGGTTAACCAGCTGCAAAGGTCCTTTGTTGAAAAATGAGTCGGACAAATGCGCCTGCCGCTCCGGAATTTCTCTTGTTCGCCAACCACTCCGGCAGTTGACTTTAGTAAGTAGGTAAGTAAGTAAGACTTTAGTAAGTAAGTTAGTAACCCTTTAGTAAGGGAAACCGTTTGCACTAGGGTGGCGAAATCAGTGCAGTATCGATACACAGTGCATTCTCAGTACGTGCACTGAGTAGTACACCTGTGTATCGAAACACTTGAAAAAGCGAGAGTGATGTACTGAGATGCACTGTGCACTGCAGTACAAGCGCCCCGTGCACTGCCAGTGCACTAGTGTACTGCTAGTACACTACTCGTTGTGGGAGAGCGTGTACTGCAGTACACAGTACATTTCAGTACATCACTCTCGCTTTTTCGAGTGTATCGATACATTTGACTTCTTCAAAATCAAGTACTGCAGTGCACACGAGAAGCAAGTGCACTGCAGTACTGTACTGCTATTAGCCACCCGACTTTGCACTTGATCCAAAAATGTGCGGAAAAGATGCGAATTTAGTGGCGTAGTTTTGAACGAAGTAATGAAAAAAAAACACATAATTATTCGTCTCTGTTTTCCTATTTGTTTTAAGATGGGGCTAGGCGTTAAAGTAGCGTGCAAACAGAATTTGGATGTGAAGGTGTGCTATTTTTGACAATTCCAAAATAATTTCCCTATGAACGAAAAAAAAATGAGATTTGTTGGACTAGCGCAGTGCGAGCGTTTTCCGCGTGACCAAATGCGTGTTGCTCGGTGCAAGTATTACATTTATAAAATGATACGAGCAAACAAAATGTCGAACTGGGACTTCCTGTGTTTACCGAGACGAGAGAGCACGCAAAAGCGAGAGGGTCCCCAATGTTGCTGTATGGTAAACAACGGAAGATCGTTATTCGGCTTTTTGGTATGATCGTATCATTTTATAAATGTAATACGTCAAGGCGTGCATGTAACGAGGCATGTCCCGGTAGCGTTCAGCTTAACCAAATTAGTAATTATTTTTAAAAAAGCGTTTACTATTCAGTCGGAAAATGGGTGAATGAGCTGATAGTGAAATGGTGAACAGATTTTATCTTTCTCATTTTTTTCTCGTAGTGATGCTACTTCTGAATTAAATAATGAATTGCCTAATGAATTGCAACTCTAATGCGATCATTTCACTTATGATAAAGGGAAATCGACAAAGAAACAATACGAAACACTCACTTCACGAAAACAATATACGCAACAAGCAAGCAAATCACAATGTACGGGAAAATGGTGAATGGTTCCACGGTCACACCATTCCACAGGCCGGTCAACCGTCCAGAAAGGCCTTTGGAGTGAGAGAGCGTGTGAAAAAACTCTCTCACTTTTGCATACTCTCTCGTCCTAACCCTGGTCTGTAGGTTTGGAATCATGTGCGCTGTATTCTCACTAATATTCATTTTAGCAACAATATTATCGGTGTTATCAACACTGCAACTAAATTCCTCATTATTTCCCTCCTTCTCATAATTATTTTCACTCTCGATGACATCGACGAAATCTAGGGTACCGCTGACGTCATCATCAGCCTTATCACTCCTATCATTATCTCCCTCTTCTTCCTGTTCCTCCTCGAATATCCTCACAAATCCCGTGCTCACTCTGCAGAAGGGACACAGCTTCCTAAAGAGTAACAGCGAGATCGAGTTAGAGAAAGAGATAATCGCCGAGAGAATGCGCAAATTGAGAGAGTCAGACAACGAGAGACTTTCTTGGCATGGTGCCAATTCGATGCTGTGAGGGACAGTTCAGCCGCTCCTCGTACCCGTCGTATGCGATGATTTGGAGTGCGCATGCGACACAGCAGAGATGGCCACAAGCGGTGAAAACCGCGCGAAGAGAGGGATGAGGGGCGAAACAGACTCCGCAACTACGAGAGAAGGAGGAGCTGAAATGTAAATCTTGATAATCGATAACATCCTTTTCTTGCACAGTGAATAAATAATCCTCTTCTCGGAGAGAATGCTTGCTTCACCTGATTTCTGAATTCCCTTGCATTTGACATTCATTATCATTTCATTTGTATCAGGATAATTATCAGAGCATATACGTACATAGAGCGCACCTCTGTCCTTCCTGCTCTCTTAGATCCCTGATGGTTTCCCTTCTTTCCTCCATGTAGTTGTTCCAGTCGGCTTGGCCTTGTGCCTCCTCTCCTGCCTGCTCCCGACCTTCTTGTTGTTCCTCCACATCCGGATCCGGAATCATTCCAAAATACATGCCATTGAGTTTACTTTGATTCCCCTTCTTTTCTCCCCTTCCCTCCCCACAGGGTATACAATAAACCGTGCGCGTGACCTCTTCGTGACGTGTGACCCACAACATTCGAAACAGAGTCGGCGAGAACGAGTTAGAGAAAGAGAGGAATGACGAGAGAGCGTGCCAAACGAGAGGGTCAGACAACGAGAGACGTTCTTGGCATGGTGCCAACTGGATGCTGTGTGACCCTCTCTTCCCTCCCCTTTCCACCTCTCCTCTCTCTCAGTTCTCCCCTCACTTGGTCACTCAATGTCACTCTCCTCCTACCACACACAGAAAAAAAGACTTATATTAGGCCCAGGACCTTTTCAAAAGTCTTATATATATAAGAACTTAAGTCTTAAATATAAGACTTTTTAGAGGGTCATGGGCCTCATATAAGACTATTTTTCTGTATGCACCTCTCCTCTCGTTTACTTTTCTCTTGTCTCTCCGCATTTCAAAATTGACTTTTTCTTATCATTTTCGCCCCTACCTCCGTTTACTTTCACCTCCCTTCAAACAAATATTTCTTCACCCTTATCTTGTTATTCCTTTCAGTACGATGCCATCGTGCTGGCGAGGTGCACCCATCGTGACACATCGTTCCATTCCGACAGAAAGGGGTTGGATGCGACTTCACTGGCGCATTTTCATTCGACAATAGTTTCACTGCCGCGACAATAGGATAGAGGGCAGGGTGGTGGTGGGAACGCGCACTTTACAAGAGAGGGGTTGAGATGCAATGGAGAGAGGGACGTGTCGACCAGTGTCGACCCCGTCTCGAGTAACGCGTAGCCGTCTATCACCTTCCTACAGTAGATTTCGTTGTGTCAACCGCACAAAAACGGTAGATTGGGAAATCAACCCCTTTCTGGATGCCATAACGGGGGGTGGAACGATGTGGTGAGGCGGTTGGGTGCCTGCGAACTAGGGAAGGCTAAAAACGATTGCGGCTATTCGAGGCCGCAATAAGCTCCGCCCACAATTGCATTCCGCAATTCAAGGGGGAATCCATTCGAGGCCGCAATTAATTGCGGCCTCGCAATTTTCTCTTTTCGCCTTTCTTTGCGCACCCAAGGACTGAAAAGTCACCACTTTACCTTCCACATTCACCGCATATCACCACTAGGAAGTTTTCTAGTCAGTTACCTCTTCCTAAGCTACTCGTTCTTATTAGCGAATGGTAAATCCGAAGGGGAAATCAATGGTTAGTCGGTTTGTCTATTCCCATCTGTTTTGGACAGCTGACCCCGAGTTGACCCATAGGCAGAGCCTCTAAAGCCACGAGATGGGGCAGCCAGTTTGCGATTGTTATTTTCAGCCTTTGCTTACAGTACTCGCTTGATCGCTAAGAAAATTTCCAGTCGAGAGTCCGGAGCATTCGTCCTTCTTTAAAGCCGTTGTGTGTATGGATAGTCGGTCTGCTCTTGGACAGCTGACTCCGATCTGACCTCGAGATAGGGAACTATTGTGTGCATTCTAGTCCCCGCACTCTGAGGGCTAGGTCGAGAGGGTCTCCGCAGATTAATTATGAGAACTCGATCAGTAGTCTAGCTTATCGCACAATGCATTCATGTATGCAACGATATCCAAATGTAACGGTACACACAATTATCTCCGAGTAACTTTCAGCAATTTGAATAAAATCCTTCAAATATTTATTTTTTTTCGTCGCATTTTGTCGCCAATGAACCGTTTTCTACCGTTTTCATACTTCTTTTCGTGCAATCTCTTCCTATGGATCGACCACAGACAGAGAAAAATTACTTCGCCATGCATGCGAGTTAGTGATTAAATTACTTAACCTCTCCACACGCTTTCCACACAATCTCTCTCTGCAGAAAAGTAATATAATCGTTAACTCGAATGCATTGCGAAGTAATTTTTCTCTGAGTGCACCGTACTCCCACTTACCGTAACCCTTCGTTGCAGGACCGAGATGGCATCGCAGTCGCAGGGAATCCAGCAGCTGCTCGCTGCGGAGAAGCGAGCCGCCGAAAAGATCAACGAGGCACGAAAGAGAAAGACGGCCAGACTAAAGCAGGCTAAGAAGGAGGCCCAGGATGAGGTACGGTAGCGGATCGAGTGGTATTGATGTATAGATACTGTAGTGGTTACGATATCTCCTTTTCCTATAACTATCAATCTCAGCCACATATAATAAGAACTTTGTGGGAGCGCATAGATATACGATTGTTTACTTTGTAATGAGGTAAGGGGGCTAATCGTGTAGCAGCTCGATATTAATAATTGCATGTGTAGACCCCCCGTCACGAGATGTCAAGAGTGTTGAGTGATGTATATACGAGAATTAGTGGATGTCCTATTCTCAGGTGGAGAAGTACCGTGCGGAGCGTGAGGCTGTCTTCAAGGCATACGAGGACGAGCATCTCGGCACGAAGACTGACATCGACAACCAAATCAGAAAGGAGACTGAGGCGCAGCTAGAAGAGATGGAGACAAACGTCGCCGCAAACAAGCAGCAGGTATTACAAATGTAAAACGATACGTTCATGATATGGACTACTGGTGGTGTATTCTCTTTCTATACCTCGGCGTGTCCCTCGCTTTTTCATGCTCTCTCGCAGCCGTGTCTGTTGTTTAGGCGCGGAACGTTTTATTTTTTTTGGATGAGTGTTTGCGAATTTGTAATAGGGGGCGGGGATACTGTAGGTGTTAGAACTCGCGTAGATGAGATGACTAAACAGCATAATGATAAGCAGTCAAGTAGAACTGGTGAAACCGCATTCTGCGGGGTTTACAGTGTTGGGGGAAAACAATATCGAAAAGTGAAACAAGGAATTGTCGCATGTGGGAATATGAATTGCTAGTGGAAAATCGGGAGATTGGTCAAGAATTAATCGATAATTGATCATCTATTATCTTCATTGCGGCAGTCGTGTCCCCCCACCACCTCACCAAGACGCCCACCCATTGGGGACGGGGAATTGGTAGTCGTGACTAGATCACGCAGGTAAATAGGTCTGACGCAAGATGGGCACTCAAAACTGAATCTGTCAAATTGCATCGGGGTTCTGCCGCGAGCCCAGCTCGAAGACAGTAAGTACCCTTCCCTTTTCTTTAATCTTCAATACAATACAATACAATATTTATCAGTGTTGCTTTATGGGGGGCGCTGATCAAGATGAGATTTCGTATTGGTTTCAAAAGCGGTCGATGGTCTTCTTTAGAATGAGTTATTTTGTCCAGAATTGAGCGCCGGGATCTTTCAATATCGCAGACCCAGGATTTTGGCTAAGGTGGATAAGCATAGTTGAAATCCAGAGACGATCATCAAACATGCTATGGTGAGTTTCCATGTAGAGCAGGTGCAACCGCATTCCGTGGGGGGGGGGGTTTCAGTGTTCGGGAAACTAAATATCGAGAAGTGAGACAGGTGGGAATATGAAAGGCTAGTGGAAAAAGCGTGAGATCAATCAGGAAATAATCGATAATTGATCATCTATAACCTTCACAGCATCCAGTTGGCACCATGCCAAAATGTCTCTCGTTGTCTGACCCTCATGTTTGACGCTCCCTCTCTCGTTATACCCCTCTTTCTCTAACTCGTTCTCGCCGACTCTGTTTCAGATGCTTTGAAATTCAGAGTGCAAAACATGAGACCATGATCTCTTCATTTCGCACACTCTCTACACCGGTCGGTGGGTGAGAGAGTGTGCGAAATGAAGAGAGCGTGGTCTCACATTTCCCACTCAACTGTGAATCTTAATTGCAGGTAATCGATCGCCTTCTTGACCTCGTGTGTGACATCAAACCCGAGCTCCACCACAATCTCATTCTCCAGAAGAAGCTCCACGGAGAATTCACCAACTGAACAACCTCATCCCCCAATCAATCAATCAATAATCGATCGACCGAAACCTACCTTATCTTTCCTTCTCTTTGCAAAAAGCGGTAGTCTCGCACCGCCCATAAATATTTTGACCTACCACCAGTTCTTCATTCTCATTAAGAAATACTACCGTACTCTCAAAGCACGATAGGTCATAAATATTTCAATAAATAATATCCGAAACATCGCTAGTCGTACCGTACCACCGGAATTATATTCGTGGTGGTTACAACTGATCAATGACGCTCATGGTGGAGAGGGTTTTTATGTATACATATTTATGCAAGTCACATGGAAACGCTGTACAAAATGCTATACTGCCGAATCCGTATGTAGATATATCTAACTCACTAGAGCTCACTAGGCAGCAAACGTGCTGGATATGTGTGTACCCCCGTGCCCGCCGTGGCTCATCTCCGCTCATCTCCGCTCTCCGCTCAGCTCATTTCCGCTCAGCTCATCTCCGCTACAGAGAAGGTAGGCATCGTCGACGTACGGGAATATGTTGTTATCTTCTTATCTTTCTCTCTCTCTCTCTTCTCTCTCTCTCTCTTTCTACCTCTTTTCCACCTTTCAAGCCTATTCATCTATCTATCAATATGACATCTGTCAATCTCCATTTCTCCGTCGAATCGAGACAAAAAAAGGCGGAAAGGACGCTGTTTCAACCCCATTCCACCCTTCCGTCCTCCCGTTTTCCTTGTGATGTCATTGATGGTTGGGATCCAAGTATGTAACGGTACGCTCGACCCATGCCAACTTCTGTCATTATTTTGTTTTCTTTTCCTACAATTTAAAACATGTATTGATGATTTATCTTTAGCATTAAAGGCGAACGGGAAAAAAACAATATAGTTAAACGTTCCGTTGCTATTTTCCGCTAAACGCAGTAATGATAGGCGAGATAGCATGGTAAATTAAGAGACAAGCCGAGGTATAGAAAAGTCTCCGAAGTCTCCTACCGTGAAAGGTACTGTACGTGCGCATCACTTGATAACATATCCGACAATGAGACGATTTGATGAACGGCCTATTCAATAGATCAAAGATCTCTGTCTTCGATCTACTGTAAAATCCGCCCTCATGTAGAGACTAGTGAGAATATTTTTATCATATTAATTTATCCGCAACATGTACACAAATATCAACGACAGGTCTACCAGAAATCAGGATGGCATCGGTAATATCGTGCACAGGGTCTGGTCCGATGTAGTACTCTTTGTTGATGTTCGAAGGTGCGGTGTTCGAATTGATTCCTCGTCCTCCCATAACAGCATGACTTACATGGTTATGTTCTTGCAAGATGTTTTGGCGTAGTAATTAAGTAATTAAGATGGAAACCGTTCCTTGGACCTGCAACGTGAGAACTTAAAATATGAGCACAAAATCAAAAAAAATAAAAAAATGAACTCACTTAAAGTTTATGAGATGGAGGGAGAATTCAATGGGGGGGGGGTGTAAGCAAGTGTAGACTGCTTATCCTGAAATGGGATCATGAAATGAAATGGGATAAACAAGAGGAGGGAGAAGAACGGGAAGAAATTCGAATGAATACCTGCCACCCCCTCTCTCAACCACTCCTTTCTCCTCCCGTCTCTTTTTTCTTCTGTTACTAGGCGACAATGAACGCATCTCATTGTGACTGACAGGGGGGGGAAGGAACTATTTATTGCGAGCAGTACTATTTATTGCGAGCAGAAGGTTTGTTTTTCGCATATTCGCAAACTCCTTGGTCCCTGACCCCTTTCTGGAGGATTGCAACCACATGGATGATGCGCCACGAATGGACCAAAAAAGAGCTCGTCGCTTGCCTTGTTTGCATCTCAAATTCAGCACATCTCATAGTCTCTCACCGGCAAATCTGCATAGTGCGAAGAGTGTTTCACGCAGGCTGTAAGTAATGATGCGGTGATGTTTATTTGATATTTCGCCCAGTTCACTTCTGTATACATTAAACTTGTTTAGAACAAAACAAGAATAAATAGCCCCTGGCGATAAGACGAGATGCATAATCAGTCAAACGCATATGGTCATTTTCAAAGCCTCTGCAGCTCTTGCAGCAACCTCTGCTCTACAAAAACCTCTGCTCTTTCCCCTCTCGCTTTCTACTGGAGTGCGCAATGTGAGACCACGGTCTCTTCATTTCACACACTCTCTCGACCGGTAGGTTGGTGAGAGAGTGTGCGAAATGAAGAGACCGTGGTCTCACATTGCGCACTCTACTTTCCATCCCTCTGCTCGTTGTAAGCGGTCGCAGCGAGAGCCTCGCGTGAACAAAAACCCGCTCTATCCCGATTTCTTTCTATTCCCGATTAACACGCTCTCTCATATTTCCGCCTGGCTAGAGCGCGCGCGGAAAGCGGAGAGCGTGACCGACTATTACAATTTTAAATTACTACGTTCCACTTCGAGTACTACCTGTGGTGTGCGTACTGTCTCCTTCTCTCGTTTACAGATGCTCTCTCGCTCTATTTTCTGCTGTTTATCATCGGAACGTTTTAATATTTTGTAAATTTGTAATATCTACAGTCGCCAATCAGAGAAGATCGGCATCGATCTTGCGGGTGGATACACACGAGAAATAGCACCCATCTTTCGTTATACTTGTAAAAAATGGTTTTTGAGGGAATGGAAGTGTCGATGCGTGAAGTCTCGGAAGAAATACTTTTATTGTCCTAGATGGACACGATCTGAATCCTCACTCGTCTCTTGTTACCTTTGGAGATTCAACTTCCACGATGATCTTTCCCTGTGGTACATTCCTTTCACCGTTGAATGTGTCTTGGATCATACTGCAACGCAAAATATGAGTATGAGATTGTAAGTTTTGTAAACCTCAATAGCTATGCGATTATAGTAAAGGAAGATGGGCGCTAATTTTTGCTCCAATTAAACAAGATTCAAACCTGACTCACTACATAAATAAGTAGGTTCAAGAAGTGAGTGAAAGCAGGTGTAGACTGCTTGTCCTAGAATGTAATCAATAAACAGGGAGTATGCAGAAAAATTGTGAGCCCAGGGGAGAAACAGATGAGGGGGAAAATGCGAATGAGCTGCTTCGATCCCCTGTTCCACTCCCTCTTCCTCCCGCCTCTTTTTTCTGTTACTAGGCGACAGTGAACGCGTCTCATCGCCATTGAGATAGAGTAAAGAAAAAAAAAAAGTTTTTGGTAATGTTTGATAATTCTGTCTAGAAACTTGTAACTACTGTCTTCTAACTGTTCTGAAAACACTTGCATTATTCTCGAAGTTGTTTGATGATCGTATGTAAGCGGTTCAATCATCAGAGCAGATCATTCTTGCACTTTTCTTTTTGATTTCAGTGGTCTGTCATCTACATCAACACACATTACGTATTGTATTGATATCTGAACCATTACGACCATAATGAAGCTAGAAAAAGTGGAAAGAAGAAAGATAATAAACAATAATTCACTGGAACCTAGTTCGTAAGTCAGTGGTAAACTTCATCAAGAGCAGGTGTAGGCCCCTCATTCTGGAATGAATTAAGTAAGCAACTCGAGTGAAGAAATTAGCGAGAAAGCGCCTGTGAACGTATTACAAATTTACAAACACTCGTCCGAAATATTAAAATGTTCCGCTGATAAACGGCAGAAACGAGGGCGAGAGAGCATGCAAAAGCGAGAGAAGCAGACATTAAGCACACCACAGGCAGTACTTGAAGTGGAACGGAGCATTTTAATTTTGTAATATATGAGAGGAATCGGGAGAAACTCGAGAACTATTGTCAGTAGGAAAATTCATGATTTTTAAATATTCAAATTTTTGCATGGTAGGTACTTCAACCTCTCCTCTTTCGAATAGCGTTTTCAGAATTTTTTTAAAGAGCTTCGTTTTTTCGTGAAACACAAACAAACCTGGTGAGTTGGGATATTTTTTTCAAAAGCTCCAACTTTGAAAAATCATAACTTACTTCAAAATGAAGTTACAGATCTGTGGATTTGTTTATCAGATAGAGACACCAGTGGCCTACAAAACAAAAACAATCTCGTCATTCCTGGCTCATGCGGCTGTGCGGTGCGGTCACTTTTACAAATATGCTGGCCATTTTCGCAAAAGTTAAAACTATGCGCCACCTTTGTGTGCGATATTTTGCGCATATTTAGTACTAAATATAACCGTTAACAAGAGGTCTTAGAGAGGGTGCGTTGTAATGATGCTGATTTTTATGCATATTTCGGTGAAATGAGATTGCTGAAACATTGATATCTCCGTCTCATTTGAGGTGTATAATATTGCAAATAATCCAAAAATAATATTGAACGTGTTTTTGATTGATTTTATTCATTACTTTTTTCGATAAAAAATTTGGAAATTTTTCAGACCCGAAATTTGGATTTCGTGAATTTCATTTATTCCTACTGTCTAATGTATCGCAACCGTCTCCTAAGCATACATTGTGATGGGTGAACGAAGAACTGTTCATATTTCGTGTTGCATACCACATTTTTTTAGCAATATGCAAATAATCAAGTTTTTAAATTGTTTGCCAATTCAATCACGTCTAATATTATCCAGACTTATTGAGCAGTTACCTCAATATGCACGGAACATTTCCTTTGTTGAAAGTGTGTTGCTATCTCTTCGGAGAAAGAAGTTATAAGGGCAAGAAAACCAAAGGATCTGCAAAAAGGCGCACGCTCTGTCTTCTCTAGCACTCTCTCACTTTCACGTTGTCTCTAGCCCAGTTCGACACCCGGCCCATGCGCGAATCTTTTGCCAGTGCTCAGATGACTAATTTGTATGGTATTCACTTAGTATTCCCTCACATAAAACCTTTGCAAAAGATTCGCGCATGGGCCGGGTGTCGAACTGGGCTAGAGACAGCGTGAAAGTGAGAGAGTGCTAGAGAAGACAGAGCGTGCGCCTTTTTGCAGATCCTTTGGTTTTCTTGCCCTTATAACTTCTTTCTCCGAAGAGATAGCCACACACTTTCAAAAAAGGAAATGTTCCGCGCATATTGAGGTAACTGATCAAGAAGTCTGGATGATATTAGACGTGATTGAATAGGTAAACAATTTAAACACTTGAATATTTGCATATTGTTAAAACAATGTGGTATGCAACACGAAATATGAATAGGTCTTCTTTCACCCATCATAATGTATGCATAGGAGACGGTTGCGATACATTAGACAGTAGGAATAAATGAAATTCACGAAATCCAAATTTCGGGTCTGAAAAATTTCCAAATTTTTTATCAAAAAAAGTAATGAATAAAATCAATAAAAAACAGGTTCAATATTATTTTTGGATTATTTGCTATATTATACACCTCAAATGAGACGGAGATATCAATGTTTCAGCAATCTCATTTCACCGAAATATGCATAAAAATCAGCATCATTACAACGCACCCTATCTTAACGGTTATATTTAGTACCAAATATGCGCAAAATATCGCACACAAAGGCGGCGCATAGTTTTGACTTTTGCGAAAATGGCCAGCATATTTGCAAAAATGACCGCACCGCACAGCCGCATGAGCCAGGAATGACGAGATTGTTTTTGTTTTGTAGGCGACTGGTGTCTCTATCTGATAAACAAATCCACAGATCTGTAACTTTATTTTGAAGTAAGTTATGATTTTTCAAAGTTGGAGCTTTTGAAAAAAATATCCCAACTCACCAGGTTTGTTTGTGTTTCACGAAAAAACGAAGCTCTTTAAAAAAATTCTGAAAACGCTATTCGATAGAGGAGAGGTCGAAGGGAAGGCATTCAAAAATTAGAATATTTAAAAATCATGAATTTTTATACTGATAATCGTTCTCGAGTTTCTCCCGATTCCTCTCATATGTAGTCAGAAGCTCGTCGGAGTGATTCCTTCACTCCCATTCCCTTTTTTTGTTGGTTGTTTCTATGCGACAGTGAACGTTTCTCATGGTGGCTGACAGGAGGAACGATTCGAGTGCTGTTACTACATCCTTCACTGTACACATTTGAACCCAATCAGTTCTTCTAGCATAGAACTATCGTATTTCACTTGAAGGTTTCAATTTTTACTTTCACTTTCAATTTGACTTTCAATTTTTTTTGACAATCGAAAAACCTTTATCTGAAACAAGTGCAATTTTGAATAAAAATATTTATGAATGTATTTAACAAAATCTCAAACAAATCTCAAACAATGATTGCGGTCATTTTGACCCTAAGCACGAGTCTTTAGCTCGTCTAAAAACGAACGCAAATGGTCCTGATCTGGTGCAGAACCGTAAAATCTGGTATCGAGTAAGTGCAATTTTGAATAAAAATATTTATTAATGTATTTATTAAAATCTCAAACAATTGGAATTCCACATAACTGGGAAATGTGATCTATCTCTGAGGAATTGTTGGCGCATCGGTGGATGAAGTATTGGCAATTGTCTGCTCTGTGAATTCGAATTCGCAAAGTTCTCCTCGTGCGGGATCGATTTGTCTTCCTCCACAAACTGTCCTTGATGCAGCTCATAGTGCATATTTCATTCCGCGTAGAGATACGGTTCCTTGGGATGTTCTGCAAAAAAGCGTTCCCATAAACTTGCGTGAACGCTTTTTGTTTGAGTCTGTGAAGTTGGAGAACAGTAATCTAATGCTAAACCGTTCAATTTTCACTCGAAAATTTCGACAGTAGAATTTAATATTCATCAAAATCGGGCTCACGCGAAATGCTTGGTGCATTTAGTTTCTCCTATTGTGAGTAGGAGAGAGAACTGAATGAAAGTAGCAGGCGTAGACTGCTAATCCTGAAATGCAATCAATAAACAATGGGAGACGAAGAAAGATTGTCCGGGAATAAATTCAAATGAGGTCGCATTATCCCGAGGCTCCGCAAAGGATTTTGGGGGAGGATGCAAAAGAGAGGCTCTCTCACATTCACATGCTCTCTCGCTGCCGACTCTTGCTGGAGGTTGCATGAGCGGGGAGGGAGTGGGGGGGGGGGGTTAGCTTCCATCCCCTGCTCCTTCCACTCCTTCCTCCTCCTTTTTTTCCTGTGACTAGGCGACAGTGAACGCATCTCATTGTGACTGACAGGGGGAGACGATTCAAGTGCTCTCGCACACAAACATCCTTCACTGTATACATTTTAGACCATTGGTTGTTTTCATGTTGTTCAGAAAACTGTTATCGAATTTATCTTTCTCGGGGAGAGTTGGAATTATACTTTTCCCAATTCGAGCATTTTATTAAATCTCAATGTGAGAAAAAAAGGTGTACTAGCGGTCTTGACGAAGAACAATTTATGCAACATATCAACCCAAATATTGAAAAAAAATGTGGTAACGCGGATATTCAATTCGTCCAAAGATTCTCTCGAAGGGATGGCGCTCGGGTACAGATAAGGAGTCTCGGCCGAAGTGATCAATGTCTCACGGCGGAGTCGAATTGACTCCTCGTCCGTTCCTTGTGCCCTTTGACGGTTCTCCTTCCACCACAGCGTTCTCCTGTGTTAGATGACATAACAGTTGCACGAAACAAGGGACTGCGTCTTGGAGCATTCTGAAATGAAAGATATGCACAGTAATAAAAATAGTAATAATATAAACTATAAAATTTTCGCCTTTCACTCAAAAAGCGCCTTTTCGACGGTGTAGTTCTACCCGCACTCTTGTATGGTTCCGAGACTTGGTACCTCTGTAAACGAGAAAAACAAATTCTTTCCGTAGCTCAACGCAAACTAGAACGCAAAATGGTTGGAATTACCGTATTTGATCACGTCACAAATGAGCGGATCCGTGACATCACTAAATTGAAGGATGTAGTTAGAGAGGCGGAAAGACGGAAATGGATATGGGTAGAAAGAATCTCGAATCAAAGCCATGATCGGTGGAATCGGAAGATGCTCGATTGGACCCCAAGAGGGAAGAGGAAGCGAGGCCGACCGGCAAAGAGATGGAGAGATGATTTCGTCAACGCTGCTGGACCAGAATTCGTGCAACTCGCAAAAAACGATCGCAAGCAATGGAGATCTCTCATGGCAACCCAGCTTTAACACCCAAAACCAGCTGATAAAGTTGTTCAAATGTAAATGTAAATAAAATTTTGGCTCGATGTATGTGAGATATCCGATTTTTTACTAATCTTGTCGCATGTTAGACCATCTTGGAAATCAGACTCACTTGAAATTTATCATTGGAGAGGTAAATGAAAGTAGCAGATGTAGACTGCTTATCCTGGAATGAAATCAATAAACAAGGAAGAGAAAGAAGAATCAGAGTATTTGGGAGGAAAAAGAGAAGCATCCATCCACTCTCTCTCTCTCTCTATCTCTCTTTCGACCACTACTCAATTCTCCTCCCGCCTCCTTTTTCTGTCACTAGGCGACATAGAACACACAGGAAGGAAAGCGCATCGATTGGAGAGAGCCGATGAACATCATTAGGCCTCTCAAATATTCAGAAAATATATGCTCCTGGTAGGGATGCAAGTTCGGTTTCCGTATTACGACCCTCTCAGCGAGAGATCGGTAATACGGCTGATAAAGGGGAGAGAACGAGAGAAAAAGGGACGCCGTATTACCGAAACCGACGCCGAACGGGCAACCCTGGCACCTGGTGATGTCGGATTGGTAATCAGAGAAGAGCAAACTCTTATTTTTTAGCCGCTCCGCCCCTTGTAGAAAGCGAATTCACGAGATTCCGCATTCTCTTTTCGCCTCTCTCCGGCACCTTTCTTGTTGCCCCCCTGATGATGGGGTTTCTGTAGCTCCCACATATTTGCTAGGAAAACGGTTCTTCAGGTGTCTCACTTTTTTGTCACGCCAGTTGTAAGTGGCCTCACAATCAGTTGGGGCCTCTTGAGAACAAAAGCCCCACTCCCTTTCTCCCTGCCTCTCCTCAATTAGCACACTATCACTAATCGAATACCTATCACATGGAAAGAGGAGAGCTTCCTAATGAAACGATAATATCAAGCCATAGATTACTTCATGAGCTGTCCCATTTTCCATTTGCTTTGAACACTTTAAAACACAATGGCTCGTAGAGTTACCAGTTTTGGGTGCATCGAAATTCAATCTACAAAATTCACAAATACAAACTCCTGTGTTTCATTGAACAAGTAAAGAATGAAACCTACACTGGCGGATTGATGTGGTTAATATTACATTTATAAAATGATACGAACACACAAAAAGTCAAAATGGTACTTCCTGTGTTTACCAAAGCGAGAGAGCGGGCAAAAGTGAGAGGGTCGCGTACGTGCCTGTGTGGTAAACAACGGAAGTCAGTCATTTGACTTTTTGGTGTGATCTTATCATTTTATAAATGTAATAGATCTATGTCGGTATACGTATACATTTTTTTTTGCAGATGCTATGCAAATTCGGCCACGAATAACAAAATTCTTGGGAGATTTCCTTTTTTCTAGAGACGAGGATTGTGTAAAATTCGTTGATGGGTTCAATCAGTTACAAGATAAATACTTCCCCTGGATTCTTCCAGATACGTAGCTTGCTTGCATGTAAATTGAATTTATTCCACCGTATTTGTGCAGAAATGCGACTTTTGCATTCGGCCAGTTCGTGCAAATGCATTTCGTGCTAGTGTTCAGTAAATGATCCTTGAACATTCAAAATTGTGATCACACTATCTATGTTGAATGTACACTATTATTGGCGTGTTCAGTGCATGGTAGAAACAACGACAAAAGCGGTGATTTGTGGAATGTTTATTCAAATTTCTCTTGACATCACCATTTCGCGAGGAGTTATATGACCTGAGAACAGTGCACGAGTTGGCTGAATTATTTTCTGGTGTTACAGGTATTAACTTTCTTGAACATGTCAGCATCCCTTCTATGTGTCCGCTTCGAGTGTTTTTTTCGTCTGCAACATCCAATAAAAATATTTAATTGATACCCGAAACATCAAAACGCTGGTGAAAGTATAGAGCAAAGGTAGGGAAGAATACACAATAAATATGCGAAAATTAATTACCTTGTTTGAGTTTGTTTGTAAAACGGGGGTCATCATAGTCAAGAGCAGGTGTAAGCCGCTCAATCTGAATTGAATTCGGTAAACGAATCAAGAAACGAATCGAGCGAGAAAGTGTCCGTGTATGCATAGTCGGAGACGAGTGGTTCTTTCCTTTCCCTTCCTCATCTCCATTTCCCTCCTCTTTTTTTGTCGTTTCTAGGCGACTGTGAGCCCTTCTCATAGTGACTGACAGGGGGAATACGATTTGAGTCCTATTGCGCAGAAACATCCTCCACTGTACACATTTAAACTCATTCAGTCACTCTAGAATTTCATATTTACCATCATAGTTGATTGACTATATCTTGTACATTTATTATCGACAAGTATCAATAATTATTCATTGAACCTGTAAGAGTTTTGGGTGTGGAGAATGAGGGAAATGAACATTTATCCACAATATCAACTTAAATATCAAAGTGTAATTCATCCACAAAGCAGTTTGGTCCGAGGCGGAACACACGGAGTCTCGGCCGGTCTAGTCGTGTTGTCTGTCGTGAGCTAAGAATTAACTCCATCTCAGGATATTGAACAAGAGTGCGAGTCGACCTTTACGGCTGTTTCGAGTGTCCAGTGGCTGACGATATAGCAGTTTCTTTCCAGTGTAGAATTTCTTAGACTTTCTGCAATACATCCGTCAGTGAAATTCGGAGAGTCCCCCCCAGTCAGGCAGTATTACTTCTTATCTGTTGTAGACGGGTTCTGGCTGTAACAAAAAAAAAAAGTTGTTCTGGAATATTTATCCAATTATCTAGTGCCTTCTACAAAAATTTCAAAAACCATTTAGTACCTTCAACAAAAATATTTATCCGACATCTTAATTCAAATATTAACTGTAATTCGGCAGTACAATAAAGCAGGCCCTTGGCTGCACGGATGTTTCTGCGCGTTGGTGAATGAAGTCTCGGCCGACGTTTCTGTGAATCCTCCTTCGAGTTGACACTCTAGAATCGCCGATGGACGGACTAGTAGCAAATGGTGGTCGGTTAGTAGCAAGTGCTGACCGGCTAGTGGGCGCCCACTAGCCGGTCAGCACTTGCTACTAACCGATCAGCACTTGCTACTAGTCCGTCCACCACTTGCTACTAGTCCGTCCACCACTTGCTACTAGACCGTCCACCACTTGCTACTAGACCGTCCACCACTTGCTACTAGCCCATCCACCACTTGCTACTAACCCCTCTCCCCTTTCTCTTGTACTTCATCCGGGATCTGGGACACACAGTTTATTATGGCAAAATAATATTGCGACAATCGAGTAATTCGAAAATTCACATACAATGACAGATTAATCACAACATAATGAGCTGATGATCACTGGGATAAAAAATCAGATGAGACAACGACAAATTAACATGTTTTAGAGATCAAAGATCAACAAGGAAAATGGTATGGTGATTTTCACAGGAATGTTATGTGAAATTAGAGCGTTATATAAGCAAAGAAAACATATTAGAGATAGTACTATTGCGACCATTTAACTATACAGAACAGAAATAACGATGCTACCGTAGTCCTCTCACTGCTCTTCTTAGACATTCCTCTTTTTCTTCTCGTCCTTTGTCTTCTTCACATCTCGTGGATCAGGGCGACTGAGAGGAGATTCGCCAGATATTCTGAAATGTGTTGTATTTGTGCTATCGTTTAAATTTTCGAAGAATAGAATTATATAGAGAAATAGAAATAGTAATAGAGAAGAATGAGTAAGTTCTAAATAATAAAAAGTAAAGTATAATCAATAAACATGGATTTATTACTGCAATATTTCCCCGCAGAGCATATAAGCAGGGAATATTCTTCTTTATTTTTGAAGTGCCCCGGGTTACCGTGCCCAAGTATGGGAAATCTTCATCTTGAAAAATTTCCAAATAAATCTAGAGGAATGATGCGACTACCGTACCTGTCAGTTGCTCGACCGTGGCAGGGAGACCTTCGCAGCAGCGCGCGCAGTACCTCTTCACCATCGCCTCGACGGGAACGTCCGACAGACCTGACAAATCAATAATAAACTTAGCAATCACAGGCAACATTTTGAAATCGTACTCTAGATGGTCGCTGATCGATATATTTACTGATAATGTACACCCACCGATCGACAGCATCGGCTGATTCGGCACGTGCCAACGTTATATTCACGTCACTAAATTATTCGATTGTTTAAAAAATCTACAGAACATGGGCAGCCTGCTCATAAATTGAACCAATGCAATCAAAACGCTTAAAATAGATTTGCAAGGTAGGATGAATCGGCATTACTTCACTTTAACGGACCAGTATCCCTTAACCGACCCGAATGAAAGAGTGATTAGATGAGAAATAAGAAACCTGTGGAGAAGGCTGGTCCGGTAAAATGAATTAGTGCCGAGTGGCCCGGTCGACGAAACGTATTTCATAAACTATTCGGACAACAACTTCACACCGTAACACATGTATTCAAAGGCTATCGTACCTTGTCGACCATCTGGGATAACCGTTTGCTCGTGAATAGGTTTCGAGCGTGGATGAGGCCGTAGAGCATATCCGCCGCATCGGAAATGGTGAGATTGCTTTGACTGCGCTGAACTATTTGCATGCTCATTAGATATGCAATTGGTGAACGACACATAGACACACATTACATCACCACTTACATGGGCAGACATTGTTGCTGGGAACTCAAAAGCGTTCTGTTTAATGATGTGAGATGTGCAGATTTTAGTTTAATTTCGATTAACTTCGGGCAAAAGAAGGGAGGGTTAGATCAAAAAAAATCGAAGGGTATTATTGTTAGCAAAACCACGTGTGGGCAGCACTTATCCGAGGCCTTTTGCAGTTAGCCCCCCCCCCATCGCCTACTACTTTTGCACACAGCTCCCTGAGCCGTATTATTTTTTAAAAAAAAGTGAAATGAGCTCTACATTTTTCACTATTTGACTTTTGCACAGAGCCCCGAAAAATCCCAGCCCCAATTCGCAATGCCCCTGCCCCCCTGCTGAATGAGCAAAACCCCCGCCAACGTAGGTGTACTAACTTCACGCTATAGATATTCCTGCGGTGACAGTTTCCTTAAATGGCATTGGTACAAGACTGAGAATTGAATTCCAGAAATGTATATTTTGTACTTACATTAGACCGGAATTGTTGAGCCAAAACTGAATAGAAAATTACGGAAATTCAAACCTCAGCCTTCTTTCAATTCCATTTCATCAAACATTTATCTTCACGCACATGAGTAATGCGTTAAGATCAATATTGTATCGTACTTGCTGAAAATATCGGAACGTTTACCGGAAAACGTGAAAAATATTCACTTTTTACATCTTTGCGAGTGCGCATTATCGTGATTTGCATTTATGCTGATTCGATTAATCCGCATCGATTTGCCGGGATCCACCCGGACATGCCCGGTGAAATGTGTAAAATAAAGCTACAAATTCAATTGCAAGAAAAGGGTAGAACCGGCAATTACTGGCATTTCCCGGCTGTATACGGTAATGATGACAATTCGCTAACTTGGTCGGGTTTCGCATCGAATTTTCTCCTTTGTTTTAGACATTTCACCGGGCATGTGCGGGTAGTTTCCGGTAAATCGAGGTGGACAAAAAATATGAGCCTATTCACGAGTTGTGAATAATTTTTTTCGCAAAGTTACAAAAAGTGAATATTTTTCACGTTTTCCGGTAAACGTTCCGATATTTTCGGCAAGTACGATACTCACCGGGATCGAGGAAGATGATCATGTCGAGTGCCTGGCGGTACTTGGGCACTCGCTCATCCAGACCCATGAGGTTGAAGCGATCCTGGATGTACTCCTCATTCACCTGAAACGGGAATATGAATACAGTAATTAAAATAAGAATTGGAGTACCCTAATTATAACTACATCGATTGTATAATGATAGACGGACACATTCAACCACTACCGTATCGAATGAGTACCGCACCTGGCTCACCTTCTCACAGATGAGCTGAGCAATGCGATCGCCCTCCTTCACCTCAAATCCACGTCAGAGAAGTTGAAGAAGAGCACCTGCACGGCATTACCTTTTTGCTGTCACTACCACCGGTCTCCTCATCATCCTACTGCAATCACGTCTATTCTCGACCGCACTCCCTTACTCTGAATTCTACACGATAGTCCGAGTCGACGACGACGACGCCGGCGGCGGCGACGTCGATGAAGTGCTTGGCGGCTAGTCCGGAGCGGCGAGCGACACGGCCATAGTGACCGACCGTCAGTTTCATCGTCAGTCCAGTCGTGATCACCCCTGCAAGAGGAGGGGTGATCACGACGTTCATAATTTTTGGCGCCTACAGTAATCCAGTGCTCATAAATATTTGTAGCTAGTTTATTGTTTTATATAATGGTTTTTTAAATTAATTTAGTTGCAATATACAAGACGGATTCCGAATATATCATGATATGCTTGGCCCGGACGTCAAAATAGGAATTCACACAAATAAAAGCAATTGTACAACAATTGCTGCGGAAATGGTTGGCAAGAGTATCGTATATATTGCACGCATCCAACTATAGCACATTCTTTTTTTAACTTATGATATGATATCCCCAGGAGAACCCCCCCCCCCTTCTCCAACTATCATGAGACTTGGTCATTTTCAAATGAGGAAACGGGGTGAGGTTCCTCCAGGTGAAATTCGCCGGTTTCGGGCAATACACTCAATACTGAGTGTATTGTCCGAGACAAGTGTATCTCCTAGCGTACAATACACTTAAGTACTCCGGTTTTTCAGCGCAGCTTGTGCGCGCGATTCCAATTGCACAAGCTGCGCGCGGGATTGTACAAGACGCGCGCCGGACTTTTTGCCAGACCTGGCTTGTTCCGTTCGAGACCTTCAAAGGGAACGCGCGATTTGTGTAAGGTGCGGCGCATGCCGCGTCTTACCCTACACAAATCGCGCGCACAAGCTGCGCTGAAAAACCGGGGTAACTTCACGTTTAGTGTAGTTCAATAAGGAATCGTATCGTGTCATCGCCGGGTTACGGTAGGCTCATGCGGTATCGAAGCAACACAACGGTTGGTTACGGTAGGCCGAAAACTGATCGTGGTCACACATCGGCCGGTTACGGTTGGATCATATGAAATCGTTTTTGACATATGCGGGTTACGGTAGTCGGATGAGTAACCGTGGTCAGTCATCGGCCCGTTACGGTTGGATCATATGAAATCGTTTTTGACATATGCGGGTTACGGTAGTCGGATGAGTAATCGGCGGATTACGGTAGGATCATGTGGAATCGTTTTTTTTCACCGGCGAGTCATGGTTGGCCAAAGAGGAATCGTAATCGATCCTGGACGGGTTACGGTAGGTAATATGGAATCTTACCGTGTCGTCTATTGGTTACGTAAGGTCAATAACGCATCGTATTTCTCATCGACAGATTATGGTAGATCTATACAATAGCCCACTAGTCCACTAGTCGGTGCCTCAATAATGGATGCGGCTCACTTATTTGCTGGTCCTAGGTGGATTCCTAAACGCCTGACCACCCTTGGCAACTAGTCTGTCCATCCGACCACTAGTCCGCCCATCCGACCACTAGTCCGACCACCCATTTCTGATGTTGTGGAGGTTGTCCACTAGTCCGACCACCATTGACTACTAGTCCGTCCATCCGACCACTAGTCCGACCACCGTTTCCTCGTGTCCTAGCAGTTTGGCTACTAGACCGTCCACCATTTGCTACTAGTCCGACCATCCGTCTACTAGTCCGGTCACCATTTGCTACTAGACCGTCCATCGGCGATTCTAGAGCAACTGTGCTCCACTTGCGGTATCGGTTCTTCTTCCTCTACTAACTGTCCTTGAGGCAGCTCATAGTCTCCGTCTCCCATCCACGATAGTGTGCATTGAGCTGTTCTGTAAGAAAATTGGTGCGCAAATTTGCTAAAACGGTCGTCGTTTGCTGATCGAAACAAGTGTGTGAGAGGAATTACGAGATTGGTGAACCGTACTCTAAAACTCTACCGTACTCCTAAAAAAATTTGCGCTAACGATAAATATTATGTCGCCAATAGAATCACATATTTAATGAACTGCGTAAAATCGGTCTCACTTGAAATTAATTGAGAAATTGGTGCTTCATTATGAGTGGTAGAAGTAAATGAAAGTAGCAGGTGTAGACTGCTTATCCTGGAATGCTATTAATAAACAAGGGAAGACGGAAGAAAGGGAGTCAATGGGAGGAGATTCGAATGAGTAGCTTCCGTTCCCTTCTCTTAGTCTCTCTTTCCCCCTCCTCCTGTCTCTTTTTTTCTGCTGCTGCTAGGCGACATGAGAACGCATCTCATTGTGACTGAGATAGGGAAGGAAGAAAGGCAAATGAATCGATTAGAGCGCCATTACAATGTTATTGCAAGCAGAAGTGATGTCTCCCCTCTTTCGCAATCTCAATCGTCCCAGACCCATTTCTGGATTATTATAAGTAGAGGCGATGATTACAAGACCGAAAAAGCCCGACTTTTGCCTCGTTTTTCATATTCTAAGTTCCATCGCTCTATTTCTAATTACTTTCTAAATACCGGCAGTTGTGTTTCACACAGAGTTCAAGTATTGTCGTTCGATGGTTCTACGATTTCAGGATGGTGTCGTGTTCTTAAAATATAATTGTTTATAATAACAGTGTGCACTAACTTCAATTGCCTTCAATTTGCGGACACCTAGCGCAAATGAAGGGCTAGGAGAACGGTCGTCCAGGGATTCCTTTCTAACAATAAGAGAACGATTCTCCACAAAAAAAACGAAAGAGCGTATGGAGGGATGAAAGTTCGAAAACCGTTCTCCTAAAAAAGTAACCTAGACAAAGTTTATCTCCGCATCTACAGTCAGTCGAAATCCTCCGTGTATATCCCCTCTCACTTTCAGCAGAGCCCTCGCACGAACAAAACACACAGAGAAACGTTTGTTGTTTTGAAACTACAAGCACCTCACATGACAACCGCGTTGGTTATATTGAACAAGCATGTGAGTACTCGGAAAACATACGTTCGTCAATTGTGAAAATGATAAACGTGTTAATTGAATAATACAAACGTGTTCGTTAAAATGGAGACCAGGTCCGGTAAAAAGAGTTGTGTGTTGAAAACTGCGGCTACCGTAATTTCTATTTCGAAAATATTCTTTATCGATTTGTTTGCTTGTTGTTTGACTTTTATGTTTATTGTATGCCCAAAATCGTTCTCAATGCAGACGTTCGAATTATGCTCTATAACGATAGCATTCTCCAAATTATGTTTCCATCTTTACGTTTGCTTGTTGCTTAAGCTCCCTCTCCCTTTTTATGGCGTCTGTCTCCTCGATTAGCACACTCGCTCACTCTCTGTATTCGACTACCGACCACATGGAAAGAAATCTTGACGGATGTAAAATGAGCGTTGGCTTCTGAATCCATTGAGAGAATGCCCCATCAGCAAAGCGATGAAAGAAGATGCGGTATTATGCTACCATCTGGACAGAAGTTGCGTCTCATTTCGCATTTCAAGTTGGAGGTTTTAAAAAAATCCTTTTCTTGCTGTGCAAAGTAGATCATGCTATTTTGCTATCTGTAGATTGCACCTTTATTCATTAGTGCATGCTTCTTGGATATTATATGCAGCATTTGGTTGCAACAACAATAAATAACCATAATTTATTCAAATTCTCAGTTCAAGTATAGTAGTGCGAACATTTTATCACTTCGGAAAGAGTTGCAGTAGAAGAGATCGCGCGCGGGTGCAGATGAGTCTCGGCCTGGTTAGATGTTGCCGTAGCGGCTGACTCGAATTGATTCCTCGTCGAAATATTGGACGTTGTCTCATAACCACGGTACTGACAATGAGCTCGCAGAGGGTTGTTGTGTATGTGCCGTTAATGCAAATAGAATCGTTCCCTTTGACATTTCTGCAACGCAAATGTAAAAAACTAAAACTAAAAAATCGCACTGAAATTAAAATTCAAAACCGAACTCACTTGAATTTTATGAGATGGAGGGAGAAGTTAATGGGAGTGCAAGCAAGTGTAGACTGCTTATCCTGGAATGACATCAATAAATAAGGGGAAGCAGGAGAAAGATGCAAGAAAATGGGAGAAGATTCGAAAGAGTAGCTTCCATCCCTTCCCTCTACCACCCCATCCCCCTCCCTTCTCTTTTTTTGTTACTAGGCGACAGAAGAACGGATCTCATTGTGACTGAGAAGGGAAGTCAGGAAGGCAAAACAATCGATTAGAGAGGTATTACAAGTGATTGGGAGCAGAAGTTTTGTCTCTAAATTTCGCAATCGCTATCATACCTGACCCATTTCTGGAGGTGTGGAACCATGTAGATGATGCGCCAAGACTGACCATAAAACACCGGAAAATATACCGGAAAGGCGGAATTGTGTTTCACGCACATTTTAAGTTATAATGCAGCGCTGATTGTTTGATTTCAGCCGGTCTCAGCAGGAGCCTCCCTCTAACAAAGCCCCTCTCCCTTTCTCTCTGGATCTCCTCGGTTAGTTTGCTCTCTCCCTGCTTAATAACCGGCGACAGATCATGCGAAAGGAGGAGAGCGTGACTGAATGCAGCCCCCAATCAGAGAGGATCAGTTAGGGCCTGATATCGAGGCACGTCTGTGTTTCATAAAGAAGGTAAATGATAAATTACACAGCGTGATCGATTCCGTTGCAAGAGATTTTCCCAGAAAGAAATAAACGAGAAAAATGTACAATTGTGAAACGCTCGTAGAATTTTCCGTTGCATTCAGGTCCCGTGTGTATTTTTTCATAAATATTTAATAAATTAAATACGTGGTAGTGAGGACGATGAATACTTCCCATTAATAATTAATTAGTATATCTTTCTGGAGGTTTATAATGATATACCAGATATTGGACGAATAAAAACGCGTTAAATCTCCAATGAATCATGTTTCGGTCAATTTATTATTTTATAGAGAACGATAGGGCAATGTATCAATTGGTTGGTTGCAACAACAACAATAGAAAATAGTTCGGTAATTTTCACACAATTTTATCGATATTTTCTGATTTCCCGAGGTTCTTGACATAGAATGAATGAGTAGGTTAGTTTTCTGCTGCAGTAATAGTCGTCTCCGTGCAGATAAAAGAGCGGCGCTTCAATCATCAGCTCCAATTATTGTCCCGTAGTGTCCAGTTGTGTTTTGTTTGCAACACAAAATAAGTGTTATTTCATTGATATCCGAAACATCAAAATCATGATGAATTTGTATAGCAAATGTAATGAAAAATAAATATTAAATACGGGGAAATAAATTACCTTAATTGAGTGCAGTTCGCGAAACGGTGGTAATCATCGACAAGAGCAGGTGTAGGCCGCTCGATCTGAATTGAATTGAGTAAACGAATCGAAAGAGATGAGCGAAAGGCTTGCTAATGTATAGTCGGAGACGAGTGGTTCCTTCCCTTCCTCATCTCCATTTCCCTCCGATTTTTCTTCGTTTCTAGGCGACATAGAACGCTTCGTGATTGACAGGTGGAAGACGATTCGATATAGCTCACATACATGCTCCACTGTATACATTTGAATATTGTGCGAATTTTGAGACCACGTTCTCTTCGCCAGTCGAAAGCTTACAAAACTGTGCGCAACTATTAAAAAGCATCCTTCACTGTACACAATTACACATGTCGCTTCTCATTGTGACTTACTTATAGCATTTTATATTTCCCAAGAAGGATATATTATCATTTACGTTTATGCTTGACTCCTCCTCCCAAAAAAAAAAAGAAAAAAATCTGTGAAGCAGCAAGTGTGGTTTTCATAATAACATTTATCCACGATCTCAACCAAAAATATCAACGTTAAAATCGACGATCCATTCATTCGGCGACCGTCGTAATTGTGGTGTAGGCGGATGTGTGCACGGAGTCTCGGACGGAGAACTCGTGGTCGACGCGGTCTCGAATTGACTACTCGTCCGGTAAGTAATCTTTCTTCCACTATGGCCTTTCTCCTGTGGAAGATGATGTGGCATATTCCTTTCACTATGGAATGTGTCCAGATCCATTCTGCAACGCAAAATATGTACAACTCATATTATCACAATTTCACTAATGTTTTTGTATGTACTTTGAATCAAATATCGCTAGGTATGCGATAACGGTCAATTAGCAACGGAATATGTGCTAATCTTGTCGCATATTGGACAATCTTGTGAATCTAACTCACCGGGAATTTATAATTAGCAAGGAGAAATGAATACCGTTATCCTTGGAGATACTGTGGTTTGAGCCTTCCTGCAAGAGAAAATACGCGTGCGAAAATTTGCTGTAACGTTTGTCGTTTGCTGATCGAAAAGAGCGTGTATTTGGTTGGTTGGAGAACAACTAAGATAGAAAAACTGTTCTACAGAGAAATTCTGACGCTTGGCGCGAGAACGAGCATATCGGTAATATAAGTGCATATTAGTCAGTCGGACTCACTTGACATTTATGGTGTATTTACTGGCTCCCATTATGAGTAGGGGGAGAAGTGCGTGAAGGCAGGTGTAGACTGCTTATCCTTGAATGCAATCAATAAAAAAGGGGAGGCGGAACAAAGAAATTCCGTGGGAACACATTCGAATGAGGTTACATTATCCCGACGCAAGAAGTTAAGGGGAGCAGGCAAAAGAAAGGCTCTCTCTCATTCACGCGCTCTCTCGCCTCAGACTCTTACTGGAGGTTTGCATGAACGGGCATGGTGGAGGGAGGGAGATGCTTGCATTTCCTCTCTCCACCACTCAATCCCCTCCCGCTTCCTTTTTTCCTGTTACTAGGTTACAGTGAACGCATCTCATTGTGACTGACAGGGGGAGACGATTCAAGTGCCATTGCAAAAAAAACATCTTTCACTGCACTGTATACATCCGAAATCGTTCAATAGTAACCTTTTCATATTGTTCATAAAACTGTTCACCGAATTTATCAAACTATCGAGGAAAGTCGGAATCATACTTTCCCAATTCGCACACTCGGCGTGTGGGAAAATTCAAGTTGTAAACGGGATCTTCAAGAAGAACATTTATCCAACATCACAAATCAAATAGCATAATTTTTTTTCATTTATCCAACATCACAAATCAAATATCCAATCATGAATTTGATATCAGTCGTAGTGCGTGCTTTGGCGGGCGGATGCGCAGATTCTCGGCCAAAGTTATGGGTTAGAGTGAAGGACTCGAATTGACTCCTCTTCCGGCTCTTGTTCCGGCAGTCGACTCTTCTTCCACGACGAATAGTCCATGTGGGAAGATGACAGTGTAGGTTCGTGCCTTCGTAGAATGCGTCTTGGATCAACAGCTATGCTTCAAACACTCACTACATTAATAAGTAGGATAGATAAGTGAATGAAAGTAGCAGGTGTAGACTGCTCATCCTGAAATGTAATCAATAAGCAGGAGTAAAGAGAGGAGGGTGAGTCCACGAGAGGAAATTCGAATGAGTAGCTTCCATCCCCTCTCCCATTCTTTCTTCCTCCCTCCCCTTTTTTCTGTTACTGGGCGACAGGAGAACGAATCTCAATGGAACTGAGACAAGAAGGAAGGAAAACGTATCCCACTGTCCCTGACCCCTTTCTGGAGATTGCAAAAATCGTGGATGGTGCGCCTCTCATTTCGTTCACAAACCTTCGCATTTTTATCTTTCCAAGGGCAAATCCGAATAGTGCAAGGGACAATTATGTTTCACGCAGGTCTTAAGTGATGATGCGGCGCTGATTCATTGATAATTTGCAATATTCTTTATTTTTAAAAAAGAACTCCTACGGTAATAAGATGGATTCAGGTGGAAACGCTCATTTCCGCATGTAATTCAGCCCTTGCAACACTTGTTGCACCAACTTCCGGCCCACATCATTCCACAGGCCGGTCAACCTTACAGAAAGGCCTTTTGAGTGAGAGAGCGTGTGAAATCGAGAGGGACTCTCTCACCTTTGCACACTCTCTCGTTTTATTCCTGATCTGTAGGTTTGGAATCATGAGGCCCCTATCCTCTCACTTTCTGTCACCTGCTCGTTGTAAGTGAGATCATCCCGCGAAGAAAATCCCTCTCCCTTTATCACATGTATAAAATGATACGATCAAACAAAATGTTGAACTGGGACTTCCTGTGTTTACCGAGACGAGAGAGCACGCAAAAGCGAGATGGTCGCCAATATTCCTGTATGGTAAACAACGGAAGTTCGTTATTCGGCTTTTTGGCATGATCGTATCATTTTATGAATGTAATATCTCATCGATTGGCGCACTCACTCTTGATACTAACCATTTCTGGGAAATATGTCTGGACGGATAGTTGAAGTACCTTTCATCCTCCTATCACTTCCTTTTCTTCTGCTACCAGGCGACAGTGAACGGTTCCCATTGTGACTGACATTGTGAACACGATTCGAACGGGAGTATCCTTCGATTTCTCTATAATACCTATCATATATGCAGAATTAAATGGGCTACAATATGTACTTGAAAGCTAGTGTTAGCGGCATCTCGTTCTCTAAAAAACCATTTCACGATCTCGATTTTCGATATTTGGAAGTCACCTTAAATCAAATAAAAATGTGTTTCTATGCTTCCCAATGCACTTAGACATAATGCACAGGTAATTTTATGTTTACCTGCATCGATTGGAAAAATATGAAAAATAAAATTTTTTCGTGTTTGAGTGCTACTTGAGACGGGTTTGAGCCTCAGGGCACAAATTCGAATACTTTTGTAAATAGGGCCCTAAGGTGCTCCCATGGTATGAGTATGATGGGCCAAATCGAAAGTCCTGGCGCGAATGTCCGAAAATGCTCGAGTCTTACCGAGCCGGTCTCTTAAAAGGAATTAGCTTCACCTCTTAGGAATTACGCGAGCTAGGCAGTGACGCTTCACATGATTCCAAACCTACAGACCAGGGAAAGAGCGAGAGAGTATGCTGAAATGAGAGAGTCCCTCTCGATTTCCCACGCTCTCTCACTCCAAAGGCCTTTCTGGAAGGTTGACCGGCCTGTGGAATGATGTGGCTTGTGCACTCAACTTTTAGCTTGCTGGTGTTTTTGGGTTACGTGGTCAACTCTAAATATACATCTGTATAACACGCCTCTCACGAGAGGTTCGACTCAGAATGATAAAAATGCGGCACAGACCAAAATTTTTTTTTGCAGTTTTGGATGCCAGTGGGTCTAACTAAGATCCCCGAGGACTAATATGCCACACATATCATTCTTCGCCGCGATGCTGCTACTGTTAGGTGCAACCCTCGAACTTTGAGGCTGTTTTTCGATGCTTCAACGCAATTTCTATGAAAACTTGTTTCTTGGAGCTAGAGTCCGTTTTCAATGCTCTTTCAACCTATTTTATTTGTTTTACGATACACATCTGTATTTTGTCATGTGTATTAGGAATGGATAGTTTATGAAAGTTAAGAAGATACGAAAGGTGCAAAGTATATTAAGTATCAGAGTAGTTTCGCAATCGCAAAGCATGAGTCACCAGTTCACTAGGACTCGGAAAGATCAAAGGAATCTCAGTGATTTCCTGGAACTCTGATGAGTCACAGTGATGAAATCATGCTTCTCGAAGGAAGAAAGAGATCAGTATAAAAGCAACACCAGCAGTTGTGTAGAGAGTCAGTCTCTCCAGTTCACTCTAGTTGCTGGACCTCTCTCTTTTCACTCTGATCTCAGGATATGAGACCACGCTGGTCTCAATCCCTTTTTCTATTTCGAAACATTCCTTTCATTCATAATCTACAAAACCCTTCTATTCCTAACCACCTTCAACAACCCCTTCTATTGTAATTACGTCCCTACTTGCCCTTTGTATTGTAACACAATCAACCCGATAAACTTGATCCTCTCAATGGTTAGAGGATTCATATATACCAATCGTTACTTTGTTCATTAATTAGACTATTTAGATCAGTTTGCATTATTATATTCGTGTTATCGTTGGTTTCACCCAAAGAACCATAGGAACCGCTACAGATGCCAACGATACATGACAATTTGCATGATATTAATTTTTTTTGATTTTTCGAAAATCCGTTCGAAAAGCAGAAAACCTTTCTTTCTAGACAGCTCCGCTACTTTCATTTCCTCATTTAAACATGCTTCTTAGCATTTGACACCTGTCATTTCAAGGTTTCGCGAGGAATGACTCGGCTTCTCTCATTGTTCTCATTCAATTCTCTCGTTTTGTATTCTTAGAATGATGTTTAAACGAGGAAATGAAACGTTTTTTTGACGAAAATCATCCGAGCCACCGAGTTATGCGAGCTCCAGTATATCATTCGAATCCTTATAATGTAGCGGAGCTGTCTAGAAAGAAAGGTTTTCTGCTTTTCGAGCGGATTTTCGACAAATCAAAAAAATAATATCATGCAAATACAGATGTGTATCGTAAAACGAATAACATAGGTTGAAAGAGCATTGAAAACGGACCCTAGCTCCAAGAAACAAGTTTTCATAGAAATTGCGTTGAAGCATCGAAAAACAGCCTCAAAGTTCGAGGGCTGCACCTAACAGTAGCAGCATCTAGGCGAAGAATGACATGTGTGGCATAATAGTTCTCGGGGATCTTAGTTAGACCCACTGCTCTCACAGCGAATTTGCTAGAATATAAGCAAGCATCTTTCTAGGAAACGGGTTCCTGGAAACTTCTTGCTTACATTTAAGCAAGTCCGCTTGCTTACTGCAAATGGTGAGAGAAATGGTGAAAACGAGCAAAATTCTGCATCGAGTGGGTTGTGAACCCAGTACCATCGGATTGCTGGCCAAACACGCTACCTACGGCGCCACTCTCTATATGCTGCGAGAGTGCTTACCGGTGTTCATGACAGAGACTTCGCCCAGTGAGCCCCTCGAAAATAAGCAAGTAACTTGCTAAGCAAATGAGTTAGCAAGCACCTTTCTTAGCAAATTCGCTGTGAGAGTGGCATCCAAAACTGCAAAAAAACGCATGTCGAAATTTCGGTCTGTGCCGGACATAGGCCGAGCCTCTCGTGAGTCGCGTGATAAGGCATTTACAGGGGATGTAGAAGAGCGGTAGCTCAAAACAGTGCCTGTCTCTCAATGGGAAGGGACTAGCGAGAGAGAGAGAGAGACTGTGTACTACATTTCGCCAATCAATATATTCTCAACTAGATCTGGAAAGGAATTTAAGATTCAAAATTTCATTTTTTCCGTTCAAAATTGTTCCCACCAATGTATGTACAGACCCGGACGATAACCTCGGGATGACGTGCACCAGAGGACGATTTGAAAAGAAAGGGTGGGAAAATGAGGTTCGCCCAAATATTTTCTGTTTTTTTTGCCTGTTGAAAAGCTTCATGCCTCAAGATCTTATATTATATTTGCGAGACAATTTGTAGTAATGTGCAAAATATAGGATTTCTTCAGTTGACACAATCTCAGCACCGGTCGGTGGATGAGAGAGTGTGGAGAATGAAGAGACCGTGGTCTCATATTTAGCACTATAATTTGTCGTAAGTCAGCCTTGCAGGTTTGGTGGATTAAACCCTATGTCAGAATTACGCACAATTGCAAAGCGAAGCCAGTGAGAACGAAATTTGAATATTAGTTATATATTACCTTAAAATCACATTTCTTTGAGGGATGCTTGCGTATCACCGAACTCCAAATACCGAGAGAATATATCGGTGTAATAACTACTAAAGAAGCTGCCCTTCGCAACCCGCCCATGCCCTACGCACCACCCTACGAGATGGGGTAACGTTCAACTAGCAATACTTAATTTGATATTTTTATCCATTTCCCAGAAATGGATTAGGGGTGGTTAGAAAGTATGGGTCATAGAATAACGTGTGAAAATAGAAGGGTTGGAGTTGTGTATCCGGACACAGTTTTGATCCAGGTAGGGTTCAGTTACCGGGCGCAGTTTGGTCCAGGGTGCTCGGTTGCCGGGCAAAATATCGACAAAAAAAGTGGAAAAAAAATTCTCCCGCTCTCATCTTCATAAGCCTTTCACAGCGGAAACGCCGGATACGGTGTTCTCTCTGGCTCACGAACAAAAAGGTCTTTGAATACGTTTGTCTCATCGCAAATCTCTTTTCACGACAATCCCTACACTCCCCGCTCCCTTTGGTAGAAGTTCTAACATTTCGGGAATAAAAAGTTGCAGGAGGAGGAACATGAAAAATAGAGTATTAACTAAACGCAGTGACACGCTCTCTTCTTTGAGCGATAATAGGTATCCAAAATGTGAGACCCAAATCTTTCCTATGAACCGAGATTCGCGCGCGCAAAAAAAGGCTTCAGGGTTCAGGGAAATCAAGATCAAGTGTCGTCGCGCGGGCGTGCGTGACTAAACACATCTCTCGTACAACTTTCTTTCTCGTGTCAAGTTTACGTGCGCTCGAAGGCGGAAAAGTCGAATCTTCGATCTGGGCTCGCTTGAGAACACTGCTAGGCCAATGTTACAATGAGCAGATTCAGTCAGGAGTACCAACTTCGCGCCAGACCTATTTACCTGCGTGATCTAGTGATGGCCACCAATTCCATTTCCCCAATGGGTAGGCGCCTTGGTGGGGCGATTGTGGTGCCACGACCGGGAAGCGAACCCGAGTGGGAAAGAATGAAATGGGAGGGCGCCTTAGACCTCTACACCACTTCGCCAATAGTTTATCACTAATTATTGTGCGTTGTATTCACTGACATTCAGAATCATCGAACTTGGGATTACTCGAACGGGCGACTGGGAGGTGTGCCCAACCACACCAACTTCTCCATGCAAATACGAGCATTGATACTCCGCCTTTTTAAGCTCACTACGATAAATATTGAACCTACATCGTTGAAAACACAACCACGCACTATCAGAAGGACTCGTTGAGACATACAGTATCGACCATATGACGCCGTTTGCGTTAGGATCAACAAGGTCTTAACAGAGGTCTCGAACAGGTAAAAAATCAAAATTGCTCAAAACTTTGTCCTAGGGGTAACTTTCCGTGCTGAAGACGCTGGTGCGGTCGATTTCGCAATAGGACCCTTCCGGGCGCCGGTATGGCGCCGCGCCATTTCTGCGGAATACGTGTTTTTCGAGTAAAAGTCTTCGGAAACTCGTCTAAATGGCCCGAAACCTAAATCTCTAGATCAGAATTTGACGCTCTATCAAATGACACTAGTGTCACATCGTGTTTGTTTTTCGTTTTCGCCAAAAAGTCGATTTTTGATACAGGCCGCATTGCGGAAAAAGCCAGTCACAGATTATAGGGAATTTTTTTCTGATCATTTTGATATATCGGATGATGTATTTGACCTCGTGGAAAGTAGTTTTTCTTTGCACCACACGAATTTCACGCGCGAGGAACGCGTGTAAACACGCGGCATCCGCATGGTCGATGTGGTAGTGGCCTAGAACTTTAATCCGAAGGTCATTGGTTCGATTCCTATCGGTTGCCAAAGTTTTTTGCAGGATTTTTTTTCATCGAAAAAATCACTTTTTCAAGATTTCAGGAAAAGTGCCAATATTGTCAGGGGGTGAAATTTCGAAGAAAAAAATCCGGCAAAAAACTTTGGCAACCGATAGGAATCGAACCAATGACCTTCGGATTGAAGTTCTAGGCCACTACTACATCGACCATGCGGATGCCGCGTGCGTTCCGCGCGCGTGAAATTCGTGCGGTGCAAAGAAAAACTACTTTCCACGAGGTCAAATACATCATCCGATATATCTAAATGCTCAGAAAAAAATTCCCTATAATCGTAGATTGGCTTTTTCCGCAATGCGGCCTGGGGGCTGTATAATCTGTCAAAACTTCACCAAGTTTTCACTGACATCGTTCAAAACTTCACCAAGTTTTCACTGACATCGTTCAAAACTTCACCAAGTTTTCACTGACATCGTTCAAAACTTCACCAAGTTTTCACTGACATCGTTCAAAACTTCACCAAGTTTTCACCGACATCGTTCAAAACTTCGCCAAGTTTTCTTCAGAAATCGTCCATCTACGTCATCAGCTTGTTTACAGCAATATATTTGTATCCGTTTATTTGTATTTTCTCCTTTTTATCCGTTTATATGTATTTTTTTCGATATTGTTTGTGAAATTTCCTGTGATTTAGCGGCAGTATGATTCCTTTTCCCCCATTCGCTCATGTGCAAGCGCGGCATCGAAATCTTCCCTACGTTCGACAACACCCGAACTCATTCTTCGCTTCAAACGAAGCCTTTTTCAGGGAACGTTTCGGTGAGTAACTTTAGAATACATTGTTTATTGAATACGGAGTTTATTAAGTCGTAAAAAGATAACTCGGATATACATGATTGCACATTTTTTTCAATTTATACAGTAAGAACAAGATTAGTGAATCGGAGTTGAAAACAGCCAATAAGACACCAATTGGATACTGAGTTAATTAGTGCAGCCATTAGTAGATCACGAATAAGTACAAGTTGAAATGAACATGTCCGTAAGTTAAAATCAATCACAATACCATGGGGTAATGAGTAAAAAAGAAGGAGCAAAATAAGGGGAGAAGTAATGGGTGCCTATCGTATCTAATGTACAGTTGTCTCCATTCTCATTGATTGTTCTTCTCTCTATAATAGTCAGCAAGTATTTCCCATGCCTTCTCAGCCATGAATCCATTAGGAGTTAGTCCTTCTCTTGCCAATCCTCTCATCTTCGTCCCAGATATGAATTCCTTTCGAGAAGAATCGAACATCGCCATTTCACATGCCTCAATTGTACTAATTGGACTCAATACATACTTATTCTCTAAATATTCATTTTTTCAAAAAAACTAAGGGATCAGTCTTCTATGTTAACAAAATCTCTCTCGAATCGACCCGACGAGAGTGTGCCAAATGGAAAGAGTTGTGACTAGGGCTCCCTTATTGGAACTCATTGGAATTGAACTGATCACTACCCTCTCGATTTCACACACTCTCACGCACGCGTTGCGGTCTGCATTCCTTTGTTTTCCAAATTTCACAGTTCCATTTGATTCCAATAAGAGAACTCTAGTTGTGACCCCTCATTCTCAGAATAATAGGACATCGATAATGAATAGCATACTTCCTTATTTCCACTCTTAAATACTAAATGAGGATATCAGGAGACTCATTCCATTTTTATATTTCACTAATTCACTCACTTTCTTATCGTATGCAGCAACTCTGAATGAACTGACATTGAGATGAGAAAGACAAGGAGCCATCGATAGAACCTCAAAACGATCGAATTAATCGACGTCTACCGTATCAATCGCTGTCACTAATCAATATCCCCTAGTTAGTCTACCGTATTCTCACCTTGGCTCCATGTTCCACTTCGTAGAGTGCCTCTCCACTCTCACTCGCAGGATCGGCAATTCCAGCCGGATCTCTGCAATCGATACAGTAATACCATCTCCCTCTACTGTATCTTCTCACTCTATCGTGTCTCTTAACACTACCGTACCCTGGAAGATGGAGAGAACCTAAGCAAAACTACGGTATATATAGATTGGTGTAAAGTATATCGATATTCTACAGTACTCACCGTCCAATCAGCGCCCAGCAATCCCTCCTCGATAACTGCCTTGTGCTGTCGAATCCTCACGTCCAAAGGAACGTCATCGTCCTGAATCCTGAATCAATAATCTTCTCGGAGTGTATCTCACTCCATCCAATCCATTTCCCTAAGTGATTTGATCAACAACCTCCAATCAATAATCATCCGTCTACCGTAATCTCCGATCTACAGTACCTCGATGTCTTCTCCCACACAGAATTCCCCAGAATGGAGCACTTGAGCAACTCCGGGATGTCTCTCATCGACCGATCCAAATTGACGAGCAGCCCGTTCCGTCCTAAATTAATCAATCAATAAATCAATCAATTTCAAATATTACTACCGTGCCTTCTGCGCTCGAATATCTCTCCTCTCCTCAGGATGGCAATTCTCTTTCCTCCATACGATAGTGCGATTGCGGGGGCAACAGATCCATCTGAGAGAGGCAAATCGTAGATGTGACCCATTGAGACTACAGTACTCCTCACCTCTGGTCAGTGATTCCTTCTTCTCTTTGGTGATAGTGAGAACAATGGGACCGGACTGATAGATGGGTCCATCCATATGGAATTGAGAGTGATTGACGTCGTCTTCTTCATTGGAGTCGACCTCACCAGGGAAGAGACGTCTCAATGGGATGGGATGAAAAGAGATCATAAATTATGGTCTAACCAAGAATAAATCTTTTTCTGACCAGTTAACTGGTCAGAAAGTCAACAAAACGGGTCAGATCTATACCGCAAATTGATGGAAACTGGTCCAATAGGGGATAATTCTTGCTAATATTGACATACCGCACATTTCTAGTTCTGTTTCAAGTCTTAAAATCGGATTTTGGAAATTTATAAACATGTCAGAACCCGAGTCTCGGTCTACGAAAATGCATGGAAGAGATGATCCCCCTCCCTCTCCCCTCACTCACTTCCTCTTGAGATCGAGTAGTTGTCCGAAATGGAGCGACTGCAGATATTGTCGCTCTCTCATGAATCCATAAAGAGAAGAAGCCCAGCCCTCCGACAGAACCTGCCACATATCGATTGATACACTGCTTACAGTACTCCCGATTCATCTACCGTATCCTCTCTTATAATGTACCGTACCTGCAGCCATTGCAATTCGACGATATCGAGTTCAATTTCGTGTTCTCAATTCTCGTTCGAGTGATAATCTACTATAAGGAGCGACGAAAAGTTGACGAACGGAGAAGAAGAAAGAGAAGAGAGAGCCTGCATTAACACATAAAGATGCAATTCATCTACAATCAATCTCGATATAAGTTGCTCTACCGTACCTTCTCAGGGATCACTCCCTTCTCGACGAGGAAATCGATAACTGATTTTATGCAATCCTCCTTCGAATCCTTTCCAGAATGTAGAACGAGATCAGCTGAAATATTCACTTTCCTAACCACTGATCAATAAATCAATTTTGTCGTCTTATATATATATATATATATATATATATATATATATATATATATATTTATGCGATCACAAGAAACGCTGTACAAAATTAAGTTAGATTAAAAACGAATTCAGTAGGAAGACAATGACAATCTAATAACGAGTCACTCAGAGAAACAAAAATGTCTTCTATTACCGTATCCCCATAATACTCAATATCGTACCGGCAGCAGGAGGTTCGTACACAGAATAAATTCCAGTCATTCCTTGTACTTGTCCCTTTCGAGCCTTCTTGTACAGATCTGAGAGAGAAATCAATAAAAACAAATATTGACATGCTTCTTTTCTTCAATAGATTGCACCGTAATCTATTCTCACCTTTCGGGTCTCGACTTTCACAAACTTCCAATGGAGCATCGACGTATACTTCGAAGAATGGGAGGCCACTCTGGGAAGGGCAAAGAAATCGATAATTGATCTATCGATTGATCAACTCACCGTTTTGTGAATCTCACGGGCGGAATCACCATCACATCAGAACGGAGAAATGAACGAAGAAAGAGTGACCATTCCAGCGTCAGCGAACAGTTTCGACACCTGATCACGGTAGGGTTATCGATCGCAACAGCAACTCGTATCATCGATCGACACAGTAATTCGTATCATCGACCAGTCGATAATGTGCACGGTACCTCAGTCCGAGATTCTGGCGCAATCCGCACAATTGTCTCCATCCAGTCCATAACACGAAATTCCCATCTACAATACAGTAATCCATTGTAATCTATCACAAACTGATCACTTTAAACTCCGTAGTTCTACAATACTCTCTAACACCCACTATTTCAATTCTCTCCGAATATACATCCCATTCGAAACAATTGAACGAATATCGCATTTGGAACCTCGTAATTCAATCATTTTAATGGAAAAGAATTTCAATTAATTACTATTGGTACTACCGTAGCTGAGTAAGTGCCTTCTCGAGAGCGAAAGATACGGTAGTCATGCCTTCTCCAAAGAGTTCAGTCATCCAAATTGTGCTCTGACAAGCCGAGAAAAGCCTGAAAGAACAAAAAAAATATCACCGTTTCTAGGAATGGGAATGCAGCATCTGGACGCACTCTGCACAGCAATTTCGCCATGGCTAAACCACTATGGATTCGGCCAATGGCCGATCACTCCTCGAAATCAAGTAATTCATGCTAGCTAGATTAATTACACATGATTCCAAATCAGAGCGAGGGAGTATGCAAAAGTGAGAGAGTGTCCCTCGATTTCACACATTCTCTCACTCCAAAGGCCTTTCAGTAAGGTTGGCCGGCCTGTGGAATGATGTGATTAGAGATAATTAAAACGTCAATGTTCTTTCGATATATAAATATTGTCTACAGGATAATCGATTGGACTGTTACCGTATTTAGGTGATCATCGGACTTCGGTTTCTCTCCACTGGAGCCGACTTCCGATTGCTGGCAGATTCGATTGGTTGTAGTCCTGCAACAATTGGAAATGTTATCGATCGGGTCATGGAAGGATTGATACATCTCATTCCCGTCACCATGCAGTACCCCATCCACGCCATCACCTACTGCCAATCGATTGCAGACGAATTCGCCAATATTGGAGTATTCCCAAGTAAGAACTTCATCATTGCGTAGTAGTGATGCAACATGATGTACAGTGCAAAGTGCGAATTAAAACATTTTAAAATATAGTTGCATCGTCACTATACAATTGGTCTTTCAGACGTGATCGGTTTGATCGATGGATGTCTCATCCCGATTACTGCTCCCACCGCCAACGCATGGCAATTTCGTACACGAAAATGCTGGAATGCTATCAATATGCTAGGCGTAGCCGATCCGTACGGAAGAATTTTGTATGCTAATGTGACTTATCCCGGAAGCTGCCATGATGCATATGTTCTTGCAAATAGTTCCGTAGGTCGAATGATTGCGCAGCATTCGATTCCTTTCGGATATGTGCTACTCGGGGACAGCGGCTATCCACTGTCCGATTCCCTTGTTACCCCTGTCCCCCAGCCTCATCGTCCCAGACTTATTAGAGGACACCGTCAGCCCAGACCACCTCTCACTCCCAATCAGGCCAGATATAATATCGCCCACAGACACATGCGCACTCGGGTAGAGCAGAGTTTCGGCATGCTCAAAAGTCGATTCTCTGTTCTTCACTTCGGAATCGACTTTGGACCCGAGAAGTGTGCCCAAGTTATTCTGGCTGCAGTGATCGCTCACAACTACATCATCGATCACACGACGGGAGGTCTGTCTGTTCCTGCCGTCCGCCAGGCAGTCATGCCCTTCCCCCAACCAGGCATTCCCGTTAGAACCCATCCGCGAAAACACGCCATCAAATTAGAAGCATGAAAGCGAAGATCGACTGGGGGCAATTTCTCGTGCTTTTGAAAATTTTTAAAACATATTTCTGGCTCGCTTTTCCGCAAACTAGCTCACTGTAGGTCAAAATTGCAACTATGGCCGGCTATTTTCGGATAAATTGCACCAAATTATGCACCTTGCTGCTCGAAACTGTCGCTGCAGTAGCTTTGTCCTTCGCCTTCGCTGCAGACTTGGATGGGTCCTGATATTTAAAATTTAACAAGGTTAATAAGGGTTAATATGTGAAATCCAATCTTTAACTCACTTGGACGAGGTCGGCGCGTCGTCTTCCTTGTCGGAATCGTCCGAATCCGATATGTTCGCCTCTTCATTGGCTGTACTACCTGACAATGAATAAAATAAACCAACTATCGCAAAGTGAGACAAAACTACCGATTAAGCGTTAAATATGAATCAAATAGGTTACAAAGAGATCTTTCTCGCAGACTGGTGTTGGAATCATTTCCATTATCCATTCTAGGCGAACTATAGTTTATCACACCCTAGTGCTCACACGAAATTGGAAAGATCAAAATGAAATGAGATAAAACGCCGTTCCACAGACTCCAAAGTGAGCGCGTCGACCGTTTCAGTCTAAAATCGATTGAGGAAATGATATTACCTCTTCCATTGCACAACTATAATCGATTCGATTATAATTTCAATACTAGTTTTAGCAATAATTATAATGTATGCAATAATTTGTTCTCGCTGAAGGGAGCCTATAGGATAAGGCAAGTTGTCAATAAAGATAGCACATTACATGCTGAATCTCGTCAATCATTATACTCCGGGAATAAAAAACAAACACTAACCGGGTAATAATAGCTGTTCCGAAGGACGAACTAGACGATGTGCATGGCAATCTTGTCGATCGTAGACTGCAATTGATAGATGATAAGAATACTACCGTAGTGCAATGCAAGGTGCAACGACAATATGAATCACTATGGCTCATTACCTAGCTATCTACCGTAATCTTATGGTCTATATTATAATAATTAGGCTACCTACCGTAATCTAGCTATTTACCGTAATTGATACGGTAGGTGTTATTATGATAACGCTAACCAAAACGGCCTGCCCGTTGTAAATGTGAGCAAAAATATAGGAAATAAAATAGAGGATTTCGATCAGAATATGTCAAATAGAGGAAGTATGTGCAATCCACGAAATCGCGAATTACTTTATATTCCAATCTTCGAGCATAAACAATTGAATCGATAGGAACAACATTGATCTTCTAATAAAAATTCTTGTAATTTAGCTAGTGGAAACACTTCGATCAATCAGGCCAGTAATGGGATGAGTCGCGATCGGACATCATTTTCTGCGTGAGGTCATCATTACCTCTAGTATTCTCTCTCTCCAAATCCCCTTCCTTCATCTTCCTCTCTTCTTTCCTCCCTTCTCATCTCTCTTATCGTCCTCAACAGTTCTTGATGTGCTTCCACAGCACGCTCTTCCTGCCTCTCCATGAAGTCAACATGGGCACGGAGGATGACGTCAATCTGCTTGATAGTGGCCGTCCAATGGTCGAAGTGCGTCGACTGCTTCTGAAAGCACACATTGCAATCTTCGATTTCAATATAAATCAAATTAACAATAAATAAACAGGGCATTCTTGTAGCAGATAACTCACATCAAGAGCAGTCTTCCAATCTTGAATCATCCCTCTCTCACTCATCGACCGACCGACACGAGTCTTCTTCTCCGTCACGACCTACAACGTTTTCTGATTATCAAAGCTATTTAATTGGCCATAATGGAACATGTAAACATTTAGAAGCGAAAGTAGCGAGGCTCATTTCGGTACGCAACTTAGTAAAATAATAAACAAGATGTAATAAATGGAGAATGCTTGTAGGCAGTAAGGATTTTTCACACATTCTCTCGCTCAAATGAATACAATTTTTCAAATTGTATAAATAACTTTACTTTTTTTATAACTTTATTTTATCTTCTATAATTTATATATTTTCGTATTTTCTCTATTATTTTTTCCTATAATTTAAATATTTTCGAATTAAACGAACCTTCGGGGGATGGAAAAGGTGCTGAAGGTCGGACTTCCTCTTCCTCGTCGTTCCAGAATCGTCTCTTCCTTTCTCCTGTTAACAGAGTAATAAGAACATGAATCTACTACTACTTTTTTCAAATACGAATCTCTGGTCAATAGGAAGAATTATATAAATAATGGCGTCTTACATTTACAGTTGTCCCATTTCTTGTAGATTCCGATGAGAGGGGCGATCTTCTGACATGCGATGAAGGGAAAGAAGGCCGAGTGATAGGCGGGAACTGCAATAATCAGGGAGTGAATTTAGTTGCTGACACTCATAATTTGGCCGAGAGTGAGACCGCTGCTCTCTCTCCGAGTTATCCATATTGAAATATGTACCTGTTGAGCGACCGCGGCTCGAGCAACACGTCGTTTCTTGGGTGGATTCACAAGTCGGTCAACCTGAGTTACCGGTAATTGCCAAACATTCATTCAAAGAAAAAAAGTGTACCACACCTGTGCTTGGAACTGCTCCTCCGACATATCTTTGAATGGGCGAAGTCCTTCGAGATCGTGCTGCTTCGAACAACCGGCCTTTTCACCTTCAGCACCGGATAGATCACATTTCTGAACATGTATAATGAAAATGACATTTTGGTCAATAGGAAAGGTGTTTAAATAGAATATGCCGACAAACCGATGAGAACCGATCGCCGGACTCTCCATAATTCTCCTCGTTCCCTCTTCCAATCGACGACAACATCGGGTCGACATCGTTGATAACTTCGACCTCAAACAATTATTCTTTTACAGTCTATGAACATCAACAAACCTCCTCAGCATACTCTTCAAAGTCGATAATCACGTCTTGCTGGCTTCTAACCTCTTCACTACTTTCATCTATCACGACATCACCGGCATCCTAAAAGGAATGCACATAATATCACACATCCGTTTAAGAAAACGATCAACCCAGCACAGTACAAGCATGTATTTGGTAACTTGGAACGGGGAATGGCATATCGTGGACGCTTGAACAGATACCTACAGATCAGTCACGCACAATTACATAAACATCTTTCACAGAGATCGATAAACTGGATAGTTCCGTGCACATAAGCCTTTGGCAATCAATTACGAAGAAGTGGGTCAGAACCACCGATCTAAATACCAACAGTCACCGCAATTATTGACTAGACAATGAGACAGACATGATGCCTGGTCGAGTGGACAATCTATGTTCGATCATTGCGTCCAACAGAGAGATGTTCACAAACACATTCAGCATACGTACTCAGCATCCTGGAAGTGTCTGCGCATCCTCTATTTGGTTTCCGTGGAAATGAAACCGCACTCCTATGCTAAAGCAGCCGCAAATTCGAGACCGGCAATTAGGCGAGACATGCAATTACTTTTGATGCGCACTCTTTGCTTACGCAAGCATTATAAATAACGAGGCGACGTATTATTCCGTTCCGGGCTAATAATCAGTACCACAGTAAATTATCGGAATTTCCATTCATTATCGATCTTTTTAAAAATATTTTTCAACGCATTTTCTGGATTTCAAAATCGCTTACACGGTTATCTTCCACTATTTTATCAGCCATCTGTTCTAATTCTTTGAAATATTCGTCGAGCTCCTGAAATGAGAGATTAGAAGGAACATGAAGTGTAGCAAACCATTGAATCGCCCTTAGTGACGATTCCTTGGTAGGACGGAGTATGCTTATATTCTGCGTAAATCAATTCCTCTGTAGGCGTAAGTTCTCTCTGAAGTCGTGCAAGGGCTTCTTCGACAACAACGTCGACGCCTCCACCAGTCCGTTGGTTGTATCTGCAATTCGTACTTCGGCAAAGTCGAGAAATGAGGACAGCGAACCTGCGAGTGATAGTGCCCAATTGCCTGAGTTTCTTGATCGAGTCGCCGAGAATCGTTTAGCAGCGCGACTTAGTACACTCCTTCCTGAAGTTTGAAATATTAAATGTAGTCCACTACACATGATATTTACTGACAATCCGAGTTTCCTTCTGCTTCCTTCGACAACTCGCTCCCACGCCTCCTCTCTCAGCTTATTCCAATTCGGCAGTCGCTCCTTGCAGCCTTCCAATGTGTACCTCCGATACTTCCAAATCAGAGACAGCACAACCTCTCGTTCTTCGTCACTAACTCGAGGCGCCATCTCAAAAAGTTTCATCAGACAATCAAACCGGTACTAGGAGTCAAATAGGCCATAACAGAAGCAACAACTCGAAGAAAGATAGCCGAAAAAGTTAAACAAGCAATGAAAATTTGGAAAATAAAGAAAAATGCGAAGTTCGAATAAAACGTTCCGATGTTTCACATATTTACACTTGGACGATTTTTAAACTCTACTTTCAACCCAATTTGTTACGTTGATTTTGAATTTGCTGGAATTTCATAATGAAAACAAGGATGCAACAGCACCCAACAATGCCAAAATTGGAATTTTAGCGTTCACTTCATTGCGCCCCAAATTCTCCCTAAAAAATGGCTCACATACATGCATACTTTTCCCTCTCTTTTGCGTGCTATTTATCTTTCTCTAACCAAACTTCGCCAAGTTCCGTTTAGAACTTCGCCAAGTTTTCTCGCACATTTCCGATTGAATTTTGGTTAGAGTGACGAAAATAGCATGCTAAATTGAGAGAATTAGAGAAAAATCTGCCATGTTTTTAGCGATGTTTTTTGCCATATTTTTCTCGCACATTTCTGACAGATTATACAGCCCCCTGTATCAAAAATCGACTTTTTGGCGAAAACGAAAAATAATCACGATGTGACACTAGTGTCATTTGATAGAGCGTCAAATTCTGATCTAGAGTTTTAGGTTTCGGGCCATTTAGACGAGTTTCCGAAGACTTTTACTCGAAAAACACGTTTTCCGCAGAAATGGCGCGGCGCCATACCGGCGCCCGGAAGGGTCCTATTGCGAAATCGACCGCACCAGCGTCTTCAGCGCGGAAAGTTACCCCTAGGACGAAGTTTTGAACAATTTTGATTTTTACCTGTTCCAGCGCCTTGTTGATCCTAACGCAAACGGCGTCATATGTGTATGTATCGTCCCTCTCTTTGCATACACTCGACCCGCCCCCTCCCTCTCACTAGTCTTGCCCGCTTCCGAAACCTGGGTGCGCCAGGAATCCGATCGCGGCAAGCAGAAAAAAATGCTGCTGCTATAAAACGTTGGGCATCTATTCTTGTATGATTTTGGGTCGTTCCAGCACAGGAACCATATTTTTAGATAGGAAGTGATAGGACAGGAAACAGGCTCCGATTGAAAAGAAACCATTAGTACGCCTGTGATTTGGAGCCAAAGGTGGAGATTCATCTGAATGAATCACAAGATTATATCACCGTATTGTTACCGGAGACAATTTATTTTTTCGTCTATTACCAAGTAAGGGCTTTATATCCCAATAGAAAGTGGTCAGGAAAGAGCACGCACACCCGTTCTCGTATTTGCAAGGGAGCATCATGTAAGAGGAGCGTGGCATCCCTGAGGGAGCATAGTGTCACGGCCAGCACCGTGTTTGCAAATATTTCATCTTCCGATCACTTGTTCTCTATGTAATTGCACATATATTCCCACGCGTTATGTGCTGTTCTTTGCAGATCATTTGCAACATCTATATATCAATGTGTTTTCTCCCTTTGGAAATAAAGCAGTTACTAGTCCACCTCAAGTTCTGCATACAAAGGAGAGAGGAACAGGAAGAGAGGTTTCTCCAAACAAACATTGAAAACTGCATACATACATGTTTATTCAATATTCAAGATCATAGCCTGTTGAATGATGCATTGTCTCCATGCGTTGGGGTCTGTTCTGCACGTATTTGCCCAGTTCACTCCAAGTACTCCAATTATCTCGTCGCGCCATCTCATCATCGTAGTCTACCAACTGGACGGGGGTTTTTTTTTTGAAAACTAAACCGATCCAAAAATATCACATCCCAATCTCACAAAATGCAGTCATTTTGAATATAAACACACAGCATTTACTTGTTACAATATTGCAACCGAAAATACAACATAAATGATTTACGCCCAAGCCGATTTAAATTGGTCAAAATACGATTGAGTTGCGCCCAACTCTAAGTTCACAACAATTTCCGATTCTTCTGGGGCAACACTCTGAAAATTACATAAAATTTACATTAATAATGTTATGTTTATAATTAGCACTTATGTTTATAATTAGCACAAGGTGTATATCTGTAGCTATAGAATGCTAAATTATCAATCGATTATTGGCATTGCAATTATTATATGCCTTAATTAACGGATTCAATTGTTTTCTCACTGTTGCTGATCGAAAGCGTCGAATGATTCCGATATTTTTGAACTCTCGCCAAATAGGAGGATGCTTGCGAATCTCACGATAGACGTAGACCAATCGCATTCTGAACATTTTCAATCTTGAATTTCTCAAACTTATATTTTAGCTTTGTATTTTTAGGGCCAATAATCGATTAGTAACTGTATAGTACAGCTAATTTTCAGCTGGGTTTTACATTAATAATGTTATGTTTATAATTAGCACTTATGTTGTTGTTAATTAATGTTGTTAATTAGTTTGATTATTACAGCGCGAAAAGAAAGTCCCATGCGGCATAGGCGATCGACCGCGAAAGTTGCCACTCTTCCGGACCATATCTGCAAATAACTGATGCTGCGCAAATTTCATGTGTGGAATTCCACCCTCTGCGGGTGGAAAATTCGTGTAACTCAGCTCAAACTTAATGAAATCTCTCAAATCAAAAAGGAAAATGTTCCAAACGTGGCTTGCAATCCCTGTATCAAATTTGGAAGTTGTAGCTTTACAAGGGAAAAAGTTATGAAAAGGTGCATAAAACTGTTTTGCACCTTGCACCCCATGAAATAAAAAAAAAATTTAAAAAAAAATTTAAAAAAAAAATTCAAAACTTACTCATTGTAAGCAAAGCAAGCAAAACACGCTAGGCCAACAACTGCAGCAGGTATGGCAAAGCGAACTACGTACTGTAAGTATTATTGATTTCAATTCATATTTGAAATGTTTAATTGCAAGTTAATTAATGTAACAATTACCTGCATGAGCAACACATTTTCTCTGAATTGGAAGGATCTCCCCACGGTGTAACTGTTGAATGAAAAATCTCCTTTGGTGATTTTGTTCAAATGTTTTGAGTTTATAGTATACATGAAGAAGAAACTCTGCGAAAAGTATTACATTTATAAAATGATACGAACACACACAAAGTCAAAATGGAACTTCCTGCGTTTACCAAAGAGAGAGCGGGTAAAAGTGAGAGGGTCGCGTACGTGCCTGTGTGGTAAACAACGGAAGTCCGTCATTTGACTTTTTGTGTGTTCGTATCATTTTATATATGTAATAGTTAATTGTTGTTATTCACCGAAATACTTATTGTCAGAGCAAAAAATAGGTAGAGAATATTCACGAGGAAATCGGTATATCCTAAAAGTTAATGTCACATTTTAGAAATTGACATATTCACATTCTTCTTACCACATAGCCAAATAGCTGCGTTTATAAATGAGAGAGAATCATTGACGATCTCGCTGAGAATTAGCACAGATATAGTTGATGTAGAGTTCTTCTCATACCTGAAAGAAGGGTAGGTCAAATCGGTTCCTGCTCTCTTCATTTCACACACTCTGTGCGCCAGCCAGCTGACGAGAGAGTGTTTGAAATGAAGAGAGCAGGAACCGATTTGACCAACCCTACCTGAAAGTGTAAATGACATAAGAAAGGACAATAAGGGAAAAGAGGTTGATGCGAGAAAGAAAAGGCCCCCGCTACATTTTTCTTTCAACAACATCTGATAACAGATATGATACCTCGATTATCTGGGAAATAAAAGGCTCTAATCAATCGTGGGAAATTACAACTTTTGAAAAAAATATACGTCAGTTTCGCTGTATCCTGCGGAACTTACTAGGGTTCGCTTATTGGAAGAGAATTCCATTAGAAATCCATTGGAATTCCATTGCCCTCTCATTCTCCGTTATCTCTCACCACCCTCGCGGTCTAAGTTCCTTTGTTCTCCTTATTGGAATTCCGGAATCAGTTCCAATAAGAGAACCCTAGAACTTACCACTTCCAATAGTAGGTAGCAATCAACGTTTGAAATTCGTAAGCAGCAGCTCTACAAATAGTTTTATTATTTTTTTCATTTTATTATTAATTTGTTTTTATTATTTTTTTTCTCGTTTTATTATTAATCTGATTTTTTATCGTTTTATTATTAGTTTTATTATTAAAACAATAGTTTTATTATTTTTTTTCGATTTAAAATAAATCACACTCACAGTCCGCAATTGTATCCAATCACAGAGTCTCTCAACAATTCCGCGAAAAGTAGTAGGCAATCATCATCTGAATTTTTTTCTAAAATAAATCGAAACATAATCAAACGGAGAACATGCTTGTGTGTTTATTTACAGAAGCTATTAAGCTGCGAATGTAAAAACCGATGCGCATAATATTATCAAAATAAAATGAGACGTTTTTGAAATGAACTATTGCTGTGCTGGCTCGCGTTCTATACGTCGGAGTGTCTCTCATTTTGTCATGCTCTCTCGACAGCGGAATGCGTCCTTAGCCGCGGAACGTTTTATTATTTTGGACGAGTGTTTGTGAATTTGTAATACCACCTACCTGTTAGAGGAATATCGTTGATCTGGTAGCGAATGAGCACAAACCGGGCACCAATTCCGAAGCAAAAGACGGATATTGAAAGACACCCTTGGTAACGGAAGTTTCGGTGAATTGCTCCTGGATAATCTCTTCTAATCAACTTTTTTGTATTAATGTTGTCTTACGGACTCTTGATAAGGTGATACATAGCAGTGGTGCTATGAGCAGAATGATGAGGCAGATCGTAATCTGCAATTATTGCATAGAAAAATAAAAGCTGACGAACCATCTCTAAACCTAATATTAATGAACAAATAAATAACTTGCTTTCAAAGACACCATTTAGATCAAGCAAACATGTCTGTTATATACCTCTAAAAGCAATAATGTATTGAATACGATAGAGGATTGAGCGACGATTGTTGAGTTTATGCGCACCAAATGAGGTCGCATGACTGAAAAGAGGTACTGTAATGATGCTGAATTAGAATTATAAAGTGATTTTTTTGTTAAGAACAATTGTGTTGATCCCTCACATAACTGGAATACACAATTTGGAGCGCATTTCTTTCCTACGAACGGAAATACGCGCGCGCAAAGGAACTACAGGGATCAGGGAAAACAAGTAAAAGTGTCGCAAGCGCGAGTAAGCAAATATCTCCCTTTTGTCGAGTTTGCATGTATTTATAAATAGTATCAGATATCCAAAGAGTGTCATTTTAGCATTTAAATAGGCTATTTCTCCCAAAAAATGTCAACCTTTTTCTAAAAGTGAGCGAGAGTTCGGGGTTGTCGTACCAAGATGCCTACATTTAACTGTTCCTCCTCCTTTAAAAGCATTGAGACAGAGCAACATTCACATATTCGGCGTCCGCCTCTCACATGCTTAATAAGATGGATAGAAACAGTCAACAATTAATAACTTAAACGAAAAAATCTTTTTTAAGAGTATTCTGAACTCTCCAATGTCACGTAATGAGTGCCATGCTACGATCACTCTCAACGGTAGAGTGTTCGAATATTGAGAAGTAGAGTGCGAAATGTGAGACCACGTGCTCTTCATTTCGTACACTCTCTCACCACCGACCGGATCTTTCCACGGCAAATTTCTCATCAAAATCTTGCTCTCCTTATTGACTCTATTTTGCACTCAATTTTCTTTTTTCCCCGGAAAACGTGAATGAAGTTAGAAAGTGGCGAAAAACAACTTGAGGAGATTTTATCTCGAGACACGTACGTTCTTAAGTTGACTAGCGTTTAACAAGATGTTTTACCCTTTACTGATCTCATTTAAAAATCGGTAAAACAGAAAATCGTCGCACATGTCTAGTAAATAAAAGAAGCAAATAAAGTAGCAAGGAAAAGAGAAAACGCACAATCGTATATCTAGGCTACTGTCGACGTATTGATGTTACGCAAATGAGTAAAACGTTTTGCGCGATTAAAAAATGCATTGTTTTTTCATGTTAAAAATAAAAAAACTATATGCTCTGTACAAAACTATAATTTAAAGGTATTAAATAGATACTCCCCTTTTTTAGAGTACTTGCTAACAGTCATCGCAGTGTGTTCTCTTCATTTCGCAAACTTTCCCACCGTTTTTATGATATAGTCTGAGTGCATACCATATTTATCTGCTTTATATGACGCTGTTTGTGTTAGGTTCAACAAGGTCTCAACAGAGGTCTGGAACAGGTAAAAAATCGAATTCGCTCAAAACTCACGTATCCTATGATGACGTAATCACCATTTCCGTACATGCTTCCTCCTTCCTGTTTTGAGAGTTCTATTTCCTGGTAATTATTTCGCCTAATCAAATAGACAATATGAAGCTGTTTGCGTGAGGATCAACAAGTCGCTTGAACAGGTGAAAAATCGAATTCGCTCAAAACTTGCTCCTTGGGGTAACACGCTGGTGCCACCGATTTCGCAATAGGGCGCCTCTGGGCACCGGTATGGCGCCGCGCACTTTTTGCGGAAAACGTGTTTTTCGATTATAACTGCGCTAAAACTCAAAATGGCGGGAAATCTCGCGAACTAAATCAGAATTTGAAGCTTTTTCACCTGTTCCAGCGACTTGTTGATCCTAACGCAAACAGTGTCATATTGTCTCTTTGACGAGGCGAAATAATTACCAGGATATAGAACTCTCAAAACAGGAAGGAGGAAACATGTACGGAAATGGTGATTACGTCATCATAGGATACGTGAATTTACGGGAGAACCGCTATTTCACGCGGCTCTTGGTGATATTTTTAAAAGGCGGAATTCTAGGGGTCCTTGAGAAAAAAAACTTGTTTTCCTCTCCTTTCAAAAGAGCAATCGGCGAGACAAATAACTTTTGATTTACAAGTTATATATTTGTTTTGCGCTTTCCTAATACAAATCTAGTATTAAAATTGTTCCGCTTATAGTCTGGTCTTTGACAGTTGTTTTCAGACTTAAGGGTTCTTATGCATTCATAGCCAGAGAAAAATCAGTTAACTTATGTACAAACACGATAGAATACCAATCGAAGTTTTTGGTCACTTCATACACAGTTAACGTTCATAAATGCGAATCCATGTGTTTTTTCTCTGAGTGCAATATTTTCTAAATACAACTTATTATATACATTATTCAGGCCAGAGTGTGAACATCCTCTCTGCTTTGAGTAATGATAAGACTCTCCTCATTCTGAAAAAAATAAAAAAATAAAGGAAAGGCAGAACACGGCAGCGCTGACTTGGGTTCCCTTTTTCTAATTAGCAGTAATAATGGAACGAATATTAATTGTTACATATCAACTCCAAATACATCCATAATATCCGCCTACTGTACCATGAGTAGAATACCCGTTGTGGATGTTGCTAGTAGAGAAGTGATCTAAAGTTCATCCAACGCACAGGTCTGAACGGTTACTGAAACGAAATTATAAAATTAAATTAATATATATAGTTGTTTTCTAATCATGTTACTATCGATATAAATTTCAAATAGTATGAAGTATATTCACTTCATCTATTCAGTCTGTGATTGTCGAGGGTGCAGATAAGCATATTCATTTTTTTACAAATTGGATCTGTATAAATTCTCACTGCTTGATACCTCTGTTTGATCCGTAATTGCCGCCATGCATGTCTAGTTTATATCTAGCCTCGCCCCCAAATCACTGGTCGAAAAATGACCCTCGCCCCTGGCAAAAACGCCTGGGCATCGCCCGTTTTGGAAAAAGGAATCGTTTTGGAAGAAGGAAATGTTGGAAGGAAATGTAGAATTCTCCCCATTCTAAACTAAAGCCCAACTAAACTAAAGCCCAACATCGACAACATCGCTATTCTGCCCATGATGTGGTAGAGGATATTGCCGAAAGACATTCTTTTTTAGAGTTTTGATCTTGTATTTTTCCGGTAATTTGTGTTTCACCACTTCCTTATTACAGAGATTTGATGGCGAAAGTCGGGAAATTAAGGGGCGAAAAAATCGTGCGACGCCTTCTCAAATTTTAATGATCCACTGTAGGGTGGCCTAAACCGGGTCGGATTTTGAAGTACAGGCTGTTCCCGGGAACAGCTCAAAAAGCGAGAGTGAGTACCCGTTTGTACCCGGTACCCGCGGGAACAAAATGTACCCGCGGGTCCAAGAAGTACCCGCGGGTCCAAGAAGTACCCGCGGGTCCAAGAAGTACCCGCGGGTACTGACTGTCGAAATTTGTGGAGTATGAGACGTATGGCTATGTCAACTCGCAGAAAATGAAAAAATAGAGTTACCTGAATCACATGAAATACAGTGGTATCGATATAGCAAGCATTGCCCGTTCTTTTTCCTTGTACCCGCGGGTACTGGAAGTCGCTTACATATTTCATCCCTGCGGTAATTTTTCTGACACTTCAAAATAACCGCGCCAAATATATCCGATTTCTCGATAATAGTGATTGTAAAAGTAAAATATTTTATAATTTTCGCTATTCAGCAATCAGAACGTAAGATCCTTCCACATTTCGCACTATTTTATACCTAATTCTGCTTCAAGTACCCGCGGGTACTTTTTGTACTCGCGGGTACCGGGAACAAACGGGTACTCACGGTCAAATTCTGACCCGGTCCCGGGTACCGGGTACACAACGGGTACTGTTCCCGTTGTGTACCCGTTCCCGGGATGTTCCCGGTTTAGGCCACCCTAATCCACTGGATTTCAGTTCTTCACTTTGTTAATTGTAATAGTTCCGAATTGAAATAATTTTGTACATAATTGAAATTACAAGAACACCCCTCATCCAGCATCTGAAGAAACAGCATTTTAAAGAGCAGTAACTGTAGGAGTTATTTTGAGGCATGATAGTCACAAATAATCTTATTGCATGCTGACCTCTTTGCTAATCTTGTAAACGCTAATGTACAGTATGGTAATGGATAGGATGGATGAGGCCGCCAGTACTAGGAAGATTGACGGTATTTGGAGTCGTGAGATTGCTGCAGCAACTGCTCCCTTAGATCTCCCTTAGATTTTGTGCTTGCTGTAGCTGCGAGTGTTGCAGTTGATCCGGCTGCAGCCCATGCAGCTGCAGCAATGAGAAACAGCGTCGCAAGGCATAAAACGATGTTGAGACTGTGGTGTAGCTGCAAATTCAATTTGACTGGTTGGATTACCACATGAGTCTTTTCGATGTAATAATAAGTAACCATTTTTTAACGAATTTAATTGTGAGATTTTTTATTTCTCAAGGTTGAAGTTTTCTGTGACTGGTACATTATCAGCATTTGTTAATCACAGCCATCGAACACAGAGTGAACGTACCTTATCCTCCGAGTTGGCTACCATAAAATATGATGCAATAGTCAGTGGAAACCCGACAAATACGTTGATGAGGAGAAAAGATGGTGTTAGAAAGGGAATAACATAGGCACTGAGCACGGTAGAAGCGGCACTCGAAAACGATAGAATCATGAGAACGACGAGTACAGTGGGCTGCAAACAATAACTAATTTTGTCGATTACTGTAAACCAATATCTATCGAAATCACGAACTGATTTAAAAAGGAGAACAAGACTGACCATTAAACATGCTTGTTTCAATTCTTTTATGCATTCGTCGAACCACCAAACCATTGCAAGGAGATATGGTGCAATGAATCCAATGAATACAAGATTTCCCATACAGACCAAAAGGATAAGCCAAGGACCAGCGATGAAGCAACCGCCAATTAGGCTAGATAGGCAGCGCCGAGTGTCCGCGCAGGGGCGTAGCATCTGAAGGCAGTAATATTTGATTTGGTTGGCGCTAAGGGGAGAAACAGCGATAAACACTTTTGACCGGGGGGGGCTTGTCTACTGACGAGGCCCACCCCCAGGGAGGTGGTCAGTGTCTAGACCAAGGGCCGAAACACTGATCACCATTTCCTTAGGCTTTTCTTTGATCTTTTCTTAATTGTTGACTAGTAATTGTAGTCTGTCAAACATTTACACTTAATAGTTCAAATACATCTGATTTTGTATATTAGTAACCTATATCACGATGATGATGAACACACAAAGAAATTAAGATAAAATAAAGAAATTAAGTAATGCACATATCATTTTCGAGTACATTATAACTCCATCGAGCAAAAAGAAGACAAACAAGTATTGATTGTTCGTTTTAACGCCAAGCGGAAGAACTTAGCCAGAAGGGATATCGTCCCCCTATGGCCATTATGCGATTTTCGACTCTCAGCATTTGAGGTAGAGTGCCATAAGATACCTGGATGGTCAGACTACTAAGGAGAAGGAAGGAAGAAAGTGAGGAAAAATTGTGCGATGTGTGCCTTTGCTTGATTTGTAGACAATCATTACGGGAACGCCGTTTAACGACGTGGATTGCATGAAGGAACTCCGCCGCTGGGTAGGCATGTTACCATGGTATACTCAACGCAACTTTGCCAGGAAAAAAATTATCGAATGTTTCGTTGCTTAAAGAACGGTTCTCCAAACTCGGTTTACATGCTCTCTCGTTTAGGTAGCTAACAAGAGAGTAAATGTTGCTGAAGTAGACGAATGCACATTATTTGAGGATTTTAAAGCATCGCACATTCTTTATCGGACGACTATTATTAGAATTTTAAAATGATACGTTCATGAAATGGACTACTGGTGGTGTACTCTCTTTCTATACCTCGACGTGTCTCTCACTTTGCCATGCTCTCTCGCAGCCGTATCTGTTGTTTAGTACGTATTATCAACGGAACGTTTAATTATTTGGGACGAGTGCTCGTTAATTTGTAATAAACGATGCTAGAATATTGCTGTCGTACACAATAAAATATGGTAACAGAAAATATAATAAAATATAGTCAAATATAGTAACCGAATTTTTCCGGAAAATTCGGACACACTTTCTTCCGTTTAGAGGTATTCTTCAAATATTCAAGTGCCAATATATCAAACATCTTTATCTACGAAAGCCATGCATCTTTGCAAACGCAGTACACGCTCGCGATAATAATCGGAAGAGTGAGGAGAAGCGAAAATGAGGAGACCAAATATAGTATCTCCAACTGAGCTAATGCATTTTCGAGGTCGGAAGAATTGCGGGCTGCAAGTGCTGCAGCGCACCTTGCTTCTGCAGCACCAGTGGATCGATTAGAGCGCCATCACAATGTTATTGCAAGCAGAAGTGATGTCTCTTTCACTTTCGCGATCTCTTTCATACCTGACCCATTTCTGGAGGTGCGGAACCATGTAGAATCTACATTGTAGATGGTGCACCAAGAGTAAATATAAAATACCGGAACGTATTCCGGAAAGGCGGAATTGTGTTTCACGCTTATTTTAAATAAAGAAGCGGCGCTGACAATTTGATCTTGGTATGCAGTTCTTTCAAAATGATGAAAATAATTGTTAGAAAAAAATAGATTGAAAAAAAATTTAGCCCTTGGTGATAAGGGGAATTGGAAATCAAACAGGGACGTGCTCAGTTGTGCAACAGCTGCAGCCCTTGCAGCACCTGCAGCAAAATTTTTTTTGCTGCTTCCCCTCTCACTTTCTGTCCCCTGCCCGGCGTATGCGGTCTCAGCGGGAGCCTCCTCCGAACAAAAGCCGCATCTCCCTTTAACTCTAGATCTCCTCGATTAGCGCGGTCTCTCCCCGCTCTCTGACCGGCGAGAGAGTAGGTAAAAGGAGGAGAGCGTGACTGAATACAGCCCCCCCAATCAGAGAGGATCAGCATCAATCTTGCGGGTGGATTAGCACCCGGAGCGGGGCTCTCTCTCTCTATCCCAGCGAATTAGAAATACAAGCCCAACTCTCTCCATTTCGCACACTCTCTCACCCACCGAAAGTGCGCGAGAGAGTGTGCGATGGAGAGAGACGCGAACTGGTAGCTCGAAAGCCCCGGCTCTATCTCTCCGGCTATTCCCACACAGTCCTTCCGTTCACTGACCATGCGAAGTCTGCTTGTTCTGTCCTGCATTGTCCTGGCGGTTCAATCGATGGTGCCCTTCCCTCCAAATGGTCCCTGCCCATGCAGCTGCCAGAGGTACGGTGACAATTTATTTTCTCAGAATACGGTACTGCAATAAGGAAGGAGCTGCGTGCATATTCAGAAAGATGTCACAAGGATCAGGCAAGAAAGTGAAAATGTCTCCAGCTACCTGGAAATGAGATGCTATCTTGTTTCTAGTGACTTTCACTTACACGTGAGAAGTTCTCACTGAGAAACCATTTCGACCTGATCCCAGTGACTGTTCCTCTCAGAGCAAAATTAGACGCGCGCCCATCAATGCCGTAAAGAGCACAGTCGATCAATATTTGAGAAGAGTGCGGTAGGTCCTACTGTAGGTCAAGATCAAACATCGCAGGAGCTGCCCCTCGGCCGTGTGTCCGCCGACGCCGCAGTGCCTGCAACCGCCGTTAAGAAAGCTGAAGAGGAGGGCCCGTCTCGTGGCTGCGGTAAGGTTTCAGTCTATCGATCAGTCAATGAATCACTTATCATGTCTTAAACATTGATCTCTTCGTTCGGCGCTATTTTTTGTCCTGGAATGTTCCCTTTCGAGTAGTGTTCATGCATACAAAAAATGAGCTTTAAAAATGAGCTTAATCATTTTGTTGTTCATCGTCGAAATAAATCAAATGATTCCAAAACTACAGACCAGGGTTAGAGTGAGAGAGTGTACAAAAGTGAGAGAGTCCCTCTCGATTTCACACGCTCTCTCACTCCAAAGCCCTTTCTGGATGGTTGACCGGCCTGTGGAATGATGTGAAATGTTCCTGCTTTTCTTGTCTAATTTCAAATCCTGTTATGCCTCGGGTGTAGAAAAATCATTTTATTATGAATGAAGCGCAATGCTTAAGCGATCGAAGCGTGAGATCTCTTCCGATCCATCCGCCATCCAATTCATCGACACCAATTGCAACAGCGAGCAGCTGCGACAAATAATTATCGAGGTTACAATTATCGATTATTTTCTATTAATTTTTTTTTCAATTAGGAAGATATCCTAGATCGTATTGGTGAGGTCCCTCGCCGCTCTTTTTCATTGCACGATGAAACATTGAGTCTCCATGTTTACAATCTTTTTTTCTTCTCAAAAATGTGATAGATCATCATTGCGGCGCGACATCTTTTCTAAAACATTTTAGTTGATATTTCTTTTACAAACTCGCCCAATTCGTCCGAAATATTTAAACTTTCTTTTAATGAGAACAACATAAATAGTATGCGAAAGAGCGAGAATCCGATAGTAGGCAGACGCACAGGCCAATAAGGAATACCGACAATCTACGAATATGATATATAGAGGACATTAAAGAATGTGTCCCACGAATATTTGGTCAACTGAGTTCTCACTGTGGGGCAATGGAGATCGAATACCCGATGAGAGCCTCGAAAATCACATGTTTCAGTTTTTAGTTTGAAGAAAGTTATGTTTAATAAACTCTCCAAAACGACCAGAATTCTTACAGTATCTCACATTGAACCCGCAATCTTTTCGCGGTGGGAGTTGGCATTTCGTGGAAAAGGAGTCAGAGAAACGCAGAGAGATAAGGGGAAACGAGGAGGGTGCGCGAGGGAAACGCGCGTTGGATTTGTGTTTCACCAACTAGTGATAACAGAAATGAAACCTCAAACATCGGGGAAAATAAAGGTCGAAATCATTCGTGGGAGGCCTTCTTTAAGGAGTAATTGTTAGAGTGCGGCCGTCGTCGTCCTTGTTGTATCTCTGCAACCGTGACTAACCTTGTTTTGTGCCTCCAAAATATTTCTCTCTCTCTCTCTGGAATGGAATTATTTTCAGAAAGCCGACAAGGTGACGTCCATCTCGAAGCGGCAGATACAAGAAGAAGCAGAGGCGAAAATGGGCGGGAGGTAATCAATTACGCGCAAAACTTGTCAGTTATGACCTTGCAAAGGAGCTTGTATTGGCATGTTTACGAGAACTAATTATTCACATACCACAGCATTCGAAACAGAGTCGGCGAGAACGAGTTAGAGAAGGAGAGAGATGACGAGAGAGCGTGTCAAATGAGAGGGGCAGACAACGAGAGATGCTCTTGTCATGGTGCCAACTCGATGATGTGGCATATGTTTGATCTCTTTTGAGAAGACGAGCACTCGACGTAAAAAAAATTAACAAAAAAAATATAAAAATAATCACAAAAATTACCACAAAAAAGATAAAGTGTCTGTGCTCAGATACAACGTTATTTGCGCGCGCGGCGACTTCTCGTACATCACCAACACGGAGATGTTCTGCCAGCAGGTGCTGTTTTTTTTTGTTCAAAAAGCAGATTTAAAAGAAACGAAAAGACATTCGATGATTTCTTCACTTGTCAGTCTCAATCTAGGTGTTTCCGCTGTGACTAATGCAATTTTTGAATTGGAGATTCTGACAATTTCTCACAATTTTCAGACTGTCGGTGACGTCACGTGCTACGCGTTCAAGCAGCTCAGCGACCCCATGTTTTAAAATTAATTAACACATAATAATATATATTCTATTCGTATTTCTAAACTTAAATTTCCGTAATAAATCTTGCAATAAGTTTTAACTAACAAATTTAAAAATTGAAATCACGGGAACAAATATCACTTGTATTCACCGAAATCCGTGCTAGAATATGTTTCTTTACTCCTTTGAAACCATGTTTGCCGCATGTCACATGTGCGCACGGCCTTGACAGAATGCCCCGAATGTGATTTAAGTCTTTAGAAAAAAGCCCAGCCAACACCATCAAACCTTATCTATCCAAGTGACTCAATACTACACAAACACACCCTCTCATGGCAGAGAACCCTCTCTTCCGGTGGTGGGGTGAGAGACAGTGCGAAATGAGGAGACCATGGTCTCACATTCCCTCTCAGCCCTGTACGATAACTGCTTTTATGCGAGAGTGAATTTATCTCTCTCGATTTCACACACTCTCTCGCCACTTGTCATCGTGAGTAGTGAGGGACGCCTACACGCTAAGCGCTATCTGTCCCGTCCCGGGCTTTTGAACTATGAAAGGGTCGTGGTATAAAAGGGTAAACGGCAAGAGAAAGAGCAGTCTCTGACTTCCTCCTACAGTAAGACATGTCTCACTACAACCCGTACGGACACGGACACGTTGATACCTACGTCGAGCCCCATTGTCATGTGAGTTATATTTAATTTGCACTATTTTAAATTCCAAATTGTCTACTATTATTTGTTTCCGGAGCAATCTACAGTGATATTATGAACCAGAATCCCCTTTAATCGATATTCTCTCCAGCCTACTCCCCACGTTGACGTGGTCCACGTCGAGCCACACTGTCATGTGAGTTTTTTTATTTAGTAATAATTTTGGATTTTATTTATAAAACGTTATCTGGCAGCACCAGCCTTTGCCCTTACTAAAACATGAAGTTTAAATATTTTTCTAATTTTTTAAATTTTTTTCAGCAGCCTCCCCATGTCGACGTTGTTCACGTGCCGCCGCACCACACCACCGTCGTGCCCCACGTCACCGGCGGATACGGATATCCGGTGAGCATACGGTAGCCACAACGAGCAATCGGAAACTGGAATGACATTTCCGGTCGACTTCCTGTCGAGAAATCAATAATCAATCGATCTCAGGCACCGCACGTGCACCCAACGGCGCACGTCGATGTCTACCCGTCTCACCACAATGTAAGCCTTAATTAGTTAAGCTTAAGGAAGGAGTATCTCGAATCTCCTGCTTCCTCATTCCTCATCTCTTTCAATGGCGCAGTCGCTCTCTCCTCGTCCACCCTTATCCCTCCCTATCATTTTTGAATGCCTGCATTCAGGGTCAGTTTGGCACAGAGCCAAACGCGAATATCTTTGTTCAAACTTATCGGCTGAGCATGCGGTTTGCTCGGCTCTTATTAGGAAACCGATTCCCATAACTCTTCAGTGTGAACTCAGTTGACCAAAAGTTCGTGGGACACCAACTTTAATTAGCAAATTAATCAAATTTTCCACTACGTCATTACTCGCGACAGTGTGATGCAATATTATTGGTTAGGTGGTTCGGTAATGAAGTTTCGAGTGGCAATTATCGATTGATTATCAGGGTGGCTGCTACCCTCCTCCCCATCACCACCATCACTGCTGAGCGGGGATCGATGAACCGATGAAGTTACGAAGATTTAATAAAACCTGATGCGAACGGGATTGATAAAGATTTGATGCATATTCGATACATTATTAATAAACAGTACAGTCAACAGAGAGTAGAATAGGACAACAGTTACAATGTAAACACAGTATTTAGAAATGACATGCCAGAATGCAAGAAAAACTGCGGATAAACTCCGCCCATTCATTCAAATATTCAAAAACAACTAATATAGTTTGAATTATATCAAGAAAGTAACTGATTTTGGAATGCGCAGTACTTTAAGATTTCGACTAACTCTTGGAGTTTTACGCCTTTGAACTCCAGATCTAGGAGGCGAGAGAGTGATAAGCGAGGTCAGCGCACCCTCTGACTGTTTCCGAGACACTTAAAATCAATAGTGGCAGAAATCGCGAGATGGCGTGGGTTCGCGAAATGCATTGGGCATAAAGGGACAGTTAAGGCGCCGTTGAATTCCCGCAAATTTCAATGGTCTCGCCACGAATTGCGTCCCGTGAGAAGAAACAAAGCAAAACACATGCATAGGGTGGGCATTGAACCCACGTGGGCATGATAGTCAGGCAAGCACTACGCCACCCGGGCTCACGGAAAGCGAATCACACACTAATTGAGTTATTGACTTTCTCTATCAGCAACGGATAAACATATTTCGGCCCTGCATTTGACCGATGGAGAAAATAAGCGAGAATGGGAAAACATTCACGTTTTGTGCAACTATCTTTTATTTTTTTATTGTTAAAAATTATTTTGTCCATCTTTGAGCGGCCCGATAATAAGATGAAAAGCGTGCCTAGTAAATAACGGTATTTATGCGAAATAGGATAAGAGAACTAATTTGATTTTACTTTTTTCGGACGTTTCATAACATGCCACTCTCAAATTACAGCCAACTGGCCTCCTCGCTTCTTCTAATATCTGTGAAACACAAGATCAACAGCAGAATCGTGATTTGCGTTTTTCTCATGCTAATTCAAAAAGGATTTTAAAATTCGCAGGGAAGTTTCCTCTTATTTCAAAGTCAACTACACATTGTTTTGATATTTGATATGCAGTCTGAAATTTCCGTCTTCTACTGCGCAGTTACGCCCTGAGGTATTTCCCAATGGAATTTTCCCAGAAAAAAAAACTGCCCAGTTCCATCTCTCAATTCGTTTGGTGACTCAACAAAACACACTTCTTTACCATATCAGACAGAGTGCGAAACTGCCTCTCTCCATTCCTCACACTCTCTCGTCTCTCTCGCGTCAAGAGATAGTGTGAGCAGTGACGTCACGCTCCCCCACAATGGGTGTTATCTGGCTCTCCGCTCTCGTCATGCGCTTTTATCAGGGATGACTAGGCGCGGGTATATAAGGGATGGTTGAGAAGGAGTGGACAGTCTCAGACTTCTTCCTACAGTACTTCCACCTACCGTACTCCTATCTACACATCACAAAATGTACGGACACTGCCACTCCTCTTATGGCCACGTTGACACCTACGTCCAGCCCCATTGTCATGTGAGCTTTATTTATTGATTTTTAACAAACAGTATTTAAAAAAGCACTGAACATTACACTATTTTGAACCGGAAGTGCCAATCGATAATATGTTCAGCCCACTCCGCACGTCGATGTTGTTCACGTCGCGCCCCACCACACCACCGTGACTCACATGGGCGGCGGTTACTACCCGGTAAGCATACGGTATCAAGCACCAGCGATCGAGAACTGGAGTTATTTATTTGTCCATTATTTGTTATTGTTTGCAGGCTCCGTACATGCACGCCCAGCCTCACGTCGATGTCTATCCCGCGCATCACTATGTGAGCAATCGATAAATATAAATTCAGTACAAATTGGAATCACCTTATTCGACAGCTCCAGAAAGGGGCCAGTAGCGATATTGTGCTCCTTTAAACGCCCAACCCCTTTCTGGAGACTTGGTAGGAGAATGATGTGGAATTTTCGCTTCTCACCATCATACCCAAATTTATGGTAGACTATCGATTGATTTTCAGGGCGGCTACTACCCTCACCATCATCATCATCACTGCTGAACGAAGAATCGTCAAGCAGAGGAAATATGTCATGTAAATACGATGAATAATTGTTGAACTCATGCCTACTGTTAACGGGATTGATAAAGATTCGAAACCATGAGCTATATCTTTCACACAGTGTCAGCGGTTTATCTTGCTTGAGCGCATCCATATTGTAAGGAACCAGTGTGACGCCCTGGATTTATCTATTTAATCGACGTCCGAAAACCCGACATAATGTATTAAAGATTTTTCGATGTGACCCCCTGGAGATGCGAATGATCTACCCTCGCTCCCACTCCTGCTCACAGGTCACCCAGTCATGGGCTTTCCCAAACGTGCGAAAAGTGGGTAATTGTCAAATTGATGTGCAATGAAATCCGCGGAAATGAGCAATTTTCCGATGAAACGCGTAATATAGACATGATTATGATAAACAGATCTATGACAGAAGCCAGTTGCTGTTTGACGTTTGATCTTTACGGTCGAGGATATACATGGAAAATGTATTTTTCGATTTATAAATTAATGACATAAATTGTTTTAGAAGCTTTTTTCGATCCATCAGATATATTTGGCCGAATCCCAGCTTGCAATGCGTGTGAAACGTATTGCATTATTGCGTAGGCAGATTTCACTTTTATATAAATATATTGAATGTTTAGCATCTCCAGGTAAGTCTTTGTTTCACCGGCGTATGAAAGTGATTTCTTTCCGCGAATCAATCGTTTGATTCGCGATTGCCGATGATATTAGGATAAAATAAATAGGTTCAAAAGCAGGCGCACAATATATTGCAAAATTCTCAAGGCAGAACGCATAGATTTTAACGAGGTGCCAGTTCAGTAGGCAATAGAGAAGCGGAACAGAAGTAATAAGGAGAATCTGTGTCGGGAAATGCGGAAATCCTTTGTACAGATCCTTCGATCGCAATAATATCTTTAATAAGAAATGTTTTTACGGCAAAAATAGAGTTTGTGAATATTTATTGAACGGCAGCATGTTCAGCAATTACAACATTGTGGCAATCGAAGAGAGTCAATCGCAAATGCTAGAGATACTAGAGATGACCACTCGAAAAGTCGAAACAAAAAAGAACAAAGCGTTTCGACTCCGTTTCGGAACAGTTCTTTGTTTCGTTGTTAATCTTCCTTTGTTCTCAAACAAAGGTTATTTCGAGTGGTCAACACTAAGAGATACGATTGTATAATTTGAGGGTCTTAATTGTCATCTGAGAGAGGGTACGATGATGCAGCTCTGATTGGACGGATTCTGAGAGGGTTGATAAGTGTTGTATAGTATAATAATGAGCTAGTTATCGTAATTAAACTAGCATCCTGTAAATAATCAGTTCTCGATTATTACTTCCTGTGAGATGTATACCGTAATCACATATCTCGCCTTGCCTCATCACACTCACGGCACCAACACGTGGTGTAGTCGTTTCCCGCCCACGTATTTCGTCAGTCTGACGACAGTTGATCTTCCCCTCTCTCCCCATCTAATTTCTCTCGTATTTAATGGATTTTCGTCATAGTAGATAAACGGAATTAGTTATCCATTACCCCCTCGCCCTCCACTATACGCACATCCACACAAACGGAATACACAACACATTGGCGTTCAGGATCAAGGTTGGACTAACGTGAATTTGGCATTCCGTTATTTTCTTCATTTTTCTCGTGTTTCTGTTTCTGTGTGCCTAATTCCTTCGCGGAGGGATTAGGAAGTCGTGCTTTTGTGCGCGCAAGTAAGTCGTACTCATTGTGTACGCAGTGAACTCGTGCTATAAGTGCGCGCAGTGGAAGTCGTGCTATCAGTGCGCGCCAGGTAGTTGTACTCATTGTGTGCACTATACTCAAAACGGACGCAAGTGAACTTTTTCGGCGAAAGTCGCCGCTTGTCGCCGCTTTTTTGCGACAGGCTGGCAAATCGTTGTTTGTGAACGAAATCGTTCAATTTTTGCAACACTTATGGTTTATCGAAATTCCAGAAATTTTTCAGAACTAAGAAAATTATCGATTGGAAAGTACAGTAATAAAAAGTGGTGTGATTAGCTGTCGAGCGGGTGCCGGTGCACTTGTGTACTTTTCATATTGCAATTTTTTATCGTTCTGATGATCGCCCTATCCAATTTGAGACTATTTATAAATGAATTCGAACTTGTGTTCAACGATGTGCACCAGCTCAAGAAGGACTCCAGGTCCGTGACGGAGGCGAGTCGAGCGGTGAACTGTGAACGATCACAGACAGAAGGAGAGCAAGTTCCAGAAGAGAACAGACCGACCCAAGAAGGGATCGAACCAGAGCAGACAGTGCCATGGTTGCGGAAACACGTCGCACATGAGAGCTAAGTGCCCATTCAAGGACGCTAGCTGCAACAAGTGTGGCAAGAAGGGACATATTGCCAAGGTGTGCAAGTCGTCCAAGAGTCCCTACACTGTGAGTGTTTCCACGATTGCCACGTCGGACTACCACATCCGAGTGAAGATCAACGGTACCGAGTCGTCGATCAAGATCGATACTGGTGCAGACATGACGATTGTCTCAGAGAGGACGTGGAGACGAATCGGCGAGCCCGAGTGCTCGACGGCCGATTGCGTTGCCACGTGAGCCAATGGACTGAAGTTGAAATTGATGGGAAAGTTCAAGGCCAGTACGGAGTACGGTGGTGTCAAGGCGTCTGGTGACATGTACGTCACTCGCAAGCACATCGACCTACTCGGTAAGAACTTCATCAAGCTGCTCATAATCAATCTGATCGAGATTCGAGAGCCAATTCAGTCGATCAATGAGGTCACCACGCCTCTGACTACGAACAACGAGTACATGGCATGGGCGATGAAAGAGTTCCCCGAAGTTACTGCCAGTGGCCTCGGAAGCTGCACAGAGATGTCGGCATCTCTCCAGCTGAAGCCTGACGTGAAGCCTGTCTTCGTCAAGGCGAGAGCAGTACCGTACGCTCTCACAGAGAAGGTTGAGAGTGAGCTCAATCGACTAGAGAAGCATGGAGTGCTTGAGAAGGTGGAGTACAGTGAATGGGCAGCACCCATTCTCACTGTCGGAAAGCCGAACGGGGGGATCCGAATGTGCGCTGATTTCAGTACTGGACTGAATGCGGCAATCGATCTACCAGCTCACCCTCTCCCACTCCCAGAGGACATCTTCGCAACGCTCAATGGAGCTACGATATTCACGCAGATCGATCTGGCTGAAGCCTATCTGCAGGTGCCTCTGGACGAGCAAGCACAGAAGTTGCTCGTGATCAACACCCACAAGGGTCTCTTTCGTTACAAGAGACTGCCCTTTGGTGTGAAGGCTGCACCAGGCATCTTCCAAAGACTGATGGACACGATGCTGAGTGGTGTGAAGCGTGCGATCCCGTATCTGGATGATATCATCATCGGAGGGAGGACCAAGAAGGAGCATGATGAGACACTCCAGCAAGTGATGCTCAAGCTCAGACAGTATGGTCTACGCACTCGAGCTGAGAAGTGCACGTTCGGAATGAAGGAAGTGAGCTTCCTCGGTTTCGTCATCAATAAGGACGGTAGACACACTGATCCCAGGAAGACGGAAGCCATCCAGACGATGCCGGAACCCGAGAATCCCATGATGCTGAGGAGTTTTCTGGGCATGGTGAACTACTATGGGCAGTTCATCGAGGGCATGCACAAGTTGAGATCTCAACTCGATCCACTCCTGAAGAAGGACGTGAAGTGGAAATGGACGAACGAGTGCTCGTCGAGTACATCAACACTGATTCATTCTTCTACGCCGATGCGCTGTCGAGATTGATCAGCAACTGTCAGTCGGAGCAGGAAGTGAATATCGCACTTCTGCAGTCGGAGGAAGAAGTGTGTGGAACACTGTCTTCTGCCTTGCGTCGCTTGCCAGTAACGGCAGCGGACATTCAATCCGAGACTGAGAAGGATGCACTTCTGCAGGAAGTCATCAAGAAGCATCGCAATGGATGGGGGAAGAAGGGTTTCGATGATCCTAACCTCACTGCGTTATTCACGAGAAGGCACGAGATCAGTCTGGTCAAGGGTTGCATACTCTTCGGATCTCGAGTAGTTGTACCAGGTACACTACGATCGCGAGTGATGAGAGATCTGCATGCAGAGCACCCGGGAATCGTGCGCATGAAATCCCTTGCAAGAAGCATCTGCTTCTGGTCTGGAATGGACCAGGAGATCGAGAGTACCGTGAAGAAGTGCGACCGATGCGCGATGGCAGCGAAGGCCCCAGTGAAGGTGCCCCTGCAACCATGGCCGATGGCACAGCGAGTGTGGGAGAGAATCCACATCGACTACGCTGGTCCCATACGAGTATTACTTCGTCGTCGTCGATGCATACAGCAAGTGGCCAGAGGTGTACAGCACACAGAGGATCACTGCTTCAGTGACAGTGGAATTCATGAAGGAGGCGATCTCAAGATACGGGATCCCAGAAGTGATTGTATCGGATAACGGTACACAGTTCACGTCGGAACTGTTCCGAGACATGTGTGAGAAGTACGGTATCAAGCATCTGACAATCGCTCCATACCATCCTCAGTCCAACGGACAAGCTGAGCGTTTCGTGGATACGCTCAAGAGGAGCCTCAAGAAGATGAATGGAGAGTTCCCGAACAGAGAAATCATCAGACAGTTCCTGATGACGTACAGGCGTACTCCCAATCCGAATGTTCCGGATGGGAAGAGTCCTGCAGAACTCTTCATTGGCCGATCAATCAGATCAAGAGTCGATCTGATGAGACCTACCAAGAGATCGGATCAGGTAGACCAGAAAATGAAGGACCAGTTTGACAAGCGTCATGGTGCCAAGGACAGATGGTATGCTGTCGGAGACTGTGTCTACTACCGTTCTCCGGATGGACCCAATCGTTTCCAATGGTTGCCTGCTGTGGTGACTGGAAAGAAGGGAAAGGTCATGTTCGAGATCGAGATCGAGAACAACAAGAGGAAGCAGAGAGCACATGCGAATCAGCTTCGCAAGAAGGAGGGAGGAGTGATTCTGAACGAGCAGAATAGACACTCTCAGTTGCCCCTCGATGTGCTGCTCGATACCTTCGAGTTGGTTGATACCAATCGAGAGGATAATGAAATGGATCTGAGAGATCACGGAGAGAATTCTATGAGTGAATTCGGTGTGAATACCGAGCAAGTGCTCGAGGATGAGACTGCAGCGTCGGACTACTCAACTGCCACGTCAACGCCTGCATCTACCCCGCCAACCCGTGATCCGAGCCCAGTGAAGACGCCGACCCCGATCGTGCCGAGACTTCAACGAGAGCGCCGCCCGCCGACACGCCTCGTCATCGATCCATCGAAGAAGACGTACAAGGAGACGAAGAAGTAATCCCGTCCCCATTTGCTACGTCACCTCACCTCTTACCCCATTCTTGTTATTTAAGATCGGCAGTGCCAATCTTGAAGGGGAGGTGTTGCATAGTATAATAATGAGCTAGTTATCGTAATTAAACTAGGGCCCACCGAACCGGAAATTCCAAAATTAGAGCCGGGGAAAAGTATGAAAAGACAGAAACGACTATTTGCACAGAAAAGGCTGTTTTTGCTGTAATTGTGTTTCTAAGGAGTGCGGCTCTCAGTTTTCTTGCTCAATATAAAGTTGAGATGACAGACAAGTGACAGAGAGAAAATAAGAAAAATCGGTACTAGCGAATGTCTTTTAATTCGCGCACGAACTTCATTGATTTTATATTATCTTTAATAACTATTGTTTCAGGGGGTGCGGCTCTGAGATTTGATTACTTTTTCATACTATGATATCCAGGGCAGCTTTGAACGAAAAATAAAGAAAATCCGTACTAGCGAATGTCTTTTAATTCGCGCACGAACTTCATTGATTTTATATTACCTTTAATAACTATTGTTTCAGGGGGTGCGGCTCTGAGATTTGATTACTTTTTCATACTATGATATCCAGGGCAGCTTTGAACGAAAAATAAAGAAAATCCGTACTAGCGAACCTTATTTATTTCAGCTTCAAATTTTACGAATTGAACACTGTAGCTATTGTTTATGAACTAGTTATTATTTACAAAACCGAAAATTAAATCTTATTTTATTTGTTCATGGCTTCCTAGTAGCAGCTAGAAGTGAATACTTGCTGCAAATATTATTTTAATCTAGAATACAGCAAGAAAAACTGTCAAAACGAAAATGTCTGACCTAACTAACAGTCGTTGCCCCACCGAACTCATGGCGCAACGATGCCGCACGAATTCAGTGGGCCGACTACACCACGGCGGGCGGAGATTTGAAACTTGCCTGATTCTCGTTGAACTGGTTATATTTGATAAATCTGGAAACGCTATCGTGATTCTGCATCCCTCATTACCCGGAAAGCAAGAAAATTTTAGGAACAATTTCACGCGGTGGTCCCTATAATTAAACTAGCATCCTGTAAATAATCAGTTCTCGATTATTACTTCCTGTGAGATATACCGTAATCACATATCTCGCCTTGCCTCATCACACTCACGGCACCAACACGTGGTGTAGTCGTTTCCCGCCCACGTATTTCGTCAGTCTGACGACAGTTGATCTTCCCCTCTCTCCCCATCTAATTTCTATCGTGTTTAATGGATTTTCGTCATAGTAGATAAACGCTATTAGTTATCCATTACCCCCTCGCCCTCCACTACACGCACATCCACACAAACGGAATACACAACAATAAGTGCACAGAGAGAAAAATTACTTCGCCATGCATGCGAGTTAGTGATTAAATTACTTAGTTTATGCAGAGAGAGCGTGGAAAGTGTGGAGAGCTTAAGTAATTTAATCATTAACTCGCATGCATGGCAAAGTAATTTTTCTCTGAGTGTGGGGAATGATTAGATGAAAGTACAATTAACGGGTGCTGGCCGAGCGATTCATTCACGGCGTCCATGTCGACCTGATACATATTACGAATTTACGAGCACTCGTCCGAAATAATAAAACGTTCCGTTGATAATCCGTGCTCCACAACAGATACGGCTGCGAGAGAGCATGGCAAAGTGAGAAACACGTCGAGGTATAGAAAGAGAGTACACCACCAGTAGTCCATTTCATGAACGTATCATTTTAAAATTGTAATAGTAATGCGCGGGATAGACATCGTGAGGCTGCATGTACGGAGCCTGAGTATACCACATATTATCGGAAATATTTTTTAAACTCAGTTCCCGATCGCTGGTGCAGTTCCCGACCCCACCCACCACAATCTGAGCACCGTTATTAATTCGTTAATTATTCCGTCAATTCAAAAATAATTGCATGGTACTAAACGGATGCTATTGGACGTGGTCACATCGATTCCTATATTATCAAAACTGATCAGGCAAAACAATTTTCATTTGCAGAGTGGCTGCTGCCCTCATCCGAGTAATGGTCTGACCCTCTCAAGTCTGCACGCTCTCTCGCGCTGTCTGATCGATGAGAGAGCATGTAGAATGAGGAGAGTCTGATCTCCCTCTCCCTCATCCTCATCCCTCATCCCCATCGACGCCATCACTGCTGAGCGGAGAGCGATGTACTATTTCCGAAAATCTTCGACAAAATGTAATAATGCCTGATTCCGACAGGAGTGATAAAGATTTATGCATCTTGAAGATGCCATCTTCTACTGAATCTCACATGGGACACACACCACAACTCACATATCCCGATTTTTTTGATTTTTTATGGCACATTTTGAGATAACAAACTTTGGGAAATCATAATTGATTCCGCGACGAAAAAAAATATTTTTGGAGACAGCAAGGCTGAAAGTCACAACTCACGTTATAATTTGGCACTGGGAAGGTATAGCTACTAGCTGCCTTCCCAGCTACTAGCAAGGTATAATTTATAATTTATTTTTCAGAGGAAATCTTGAATCTAGCCTCGTTATCTCGTAGCCTATCATGTTATGATATTCATGAAACACAAATATTGCGGCAATATGTTTAAGCAGCGTGACGTAACACTATCATAGAATGTTTTATTGAGCTGGAGTATGTAAATTGGTGAAATCGTTGATTTTTCATACAAGTATTTCCCAATGGAATTTCCTCGGAAAAAAGGACTTTTCGTTAGGTGACTCGGGGATTCGTTTGGTGACTCAGAGTGCGAAACAGCCTCTCTCCATTCCTCACACTCTCTAACCTCTCTCGCGTCAAGAGATAGTGTGAGCAGTGACGTCACGCTCCCCCACAATGGGTGTTATCTGGCTCTCCGCTCTCGTCATGCGCTTTTATCAGGGATGACTAGGCGCGGGTATATAAGGGATGGTTGAGAAGGAGTGGACAGTCTCAGACTTCTTCCTACAGTACTTCCACCTACGGTACTCCTATCTACGCATCACGAAATGTACGGTCACTGCCACTCCTATGGTCACGTTGACACCTATGTCCAGCCCCATTGTCATGTGAGCTTTACTGATTTATTTGGTCAGTATCGATTTTCGGCCCTCAGGAAGCAAATATGGGCACTTTTGATAAATTGTTCTGTGATCCCATGAGGAGTGCACATTTGTGCTAACATTTTTCATCGGGACCAAATCTGGCTTTTGCGATTTCTAACCTTTATTTAATCCATAAAAACAACATCATTTGTTAACAGGAAATGAATCGGAAGTGCCAATCGATAATATTTTGCAGCCCACTCCCCACGTTGACGTTGTCCACGTAGCGCCCCACCACACCACCGTGACGCACATGGGCGGCGGATACTACCAGGTGAGTATACGGTAGCAAGCACCAGCGATCGAGAACTGTGGTTATTGTTTTTATGCATCTTAATATTTATATTATTCAGGCCCCGTACATGCACTCCGCGCCTCACGTCGATGTCTATCCCGCGCATCACTATGTGAGTAATAGAGGGAGAAGTGTCAAATACAAATAGGAATCTCATTATTCTACGTCTCCAGAAAGGGGTCAGAGGCGATAGAGTGGTTCCTTTACACGCCAACCCCTTTTTGGAGACGTGGTTGTGGAATGACGGGGAATGTTCACTTCTCACCGTCGTACCCAAATTTACGGTACATTATCGATTGATTTTCAGGGCGGCTACTATCCTCACCATCATCACCATCACTGCTGAACGAAGAGTTGTAAAGCAGCAGAACAAGCAGCAAATGTCATGTAAATTTCTACGACGAATAATTGTTGAACTCATGCATACTTATAACGGGATTGATAAAGATTGTTGCAGTCATTTTCTATCTTTTATGCGGTAAATCATACTTGAACGCGTCAATATTGCAACTAGCGAATGCCACGCCCTAGATTTTCCTTCCTCGATTCAACGATCCCTAGATAAATCAATGACATAAAACAAATGTCAACGTCAGATTAGGTGACGATGTAGTTGTTGTATGTATCGAGAAAGAAAAATAATTTACTGCGCAACCTCGAGTACCCATTGTGTTTTCTATAATTAGGGACCGCAACGTGATCAGTCAATTTCATGCCAAGTGGAAGAAATTGTGTTCAGATGAACCGCTGAGGTCTCACAAACATCATGAGGGTCAGAATGTGGGCATTCTCTAGAGATGGGCGGAGTTTGCGTGCATAATGAGAGAATGAAGAGATCCTATCTGATCATGGAGCAAATGTCAGAGCGCTCTACCATTGCCATCTTGGCTCAGTGGTAGAGTGATTGCATGGCGCGCAGATGTCGCTGGTTCGGTCCCCATCCTTTGCAGTTCTTTTGCTCATCACCCAAAATGTTGCAAGTTGAGCCGCTAAACACCGTAAGTCGTCATGCCAATGAATATTATCGGACTATATTCTTTTAAGAGACGGGATCGGTAAGAGTCGACCACCCCCCGGACACGTTGAGCTAGCAATGAAAGCCGGGGGTCCATACTCGAGTATATTGAGTACCTTAAGCCCGCATTGCACAAAACGACTCTTATTTCCTGGTACTGCCTCTGAGCTAGGAGAAAAATAAATTTTAGTGAAAAAATGATGAAAAATGAAAATTTCTCAACTTGTGAAGATAGACTCACATATTTATTTGCGTTATGTTTGGGGTGCCCAGATGTTGTAAAAACCATTTTCCAATTGATTTTCGGCTAGTTCAGAATATGATTTTCTGATTCAACATTTCATGTTTTTGGAGGAAATCGGCACTTTTGGAGTTTTTGTACAACATGTCCATATAGGTAATGTACCTCGACATAATATGTCTCCATATCGCTCATTTCGGGGAGTTCCGGAGATGACGTTTTTCAGGAAAAAAATTTCAAAGTTTGAGACCCGTGATGACCAGAACGAACTTTGACTTAAAATTTCAAATTGTCAGTCCCTATTTCACACTCTATGAACAGAATTATATTACAATTACAAATATGTAAATATATTTTCTGAGTTGTTTACATGGTGTAGTTTTAAGTTTTTGGCTTCTTATTTTTTGAAAGTTTCACCACTGTTTCAACCCTTAGTTCTCCGGAGTCATATCTCATCCATCTCAACACCCTTTTTGTATTTCGTGATTGTGGATAAGCAAAAGTTGTTTAAAACTAATTAACAAAGAATTTTTCTCTTGCTAGGTTTATTTGATTTTGATAATTTGAACTCGCAAAAAATCAAAAACTGAAAATTCATGAAAATTTCAACAAAAACGATAAATTATGAAATTATTAGTAGCTCTAACAGCAAAATCTTTCGTATTCTAGTTTTACTATAGCTATTGAAGAAATGAAAAATATTTCATCGATTTCTGAAGAAATTATTTTTTGACCAAAAACCATGAACCCGGGGTCATGGTCGAAAAAGATGCTAACTATTTTTCGCCTATCTTCTCTTCCGTTAGGATTCTGATATCCAGTCATGGTTTGTGTTGTTCCTACTTTGTCAATAGTCATGTAAGATAATACAAATCTACAATCAATTAAAAAAAATTCTTCATATTTGACAATGACCCCGGGTTCATGGTTTTTGGTCAAAAAATAATTTCTTCAGAAATCGATGAAATATTTTTCATTGTCTTCAATAGCTATAGTAAAACTAGAATACGAAAGATTTTGCTGTTAGAGCTACTGATAATTTCATAATTTATCGTTTTTGTTGAAATTTTCATGAATTTTCAGTTTTTGATTTTTTGCGAGTTCAAATTACCAAAATCAAATAAACCTAGCAAGAGAAAAATTCTTTGTTAATTAGTTTTAAACAACTTTTGCTTATCCACAATCACGAAATACAAAAAGGGTGTTGAGATGGATGAGATATGACTCCGGAGAACTAAGGGTTGAAACAGTGGTGGAACTTTCAAAAAATAAGAAGCCAAAAACTTAAAAATACACCATGTAGACAACTCAGAAAATATATTTACATATTTGTAATTGTAATATAATTCTGTTCATAGAGTGTGAAATAGGGACTGACAATTTGAAATTTTAAGTCAAAGTTCGTTCTGGTCATCACGGGTCTCAAACTTTGAAATTTTTTTTCTGAAAAACGTCATCTCCGGAACTCCCCCGAAATGAACGATATGGAGACATATTATGTCGAGGTACATTACCTATATGGACATGTTGTGCAAAAACTCCAAAAGTGCAGATTTCCTCCAAAAACATGAAATGTTGAATCAGAAAATCATATTCTGAACTAGCCGAAAATCAATTGGAAAATGGTTTTTACAACATCTGGGCACCCCAAACATAACGCAAATAAATATGTGAGTCTATCTTCACAAGTTGAGAAATTTTCATTTTTCATCATTTTTTCACTAAAATTTATTTTTCTCCTAGCTCAGAGGCAGTACCAGGAAATAAGAGTCGTTTTGTGCAATGCGGGCTTAAGAGACCATCCACGAAAAGCCGGGGCGCAGGGCGGAAATCCACGGATGGCTTTTATGCAACCTATCTCAATAACTTGGGGATCAGAAATATCGCCAGACACGCGCCAAGGTTCGCTAATATCCGAATGTTCAGACCTCATTTACGACCATCGGCGACACAGTCCGGATTCCGAGAAGTGAAAAACTTTACACAGTTTTTCATGAGGATTCTAAAAATCGTAAAATGGTTTTCACCTTTTAGCCAATTTTTTTTCAGGACGGACGAAAAAGTGACAAAAACTGAAATTTCGACCCTTTATCGTTGTTAGATCGCTTCGATAATATTTTCATTGTTATTTTTTCGCAAAATACACCTAGAACACCTATTCTGTTTTCTCTAAATGGAACAGACACATTGTTATTTTTTCGCAAAATACACCTAGAACACCTATAAAACCCACTTTTTAAAATAGTAAAAAAATCGATATCGAAAGGCCGGGTTACTGTAACTTTTCCGTGCGAGACCCAGAACCTTAGTTACTTGGCCTAATATCAGCACTCGTGATACCAACTTCACCCCCAAGTTATTGAGATAGGTTGCATAAAAGCCATCCGTGTGGTAGCCCCGGCCTCTAGTGGATGGTCTCTTAAGGTACTCAATATACTCGAGTATGGACCCCCGGCTTTCATTGCTAGCTCAACGTGTCCGGGCAGGGTCGAATATGGTCGAGTCTTACCGATCACGTCTCTTAAAAAGAAGCACAATTCAGCGCGGAAACTAAATTTGATTCTGTTTTCTCTAAATGGAACAGACACACCATCCCCACGAACTGCGAGATGCGCAGCTATGTGCCTTTACTGGAAGTGCATGCATTGCCTATTCTCGCTAATGTTTATCGATGTTTGACCTACTTAATCGCATCAGAGCATGGTGCGCACGGGATATGTTGTAGCCCCTACCAAGAGCTCCCGAATAAGCCCGAGCACGAGGTTTTTAGTGAAGAATTACACTTGTGCTACTCATCCGCCATTTCTCGCCCCTTCCATTAGCGTCTAGTGGGCGGAGCTTACTCCCCCTATCTATAATAGAGGCAACTGACGACGAAATAATTACATTTTGGCGAATCCCAATTTACAATACATGTGAAGCATATCGTGTTACAACGCAGACTCGTTATATAGGGCTGACTCATAAGTTTTGCATGATTTGGGTTGTGAACTTCGGTCTCTCGGATTTCTTTGTTGTTAAAAGGACATCCCCTGTAGTCAAGGTATGTTGTGGCGGGAACACATTATAACAACATCCGACATCAGAATGAATATAAAAAAATCTGAATGTTCGAGATTTAATAAGAAACATGATTTGAGAAAATATGAAGAAACTGAGAATTTTTTCTTCGAATTTAGTTGACTCGTAGAATTTTTTATCAAAAGTTCTACCTAGCATAATTTGGAGTATTTGAAGTCTTCCTTCAGATTATGGCAAGATCAAACATCTGCATTGCTTATTACTGATGTTATGGTTCTCCACATAGAGTACTCCGCGGAAAACAGTGGCTTTATGAATTCAAATGGTGCTTCTCAATGAGCAGCAATCGAGATCCCATATTGTCCATTATCTTCAATGACACTTTGGCTTCCTGCTACAGTGGTTCATTTGAGGTACGAATGTCCTATAATTTTCATACTTACAAAAAGCGGGAAAATCGTAAATGCGCTAAATTTCACTAAAATTATGTATTTTCGTCCTTCGTTTGATGGTGTGCCCTATCCAACTATGGGGAAATCAACCAATGCCCTGTTTATCAGTTATGCTGCGCTAATTTCATGGGTGGAATTCCACCCTCGGAGGGTGGAAAACTCGTGTAACTCAGCTCAAACTGAACGAAATCGCTCCAATCAAAAAGGGAAATGTTCCAAAGGTGGCGTGCAATATCTGTATCAAGTTTGGAAGTTGTAGCCTCACTAGGAAAAAAAGTTATGAAAAGGAGCATAAAACTGTTTTGCACCTTGCACCCCATGAAATTTGCGCAGCATTACACCAGTGGACATTATTTGTACGATGATAAAATTAGCGGATCAAAAGAGGCATCACCGAATTCGTTGCATTTCGTGATGCCTGATTTTGGATCGTTAATTTCTAGCATTCTATGGCGTCCAACGTACCTCAGCAATACGATCAATAGATGTTAAATGAATAATAATTTTGAAATACCTAAGGGATGTATAAAAAATGAGGGTAGTATGGGAATTCAGTTCCCCGTGGAAACTTCACAGAGACGAATGCCATCAATTTTCAGATATGTCGCGAATCAATTACCATGTTTATGTAAAAATTTCTGACTCGCGCAATGAGTTGGCACGATGCTTGCAGTGCTCTTGCATTCAACTGAGATCACCCTCCACATTTGTCACTTGAACAGAATGGCATCTCGATCCGCCGGTGATATGCAAGCCATTGAAAGAAGCTGGTCGATAAGGACCATGGCAACTTTCCGACCTTCTCTCTTTCGTCAATGTGGAAAATGAGCAATAGGATAGTGGGCGATAAAAGAAGAAGGCTCACTACATATAACTATACTGCAGGGTGCGGCAAAATTACCGGTACTAAACTTTGCAAGATAATTCCAAAACAGTAAACGAGTTATGCATGAGCTCATCTGCATTTTTGTGACTATTGACTAATATCCTGAAACTATTCGACATTTCAAGTAATTTGGTCTAACTAATCGTTTATGGCAGAAAAAAGTCTGACCCACACTTCAATTTCAAATTGAAACGAAAGGGGATTAGATCACTCAGCAACTTTCGTTTGCTCAATGTATCGAAGATCAGGCTGAATTTGGTCATTTCTCATTACGCGCGAGTAGACCATGATGCACAGTTCACATAATTATATTTATGAAACACAGCTTCATTTAATCAATCTATTAGAGATCAAAACACAACCCCTACAGACAATCTGAGAATATGCAATCGAGACGGTTTCGTTGCTTCATAACTCCTTAAGTATTGAAAATCCTATGGTCTCCCTAATTTAGTAACAACTAGCCATCAAGAAAAAGATAATGTGAAATTAAGACGGCTCGAACTCCTATCCAAACCGAACTTTGACGGGTAATATTTTAGTGGGACGCCTCATTGCCGCAAATCACGATGTATTTAGATTGAAAGATGACAGCACCATGTGTAGGAGAGGTTAACATTTAAAAACAAAAAAAAGTCATGCCCTTGGTCATAGGGAATCCTTAGGCACCGGAAGAATCATTGAATGTTCAACCCTTCCTTAGAACGCTTATGATAAATAAGTCATTTTCATTTGTCGATTTTTGACTGTTTCATGCTAAAAAAAACTTAGGTGTTCGTAGAAGCACATGTTCCAATACCTTCACTAGAAAGTGCTTCTACTCTAGTGTGAAACCAGTAATGGACAGAAGAAATGAATGGGTTTTGGAAAATCTATGACATTTTTACAAAAAATTATCCATTTTTTGCTCAAAATGTAGAGCTGGCACGTCATATACTTCTTCGCATTTTACATCTAGTAATAATCCACAAATCTCAGTTTGAAAGTATGTTGTAGTGGGAAGCATCCTCTACAAAATACGCATTTTGGAACTAGTGTATTCTTCTCATTCTTAGAGAACCATTGACTTCAATGACATCGGATGCGCGGGAATCGGCAATACATTATCACATGGAGTTTCGATTTACAGCTGTTCTGAAAAGAGCTTGATTCTGTTTGTAAAGTGGTTTTCCTATTCCTTATAAGGTGAGTTAATAAATATATAAATGCCAACTTCAAACTCTACCTGTAAGAAAAATTATAAGAAAAAAATCCAGTACCGGTAATTTTGCCGCACCCTTTATACAAATATTGCCTGCTAAGTTCTAATGAGAGTGTGAACAATTTTTCTGAAATCTCGAAATCGTGCAAAACTTATGAGTCAGCCTGATAGATTGATTTCAATCGGATCTCCAGGCAGATAGATGTTGCGCTTGCATATTATAACAAGATAGATTATTACTAAGAGAGGTAGAATGTACATCACAAAACGCACAATTTACTGCGGAACTATAAAGTGAGATGTTGTCCTATGAGTGGAGAAGCAAGAGGCGAAAGAAAGATTGTACAATTTTTGCGACTTCGGAGAGGGAAGGGTGAGACTAGAAAGTGTGAGGGACTGAGGCATTCCCTGCTACGAGTCTAATTGCAAGGATTGGAGAAGGGAAGATTGGTTTATATTTTTTAAAACAAATTTAATTATCTCGTGTTGTTGGGAGGGAACTGCTGTTCGTTCACGGCGTCCATGTCGACCTGAAACATAATCACATGAAACATTACATTTTCAATCCAACTCCGCTGTCTAGATTGTTTCTCCTCAACCTCTCCCCCAATGTCAATCCGCACCTTTCGGAGGTGCACCAAATAAATATTGGAGAAGTATAATTGATATATCACGACTCACGTCAATCGATGGAGGGTTGGTGGCACGATCGGCTGGCCGATTCCTCATAATTTCAGCAGGAACAAGAATTCGTTCGTCGGGCAAATCTTTCGGCGCGATGCCCCTGAAGAATAAGTGTTTGTGGTTAGAGGGAGTCTGACAGGCACCTTTCGCTCATGAACTATCGCGGGTTCATGGCTTCAACGGGCCTACCAAAATTTTGGGCGTACCTCGCTGGTATTACGAAATCGCCTTCTCACCTGTCAATGTAGTACTGGAAATCGGCAATAGACGGCGGCGGCGCGAGGAGGAGCTCGTCGAGTCTAGGCCATTTCCTGCCTTGCAAGGCGGCCACTGGAATACGAATGAGTTGGTCACGACCTTCGTGGAATTCGGTTAGGACACTTCCTTTTTTTCTACTTTTCGCATTCTGCCTGCTTCAATTTGGGCAGGTAATTGATTAGAGATGATATTACAATTTTAAAATGATAAGCTCATAACATGGACTACTGGAGTGTGTACTCTCTTTCTATACCTCGGCGTGTCTCTTGTTTTGCCCTGCTCTCTCGCCAGAGGAATTTGTGTTTATCCGCGGAACGTTTTATTATGTTGGACGAGTGTTCGTGAACTTGTAATATCTGGCAAAACGAAGAGAGATCTACATCGATTGGGCACTGCAGCAGGCGGCGTGTGGTCTTCAAGTTCGGAGGTGTCCATGTCGGAAGCAGAGTTCGTGCCTGGTGCGAAAATTACCATTAAAAATACCGCAAAGGAATTGTTAACTCGAAAGCAACAGATTGTTTAAGTGCAGTATTGAATAGTGGCACTCGGTATGCTATGAATGCCGTAATCTTTGGAGGTATCGTCAACTGGCTACCATAATCTTGGCATGCATCATCAACCGACGACCGTAATCTCTAACTGACCGACTACCGGGGGCGTACTGTCTAGCTGCTGTCGCTGCTGGATGCCCAGGCTCTCATCGTCAGCGCCTAGCACTTCTTTTCCGCTCGTAGCGAGCTGAAATTTACTTAATTTTAAACTTAAAACTAAAATAGTATTTCACAAATTAAAGTGTAGAAGTATAATATAATTAATTACATTATTGTCTCCGTTCATCTTCCCTGGCCGACTCTGCTTCTTGTGCTTCGACCGCCGGTTTTGGAACCAGACTTTGATCTGAAACTTTGTTAGGATTGTTATAAAACTTAAAGAAGAGGATTAGCTGGTGTGAACCTGCATCTCGCTGAGGCCCAGTTCGGCGGAGAGCCAGGCTCTCTCAGGCAGTTCGAGGTACTCCGTCTCGCCGAATCGCTTCTCGAGTGCGGCCAACTGGGAGGAGGAGTAGATGGTGCGAGCCTGCCGCATCTGAATGCGATTCATTTTTTTGGAAGGTTCCGATATTGTCTAGTCGTTGGTCGATAGGCGAGGGGTCCAGGGTAGACGATAGACGAAATTCCCTTGCCAATGGGCGATGGTCCGAAATGGTAAAGATGGGCCAGCATTTAAATTGCGATTCGTACCTTCTTGCCCTTGCTGTTCAGCTTCACTTCACGGACTGTGGAAACCTTCGTCGACGTTTCTGAAATATGTAATCGAAATTCTCCAAGATTGAATTGCTGAACTCGTCCTTTACCATTATCACATGTGTTTCATCACCACCTTATCGCACAGTCAATGGAAAGAGCAGCAGTACGGTGTGAATAGCTGAGGAAAAAAGGAAAAATAGTTGACATTTCTGGCCAATTGCACTTTCAAAACGTCCAGTACGATAATGAGAGGAGATGGAATCTCGGATGATAATTGCACGTCACCGGGGCCTGACTAATAGGAGGATCTAAAGGATGGGCGGCTGTGCCGGATGAGAAAATTACTTGTTAGGTCCCTATCGGGTCGGCGAGCAGGTGTAGGGGTGGGGTGGCTACTGTGTCGGGGTAAGACTATTTAGGAGAGAAGGGGGGTCAATTCACCGCCCGGTCAACCTTTGAGTACGGGTCAGTAGTGTTGTTAGATCGAATAATCCTGTTCGCGAATAACAAAGGATATTCGATAATAACAATGCAATATTCGCGAATAATCCTTTGTTCCCGAGAGAAGTATTATTCGATATAATACGTCTCGAATTTGCATGCTCGGATTCATGTGGGCAAGGTGAGCGAGGACTCGGTTGTCATGAAAGGTAACTCACTCTCGAGATTGTTCACATTCGTTGGGTGCATGCTGAAAGTGAGCGATGAGGTGGGCGGTGCAGCAGTTGCAGTGGCCGGGAAGTTCTGGAATTGCCAAGGATAATCCTTCAAAGTTTTTTCGGTGAGCTCTGCCACCGGCATAACGACCTCTTGGTAATCTCTTATACCATATATTTATGCATTTGAACGCACACGTCATCTATGAAAAAAAGAATCTGGAAAACGAAACTGGATATCTTGCCTCATAACTGTATCCGGCATATGGTGCGCTCTGGGTTGCATACATTTGTCCTTGCTGGAGCATGTATGGGTCCCAAGTTGCTGCGGAATAAATCGAGGCTGCAGCAGCATCATATGCTGCAAGGGTCGGAGCTGTCGCGTCCAGAGTGCCTCCGATGCACCACTGTTGCGGGTACATCGTCTCGACGGAGTCTCCTGAAGGGAATCCCTTAGATTACGGTATGACGAGACGAGTTTCGAACGTGACTAACCACGACCCGCAGTAGGAATTCATTCAGCCCAGCCCAGAAAGCAGCTGGGCTGAATGAATGTCAAATTGAAGTATTGAGGGCGCTTATTACGAAAAAGCAGACAACAAAATGAAGGTCGACAAGCGAGATCTTGTAAATGATGCAATGAGTAGCCACCGAAGGAGACGACCTCTCAGCCTGTCCATGCCCATTTATGTCACTCCCTGACTGACCCGGGTTGGAGGGCAGCCACGGGCGTATAAGGAACGGTCGACCGGTCCAGCCGCCAGGTTCTAAACGCTGAGAGCCAGGGGGAAAGTATTGATCTGCGAAGGTCATTGCTTACTGACTTGGAGTAATCGACTATTTTGATCGCTCTCTCATCTGTGTTAGTGAATCTGCCAGTCACCTCACCGAGTGTGAGCTGCAGCTAACTGGTAGCTTTATGTATCTCTTCGATGCTCGTAAACATTGAATCAATATTAGTCAATATCAGACAAGGTTACTCTCATTAGAAAACGTGAAGAGTATTGGCCAACAGTTTTCTTAGAATTAAAACTAATGTGTTGTTATTTTCTTGGAAAATAAAATGGAATAAGGAAAAAGGGTGTTAGTTTTTCGCCGCCTTTTTCAGAAAAGCTCAAGATTTGAATTCCCGCATTTATCAATTATCACTTATAACTTGGTTCCCAGAAGAGCTAGCCACACGAAACTTGTTTTATGATTTCTAAACGTGATATTTGGCCCTGATCCGAAGTTTTGCACACCTAGCTTCACTGGGAGCCGAGATACTGAAAATGCGGGAATTCAAATCTCGGGCATTTTCCGAAAAAGGCTGCGGAAAAACTAACACTCCTTTTCCTTTTTCCATTTTCTTTTCCAAGAAACTAACACCGCATTAAGGAATACACGACGTCTTCTTTTCTTGAATCAACTACTGGTTCACCCTTCACAAAACCCACCAAAACATTTTAAGCTAGAAAATGAATTAGAAAAATGAGAAAGTGTCGCGAGGTGGTTCTTCATTTTCATTTTCCTCATTTCGGATGTTAATGTTTGAAATTGACTACTCAGATACCAGTTTCGCTAATTCTCATTTTGATTGATGATTCGAGCTTGGTGGACTCAAGTGCAAGAAAGAAGTGCCACCCGTTCGTCAGGAACGGATGGCACTTCTTTCTCGTTCGTCTTCAGCCTCACGTAACCTCCCCTTTCTTCCTACGTCCATGGTCCCAAGAACGATCTCGTCAATCCCCCAGCAACTTCTAAAGAATAAGGCCTGTGAATGGAAGAAGACCGATCCTCTACCCCAACCCCTGCCGAAATGATCCGTCTACACTGAGAAGAACGATCCTAACCCCTGAAACCTCACATCCTCACCAGTTAGCGTCACCGCCTTATGTTATAAATAATTGAATTGAATTTCGGAATGGGTATTAGGTAAAACAGTTCTCCGGAAAAACAATAAATCAGTGATTCTACAACGACTTATGAGAGACATAACATCATATCCCACACGCCTGTATGCATTATTGTACTGATTTACCCCTATTGCAACCTCCTCCCTCACTTCCCATAGAGTCTTAATTTACTGTACATCGTTCGTGTAATCACACATTATTCCGTTGCGCCTTCGGGCGTCGATAAAAAAAATATTTAAAAAATTGTAGAGTGAAACTCAACCGATTTGCTACCGAAATTTAAAATTCTTGCGCCACACTAATATTCAGCCGATAATTCGGGTTGAGAAAGAATCAATGTTTAAGGGCACCTCACGAGTGATAATAATGCCAAAACTCAAAAAAGGTTAGAATGCACGCTGGCACAATTCACGCACATTTTGGCGGATAATCTCTTAGTTTTCCATTTTAGACTATCGATATAAGCACGTTCAAATATTTGTTCTAGTATGTTCAGTGGACGCCTCTGTTCTCATTGTTGCAGAAGATAAAACTAAATTTGAAATATCAGTTAATGTTTTATCGTGCTAGCGAAAAGAAAAAAAAGAATGGACAATTCGAGCTCTGGGAGAACGTTTTCGAAATTCTCGATCAGTTATTTTTTTCAATTATAGATGTCAATAACGATTCTCGGGGGACGATTATTAAAAATGAAGATTCTAGAGATTAATAGACGACACGGAAACGTGTGAGACTAGTTCATGGCACAGTGTAAATTTCTATTATTTACAATGAAGAAATACACACTGTAACAAAATCGGGCATCTCTTATTTTTCATTTCTGCCTCTTTTCATTTCTGCCCGAATTCATCCCCGAAAATTCTCTGCTTCGTTCTCTCCAAATAGGCGAGGAGAGGCGCAAATTGAGCGGATTCGAGGAGTTCATACAAGTGGGATCTGAAAAATACTAATAGCAAAAAAATAATAACAGCCCAATTAACGAATGCGGAACTAATATCTTGATTCGCTTTAGCTACGTTTTTCTCATAGTATTCATCTCCTAGTTATTTACTGTAACAAGTTATTCCCTGATACACATTACCTCACTAGTCATCCTTCTCAATTTAAAAAGAGAATGAAGCATAAATCAACATTTAAGCAGGAAAAAAACTATCAGCGTGTTCTCAGTAAACTTTGAAAAGTAACCATGCAACTAGTTGCTTTTCTCCGGACACTCCTCACTGCACTGTTTCTTGCGAAATCAGTCGATTTTCACAATATAAAATAAGATAGTTGATCCGTTACTTTTCAAATTTACTTCTCAGTACCTCGCAGTGGGAATGCAGTAGTACGCTGCACCAAAGTGGCCCATCATTACGCAATCCACCTGAAATAACTTAATTGTACCAAATAATTTGATGAATTGCAAAAATAGCCAGAAGCCTCCATGTTTGAATAATTCGAATAATTAAAAGAATGGTTATATTATATTTTTTTTGTCTTTTGTACTCTCTCACAATGAGGTGAACAATTATTTTGCGGGAGTTTGCGTCGGTTTGTATCGTACGTGCTAAAAAATATCGAAACGTTTACCGCAACGTGATCAAAAAAATCCGATTTTTGCATCTTTGCGAGTACACATTATCATGACTCGTATTTATGCTAATTCGATTAATCCGCATCGATTTGCCGGAATCTACCCGGACATAAAGGTAAAAGGTAAAGGTAAAGGTGTTAGGTCTTCTACACGCAAGGCGGTCTCGACCACCCCTATGCCTGAGGGGCAACGAGAGCCTGTCCTGAGATGATCAGCGGCCTGTTGCGAGGCTATTCTCGTGTTGTGTGCACGCGAATAGCCTCGCAACAGCAATGTGTAAGATAAAGCTACAAATTCGATTCGAAAGAGAGGACAGAACCGGGAATTTCTGGCATTTCCCGGCTGTATACGGTAATGATGACAATTCGCTAACTTTGTCGGTTTTCGCATCGAATTTTCTCCTTTGTCTTAGGCTTTTCACCGGGCATGTCCGGGTTGTTTCCGGTAAATCGAGGTGGACAAAAAATATGAACCTACTCACGAGTCGTAAATAATTTTCCTCGCAAAGTTGCAAAAATTGAACATTTTGATCACGTTCCGGTAAACGTTCCGATATTTTCAGTACGTACGATACCCTTGAACCTAAGCAATCACAAAAACCAGAATAGTGACATACTACGATCTTCTGAAACGGCGTCTTCCATTTTTTTTTGGAAGGTCATTTCTAGTATTCGGCTTATCCGTACCTGCGTTGGTTCCTCTCCCAGCAGGAAGCTTCGCTCGCCGAGAATGTTCTGCAGTTGAAGAAGATCGTTTCTGCAGTATAAAATGATCACTATTTCCGTAGATTTTCCTATTATTCACGCATTGTAAAATATGAAAATATATTACAAGCTCGCCACTTGTATATGGTTTGTTATCCTATTTTTATTAATAGAGGGTTCGTTTTATTATTTTATCGATTTTGCCTCTTACTTCAGTAATTCATCGTACTCATCGTCCGTAAACCGGCCAATCGAGGAGCGGACTTGCTTCAGTAACTGGAAATATATGAATCAACTAGCTAAATCGTCAACACTGCGACAAGTCCATGTTCCCATGGATGAACAACACTTGAAACTTACCTCGATTTTTGCACTTGAGACATTTTAGCTGTGGTTTCAATTTATAAATATATTTTATCAAAGGAAAATTGCAGTGTATCGTCTCACCTTTCGTTTAAAGTACCATGCCGAAATTGGTACTGCGATTGGGTGGAGAGAAGCGGGCACTTTGCCCACCAGAATGTGCCGCATCATGGGTACGACCACGCGCGTCTGCGCGTACTGGACCAAACTGCAAGTACATTATTATTGTTCATTCAGAAAACTGGGTCCAGCCCAAAAAAAATCGATTTAGATTGTACGATGTACTTTACCTTTCCAAAGTAAAAATCGTTTTTGAGAGTACTGTGAATTTTATGAATTTGAAATCACCTTAATTTAAAGAAAACCCTTAAACAATGAAGAGGGTCTCCCGACCCCTTTCTGGAGGATTTTCGGAGGTGTGTGGCACGGCCGGTTAACGGCAGCGATCATGTCTCTGACATAGCACGCGCTCGCGTGGCCTGTACGCGTCGCGTTTTCATTCAAAAAGGTGTAACAAGGTTCCTTAACGGAACAATCGATTGTTTCCTCCGTTTTCTACGTTTTATTGATTTGTTCTGTCGATTCCGTGTTTTATTTGGGAACCAAACGCTAGCTCTATCAATGGGGAATGTTATGATATGCCGTTCTGCATGCGGAAGCTGATCAATCAAAAAGTATCACGCTTAGGCGGAAACAGGTTGCTCATTTTCTCATGTTCTCCTCCAATTTTCTTTATTTCCTTAGACTATTTCGTTTGTTACTTAGAACCAAACGATAGCCCTTCCAATGGGGAACGTAATGATGTAAAGTTTCACGGGCGAAACCAATTGAATGAAAAAGTATCACGTTTTTTTGTAAACTTGTTGCTCCTTTTCTCATGTTCACTTCTTATTTTCTTGATCCCCTTCGGCTATTTCGCCTGTTACTTGGAACCAAATGATTGCCCTTACTATGGGGAACGTGACGATATAAAGTTTCTCAAGCTAAATCGATTGAGTGAAAAAGTATCATGTTTTGCGTAAGCTCGTTGCTCGTGTTTTCATGTTGTTCTCTAATATTATTGACCTTCTTCCACAATTATAAATGATGTTTCCCACCAAACGATAGCCCCGACAATAAGTGAACGTTGTGCTGTAGCTGCATAATAATGCTGTTCGTTCAGAATGCCACCGGTAACGAAGAGGCAAAAGATCGCCCGGCGGCGTAGCGATGATGTGAAAAAGAGGTTAGCGCTGCTATTCTTTTAAATTTTATTATATCTTTCAATGTTTTGAGCGAATGTGCTTAATAGTTGGCTCATTAAATTTCAGCGTGGTTTCCCAGATCACTCCCTTCCCTCCTGAATTGACACACTACTGCTGAAGCCCGAAACAGGCCAATAGGCACTCTTGAAATGACCACTTCAAATGGCATTGTTCTAATGCTCCTTTTTACGATTCCCGGCTTCAGCAGTAGTGCCAATAATAAATATATAAATATTTCTGCTCCCAGAAAAGAAGAGAAGGACGAGGAGACACGAGAGGCTGTCGAGATGGAAGAATGTGATAATGGAGAAGGCGGAGAGATAAAGATGTGCGTTTGCTATTCTTCGATTGAAAAACATATTTCATTTAGTTGTTTAGTTCTTTTACACCGGTACTGTTGATATGTGCCGTGTCTCAGTAACGAGTTGTGAATTATTTTTAGTTTATGTAGGTGTTTGTGGACCGATAATATAATTGTAATCAAGCGAAATAAGGCTACGTGTTGAGCGCAAGAACAACGTACGTGTTAGTTAATTTCAAATGCGAAGTAAGTAAATAATAATTAGCGGCAAGGTGACGTACTTGTTAGCTGCTAGCTAATTACCCTACTACTTACAGTATTATCTCCCTACAATCACCGAGTATGTTTCACATACATTTCTTACGCGGAAAAACTGAATGCATTCCAATTTATTACTGTGTGTTTTTTATGTGTTGCTACCAAGCAAATTCGGGGCCAACCAAGCCTTCCATCCACCCCGGGGCGGTAAATTGGTAGCAACTTTGATTGCGAAAGGTAACGTGCCCTAGATGCCTTGGGAAAGCTTGGGTTACGTAATCCCACGTTGCAGCTGGCTTACCGGCTTGCCCCATCTAGCGTGGTAGCTTGCTACTGTAAAATCGCTTGACATGGAACACCTTTACACCTTTTACCAAGCAAATTCGATATATATTGCAGACTTCCTTCTCCGAGTACGTCTACAGGATCTTTGATGGGTCGGGGCGCGGCCGATTGGAGGACTACGGTAGCATGCCCGTGAGTTTTCTTTTAAATTATTCATCATTCTTATTGAATCGAGGTGTGTTCCCACTACCTTCCTCTAGAAATACGTGCTACAATATATTATTGAATATATATCCTTTGAGAGGGTTAGCACGTGTGACCTTGATTCGGTTCAGTCACTCAAACATAGGTCGAAAGTTACGTAAATAACGACGAAGCTAACCCGCATTTAGAATTTTTTTGGCGAAAAAAATTAAAACCCAACCCGCATTTTCGATTTTATTTTCCCATTTTTGAAAAACCCAACTAGCTTTTTCGGTTTTCATGCCCATTTTTGAAAAACCGAACCGAATTTTCGACTTGCTTCAAGGCGCACTTTCGACCTATGTACTCAATGATCAATCAGGCACAGCGCGCACTCTGGAGGTGGAGGAGGTGGAGGAGAAGAAAGGGACGAGGAGAGTGACGCATACGAGAGGAATGAGTGAGTGAGATTCGATTATGAGCTCATAAAATCGAAATTTGAAGCTTATCATTCATGCACATGCTAGTAGAGCCGGCATACGTTCAGTGCCATACGTCGCATTACATGAATATATTCAGATATAAATATATATACATACATACATATATTTATGTATTTATAGATCTCGTCTCGTTCGCCCCCTCGAAGGGGTGTACTGTGCGTCATTCGACGACGGGAAGAGTACGGTAGCACCACCGTGAGTTTTATTTTATTGATTATTGCCCTCATGAACCTATTTAATTTTTAGTTGATGAATAAATCCTCTCCAGCTCGGTTTTATAAAATGTGTATTACTGAATCGACACTATTGAATTAATTCTTCTCGGAGGTTACTATATATTTCATGTTCATTTCATGTTTTTATGCGGAAAATCTGGGGGGGGGTGACAATTCCGCGACGCGACATTTCCGCAACGAGGTTTATAACTGCTCTAAACCTTCTGCATAACTCCACCAAAGTGGTATCATGATCAGAATCGCGAGGGCTTTCAAACCCACAAATTAACTAATTAGCTAATTAAAATTTCGCTAATTAGCAGGAAATTCAAAATGGTCAGAAAAATACAGTAACAAGTAACAAGAATCGACGGAGGTTAGCAAATAACCAACAGCGAAAAAAATTTCATACAGATTCCTCGAGTTTGAGCAAAGTTATAAGCCGTTGCGGAAATGTCGGTTGCGGAATTGTCACCCCCCCCCCCCCCCCCCGAAAATCTTTAGAAATGCCATCATTTGGGGCCGTTTATTGGGAGTCTTACGATTAAAAATATTTTGTAGGCTTCTACCATCTATTACCGGACGAACGTTGCTTCTTCACACGGCGGGCAGCAGTGGGAGTACGGCACTTTCTCCGTGAGTTTTACTTACTTTATATACGATTCCTATTGAATCGATTTTAGTTTCCCACTGACTTCCGTTAAAATGCGTGCACTACCCGATCATTATATTATATTGATTCCAATCTCTCATTTTTTGAATGACTGTTACTGTATCGTTTGTTATTCAGCGGAAACAACAGGGTTTTGTACTACAGTATGAGCTCGGTTCGACCTATTTATGTGGAACAAATGAGCATAGGGGCTGACGAAACATAGCGAACCATATATTTTTGCCATTTGGGAAGTTTAGTACGTGTGACTTGGGACGTTTCATTGAATCAATGACCATCAGGTGCGAAGTGCACTCACAATATGGAAGAGGAGGGAGAAGGGACGACCAGAGTGGAGACAACGAGAAGAAGTGAGTTCAGTTTAGTTAACCTTAGTCGTTATTATACAACGGCCGATTTTGGTGAAGATCCCCAGTGAAGCTTTGTTTCTCTAGGAGAATAGATTACGGTAGCCACGCCATGATTTTTTTTATTTATTGAGTGATTAGTACCCCGCGTGAAGCTCCGCGAGGCTCTGTAGGCGAACAGATTCCCTTGAACTCGCTTTTGGAATGTATCTGCTACTTTATATTCTATTATTGATGATTATTTTCGTAGGATACAGTGCATTATGTTAGCCTTTTTGGAAGGGCTAATATAATACACGCGGAACCAATGCGCTGTATGCAAACATTAAAATACTCATTTTCCCATTTACTGATCATTTAAAATAAAATAAATTATGATTATTCTTTAATCTCAGTGTGTTCCCACTAAATCCCGTTTCAAATGCATTCATTGTACTATTATAATAATTTTATTATAAATTCGAGACTATTTAGTCGTTGAAAAGGTTAGCACTACTAGGTCGGTACGGTTCATTCCATCAACGATCTATCAGGCACAACGAGCACTCTGGAGATGGAATGGAAGAAAGAAGAGAAGGAATGGGCGAGAAGAGTGGGAGAGACGAGAGAACGAAGTAAGCGATAACAACATAAATATTGAGTTTACCAGGGTATCTCCATAGGTAGTGTTTCTCATAGTAGATTCCCGAAAAGCGTATGTTTACCCGATATGTCTGGACAAAGTTTCCATGCATGAGCTCCCATTACGAGTTGTAATCTACCATATGAAACAAAACAAATCGAGAGGATTAGAGGAAAGGAGAGGTAGATTAGGAGGGGCATTGCGGTAGGTCATAATGGGAGCACAGTAGGAGAGGATGGGGAAGTACTGTAGACGAGGAGAGGAGACAGTGTACGGTAGGAGAGTATAAGGACGGTATACGGTATGAGAGAGGAATACGGTAGACGAGGAGATGGAGAGTAAGTAGTGTAAAAGAGGAAGGGGTACGTTGGGTGAGGAGAATCAATATTCAGATTCCCATTCAATTTTTGATTTCTCAGAAAGTATCGTGAAGGGAAGAGAAGGACGATAAGAGGAGGAGAAGGCGACCCTACTAGGTCGGTTTATTTTTTTAAAACTGTTCTATTATTTAAAAATAAATTAAATATCATACATTTCCTTCTGTTACACACACATGCATTCAAACTAGGGTGGCAAACGGCGGTATGTGTACCGGTACACTCCCTCATCATTCGTGTGTCGGTGCACGCGCAAAAAGCGAGAGTGGTGTACCGGAATGCCTCCCGCTTCGCGCTCTCTCGTTTTGGCAATAGGAAAAAGCGGCAGAAGAAGATTCAGAGCGTGGGAATCGAACCACAGCTACCAAATCTTTAGCCAGACGCGCTACCCACTAAGCTACGGATGTTTTGAAGGAGCGATGAGAATCTCGAAGAGTATCTCCCATCGACGCGCTTGCAAATTTCGACTACATTTTCATGATTAATTTTCGGTACTGAGGAAGCAAATATGGGAACTTTTGAAAACTGTTCTGAGATCCTCTGAGGGGTCTCTTTCGATCTATGATAGTGAATTTCGCCGGGACCGAAACCTACTTTCCGTGAATTATAAATACTCCTGATTTAATCAAAATATTTAGGATGCCTATTTCTTTGCAATTCCTGATTGTCAATTTTTTCAGTGTCCATTCTTCAAGCAAGAATGAGGGAGGAGGAGAGCAAGAAATAGAAGATTGTAGCAGCCAAAGGTTAGCATTATAGAAATTCAGCTGTCATATGCGGTAGAGCAAACGGTATTCTGGACCGCCTCGGTGTTATAGTAAACTTAATTTACGATGCTCAATCATGGTGAGGGGTCAAAATTCCCCCATTTTAGCGTTCCTATAATAGCTTAGAAAGAAAATAACTGTTATTAATGTAATTAGACAGATATTTCTTGTAGTTTGTTGATATAACGAGGTTGCAGATCGATTCGTACGATGTCAAAGATGGAAGAAGGCGATGAAGATCAAGTTGCTCAAGCAGCACGACAGGAACCGGGAGAAGACCCGATGTACCCCTCCCCCCATTTGATACCATCGATTGATTATGTTACTCGTACTGTAGATTACGGTAGAACGGCTAATATACATAAAGCAAAGTCTGTCAAACCCGAATCTTATTTGAAACAATTAAGAAAGGTGCAGATCGATCAAGACACTCTCTTTATCCAGAATGTGAGCTATAGAAAAGAGTTGGCACGTATTATGCATAGAGCGAGCCCGTCTGTTAGCCTGGACGCGAGCATGCCCCAACTCCTAAGCCAACTTGAGAGAATTCTGGCTTCTTTTGACATGTGTGATGAGGAAATGGCTCAAATAGTAAAGAGTGAATTGTCATTCAAAAATGACCTCGATCGATCGATGGAAATAATGAAAGACCAAGAAGATGCGATGCATCAAATGCACCATAAGACCACGATCCTCCAGAATGAAGTGAGTGAGAGAAAGGAGGAAGTGGCACTTTTGACTAATTGTTTCAATGATGTCTCACAGAAGGTGATGGAGTTCGAAAAGACGATTGAGAGTGAGTACGGTAGGAAATTCAGTCTGTGCTCTAAGGCAGAGAAGACGAGAAGGGTGAATGTGGCACAGAAAGAGATCGATCGAGTAGTCGGAAGTGAATGTGAATTAGTGGGTAGAGATCTCGAGAAGCTGCAGATTATTGGTAGATTACGAAAGAGATTGAGATTGAAGGAGGAGATGATTGTAGAGAAATGGACTACTGAGGAGACTGTTAAACTGCAATGTCTAGAGGGGTGGTCAGATTCTATGATTGAGAGACTACGTAGTGTTCTCATTCAGAAAAATATGAACTTTCTCTCTTCTCAGAAATCTCTCAGGGAATTTAGGAGGAATCAATGGAATAAGAGAGAGTGGGAGATTAGATACGATCAGAAGGGAAAGATCACTAGCCAGCAGTGTATCAATCTTAGAGAGAAAGTGACTGAGCAGATACAGAGAGCACAATTAAGTGGCAATCTGGATAGAAGCCACTGGGATGGGCTCATTGGTTTTTGTGTGGTGTTCGACGCTGGAGAGGGCACTACGAAAATGGCTGGCAGTATTATGAATAGTCTACAGCCAAATAGTAGTGACCATATTATGATGATGGGGATGTATAAGGGTAGTGATACATATGATGAGATGCAGACGAATATGGATCTGCTGATCAATCAGATCAATGATCTGATTGACCACCCCGATATCACTATTATTAATTCATCGGGTGAAACAGAAACCCTCCATGTCGAACTTCTCATCACTGCAGATTATAAAGCTCTGTGTGAGATGATGGAACACAAAGGGGCCTCCTCGTTGTTCAACTGTTTTTGTTGTCGTAGGAAGGCTGGCAAAACAGAGAACACGGGAGTGGTGTTGATCGGTAATGAGGAGAGAATGAAGGCAGACCTTAGTGCGGATTTGAGAGATATTAATGATTATGTAGATCATGAGCATAGTGTTGATCGACCTCCTCTCTTCAAAATCAAACTCGATCAACCCTCCAGGTCGAACTTCTCATCACTGCAGATTATAAAGCTCTGTGTGAGATGATGGGACACAAAGGGGCCTCCTCGTTGTTCAACTGTTTTTGTTGTCGTAGGAAGGCTGGCAAAACAGAGAACACGGGAGTGGTGTTGATCGGTAATGAGGAGAGAATGAAGGCAGACCTTAGTGCGGATTTGAGAGATATTAATGATTATGTAGATCATGAGCATAGTGTTGATCGACCTCCTCTCTTCAAAATCAAACTCGATCAACCCTCCAGGTCGAACTTCTCATCACTGCAGATTATAAAGCTCTGTGTGAGATGATGGGACACAAAGGGGCCTCCTCGTTGTTCAACTGTTTTTGTTGTCGTAGGAAGGCTGGCAAAACAGAGAACACGGGAGTGGTGTTGATCGGTAATGAGGAGAGAATGAAGGCAGACCTTAGTGCGGATTTGAGAGATATTAATGATTATGTAGATCATGAGCATAGTGTTGGTCGACCTCCTCTCTTCAAAATCAAACTCGATCACATTATTCCACCAGCCCTCCACATGATGATGGGATTAGTAGCCCCATTCATTTCCCTTCTAGAGGAGGAAATGATGCAAAAAGATCTTAAAGAGATGGGCTACACTAATCTGCATACTATAAATGAAGCACAATTTATGATGGAAAAAGTGAGAAACAAGTTGCAGTTGAGCAGAGGAATCACAGAAAGCGCTCAGAAAGAAAAGGCATGGCTTGAGAAGGCAGTAAACGAATTGAGGTTTAGTGAGAAATGGTCGGAGGGCAGAAAATCAAGTGAGAAATACTGCAGTTCCAAGTGTGTTTTGAGAGGAAAGACGATGAAATCATTGCCAGATGAGTACAGAGACTCACTGGAATGTTTCACATGCCATAGACAGATTCACGCATATTGTTGTGGGGCTGTCACTCTCTCAACCATCGAGATCCTCAGACTAGATTCGGCCAAATTCCGATGTTTCGAATGTAGAAATACTTCTCTCGAATCTAGATTAGAAGATTATGAAGAGATGATAATCGGCATCTCAAATGACATCGAAGATAATGAGGATATTGTGAGAAAGAATGAGAAGGAACTTGAGAGATTGAGAGAAGTGATTCTGCTTAACATGGGCCCGAATAGAGTAAAACTCGAGGCCATGTTGGAAAAACTTCGTATTTCTAGACAGAAATATTTCAATACGTTTAATGGAAACGATGTTCGCCGACTTTTGAAAGAGGCGAATGTCGATCAGATCATTTCTCTGAGCTCTCACCCCCATAAAACTGAGGTCGCGCGAGGAATGAAAGCACTTGGTCGCATCATGGGGGCGGCGAAAGCAAAATTTCTGAGTGACTCGGAAATCGCACAATTAAAAATCGATGTGGGAGTGTACAGAGAGGCTATGACCATGTGCATGCCTGACTATAGAGTGACTCCGAAATGCCACCTGCTCCTCGCCCATGTCATTCCATTCGTAGAGAAATGGAAAACATGGGGATTGGCGAGTGAGCAGGCTATCGAGTCTCTGCATGCCGTAGTTAACACAATCAGCAGACGATTTTATAATGTGCGAAATGAGGAGCATAAGTGGATGCTGATTACTCGTGAGCTTTCAATGAGAAGAAAGTTGAGAGACCGTTTCACGATCTTCGAATAGGAAATTCCCCCTTGTATTGTTATTACGCCCTGCATTTGTGCCGTCCGATGCCTGATAAACTCTATTGTATCATCACTCCCAGTTTCCTACAGTCAAAACATCCAAAAACACAATTTAAATATAGGAAAGGTAGAAGGAGTACTGTAGAAATTACATGTGAGTCCCAGAGCTACATGAATTCGGACTAGGTACGGTAGTCTTACGGTAGTTTCTCGAACGGTTTGTTTGCATAGTTGAGTGAAAAGGCGCTCTGTACTGGAGGCGAGTTTCCCAGCGCGGGCAAACCCGGCTCGCGTAAAACGCGCGCTTTTACTCACCTATGTAAACAACGAGAGAAACGCCCGCGAGATGAAGGGGGCGGAGACTCGAGAGGGAGGTTACGTCACAAAGGGGCGGAGCCTGGGGGAGGGAGAGGGCGGCGCGCGTGCGTGCGTTTCTGGAGTGCCCGTAACGGGCCGTGGTGGGGCACTCACTGGTAGGTGTGATTGTCGAGCGTGCGCTCGATCATGTGACCAACGCCGGCGTTCAGCGTGTCAGGGTAGGCCTGCGAAAAAATCGCAGTCTTTCGAAACATAAGAAAAGACGATATTCCGAGGGAAAAACGAAGGAGGAGATTGCTGTGAATTTAATAGCACAGCACAATATATAAGTACAACTTTTTGCTCAAAAAGTTTTAAGAAATACAACGAAAAAGCGTGAAGCAAACGAAGTATCGTACATTGAGATTGAAGTGCGTCGCCAGACGTCTCAGAATGATCTGCGAGTCTGCAATCTGCCACCCATTCAATTCGATGAAAGGCAACTTATTGTTCTTTCCGCGGGCAGAAACGGTGTAGCGACGCTGTAAATAAAGCACCATTCAGTGTTAATCAATGTAGATCGATGCAATCTTCATTTCGTTCACCAACTTCTCGAGGGAGGGGTTAAATGAGAATTACGTCAATTTTCATTGATGAACACTGAAGCTTGCATTCAAATGATTAATATTTGTGTTTTTTTAGTCTAGAGAAAAGGTATGGGTTCCGAGCAGTGAATGATTCGCACCCGCTCCTTCTTTGTGTTGCGCGTGAAACGCAAAACAGGCGACCCTTGGGTCAAATTCGACCCACTTTCTAGCGATGCCTACGGTCGATAGAAAATGTAAGTGATGTAGTGATAGTTTCCCCCAAAAAATCCAATGATCTCCAGAATTTAGAAATAGCGAGTGATTCATAATAAAAGACTAGAAATTATCGATTAATTTGCGCTCATTCCTTATTTATATTGTGCGTGAAACTCACTCAATATCCGCACCGATGCATATGAGAAGCGAAAACAAATACATGGCAATAAAATCAAGCTATTTAACCTAAGATCGAATGAATTGACTTATTTCCTAGGTGTATTTCCTATTTTTTTTTATTTCCTATTTCCTGTGCTCTTTCACCAGCGGAATTTGTGTCTAGCCGCGAAACGTTTTATTATTGTGGATGAGTGTTGGTGAACTTTTAATAATGCATCTCACTTCGACTTTCACATTGTGCAGTCTGCAGAAGGCCTCCACTTTGACGCAGTATGGAGAGAGAGAAGAGGCGGTCGGGGAGCCGTTGAACTGAAGCGTACAATACGCAGAGCGGGAAGTCTCCAACTTTCCTTACGCTGGAGACATTGTCTCCAGCTGAGAGAGCATGCAAAATGGGGAGAGCGGGCTAGAGATAGAGAGAGAGGTGATCTCTCGATTTTGCATGCTCTCTCAGCTGGAGACAATGTCTCCAGAGTAAGTACAGTTGGAGGCTTCCCGCTCTGAGTATATGCCTTTTCCAGTAAGAAACCTTGGGTGCATTAGTGGAATTTTGCCAAAACCGAATGTCTATAACACAATGCTAAAGAAACGCTGTGTGAAATCTCTCTCTCAAATAGACCGGTCGAGTGTTTGTGCAAGAGTTTTATCCGCTAAAATGATATCAAAAGTGAACCCAGCCCATTTTTAGCTCTGATAAATAAGACAAGATGATCCTGCCTGATACAAATACACAGTGTCCTTCTCATAGTTGGGCTCGTTGAGCTGGACCATATTTCCCACTGAATTGTGCAAGACAATTATCGAGTAATGGTCTGCCTCTCCTAATTCTACCTGCTCTCTCATCGATCAGACAGCGCGAGAGAGCATGCATAATTGAGAGGGTCAGACCATTACTCCAATTATCGACTTTGTTATGAATAGAATGCAGTAATTCAAAATGGATATGGAAAATAGAAAAAAATGAAGGATTGTAAACAACAAAAACGAAACAAAAAGCGGAGGCAGCAAGCATTTTACTGCTCATAGGCGTTAGAACAAGATGGAGAGTAACTGTTATCACATGTTGGTAGACGGTGAGAGAAAGGCGTGTTTTCATCTCTGTTTTCCATCTTTGTAGTGATATTTATGTCGCTCGCCAGCTGATCGAACATTTCTTCACGTAGCGACGAGAAGAAATTAGAGAGAAAGAAGGGAATACAAAAATAAGAGAAACGAACAGAAGACGAGTAAAAAATAGAGGTGATAACAATATTTATGCGACCACAATTAGTGCGGGTCGTGAATAAGGTACAGGAATAGACTTTGAAAGGTAACGATAAATAAATAACAAAGCAACTAGTTGCGGAAGAGATTGGCGGAATTCTCATTTTCTCCGTTTATTCTCCGCATAACCGGTTTCGCGGGTAGTTGTTATTTCACCCGGCAACTAGTTGCGTAAGCGGAATTTTGTAAGAAGGAGAAGGAATCGGGGTGCATCAATCGGTACAAAATGTCTCAGAAGATGCTTCATGTGATCTACCATCTCTCATATAGTTGGTACTTCACACCACGCTTGAGCTTATACGGTTTCCTAAGACGATGATTACGGTAGTTTGGACCATCGAGAACTGACTATATTTCGGAAGAAAACACAAAAAAAACTTATATCCGGCCGCATATTGGTTTTCTGGTTGTATCAGATTCTGGAATTTCGAGGGGGGTTATAAAATAAGCTGACGATGAAATGGAGGAATCGTCGAATGCGGAAATCGAAATAACTCGAACACCCGATGAGCGATAGAGCGACTGCTAGAGAAAAAGAACAATTGGGATACCCCACAGAACAGACAGATCTGTTGACTATCAGCTTTTCTAATGTGCAAGGGACTTGATAACGTTACTTCCGGTCGACTTCAGCCTGAAACATAAAACTCTATACAAATCGGAGATAACAGATGTGAGCCATGAAATATGTGAATATCATTTTTTTAAAATAAATATAAATATATTAAAATCTAACCGCCCAAATTTTAACCCACATTGGTAATCTTGGAATCGGCGTATGTAGGCGATACGAACTTCAGATTTAGCTCCTACTTAGACAACCCAACAGCTCCGGGCGCCGACATGGTAAGAAATGAGGGAGGAATAATAATATTCTCCTCTTATTTTATATTTATCATAAATCAGTCCACAACTATCACTATGCTAAACAACTACCAGCGGAATTTTTAGCAACTACCCGCGTAATTCGCAACTACCCGCCAACCGCTCCGTATATTGAAAATGAGACGGAATAAACGGGTAGTTGTTCCGCCTTTCAACGTCTATACAGCAATAAGAGCAATGAGAATAACCCACCTAAAGGGATAAAGAATACACTTGTTCAAATTAATCACGGCGTGAAAGGAATGTATTGCGGAAATGTAACTCATCTATATTAGTATTTGCCACACGCAAGCACTGCAAATCAATGAGCTCGAACCCGCTCTAATTTTGTGCCTCACGTGAAACTCATTTGCCTTACCTCACAGCACAAAATCGTCGTGCTTCAGTTTCACCGACTCTTTAACCACTCTAGAATAGTCGGTGACCCGACTAAATAGTCAGTCCAGTAGCACTAGGTGGTCAAATTCCCTCGGAATCTAGTAGCATGCGTCAACCGGTGAAATGGAGGACGACCGCAATTTTCTTCTTTTTTTATTGCACAATATTCTCTTTTTTATTATCGAACAACCAGCGGTTATAGAGTGTTTATCTTTTTTCAATACAATTTAACAGTGGCCACTGCTGCTATACACTATTACAATTTTAAAATGGTACGTTCATGACATGGAATATTGGTGTGTGCACTCTCTTTCTATACCTCGGCCTGCCTCTTGTTTTGCCCAACTCTCTCGCCAGCGGAATTTGTGTATAACCACGTTGTATTATTTTGGAGGAGTGTTCGTGAACATGTAATATCTCACTCGTTGCCCCTTACTGGATATTACAGGGCATTCCGCTTTGATTCCGCCTAGGTGAGGAGCTCTTGTTGGCAAGGAGGCCTGATCAATTTGCATGCCGCCTTCATTCCGCTTTCCCTTTTTGCAATCCATAGTTGAAATCACGTTTTCTAGGGCAATAACAATGCTAATTTTTGGCGTTGTTTCAAATTTTGGCGATATTTCCTGTGCGGTTTTTCTTCTTGGTTGTTAAAGATATTTTTGGTACAAAAAAGGTAAACATATCCATGAACATTTACCAATAACCCCACTGCATAATTTCCACGCTCTTCTCTCCTCTGCCCATTCTCCAAACAAATTCGGGACGCGAGCAGAGCCTCTCTCGATCTCTCTCCCTCACTCTCTCTCTTTCTCGCTACACCCAATCTCTCTCTATCGATCACGCCCTGGAGGGTGGGACTATGTGGCTACATGTTGTCTCTTCCACCCTCTCTCTCCCAGAGTGTGGCCTCACCCTCTCTGATACACAGAGAATGAATATACTAAGATGAGACACCGAGTATATGATATACTCAATATTGAGTATACCATATACTCGGTGTCATATCTCAGTATAGAATATACTCAATAGTAAGTATATTCATTCTGGGTGTATAGAGGTGTACATCTCCCCTTTCTATCATACTTCCATTCTACTAGATACATGCTACTTCGTTTCTACTTCGCTTCTCATTTCTAGAGTGTGAGACATGCTGGTAGCATTCTCTCTACATTCTCTATTTCGTTTCTCAACTGATTTCTAGAGTGTGCAAAATAAAGAAAACTAAATCGCAATGTTGGAGTACATATGTCCACTTCATCCACTTATTTTTGTGTGTTAGTACTCACATGGAAATAAGCCTACTCTGAACCCCTCAAAGCGCTATGTCAATATCTATTCCCTAATGGTGCGTTTATTGTCGCCTAACCCCTCATCTTGAACGGTCCGAACGGCAATTATGAAGGGTCAGAATTATTTTGTGGTTCACCTTGGAATTGCCATTCTGGCCGCTTATTCTGAGGGGTCAGACGATAACAAACGCACCATTAGTAAGGGGAGGGAGGTCAAAAGTGAAGAAAACGCGCCGTAGTTCTGCATTTGACCCGGATCCGTCATGGACTGAAACTGATCATCCCATTTCTATGTTCGCTTGTTGTTAGTTGCTCATTATTATCAAAGGGCGTGACTATTGCCATGTGTAGATAAAAACACCGGCTTTACCTGAAATGTGTGGGGAAATTCATCTGAATTTTGGGAAAAGCCGTAATACGGCTTTTAACCCCTCCAGTTATCTTAATCATTCGACTGACAGCGAGAGAGTTGGCATAAAGACTAGCCGAAATACGAGTGAGTGATAAGAGAAAAGGGAGAGAGAATCGCACTATTAAGAAAGATCGCCTCCTACACCTATCCATTCGGCAACCATGACGGTGTGTGCATAAGTAATTCCACCAAGGTATGTCTACAAAGGCTAACACTCCACATTAGGGTTGGCCATTCGGCCTTAGCGCAATTCCTCCCCTCCCCCGCGCGCGGCTTTGCGAGGTTGTAATAAGCTCCGCCCACAATTTCGGCGCCGCAATTCTGAGGTGAGGCTATGCGAGGGCGCAATTAATTACAACCTCGCAATTTTTCCTGATCGCCGATTAGCTCTAAAAGTCGATTTTTTCGTATATTTTATTTTTAGAAGTAACATTCCCAATTCACAGAAGTGGATAATAGATAGTAAGAAATCTTTTTTTTCCACTATTGTCAACCACTATTGTTGAGTTTGTGATGATGAAACCTCATTTCTTACTACCTATTTTCACTTCTTTGAATTGGGGATGTAAATACTAGGGATGTCTAAACGGAATGCGGAATGGCTCCATTTCATTCCATTCCTTACACCATTCCGCATAGCGGCCGATCGGTTTAATTAGGTATGCGGAATGAATTAGAATTGCGGAATGCCGGAATTCGCATTTCGCCGGAATCGCTCAGTCCTTTGTGGTGAGTTTTTATTGTTCCTCTCTTCCCCTCATCCTTCCCATTTCGATTCCGGCATTCCGCAATCATTCGGAAAACCGAATCAAAAATGGCCGGGCTTTCCTGATTTGCGGAATGAGGAATGAGAGAGGGAAAATCGATGCGGCATTGCTATAATTGCGGCATCAATTCCTCATAGACAACCCTAGTAAATACTAAGAATACAGTAAACGAAGAATTCGCATTTGGGTGCTAATCGGCCATCAGGAAAAATTGCGAGGTCGCAATGAATTGCGCCCTCGCAATTTTATGGGCGCGTGCGGCATAGCCTCCCTTCCCCTTCCCCCGGAATTGCGCCCTCGCAATAGTGGGCGGAGCTTATTGCAACCTCGCAAAGCCGCAATAGTTTAGCCAACCCTACTCCACATGCCAGCGATTAATCTATTTTAGAGAGATATTTGTAACCGATCTTTCACTCCCCCTTCTATAGTCATGAAAAAATTGTTTTTCGTTTATCCAATTAATTCAGTGCATGTTGACGCACCCTTGCGGTGAACGATGAATTAATTAATGAAAATCCTGCTGTTGTGAATAAATTATTACAGGTGCCTAATTCATCTCATTCTACGCAAAATACACTGATCGCCTCATCATGTGCATCTAGTGAGTCCGCATCCTTTTTTAAGGACACCCCTCCAGAAAGGGGTTTGGAGTGAGAGAGCGTGTGAAAACGGGAGGGACTCTCGATTTTTTCCTGTAGGTTTGGAATTGAATACAATCCCACGCCGCTATAAACAATTATGGGTAAATGCACAAAAGAAACACAAATTAAAAAAAAAACTTAGGATATAGACTTTGTTATTTAGACCCAGTAGTTATTCTCCCCTATTCTATTCTTAGCTATTCTAATGAATTATAAGAATTTTATTATTGTATGTGTATATTTGAGAACTATAAGACGCGCAGGACACGTGATATCTCCAAGAAAGATCGCCTCCTACAACTATCCATTCGACAATCAAGACGGTGTGTAATATAATAATGTTTATCATGCAATTTACATAGCAAATTGTAATATAAATTTGAGACGAAGTGAAAGTAACGGCATACATGAGATACGATGTCACATATAGTGACAAAGAAGGTGTTCTATGTGCATAAGTAATTCCACCAAGGTATGCCTGCAAAGGCTAACACTCCACATGCCAGCGATCAATGTATTTTAGAGAGATTTTTTTAATATTTTTTTATAACCGATCTTTCAGGAATTAAGATTACTTAATTATTATATTGTAAATTAATTAATTCTAATTACATCAGGAGACCTATGTGACATCCATAACGAAGGGAGAAATCGTACGAAGTGGTGCGAATAAAGAAGAGAAGTGTCGCTCCTTCTCCTTGTTCTCTATCCCAATCGTCTATTCTAGAACCAATTTTTAATAAACTTGATTCATTTATGTATTTATTTATTTAGTTAATACACCCGCGATGAAAATCAATTATTTGTATGTGCTCATCATTAAATAAACCTCCAGAGCGATTGATAAAGCAGTGATTTGTGTACTTATGCTCTTCGCTCCATATACAAATTTATTCATCCTTCAAGATGGGGCTTGGGAAGGCATGATATTTCCCCCATACATGGGAGGATTTCTTCTGTAGGGGTCCTCTCAATTGGCACAAAGTACTTCAACAATATCATCTCTTAATTTTCGTTTTCCGACAATTTCATTACTAAAATTTCTTTATTTCAAGTTCTTTCCCAGTCCGTGTACGCTTTAGCCGAATTACGCCACCTCGTGACTACTCACAGAGAAATAAGTCTACGAAATTAGACTTATCTCTAGACTTTCAAAGTCATCGCTGTCCAGCTCAGACTTCGAAGTCTAACTCTTAGACTTCGAATCTATCGTTGTGCGGTAAAAGTTGATTCCGATTTTGATGGCCAACATCAAATCACATTTATGTTAGTTTCACTCATACCTCTAAAATTCTCGAGATCCAAATAGGAAATTTGAAGGCCATCGTGTTTTTTTTGTCAAATAATCAAAAAGTCGAAATTCAAAATTAGAAAAGAGGGTAGATGCTGTACAATGCTAGAAAGCAACAAAGATCAAAGAGCCAACTATGAATTTTTGGGAAACGTGAACTTTAGTTCGAATACTCATAATACCCGTAAAAGGCTTCGCAAATATGTACGGGAAATATGCAAATGAAACTTCTTACGCGATAAAAACTGGTGGGGCTCAAAATGAAAAACATCGAGGACTTCGGTTACCTCTTTAAATTGCATATTTATCGTTTCGAGAGCGAACGGAAGAAGAAATGGAAATGAACAATTTCAAAATATACAATAGATGACGTGAATGATGAGGTGAGCAGTGTGGATCCTTGCAGTAAACTTGTCAATCACCCCATTCACTACTTCTACTGGGAAAAGACTCTCGAAAATATATCGTTCCTCTTATTGTTAGATTCAATTTCTCCTCGCTTCTTGCTGTTGTCGCTCATTTTCTCACTCAGTGCTTTGGCCTCGAGACGATACGGCTCGAGATCCTTCTCCCTCCTTAAAAATATGGTAATAACTGGTTTTCTCGTTTTGGAGTCTAATTCCGCATTCATTGTCGATGCAATATCATTTTGAGGAGTCAAAAATCGCCTCACTTTAAACACTCTCTCACGTAAAACGGATGAATAGTGGAGCGAAATGGAGAGATTTTAAATAATTTCCCAACTTCAGGAGAACTTACTTAACGGCCTTGAAGTAGCAGGAAATATCGAACACGAGCACAGCCAGTCGATAAAACATGAAGAAGTAGGCAGACGAATTGAAGAGGATAGTAACCAGCCAGATGAACTGAAATAGGGCATTTCATCTATCGATCAATGATATACAAGTAGGAGAAAAAGAGGCGAAACAGCGGTGTTACACGGCATATACGCTGTAGTACAATTTCAGAAATTAGTTTATTTATTTATTTTTCTGCTACTGAACAAGACAGTTACTTGTGACAGTCGCAATTGACGAGTTCTAACGAAAATAGCAAAAATTATCGATCTTTAGCGAACACGCGCTCATCTAGAATCCTTACTATTGAGTATATCCTACAGTGAGAAATGGAACCAATTGCATGGCACGCCTAACAATCTATCCTATTGTCTATTTTGACGCGCGAATGAACTCAACTTTGGGTATATGGTGCACTGCTTAGGTTTGTTTACTCGAATAAAACATACGTCAGAGGTGATTGTTTTGAGTAAGACAAGACGGCGGAAAGAAATGAGCTGGGCATTAAACATCAGGAAAGTAGAGAAGAGCGTGCCGACTATCTGAAAATATCGATTCGTATTTTAAAGTTCATACCGCGAAAATAGCAATAAAAAGGGAATTTCAAACGAAAGATCTTCGATTAAAAATACTAGTTTACTAATTTCGTAAATCATAAAGAGAATTTACCGAAGAGTGGGCGGAGAAATCCCAGGAATGTTTTCTCGCTCGCTCGAAGATATAGAACCCGATGAGTGCGTCGATGAGTAGTAAAATGAAGAACGGTATCTGAAAACAGAAATCAATACAAGTTATCACGTCAGACGTTAAAGGTGGTGTCCCACGAATTTTTGGCCAACTGAGTTCTCACTGTCGGGTTATGGTAATCGATTTCCAGATAAGAGCCCCGCAAACCGCATGTTCAACCGATAAGTTTGAACAAAGTTATTCGCATTTGGCTCTGTGCCAAACTGACCCTGAATGCAGGGATTCAAAAATGATAGGGAGGGATAAGGGTGGACGAGGAGAAAGCGACAGCGCCCTTGAAAGATAGGAGATGAGGAATGATGGAGCAGGAGATTCGTGATACTCCTTCTTTAACGTCAGGTGAGGATGTGATTTCAGGAGTTAGGATCATTCTTTTCAGTATAGATAAGATCGGAATCCCCATCCTAGTCGGCCTGGTCACCGTGGATGGGTATGACCGTTTGATGTTCAATACTCAAAACAGAAATCATCATTTATTTTTCCTTCGCTACCCAAGTGAATTCAAACATACAGAAAGAGGTTAGGATGGAAAAGTGTGCAAAAGTGTAAAAGATCCTCTCGATTATACTCGCAAATTCCCTCGTAAACCCAATCCATGAAGTTGCGGAATGAGGTCTACAATTATTCGGAAATAAAATGAAGAGAGTTGAGAATTTCTCAAAAAAAGGTTGGACATAAATATTGCTTGGGCCTAATTTGATACTGTATTTACAATCGATGTCATGTGCAAAATCCTAAGGAATCGACAAGACGTCGTTTCGCGAGGACTGTAGGTGAGCAACGTGATATCACTTTTTCCGACCATAACTCTAGAGTTAGGAACTATAGCCCAGAAGTCCGAATTTCCTATCTTTCCTTTCCTATCTTTCCTATTATGCATATTTTTATTTGTTTAAAAAATCACACACCTGTATCGTACTTGCTGAAAATATCGGAACGTTTACCGGAAAACGTGAAAAATATTCACTTTTTGCATCTTTGCGATTACACATTATCATGATTTGCATTTATGCTAATTCGATTAATCCGCATCGATTTGTCGGGATCCACCCGGATATGCCCGGTGAAATGTGTAAAATAAAGCTACAAATTCAATTGCAAGAAAAAGATAGAACCGGTAATTACTGGCATTTCCCGGCTGTATACGGTAGTGATGACAATTCGCTAACTTGGTCGGGTTTCGCATCGAATTTTCTCCTTTGTTTTAGACATTTCACCGGGCATGTCCGGATCGTTTCCGGTAAACCGAGGTGGACAAAAAATATGAGCCTACTCACAAGTCGTGAATAATTTTCTTCGCAAAGTTACAAAAAGTGAATATTTTTCACGTTTTCCGGTAAACGTTCCGATATTTTCAACAAATACGATACGTGTTTGATGCCGGGAACGATGGGTCCTTTCTTTGGCGCATCCGTAATCCACAGGGTGGGCACCTTCGGATTCTCTCTGATCATCTCGACCACTTTCATTACTGGCGTGGAAGAGTGGAACAAAACATCGTCGACCCCCACAATTCTGGTTCCCGCCTTTAGCCCGGCCCGATCCTCATAGGATCCAGGAACCACCGAATGGACGGCCGGCTCTTTCCACAGGTGCACATAGAATCCGTAGAGTCCGGATGGCGACAGCTCCGCAAGCGGAAACGCGGATGGCGCGTCGCCCGCGGTCGCGTCATCCGCGCCTCGAACGACGTTGGGTAGCTCTTGAGTAACGAACATGTTCAGCTCCTTGAAATAGAATCGAATAGGTGGGAAATCAAAGCTGTGCGAATATTGAATACTAAGCATTACCTTGTACAGATTTGCCGCATTTTCTTCCAGTATGAGCAAATCAATGCTACTTGCGCCCGGCCCGAGACGGAGCAGCACCTTAACAGCATTGTGTTGTGAAAGACAAATATAACTATAGATATACCAGAACTTTTGTGCCAAAGCACGGCGAAGTGTTCAACTATTTTCTGTTTAAAAATATATGTAGGTGGTGGAGACATTAAGCACCTCGTCATTTCCCAATCGTCCCGTATGCGTTCCGTTGATTGAATAGATTCGATCTCCCGTTTTCACTCCGGCTCTGTCCGCTGGGGAATCCTGCAGTCATTGTTTTCTTCAGTACAACTTTTTTAAAAATTACATGCAACTATTCATCAGTTTGGTGTTTTTTCAGCAAGTAATCGATCTACACAGAGCGCGAACTCCGTTAGATGTCGATCTAGAGAAATCAACAATCAATAATATATATCAATAATATAAGGCTGTTAAGAAAGTCTTGCCCGATTTTCAATCTGAACTTCGAGCTTTCAGTTCTCTCAAAGTTCAAATCAATATTCCATTTATTCATTGTATGTTGTACGAGGTATGTTTGATAATGATACCCAACAATCGATATAGTCCTGTGTAGATTGATATCCAAGAAAAAATCCAAAATATGATTCATGTTTTCCAGCAAGTATATCGTAAAAGTTGTTAGAGCTAGTTTCTCGCAGGGAATTTGTTTCCAAGAGCTCATTATAGAAACACTGATAGTAGTTTAATCCCCCTTTAATATTATGGTTAGAATGTCTAGCTATCAAAAGTATTTCAAAAGTTGTGGTGGTTCAAAGACGACTTGTCCGTCAAAAATAGTGTCTGGATGATTTCGACTGACAATTTCCAATGCGAAGTGGTCCAGATCTAGTGGTGTGCGTTTTACTTGCTGATACTTTGCTATTATGCAACAATTGTTATTTCGAAATGTGATCCTCTGAATGTTTTCAAAAACCAAAAATTATGAAAAGTTCGATACACTCTGAAATACGGTAAAATACCAATTTCTAGATTGTTCGTTTATGACGTGCCCCATAAAAGACTGACAAATTCAATTATTGCCCGACTAACCAGTTATACTAGTGGACATTGCCTACAAAATGAGCGTAAGAACGAGCCCATACAATCTGATCAGAAATAGTAACTTTCGATGAAGTGCCTATTTGGATGGCGAATTTCGAACATCATTTGACTAATGAGAGAAGACGGCGACGGCAGATTTTCACTTAAAATGGACAATGGTATTATAACAGTAGTAGAAGGCACTGTAAATGTGTAGAGATTGGGGGTTAGCTTCGTAGGGCAACGCCGCTAAGTCAAAAAACATTTATTTTCGACATCGTTTGCACGCCGCTTCTAGGTATGAGACGCATTTTTTAGAAGCCCGATGTGGTGGTTGAGTTCAATAACTCATCACGAATTCATTATATACTACCTTTATCATAAACCACTTGAATGGAGTCCTATCTCATTCCACCGTAGAACTGCAATCGTTTGAAAAGTTCGAGTCGAAATAGACCCGACCCAATTTCTCCATTCATATTTCTCGCCAGTATAAATGCGTAGACATGAGAAAGTGGCAACATAAAGAGGAAGACTCAGTACATTTAACATGCCTATTAATATTTAGATCGGGAACTTAGGAAAGAAAATTGATGGATTTTTCAAGAAACGTGAAATCGGGCAAGACTTTCTTAACAGCCTTATATATCAATAGAAATAACAGAGAATTAGCGAAATAGTGCGTGTAAGCAAGAGCGACAAGTTCGAGAGTTCGCACTCTGTGTAGAGACACAGAAATTCATCAAAAATATATGTATGCAGTATACCTTGACGAGTGTGCCCACAAAATGGTCGTTTCCCTTTGAGTAGATGCCGATGCCCGACTCCATCTTATCCTCACTTCTCTCGATTACAATAAATCGTGGTGCAGGGAGGTAACGCGTCTGAAACGTTACTTTATACATTTTTTTTACAAAAGTGAGCATCAATTTACTCGTATTATTCCAAATTTCGTCAAATTCAATGACCTCAAGAGCTTGAACCGCTGGCTTGTTCACAATTTCCATTCTATCGATCGTTTGCATGCACGAATCAAAGTGTTCGAGTGCAAGTTCCAGTTGTTCCCTGCCTTCTTCCAGCTGAAAACATGCAGTTCTCTTTATATAACGATTAAATGTAGAAGAATGGACTGAATTCTCTGATACTCCGAGAGCCATTGAAATTGCAGATATCTAAGAACTTGTTGAAGACGCTAATCATGAGTCAAACAATAAGGAGTGTTTCCAATACATCTTTCAACAATTCGTGAAACACACCTTCTCTCGGGCCTGCTCCCAATCTTCCGACTGCGCGGTGAACAGCAGTTCTTGCAGCGCCGCATCTGCTGCACACTTCGCTGCTGCAACTGTTAGGGCTGCGGCTGCTGCAGCAGATTCAGCAGCCGTTTCGACTGCTGCAGCAGGCTTGGCTGTAACTGGAGTGCCTGCAAGACGGCGAGAGGTGAGACAACCCCCGTGGGGAGGTTCGCTATTGACACCTGGCAGGAGTACTGTAGCGTCCAAAACAGGGTGATTGATTACTGACTGATTAAAGACTGAAAATGTGAGAACGGCAGTGAGGGACCTAGAGGGTCAGTCGACGCGAACCGGTTCTTGGTATGGTACCAGGTGCTTGATGTGTACTGTAGCGTCCCTTTCTTACCTGGGCAATAGATTGAAGTTGTCTCCTCCGTTTCCCCTTTAGCTTCCTCCGTGTCTTTCCCTTCTTCCTCCTCTTCTTTCTCCTCCTTATCGGCCTCCTCCGCAAGAACGTCATTTTCAGACACTGCCGCATCGCATGGAACCACGTCCGATTCGGCGTCAGAAGACGAAGTATTGTGATCTGCGATGAAGGGTTTAAGACGCTCGAAACAAGTGAATGACGCAGGAATATCTCGTTTAGCTAAAGAAAAGAACTTAAAATATCTTACCGACGAGTTCGAATTCGTCCTGATCTCCTTCAGATGAATCGATTTGAGGCGGATTTGGTGCACCCCAGGCAGGAAGAAGAGACGACGCAACGTTCAGTAGGGAATACATGATATCGCCAAGAATGAACGCCCTGAAACAGTCAAATTTGAAGCAATCGGAGGAAAAGATACAAAAGTAAGAGGAACAGAGAGCAAGAGCGTCTGGGAGCAAGAGTCGAATAGTGAATGAGACAGATATCTTAGTTTTTTCCTAAAGACGCTTGAGCCGCGCACGCGCCCGATCAACGCGCCGCAAATAGACGCTGAAATGAATTCCTCGATTCGAATATTCTCTCTACCAGTCTACCCAGCGAGATACCACGGCGATTTGAAAGAGGTAGGAGGTCAGAGCAAGCGAGTTATGCTGACTTGGTCTAGATATTCAGGTAGATTCCGCGAACGCGAGATGAGATGAAAATGGCTAGATACAACTGGTGAAGTGACCAAAGTTTTGTTCATCATTGCTCCTTTTTTGAGATTCTGACATCAGCTCCATCAATACTGGGGCGTTGCACATGTTGGAGGATAAGGATATTTGGAAACTGCAATTCACCAGGCTTTCCAAATGTCGAGTGCAAATATTTTCGCTAATGTCGTTTTCAATTTTGATACATTTGCAGAATTGGTTGAAGAAGTGGAGAATTTTTTTACAAAAAAATGAAAGATGGAGATCAATTCCTAAAGACTATTATTTCAGAACGTCTGTCTGTCTGTCTGTCTGTCTGTGTGTGTCCGTCCGTCACGCTAAATATCTCGCCAACGGATAGAGCTATCGACTCAGTTCCTTCGCCATCACATGTATCTCCAGAGTAACTTGCTCAATAATGCTGGGGCAATAATTAAAACAAAATCCATGGCCAAGTAACTTGACTAGCAATCTGAGCGGCGCAGGTTCGACCCTCGCCGCGGGCAAACCTTTTGCCGCATTAGTGCCAGAAACTGTTCTAACACGGTTTTGAGTACCGTGAAACACGTTTTCACCTGTTTTGCCGAGTTTTAGCATGAAAAATCGAAATTTTCGAACTTTCTCCAAACGCACCGGTGAGTGTCGGGGATCAACTTTTTTCGATCGCTCTCAGCCTCACGAACCTTTTGCAACGGAATAAGCCAGTACTCTTTGTAGCGATTAACACTCCCCAACATAAGTCGAGCTTCAATGTAACCTGGAGCCGGCTATCTTGCTCCCCCTGGACCGAACTTGGAGCCCGCTGTAAAGCTTCCCCTGAACTTAATTTGGAGCCGGCTACAGAGCTCCCCCTGGACCGAGCCTGGAGTCGGCTGCAAAGCTCCCCCTGGACCAAACTTTGAGCCTGCTGCAAAGTTCCCCCTGGGCCGAACTGTGCCCGGCAACTGAATGCCCCCCTGAACCATACTTTGAAAACGTAGTGCGCATCCTACCATAACGTAGTTTAACCTCAACACACCCTGCTAGTTTAGAACAATAATCGAGGGCACTAATGATAGTGAGCTATTACATTTATAAAATGATACGATCAAACAAAATGTCGAACTGGGACTTCCTGTGTTTACAGAGACGAGAGAACACGCAAAAGCGAGAGGGTCGTCATTGTTCCTGTCTGGTAAACAACGGAAGTTCGTGATTCGGCTTTTTGTTATGATCGTATCATTTTATAAATGTAGTAGTGAGCCTGAATATTATTTGCGTGTGCCGGTCCATCAAAGATTTTACAAATTCCATTGACTGAATCTGTTTTTGCTCACATCAAGCAGATCAATAAATATAAACGATTGATTGCACTTCACGTCTGTCGTCGGTTTATTATTTCTCCTCCGTCAATCGATAGTGGTCTAATTGTGAGCATACGGTAGCCGAGGAGTATCAATTTTAAGATTGGAAGACAGGTAAAGAAAAGGACAGGAAGTAGAATAGTTACAGCTTGCACTAGTGTTACGTAGACAATTACATACTTACTGCAATTAGTATTTGCGTACTGCATTACTTCAACTTACAAGGTGAAGTCGGGTTCCACGAGATGCACAAAATATGCGCGAAAGCGAGACAGCATTTATCTCCAAGTCCGAGTTTTAACAAAAGAGCAAGCAAATTTTTGGTTGGAGAAAATTAATCGAAATCGTTAAAAGAGGAATAGATACAAATTTAGAGTACAATTATGATAATTTCATTTAAATATTATTCAGACGTGAGACTCATCCCCTCAATTTGGCAGCATAGCATTACAAAATATCACTATACATTATCTTCCACCCTGCATTGTGTTCCTAGGTCATACAGAGAAACAAATTAGAAAACTAAAAATTTATCGCAGCTTGTTGATCTTATGTTATCAGAAAGAAAAATAATGAAGGAGAATTGAAGACTGGTAACTCATTGGAAAAGAACAAAACGAAAAGGAAGTGGTCCAAATTCCAACATGCATGGATAAGTGAATGAACTTATTAAAATAGATATATTATATAGGAGAGGCTCTCCGAGAGGGTGTAGAAGCTGAAGTACCTAATTGCATCCTCGCTTCAAAAACTGGGATATAATCTCGAAAGTTAGTGCTTCTTTTTACAAAATTAATGGTTATTCTTGTCAGAGGTAACACGAGAATTGGTCGCGCCCTGTCGCTTGTTGAAGTTGTCGTGCATTTGCTCATACAGTGCTTGGGCCTCGCGACGATAAGGCTCGAGATCCTTCTCCCTCCTTAATTTAAATATATTTTGACAAGTTTTTAAAAAAGAACAAAAGAGCACATGGAAACGAATGTAAACAACAACAAAGACGAAAAGCGAATCGTTTCTTTACATGTTTTACTTACTTTGAAACACTTTGAAAATTCTTTTCTCTGGGTGGTGTCCGAGATGGTGTATGTGCAAAATGTTAGTCGGGGGAAGTCACTAGATTTATCAATTTGGAAACTATTTGAAATATCAGAACGCGTTAGAAATTGAGAAATCCAAAATCGTTTTCGAACTCTGAGAAATGTGGAACTCACTTGATGAACCATCCACAAGAGGAACCGTCGAAAACGTACACTGCCACTCGATAGATTATGAAGAATTTCGAAGACGAAATAATGAAGAGAATGCTCAGCCAGAGAATATGAAATCAGGCAATCCATATTTCGATTATTTTCGATGTTTTATGTTTTTATCGAAGCCCCGTTACTGATTGCGGCGCAAATTAATTAAGATGTGAACTAATTAGTTATGCCACAATTAACTAATGTTAAACTGATAGTTGCAGCAGCAGCAGTTGCTGATAGCTGGTAGTTGCAGATGTTGAGGTCTTACGAAAATAACAAAACTTTTGAAAACGATTTCTATCACACGCTAAAAACTATGTGAGAAGAGACTTGTTCATATTTTCGTTGGTAAACTCACGTCATAGAAAGCCTTTAACAAGACAAGACGGGAGAAAGTCTTACGAAGGGAGAAGGCCAAGATAGCAGTAACGACCACCTGCAATTATTTATCTATTGCAAATTATTGGTCAACACCGGATTCAGCAGTCGAAAACCGTCGATACAATATAAAATATTATAGCACACTTACCGAAACCTAAGACAAGATGGCGCAATGGTATGAGAAAAGAAATTGAGTAAACTGGCAAAGTTTATGCAGAAAATAACCAATTCTATGGAAGAGAGGCATTGATCGACATTGCCTTGATGCTCAAATAAATATATTTATATTGCTTTACCGGAAAGTATGTCCAGTAGTGTCGTCTCACTGGCTCGAGAGCAAAGAACGCGACGATAATATCGATGAACATCAAAATGAAGAAAAGGATCTAAAATTTTTTTTCTAATTTTCGCCTATATTTTGCCTTTAATTTATTAAGTAAAATATTTTAAAAGAACACTCACACGCCTGCGTTCGTAGTCGGGAACAATCGGTCCTTTCTTCGGCTCATTCGTTATCCACAGCGTCGCTTCCATCGGTTTCTCTTTGAGCATTTCCAGCACTTTCGTTGCTGTGGTCGATGAGTGGAACAGTATATCATTAACACCCACAATTCTCGTTCCGGCAATTAGTCCAGCCCGGTCCTCATCGCTTCCCGGCACCACAGACTGGACGGCTGGCTCTGTCCACTTATCTATGTGGAAGCCGTAGGGAGTGCTCCGCGACTGCCGCGCGAGCGGAAACGCGGATGGCGCGTCGCACGCGGTTGGTGTCCGCGCCTCGAACAACATTGGGCAGATTGTAATTAACGAATACGTCCAGCTCCTTGAAATGGATTACATTAGATGTGCTAGTGAGTATATGGAAGACTACAGTGAGTATATGGAAGACTGCCGTACCTTGTACAGATTTGCTGCATTTTCATCAAGTATGAGCAAATAGATGTTCGTTGCACCCGCGCTGAGCAGTTTCATAACCTGAAAAATAGCTAGCTTTCTGAAATACAGACAACCATCTCGTTGCCTGTTAGCCTAATGCGTTCACATTTGAGAGATCAGGGTCGAATTAATAAATTTAAATGCAAATGAATTGAATACCTCGGCATTATCGAGTCGCTCTGTACACTGAGCCCGAAGTTACTTAAGAAAGAATATACTCACTGATATACTTAAGAAAGAATATACTCATCCGCTGGAATATACTCAATATTGAGTATATTCGAGGCGGGGAGGGGCAATATGCTTAAGCGAGTCAATATACTCAATATTGAGTATATTCGAGGGCGGGGCAATTGCTTCCTATATCACAGATGGGCACATTTTGTGCAACTTTTTAAAAGAAATAATTTCAATTATTTTGTATCTAAATTTATTATTTAATTTTTTGTTCTGAAATTTTGCTAATACATTACAGAATGGTCCTGTGTCCTTACTCGGTTTGCTCTCAGTCTTTTCAGTCAGATGAGGACAAACAAGCACATCTAAAGTCGGAGCATATTGGAGACAATGGGAAAGTAAGTGGGAGAAATTACGTAAATAATAAAGAAATGATATTTCGCAGTTGGCGATAGTCTGCAAAGAGTGCGCCCAGCTGTCGTTCTCAAGTCTGCGAACATATCGGAAACACTACAACAGCAAACACGCTCCACAAAGAGGTTCATATTTATCGTTTCTTGATATTATAATGGTGAACATGAATGATGTGATGAATTTTCTAAAAGTATAAATCGAATCGGCCGAGAAGATTCGCGCAAAAAAATCATCTCGTCCGGTCACATCTGCAAAATTATACACGTTTCATGATATTTTTACTCCTATTTACATAATTTTTTCTAATACCAGACAAACTCTTTGGTAAAAATGTGGAGTCTGTTCCACCGAATTAGGCAAGCCTACTACCGTACACTCACTTCTTTCCAAAAATATCCTTAGTACAGATTCCATATCCCACTAAATACCGTACCTGCTGTCCCGTCTGAGCCTCCGCGAAGAACATCTTCTTGATCCGATAGTCAATCGAGGGTCAATAGTCAACCTGCAGTCATCGTCAATCGTCAATCGTCAACCGTAAAGTACCGTACCCCTGACTCCTCCGAGTACACTCGCCTCGCCTTGCTCCTCTCTTCCTCCTCCTGCTCAACGTCGCAATCACTCATGCGCGACTGTCGCTCCGCCTGTGCAATTGATAACGTACTGATGTACCGTAACACTCTCTAATGCCATAGCTCTAAAAGTGGGTTGAATTCGATCTGACAGGTTCGGGTACAAGGCGATTACCTGGAGCCGAGATACCCACACTGTTTTGTAGCTACCATTGCCCCAATCAATTAAAAACCTGAGGCGAATTGTGAAAATCTGCGGCACTCGGAAATAACCCTGCCCGACTGTCAAAAATGCATTTCCTAGTGCAAATTTATTTCGCGAAAAAATCGTGCCCTCCCGTGCAGCGAGCCAATAAGCGATATTTTTGTTAGAAAGAGGACCATCAGAGGAATCGAAAAAGCTAAAGACCGGCAGGTTTTTCTTCCTGGAAAAATTCTTGTAAAAATAATTTAAATCCGTCGATTTGACTTTTTGACCTATGTCTAATGCTGAGCAAAAATCAAAGGTGCAATTGCACCCAGGTGCAAAAATGTTAGGGGGTGCAAAGAAAAAATTTGAATTCCCGCAATTATCGATTTTTGTTTATATCTCGGCTCCCGTTGAAGCTAACACCACAAAACTTCGAATTTAAGTTATTTTACACGTCGAGATCTTGGAAACGAAATTTTGTGTAGCTAAGTTCGCCGGGAGCAGAGATATAAGCAAAAATCAATAATTGCGGGAATTCAAATTTGAACTTTGCACCCTATGATTTTTGCACCCCATGAAATTTGCGCAGCATTACAGTATGCCCGCAAATTCAGTAGGGCATGGCAGGTCAAAATTTAAATGTCATTCCTATGCAAAAGGGAGCGCATTTGAATCTGACCTATCGTACCTAGCTACCGTATTCCCTCTCTTGCCTAACGTACCTTGAGTGCGCGCTCGTCGTCCACCAGCTTCTCGTGCACTCTGGCCGTAAACTCGGCGGCAATCGAGCGGGCAACGGGCGCGGCATCTCTTCGCGTCACCTCAATCTTCTCCTCCTCGCAGCTCATCTGCAATGAATACCATGTTACCGTACCCTCGCGATACCATAACCCCTGGCCACCGTGACACTAGTTTAATTCACCGAACCAAGCAACCTCTCTTGTATAGAATAAGAGGAGACCGCTAGATTCACGCATTGAGATGAAGACTGCTAGTCTTACCACGGGTTGCATGGTCTGGTAAATGGAAGAAGTGCCGAAATAAATGCCTGGGTCTTCAAGTCCGTGACGCAACCAATACCGTTCTACCGTATACTCTAGATACCGTAACCCTATAACAACCGTACCTGGCGTGTCTTCTTGTCCATGACGCAGTCGATTACGTCATCATCATCATAGCCATCCTCGTATCCCACGGGCGGCGTCACTGTCGAACGCACCGTATTCGCCGCGTCATTACTCGCCATCAGCCGCAGTACGGTGTCCTCGTCCTCGGGCGTGTACGAGGCAGCAGTATTCACGCTCTTCCACTGAAACAAAGTCAGTCATCGATCCAACGGGGATACCGTAACCCGCCCCTCCTCCAGCTCAAGAGCTCGATTGTCATGACATTGCATGCCACGCACCGAAAAAAAAAGTCAGTTGTTGATTGAAACCATGGTACAGTCATCCCTAGGATAGACAATCGGTGGCCACGCCTACCTCCAAGCTCATGTCCGTCGTGAAGACCAGCTTCACTTCTCCCGACAGGAAGCATCGACCCGACCGATCACGCGAGATACTGTAAGAGGCGCACGATCGGTCATCGATCGCCAACAGCCGGCTACCGTACCTCATCTGGACGAGATATCTCTTCGAGTTCGGAGGTGCGAATCGAACACTGAAATTGGGCGAAAATCGAAATTGAAATTGAAATTAGGCGTCTTTCGAGATATATATCGATTATTTCGAATTTTTTGCTATCCTATTGTGTTAGTATTGCTCCATAATAGGGTGAGCTGAACGACTCGATCATTCGTGAGAAGACCCCCTCATTGTCGGTGATAAAAGAGTCGTCGACTGTCATTCTCGTCGACTGTTCGCGACTTTTTGCACTATGACCTTTTTTTGCACTCACAGTAACCGGGATTACTCATATCTATCAAAATGGACTCGGGATTTGTTGTACAAGGTAGTACTCGAGTGGTTATTGAACGGACGGCATACGGTATTCTCGATACGACATTGCCGGTACCGTAATCAATCATACAGTAATCGGAATTTATGAAATCGGGCACGGGACCTCTTGGTAGCGCCGACCCTACGCCAAGTCATTGTGGAGAGGGAGTGAATGGAACAGTCGCGATTGTTTCAGTAACCATTTGACTCCCGAATGAAAAGTGTCATTCGACACCGACTTTCACCGATTGCACTTGGGCGAAATTAAACGACTGCAAAAGAGTCGGCGAATCACCATTTAGCACACCCTACTCCATAAGATCAAAGCAGCACATGATATGATCGCGCATCTCGAAATCAGCGGGTTACATGCACGTGTTCCAAAAGATTTAAATCGAATCAAGGGAATGCTACAATTCGAATCCACTCTCCTACCGTACCAACCGATGCCTGACTGTATGCCCGCAAATTCAGTAGGGCATGGCAGGTCAAAATTTAAATGTCATTCCTATGCAAAAGGGAGCGCATTTGAATCTGACCTATCGTACCTAGCTACCGTATTCCCTCTCTTGCCTAACGTACCTTGAGTGCGCGCTCGTCGTCCACCAGCTTCTCGTGCACTCTGGCCGTAAACTCGGCGGCAATCGAGCGGGCAACGGGCGCGGCGTCTCTTCGCGTCACCTCAATCTTCTCCTCCTCGCAGCTCATCTGCAATGAATACCATGTTACCGTACCCTCGCGATACCATAACCCCTGGCCACCGTGACACTAGTTTAATTCACCGAACCAAGCAACCTCTCTTGTATAGAATAAGAGGAGACCGCTAGATTCACGCAGTGAGATGAAGACTGCTAGTCTTACCACGGGTTGCATGGTCTGGTAAATGGAAGAAGTGCCGAAATAAATGCCTGGGTCTTCAAGTCCGCGACGCAACCAATACCGTCCTACCGTATATTCTAGATACCGTAACCCTATAACAAAAATCCATGATGAGAAACACCCTATTGACTCTCGAATTCTCTGACTCTGACGCTAAATTTGAACGTCTAATGTACTACCCATCCGCCACATCCCGATTGGAAAAGTTCTTACCTAAAGTATTTAAGTAGTTGTCATGTGCACGGCTTCATCAATTCATTGTTAGTTATTGTCAAACACGGACTAGTGATATATGTAAATTACCCTGCGTATGCAAGAAATTATAACAGGCCGCACTTATTCTAAAACAAATTGCGTAACCCGATCCATGGTCAGTTCACTACCCCACCCCGCACTACTGTTTCGTCGACATATTATTAGCAGACGCACACTATACAATTAATTTCACCTTAGCCACTTCAAGTAAATAAAACAACATACAAAAATGATGGGAATTCGCAAATCGCACTCTAATTCCCCTCATTTCCACTAGCAATATCTTCTCTACACCCACTCACCATCTGCACTCGGGAATGGCGTGTCTCCGTATCTCCCTCTTCTCATATCCTCCCTGCCGACGCAAGTGGCTACCGTATCAGCCACCGTCGACGCGTGCAAGGCGAGCACCGACGGACACGCTGCAACATCATACCTTTCCGGACCAGAGGAAATCAATTAAACAATTACCGTAATCGTACGAATCGATGCGACCTCCAGCTAATCGAGTCACCCCATTATATTATCATTTCAATAATAGTTTGTATAATAATTGGGCAGTCTCTAGTAACATCATTAATAGACAAATACAAGTGGTGCATACCTATTATTGGAGTTCCACATTGATCCAGAAGTACAGCTCGGGCAAACCGCGAGTGACAAAGTGGAGAGTGGAGAGAAAGATACTGCCTGCAGAGATAACTCAGTAGATTTTGAATTAACACTGTAACAGACCATTAGAGTACCCCGATTACTGTATTTCCCACCTCTAAAGCAATCACACTGAGCGTACCTGTTATTATTTATTTAAAATAAAAATTATAAAATGCAATTTAAGTTTAATTATTTTTAAAAAACCTATATAATTTGGAATAAAATACATGCATTTCAACGCCATTTCAGACTCTCCCGCTATTCCGATCCCGTCTCCTCTCCCCGTCTACTCTCCTCCACCATCTCCTTCTCACTCACAGAATCCCGCTCCTCCACCCATACCCATTCCGTCCCTCCTCCGCGGTCAGACCCTCGTGAAGAAGATCCCGCATTCAAACCCTCATCGGAAGCTAGTGAATTGATAGAATCGATGATTTTATCATTCATGGCCGATCCCACCACGAAGATAAGCACAATCGACCTGGCCGTATCTGTGGTTCGCGGGTGTCTCTCATTGACCAAATATATGAGCACGAGCGAGTTGGAAAGTCTCATTAATGGCACGGATTGCTTTGTAAACGATTATCGGAGGAAAAGATGATGGAAACACGGCCATTTTACACGAAGCCAGAAGAGCATTATATGGGAGACTACGAGGTATAACAGTAGAAAGATCAGACTTAATCGAAATGAACTATTGTAAATCGCTAAAAATATATACTTAATTGTAATTTAAGACTGTGGAAAGAGACGAGAATGATGTGGAGATGTGAAAGATGCAATCTTTTTACGCATATTATCTACCCCTGAAGCAGCAGTTGAGCAAACTGGTGGAAATTCCAGAGGTGCAGTATATTTATTGTAAAAGATTTTTATAAATAAATATATAAAAAATATGTATTAAATCTAATTCAGATCAAGCAGTCTCTATTCCGCAATGAGAACCCCACCGGATACGGTACACTGAGAGATGGAACGCTATTTCAAGAAGCTCAGAAGTCCCTCGCTCCTGGTCGAGTCCTACTTCCTTTAGTGTTTTGGAGCGATGACGCGACCCCGTTCAATGGACTCTCCTCCAAATCTTCCCCGTACTCGCTATGTTACGTATTCTTTCGAATTGGCGGTCTCCCCTCCTATCATTCCTCAGCTAGGAGATATCACTCACTTTACGCTACTATGCACTCCTCTGACCACACAGCCCTTAATTTCACCCCACTTCTCGACCTCCTCGCTAAGGAACTGACCAGTATTTGTGCTGATGGTGTAGCTGGAGAAGATCTTGACGGCAATCCTGTAGTCTTCTCTCCCCGAATCCTGTCGTGGTGTGGCGACAACAAGTCTAAAAACGAGTTGATGGGATTCTGCAGATGCTTCACCTCTGGCCAGCCATGCAGGTGAGTAATAGACAGGATTACACATTCGATATTTGTCTAACTAAGACAAATGCTGAACATACACATACACAATTAAATTTATTTAAAAAAATTGATTTTCCAATTATGAGCAGCCATACTTATTAATTCAAAATCAAGCCCTATTATTTTTAATTATTAAAATTCATGGCTAATTCGTGAAATATGCAGATCATGTACCGCCTTCGTATGCGATTTCGATCGATTACTTACGGTATCATCTCTTGATCTACGGGACACTGCAGCGTACGAGGAAGCGTGTGAATGGCTGGACGAACAGAGAGAGACGGGAGATGTTGCACCTACAAAGGATGGAATAAGGTACTTATCAGTTGTCATACTGTATTCACAATAATATTTCGAAGGAGTCGTACTTCACTATCTACGATACCCGATTACGATGTGATTGGATCAGACTGCCCTGATCTAATGCACGATATTATCGAGGGAGAAGGAAGGCGAGGGGTTCGTAGTAATTAAAAAAATTTATAAAACATTTTAAACAAATTTACACCAGCAGTTTTGTTTCTTTTGAGGATAGAAGTGCATATGAATGTTTCTTTTTGGCAGGTTGTCAGAGTGATCCGATTCCTGCGGAAGCAAGGCTTATCAATCGAACGATTGAATCGATTAATCGAAAATCATTGCTACGGACAAAACGACCGTCCAAATCGGCCAATGCCACTTCCTACGGGGAAGATTGCCCTCTCTTCAACACTCTCTCAGCGTGCGAGCACAAGTTGGTTAGAAATGCACTTTATAATACCGTTCCAATGGTCAAGAGAAGATTCATTTATGAAAATTTCAGGACACTTATTCGCCTCCTTCCCATCATTGTCATCAATGAATGTGTCGCCTACTCAGGTTGTCCATATTATTATTATTAATATTATAAAAATACGTATCCTGTTTAGACCCCGAGTGGACTCACTTCCTTCAACTCCGGTATCTCATCGAGCTCATCTTCGCTCCTCTTCTTCCGACGGATGGACCCAATTTGATCCAGTCGACAGTAGAGTCGTATCTACAATCAACAATCAAGGTTATCAACCGTATTTCGAATACTATTTATTTTGTGCATTTCCTTTCACAACGGTTTTCCAGATATACGGTAATGAAGAATCGGAGGATGAAGATGATGAACCGCAGCCCAAGAAGAAGAAGACTGAGAACTGCGTCGTATTCAAGACCCATAACCTTCTACACTACGCTGAGAAGGTTACATTGCACGGCCCCTTGATTCATATGTGGTCAATGCCATTCGAAGGAATGTGCTCCTATGCCAAGAGACACTCCTATGTCTCACAAAATACGATTAATATGCCAAAATCGATGGCATATCGTTATGCCGCACTCCTCAGTAATGACAAAGAAAAACCATACACTGAGCACGTATTGAGTGGACCCAAGGCCACCCAACTAGTTCAATCTGACCCTCTCGATTCGTGCATTTCCACGCTATTATCGTCAGATACTGTAAATACTTACAGAACTCTTGTTTTCAGAGGTACCGACTATAGGAAATACGACATTGTTATTACCTCAGTAATTTCTAAGATTCCCCAGTTCTCTCGCATAGAAGCTATTATCTTGCGAAATGATTCCCCAATGTTCATCATAACAGAATGTATAGTGTACGGTAGGGAATCGACGAGTGGATGCTACGTCGTCGAAATGTCCACACAGGTTAGTATCTAAGAGTTTAGAAATACATTACCAATTGTACATGCCTACATGTGCAATAATTGAGATGTTTCAGCTGCGCATCCACTCGCCCTCCACGCTAGTCAGCCCATTCCCACTGGATAGCTACCGTATTCCCAACTCCGATAAGTACAGAATTGCTCTCAAACATATTGTATTCTAATCCCCAAATGAAAACTACAGCTCGATCAAGTTTTCCATTTTTGAATTAAATTTGTTTTCGATTGTGAAATTTGATAAATTGACCGTTATTGTACCATCATCGACTTCGGGGAGCTAACCATACATGGGCTCGGTGATCAGAGGGTACTCAATGGAAAAGTTCAAAATGTATTTAAAGATTTTGGGAGTTGCAACTGGGTGCATTTTCTACTTTAGGACTTTCTAAATTCTTCTCTCTTTCTCGTTCCATGCCGAGCATGTTAAAACTCGTTCCATGCCGAGCATGTTACAATAGTCGTGTGCCACGAAACCACCTTGTCGTTTGATATTTCTATTTCCGATTCTATGACCCTCTCCAATGCCAATATAATGCGAACATATTTTTCTAACTATAAATAAAGTACTCACCAATACTACCACCTTCGCCGGCTGATTGTGGATACAATCGGCACACCGAGCAGGTGGTCGATGTAGTGTGCTTCGGATTTCCCATCGCCATCAGTCAAAATAGATTGGTGACGTGATGATTCTGCAAGAGCCAGAAATAAGAAAGTACACTAGCCATTGGAAATAGCTGTAATTACGCAGATACACCACACCGGCCAAACTCACAGTGGAAACACTTCGCACATGACTTCTTTTCGAAATTAGGGAGCAGGGGATTTTTTTGATCAGTTATTTGTTGAACATGATGAGAAAGCACCACTTACGAACATGATTGACTATACACAAGGCACGACGGGAATTAAATATTAGCTAGGGAATGAAACATACTCAATTCAGGGAATGAAACATAGGTTAAACCGGTTCTCGCTAGATGATAGGTACTTCTGCATGATATGTTGACCATGTCCGAAAAAGGAAATAATGAACTATTTTAGGCATTCGTCCACAAAATACCTGCGATAATCGCAGTTGACCTATCGATGCAATAGACATGGATTAGTTAAAGTATCGATTGAGATTCAAATTGTTTGTTAGCATAACGTTTTCGCTTTCACACTCCACATTATCCAGTAAATAGCTCCCGGTGTGATGTTTAAATTAGAAAAAAAGGAGCAAAAATGTGCTGCGTACCTTGAAGAGTCTCTTGTACCACAGATAGTTGAGCAGATTCGAGCAGTGGCAGGCTGAATTCATTTTAGTCGTTTAGATCTGGCGAACATAGTACTATGGGTGTATAAAATAACACAGGAAGTAATTATTTACTTATTCGGGTTGCGAGACGAACGACGGGTGGCGACGGGGAGTACGCAGGAAGTGGCCGTCCGTGAATTTGCCAGCATCCTGGACACACAAATATTTAAATAAGCAGACACAATTCATAAACAGAGGGCCCGATGAGGAGCGCGGGTACCGCACCAGCCTTTCCATCGGGCTACGCAGTGGGCTCTATAGAAAGAAAGGAACACAACGAGAGTCTTACTAACAATCGTGAAAAAGGCTCTGCGCGCAAGACAACCAAATAGAGAGACACAACAGCGGTCAAGCTAACGTTAGCGTCCGATTATCGCGGTATCGTCGACGCTAGCGTTACCTTAGTGTCAGTTTGCGATAAGAGATTAAGAATGCGACTGTTAAAGCACGTTGCGCGCGTCAAACTGAGCACAATGAACGCAATTTCAAAGATTTTTTTTATGAGCTACCGTAATTAAATCGATATTTTTCCCTTATCTCAGGCTAGTGGTCTCAAGTGGAAACCCCGTTTTCGAAAATCCTTGTTGGTTTTCTCATCAACACATACATTTTCTTAGTTGCTTCCATCATTTTTATCAACTATTTGCAATTACTTTTGTGCAGGTGACGTCCCCTTGCCTCATGGACGACGGCACCCGTCCTGCAAATGCCTCTGAGGCTGTTGTGAGTTTGACATTCGCTCATTATTTGCTCGGGATTTTCACGTTCATCAATCTGTTTATTTTTCAACATCAGAATTCCCTCGATAACGTCGACCCCGCCACTCTCTCTCCCATGCTCACTGCGGAGGACTTCAAAAGTTTATTAACTACGCTCCAAGTAAGAGTTGTTAATCGTTTTACATCAATATGTCATTTATTTAAGGCGACTCCCGCTGGTCGATCCATGCTAAAGGCGACAGCTGTTAAGATTGAAGCACGGCGATCTCTCTTCGTTAGTTTAATGACTATTGAGCGTCTTATTTAACTTATCAGGGCGGACACGCAGGGAATTCTACATCTGCTGCGACATCTCCCGACTCTCTCTCCAATCCAATCTCGTCAGCGTTGCATGATCGATCAATAAAGGTTTGTAATTACTCAACGAGTTCAATATTCCTGCTTTAGGCGCCAGTATACGACGATGAAGACGATGACTCTCATTCATCGTCGTCAAACTTTCCTGTCAGTTGTTTTCTCTTTTCCTTCTTATTACATCTGCCACTTTGCAGTCAGCAGTGCTTATCAAGAAAGAACCAGAACGTACTGTACTTTCTATTCATGAGGTAGAGGTTGTCGTATCTATTAGACTTATTCAAGCGATCGATATTTTGATAAATTAAATGATACTATTCATAAGATATTTTTTTCCAATTTCAGGATGAATCTACGGTACAATATCATCAGTATCAAAGAGGAGGCTGTCTCGGATACGAAATTCTGTTTCGTAATGTGAGTATCCATACTGTTGCGTCATCCCTTTATTTCACAATGTAATTCAGAACACTATCGTTTTATTTCTCAACGAAAAGCTGAGCAAGCTAACTCTCGCTGATTGTACTATGGGATCTAGATATCAAGCGCAAATTCTGGCAGCAGCTGAACACGGAGAGCTTGCTCCTCCCGAATTATTCGACGATTGCGTTCGAAACGTCTGCAACAAACTCCGTCTCAATTGTTCCAAGTAAGATATTATTTTCTTTATTATATATTTTTACTTTTTTTTATATTTTGTACTTTTTTTATTTCTTTGTTTGCAATGATCCGTTTAGTGCCATTTCTCCTTCAACTCAAGAACTCAGAGCCTTCCTTCTACATATATTCAGAAACTATCCTAAGCTGAGCACGGTAAATCACCCTGTACCTGCACAACTCTCGACTTTGGTAATTATTATATTTTTAGAAGGAATTTGGTGTCAGCACTGGGTGTGCCTTCTATCGGAGGCTATACAATAAGAAGACGCGAGACATTTCGAATGGTGATCTTCCATCTTCAAGGAAAAAGGGGAAGAAATCGGGAGAGGGGATTATCGATTCAAATCAGTTAGTTTCTAATAATCAATTTTTTCGTATATTTTAACTTCTCAGAATGATGACTCCGTCTGAATTCTCTACTGAAATGCTGCAATTGAGAGGAGCAAGCAGAGGATCATCAGCATTTCTATCCATCGTCACGAAGACAAGGTTAGATCCGAAACTAGTCATAATCTAATAATTAACATTGAAGGGAATTCCGCCGCAATTGGAAGACTCAGATACCAGCTGATGTGTTTCGCGATTATCCGATAATCATCAGGGAATTCCACATCGTGAGTTGGTAGATCGATAGTATCCGTAAAGTGTCTTTCCGCAGATATCGAGCGATTTTCTTCATCGTTTCCCTTCGGCTTCTCAATTCGTCCATGTGTGGACATCATCAGTTTCTATCTCATTGAGAGCCATCGGCCAAGAATCTCTCGATTCACGGAGATTCGCAAATGTGGAAGAGAGAATGGGAGGTATGCTAGTGACTTCTAGATTTGTACCACCTTTTCTTTTGCAGAATTGTCAGCACTCGGATTTCTTGCGATCTCGCTCGTCAAGAATTGCCCGGCTTCGAAGGATTCTAGAGTAAATTCCATCTTCGAGCACTTTCCGGTTAGTAATTCATCCTAAATTAGTGTATTATTTTATAAATAGCACTCAAATTTACACTAATTTGTTAATCAATAAATATAAATCTCCTAATTAATATGTTATTGAACTAGGAACTAGTTAAGATTTTCCTTGAACTAAAATATACCAACTCCCACTAGCAAGACATGTGCAAGCCTATAATTTAACATGTGTCGCACTAGTCACCTGCTACTTTTAATAAGTGACTTTCAGGCCGAGTCCGATCCGTCTCGTGTGATTTCTACGATGCGATCATCTGGTAGAATCTCTCCTTCACTTTTCCAATTGGGAAGCGACCCCGTGTACAGATTGGCACTGGAAAGGTTCGATATTCCTATTAGCCCCTGCCCTGCCGAAGCGCTTCTCGCTCTTGTCGCCACTTATTACGCCTTCGATTATTCTTATCCGATAGGCCTCAATGACGTGTTCTCGATGATTGAGATGATTATGGGTATAAAACCATCCTGTAATTATCGATCAGTTTCGAGTCTCTACAAGAGACTGCAATAGACCCTCTAGACATTGTTGATACCCACAATTTTCGCTTGTAACATTGGATTTTGCTGCCTTGTGTCATCATATTTGTGCCATTTTTTGCCAAGTTGGTTGTTGTTTGTGAAGAGAGTTGTAATAAATTTATTTTATCGCATAGAATTGTATTAATACGGAGGAATGAAGCGAGGGCGGGGGGGGGAGGGAAAGAAGGAGGAAGGGAGCGAGGGGAGGAGGGAGAAGGGGAAGAGGGGAAGGAGGAGGAAGGGCTGAAAGGCAGAGGAGGCGGAGCCAACCGAGTGAGGGGGCGGGGTCAAGCCGGATGAGCGCGCGCCTCCCGTTCTCAATATACTCACTATTGAGTATATGAATATACTCAATATTGAGTATATCATATACTCGGTGTCACATCCTAGTATATCATATACTCAATACTGAGTATATTCGCGCTCAGTGTAAGAACTCCGTTAATAACGAAGAGATGATCTCCAGTCCGGAGTCCGGATATGTACGCCGGAGAATTCTGCCATTATTTTTTTAAAATTAAAATTATTGTTTAGCCCCATTGATCTTCTAATGTTTACTGGCTGTTCTGTAAGCTATCTTTCAACGGGCATGGTAATCCATCCATAGATAAAATAATCTATTTAGCGATGCTGAGGCACAGTAATCTATCTAGAGATACAGTAATCTGCGTAAAGTGCGATACAGTATACCTTTACGAGCGTTCCCACAAAATGGTCGTCTCCCCTTGAGTAGACTCCAATGCCTGATTCCTTATTATCCTCGGTTCTATTGATTACGATCTTTCGAGGCGGAGGAAGGTAACGTATCTGAAATGTTATCTTTGCTAATACTTAATACATAAAGGTAACGGTAAAAGGTAAAAGTGTTCCATGTCAAGCGATTTTACAGTAGCAAGCTACGATGCTAGATGAGGTATTACATTTATAAAATGAATACGATCATACCAAAAAGCCGAATCACGAACTTCCGTTGTTTACCATACAGGAACATTGACGACCCTCTCGCTTTTGCGTGCTCTCTCGTCTCGGTAAACACAGGAACTCCCCAGTTCGACATTTTGTTTGATCGTATCATTTTATAAATGTAATAAGCCGGTAGCCATCTGCAACGTGGGATTACGTAACCCAAGCTGTCCCAAGGCATCTAGGGCACGTTACCTTTGGCAATCAAAGTTGCTACCAATTTACCGCCTCGGTGGGAATCGGACTCTAGTGCTAGTGCTAAAAAGGGACCATCAACTAGCTCTGTCCAAGCCTAATTAGGGCACTTTCAATCACCTCATAGGTCCGGTCATCTGGCGTCAGCGGCGTGTTCACAATTTCAATACCATAGATCGCTGCCCTGCACGAATAAATGTGTTTGAGCGCCGCTTCAAGTTCCTCTCTGCTTATTTCCACCTGAAAATGTATGCACACGTACTTTGAGCATCTGTCAAACAAAGCTGACGATTCCGGAGAACTTTTGGGAATGGAATTTTCGCAACTTAGATTGTCTTTAACCAGGCGATCATGATAATAGTGCCTCGAAATACCCGATTTTTCGCACACAAAGTGCATATTTGTCTGCTTTTTATCATAGAAAGATCTGAAATGGACCTTGTTCAGAGCCTCCTCCCAATCTCCCGACTTTGTCGTGTGCTCCCTTGCCGCTGCAGCAGCAACCTTGCAGCGCTCCAGCTCTCGCAGAGCTACGTCGGCTGCATGATTTGCTGCTGCAATAGCCGGTCCTGCAGCTGCCGCAATAGCATCAGCAGCCGCTGCGACAGCCTCGGCTGCAATTGGAGTATCGTCTGCTAGACAGCGATTGGTGAGACAATCCTGACAATGAGGGGTAGTGCGTCCAGAGCTGGGCCGTCAAGAACACCAGTGTTTGGGGGAGAAGAAAAAAATGGACCAAGAGAGATAGATAGCGAGAGGAACCGGTTCTTGGTATTGTACCAGCTGCTTGATGTTTTCTGTAGCGTTCCTTTCTTACCTGGACAATCGATTGGCGTTGTCTCCTCCGTTTCCCCTTTAGATTCCTCCGTATCTTTCCCTTCGTTCTCCTCTTCTTTCTCCTGTTTCTGCTCCGCCTCCTCCGTAACAACCTCATATTCAGCCACTGCCGTATCACATGGAATCACATCCGATTCGGCGTCAGAAGCCGCGGTATTGTGATCTGCGATAAAGGTATTAAGACGCCGTGAATGAAACACGACAAGAATATCTCGATTCGTTAAAGGAAAACACTAAGGACGTCCTACCGACGATTTCGAATTCGTCTTGTTCTCCTTCAGATGAATCGATTTGAGGCGGATTTGGTGCACCCCAGGCAGGAAGAAGAGACGACGCAACGTTCAGTAGGGAATCCATGATATCGCCAAGAATGAGCGCCCTGAAACAACGAAATTTGAAGCAATCGAAGGAAAAGAAACAAGAGAAAGAGGAAAGGATAACAAGACCATCCAGGAGCAAGAACAGTGAATGAGACAGATAGCGTAGTTCTTTCCCAAAGCTTGAACCACGCACTCATCAAATGAGACGCGCTGCGAATAGACGCTGAAATGGCGACGATTCGAATAACACGTCTTTAGCAGCCTAATGAAGTAGTAATAATTTATCATGACAAATATGAAACGTGTGGTTTTACATATACTATACATACATAGGAGGCAGACAGACAGAATAGCATAGTAAGCGAAGCAGACGCACGTTGTTGTGGTCATAAAAGAATTCTAAGAGATGAGGAAAAAGTGGTTAGAAAAAGCAATTGTATTAAGAAAAATAGCGGGAAAATTATATATAAGAATATTTATGGATGAATTATCTCTGAAGTTACAATTCGTTGATTAACTTCTACGTGAAAGCACATTATTGGCGTAGTACAAGTCTTGAATAGGATACGGATATTTGGGAACTGTATTTCACCAGGCTTTTTAAATGTCGGGTGCACTTTTTTACCTAATTGATATAGTTTTGATAAATAATCAGAATTGGTAGATCAAGTGGAGAGATAACAAATTATGAATAGAATAACAATTGAGAACAATATTCGAGGGCACTAATGATGCTAGTGAGTCTGAATATTATTTGCGCTTCTAACAGTATGTGGTAACTTATAATTGGTCCTGCAGCTCAGGCAGCCAAAAAGCCCGATTTACACCGTATCATGAGAAAAGACTGGCGGTCCATGTCATCAAGTGAATAGAACGCCAGATGAGAGCAGCAAGCATGATTCCGAGAAGTTAGTTTCATACGAGAAGTTTTATGCAAGTTTTATTTTCCTTTTAAAATATATTTTGTATAACAATTCAACGATTAAAATTATCAAATAAAATTTTATTTTTTACGAGAAACTTTTTAATGAAAATTAAATGAAACTCATTTCACTGAATAACTCGCTAGCATCGGCTCCAAAAAAAAAGTTCCGTAACCAAAAATAATTGTATTTTGACGAGGAATCCATTAATACACAGTACAAATTGATTCGGTTCGAATTGGCGAAAATATATAATGACGTCATAATCGCGCGGTTTCATCGCCTGAGGCGTAGACGCGTTTTTGAACTTTCTGTTTAGTGTATGGTTAGAATCGCATTGTAAATTTAGCCCTGTGCCAAGTTTCTGAACAAATATGTCGACCCACTAAGATAGCCTCTCATATTTGCTCACTGCATTAGCACTCCTTACCACGTCAAGACGCGAAAAACTGGACATTTACTGGAAATTTTTAGCTCAACTTTTGTTTTGAATAAAATGCGGATGTGATGATACTCATCCCTTCAATTTTGAATGAATTTCATTGCAAAACCTCATCACGCATTATCCATCACTCTGTATTTTTTTCACAGCACAAAGAGAAAAACTAATAATATAAATGAATATTTATCGCAACTTCTTACGGAAGAACATCAGAACAGTACAGAAAGGGGCATAGCGTTGTGTGCTCTCATAAATTATAGAAAGATGAGTTACAAAAAAAGAGAATTTAAGGAGTTTTTGGAAAAAGAATGAAACGAAGAGGAATTTGGGCCACTTCCCATAGAACAACGCATAGATAAGTGAAACTTGCTCAAATAGACAAATATAGGATCGGGTTTTGAAGTGGCAGAACCTTAATTTATTTTAGCTTCAGGAACGGGGGAAGGAATCTCGAAAATCAGTTTTCTTTCTTGCAAAATTAATTGTTCTTCTTGGTAGAGGTAACAAGAGAATGGTTGGCGCCCATTTGCTTGTAGAAGTTGTCCTTCATTTTCTCATTCAGTACATGGGCCTCGAGAAGATACGGCCTGAGATATTTCTCCCTCCTTAAATTTATCATAATTTTACTATTCTTGAGAAGAGTTAATGAATATACGGCAATGATTGTACAGACTAATTTAAATTTTTTTTGAAACTCTTAGAATTAAGGAAGGTATATATAAGACTAGTGCATCTAAAAAAAGTACCAAAGTCTGTCAACTGAACACAGCTATTTATGGCATAATCTTTCATTTTTCTCAAATATATCAGGAAGGATCATTTTTAGACACTCATTTTGGCAATGTTGCAATGAGCATGACAATTGACAAATACAGTAGATCCAACTACTTATTATTTATTGCGATATCTACCGTTTTTTTGGATTGCTGAATATTGGCACATTCCGACATTTTTCAGCGCTGAATTTTGGCAGATCCCGCCATTTTTCAGCGCTGAATTTTGGCAGATCCCGCCTTTTTTCAGCGCTGAATTTTGGCAGATCCCGCCATTTTTCAGCGCTGAATTTTGGCAGATCCCGCCATTTTTCAGCGCTGAATTTTGGCAGATCAAACTAACATCAAATATACAGGACATGCTTATTTATTCAAATTTACAGTATGATGAGATAGCATTGGGGCGAACAGAGTTAAAAGTTCACATTTTTAGCGCCAATCTTATCGGCCAAGTTAGCAAAATTACTTTGGTTTGATATTATACTAGTGAGAAATGGCCAAAGAAACTGCAATATGCGTATACAGAGCAAAGGACATCGTTTTTTCGGCTTTTAAAAATAAACTGTCGCATGGAACTACGCGGAAATCATTAATGTTAATTATAAGAATTTCTTCGTGTCGTCGCCATGGAAGTAAAATAATCATTCTTCTCTTCTTCAACATCCGGGCGATGCACTTGACGGAATCTGAATTGTTTTTTTTCATAATCGTGAGCGACCATGGGAATACACGGGAGGAAAGATGGTGAAAACTCTGTACTATCGTAAGAAAAGTTCTCATTTTGAGACGCCCGATGTATACTCTCTACTGGTCTTAATGTCCACGTTTGTGCTAGCAGGGTTTAAGAGAGCATCCATGAGAGGACGGGTCTCTGGCCGGATATCCACGGATGGCTTTTTTAGCAACCTATCCCAATATCTTGGGGGTAGAGTCGGTATCACGAATGGTGATATTTAGCCAAGTAACTAAGGTTCTGGGTGTGCTTTTCAAAATTGTAAAAAATCGATATCGGAAAGTGGGGTTACTGTAACTTTTCCGTGCGAGACCCAGATCCTTAGTTACTTGGCTAAATATCATTTGTGATACCGACCCAAGATATTGGGATAGGTTGCTAAAAGCCATCCGAGGGTACCCCCGCCCTCTCGTGGATGCTCTCTTAAACCATATTTACTAACATACCTCTTAGTGTCCGGGCCAGAACGGGAAGAAGAGAAAAATCGAAGAGTAGGTGTGGAGTCGACCGCTCAGAATGAGAGCGGGGAGTCAGTATGAAGAGGACGATTGAAATGAGAATAGAATTAACGATTGGGCATATTAAAATTGCAAAGTGCAGACAAATGGTTATGCAGAATCGTTAATTCTATTCTCATTTCAATCGTCCTCTTCATACTGACCCCGTGCACTCATTCTGAGCGGTCGACTCCACACCTACTCCTCCATTTTCCTTCTCTTTCCCGTTCTGGCCAGAACTCTAGAGGTATGTTAGTCCTTCAAACATTCTTTAAACCCTGCTAGCACAAACGTGGACATTAAGACCAGTAGAGAGTATACATCGGGCGTCTCAAAATGAGAACTTTTCTTACGATAGTACAGAGTTTTCACCATCTTTCCTCCCGTGTATTCCCATGGTCGCTCACGATTATGAAAAAATCAATTCAGATTCCGTCAAGTGCATCGCCCGGATGTTGAAGAAGAGAAGAATGATTATTTTACTTCCATGGCGACGACATGAAGAAATTCTTATGATTAACTAGCCGGGATGTGTTGAGGTTAAATACACACACTACGCTCTATGCATAGTTCTGGGTGCAGGTTTGGTCCAGGGGAATTTCGCAAGCTTACTCCAGGTTCGGTCCAGGGGAAGTTCGGTAGCCTACTTCAGGTTCGGTCCAGGGGCACCTCCGTAGCCTCCTTCAGGTTCGGTCCAGGGGGAGTTCGGTAGCTTAATGAGGGTCGGTCCAGGGAGAGTTCGGTAGCTTGATGAGGGTCGGTCCAGGGAGGAGAACTCAGTAGCCGGCTCCAAGTTCGGTCCAGGGGGAATGTTCATCTCCAGAAAGAGTACTGGCTTATTCCGTTGCAAAAGGCTCGTGAGGCTGAGTGCGTCGAAAAAAGTTGCCACTACGCCACTTCGTGGCTCCGTGGCAACTTTTTTCGATCGCTCTCAGCCTCACGAGCCTTTCTCAACGGAAACGCAGGATACCGTGTGTTGATTTCCCTGGCGTGTTCGAACACGTTTCTGACATCGCAAAGTACTTTTCCTGTGATCCCCTACGCTCTCTGAATCATGTGGAAACTTTTCGAAATTTTCGATTTTTCAAGTTAAAACGCGTTAGAACACGTTCCGACACGTTTCCGGCATCGCAAAATACTTTTCCTGTGATCCCCCACGCTCTGCGAACCAATGGGTACTTTTCGAAATTTTGGATTTTTTATATTAAAACTCGGCAAAACAGGTTAAAAAAAACGTGTTTCATGTTACTCAAGAACGTGCTAGAAGGACATCTGAGACTTGCGAATAATGCGGCAAACGTTTTGCCCGCGGCGGGATTCGAACCTGGGGGTCTCGGTTTGAAAGTCAAGCGCGTAACCCACTTGGCTATGGATTTGGTCAATTAAATTTTGTAAAATGTGAAGGGGATTTTGGTCTGTTGTCGTATGCAAAAGGATCCGAGAAGATAGAGCGATTTTGAAGCAATTTATAAAGCTTCCCGATACGCGATTCCGAGTCTCCAGAAAGGGGTCAGGGGCGAGAGAGTGTGCCAAAGTGAGAGAGTACCTCTCGATCCCCCTTGCTCTCTCGTTTCAAACCCCTTCCTGCGAGATTTGCCGGCATGTTGAATGATTCCGAGCGAAATGTACGAAAATTTCGTGAAATCGTGTGAAATCAAGTGAAATCAATCGATATTCACTTCGAAAAACGGCAAAAGATGATCAAATGTGAATCTCGTTACTTAAAAACGTGTTTGGACCACTTTTCACGCTTGCAAAAAATGCGGCAAAAGACTATGCACCGGCGGGGATCGAACCTGAGACCCTCGGATTTGAATTCGAGCTCGCTACCGACTTGGCCATGAAATTATCGATTTTTGGTAAATAAATTTTGAAATGTTTTCAGATGGGTTATCATATGCAAAAGGATCTGAGAAGATTGATTGAGTTTGAAGCGATTTATAGCGAAAAAATGACGAAAAAATGTCCGTGACGCGGAAGGAAAAAAAACACACACCAACAGACAGACATTTCAATTTCCTAGTAGTGGAGGAACATTAATGATTTCCGCGTAGTTCCATGCGACAGTTTATTTTTAAAAGCCGAAAAAACGATGTCCTTTGCTCTGTATACGCATATTGCAGTTTCTTTGGCCAATATGAGCTTTTGTATTCTGTTTGCCCCAATGTTATCTCATCATATTGTAAATTTGAATAAATAATCATGTCCTGTATATTTGATGTTAGTTTGATTTGCCAAAATCCAGCGCTGAAAAATGGCGGGATCTGCCAAAATTCAGCGCTGAAAAATGGCGGGATCTGTCAAAATTCAGCGCTGAGAAATGGCGGGATCTGCCAAAATTCAGCGCTGAAAAATGGCGGTATCTGCCAAAATTCAGCGCTGAAAAATGGCGGGATCTGCCAAAATTCAGCGCTGAAAAATGGCGGGATCTGCCAAAATTCAGCGCTGAAAAATGGCGGGATCTGCCAAAATTCAGCGCTGAAAAATGGCGGGATCTGCCAAAATTCAGCGCTGAAAAATGGCGGGATCTGCCAAAATTCAGCGCTGAAAAATGGCGGGATCTGCCAAAATTCAGCGCTGAAAAATGGCAGATTAGTTTAATTCTCCTTTAATCGGGAGGACAAATAGCAGCATAGCCAGCTGCAGTTTGTTTTTTTTTTGGCAATATTGTTGACTGATCGAAAAGACTAGGTAGTATACAACCCAATTGCCCGACTACGTGGAAATATGGAAGAGTAACTTCCACAATAAATGTGGGAGACGAAAGTGGTGAAAGTACACGAATGATCGATTTTGGTACTATTTTTAGATGCACTAGTCTTATATAGTATATATTATTAATGTATATAGTATATATAGAAAATACTAACTCGGCGGCCCGCCAATAGAAGAAAATTTGGAAAACGAGCACCGCCAGTCGATAGATGACGAAGAATTTGGCAGAGGAAATAAAGAAGAGAATGCACAGCCAGACCAACTTAAATATGGAAAAACAAATGTCGATTATTTTCAGTATTTTGTATCCCTTTTCTCTCAAAGCCCCGTAACTGAATGTGGTAAATTAATCAGGAAGTGAACTAATTAGTTATTTTGCAATTAACTAATGTGAAACTGCAGTTGCAGCTGTTGTATTCTAACGAAAAAGCAAAAGCTAAAATCTCTATCAGGGGCTGTTACAGTTTACAGTTTGTACACATTTATCTAGAGTTCAAGTGGGGTCTTCGCCCTCCTCGAGGGTTGTGGAAGGTCAATTGAGAGCTCTGATGTGCATGGCGTTCCATTCGCTGCCCCTCCTTCACTGAGAAAGTCCAGTGAAGGTGCTATGCAAGTAAAATATTTTTTTGAGAGCGGGATTGTTCACAAGTTTGTTAGTGAACTCACATCATAGAAAGCCTTTAACAAAACAAGACGGGAGAAAGTCTTGCGAAGGAAGAAGGCCAAGATAAGAATAACGACCGCCTGAAATTATTTATCTATTTGAATTTATGTATTTAATACCGGATGTCGATACGATACAAGCCAAATCACATATTTACCGAAGCGTGTCCTAAGAAATTCGCGCTGTGTCTTCTCTCTTTCTCGAGAGCACATACCCCGGCGAAAATATCGATCATCATGAAAATGAAGAAAAGGATCTGAAAAAAAAATGTTTTTTTTTCTAATTTTGTTTTTAATTTTAAAAATATTTTAAAAGAGCACTCACTCGAATGTGCTTGATGTCGGGAACAATCGGTCCTTTCTTCGGCTCATTTGTTATCCACAGTGTGGCTTCCAGCGGTTTCTCTCTAATCATCTTGACCACTTTGTCGTATGAAGTCGAAGAGTGGAACAGAATGCTATTCACTCCCACTATTCTCGTTCCGGCAATTAGTCCGCGCCGATGTTCATCTTCTCCCGGCACCACCGAGTGGACGGACGGCTCTGAATCTGAGTTTACGTAGAAGCCGTACCACGAGGTCGGCGAGCACTTCACGAGCGGAAACGCGGATGGCGCTTCACCCGCGGTCGCGTCCGCGCCACGGACAATGTTTGGCAAATCGAGACTGTCGTGTACGCCCAGCTCCTGGAAATGGCATGCATTAGACAGGAGGTGAAATACCAGACCCCAGCCGAAATCATCCGTCTATACTGATCCTGAACCCTGAAACCACATCCTCACAAGATAGCGTTTCCGCCTGATGTTATAAATAATTAAATTGAAATTAAGGCGAAATGTAAATCTCCCGAACCTTGTAAAGATTTGCTGCATTCTCTTCCAGTATGAGCACCTCGATTTTCTTTCCCCCGGTGAGGAGAAGTTTCATCACCTGAAAAATATGAAAATAATTAACGAAATCGGAATTTATATAGCAAAATCAAGCTAACTTGACACCAAATCGAATTCAAATTAATCACCCCAGCATTGTTGAGTTGCTCTGTGAGGACTCCGTTAACAGCAAAGAGACGATCTCCCGTCCTCAGTCCGCATCGCTCCTCTGCTGAGTCCTGCAATTTTTTTTAATTGAACATATTTTTAATTTAAAAAAAAGTATATTGATCTCTCCTTTTTGCAGATATAAGAAGGTAAATCTGTAAACTCGCCAAACTGGAACGAGTTTTTTTTGGGTTTTTGGGGTTGGGACTAGTTCCCTCAGTGGAAGTCTGTGGAGTTTCCACTGAGGGAACCAGTTCCAACCCCAAAAAAACCCGGAACTTATTCCAGTTTGGCGGGTTTACAGATTTACCTTCTTATATCTTTCAAGGGATGTGGGGATCTAGAGATATATTTAGCTACTTTCTTATCAAAAGACACGGTAATCCGTCGAGAGATACCGTAATATATCTGGAAATACAGTATACCTTGACGAGCACTCCCACAAAGTGGTCGCCTCTTTTTGAGAAGACTCCGATTCCCGACTCCTTCTCATCCTCACTTTTCTGGATAACGACCAATCGAGGCGCAGGGAGGAAATGGGTCTGAAATATTATAAAGTTTATCATTATTGATTATTATTATTGATAAAAGGGGTGTCCATCAACCCAAGCCCCCCTCTGACCAAGCCTAATTTGGGCTGTAATCACCTTAAAGAAGGTGTCCCACGAATATTTGGTCAACTGAGTTCTCACTGTGGGGCAATGGGGATCGATTACCCGATGAGAGCCTCGAAAATCGCACGTTTCAATTTTTAGTTTGAATAAAGTTATGGTTAATAAACAGTCCAAAACGACCATAATTCTTACAGTATCTCACATTGATACTGCAATCTTTTCGCGGTGGGAGTTGGAATTTTGGGAAAAGAAGTCAGAGAAAGGGAGAGAGATAATGGGAAAAGAGGAGAGTGCGCGAGGGAAACCGCGCGCGCATTTGTGTTTCACCATCTTCTGATAAGAGAAATGAAACTTGTTAACACATTCAATCTCATTTATAGCGTCCACGTCGAGCGAAAAGAGGAGAGTGCGCGAGGGAAACCGCGCGCGCATTTGTGTTTCACCATCTTCTGATAAGAGAAATGAAACTTGTTAACACATTCAATCTCATTTATAGCGTCCACGTCGAGCGCAGCTTTAAGTTCATCTTTGCATATTTCCACCTGAAAGCATTTTTACTTTAGAAATCGACACCCCCACCCGAAGAAAGCGGTTGAGAGATCCCCTCGAAATGCCTGATAGTTTTCACAAAATGTTCACTTTTATCCGTTTTTGACATTGAAAAAAAATTAATTAACCTTCTCCCGAGCCTCCTTCCAATCTCCCAATTTCGCATTGCGCTCCATCGCCGCTGCAGGCAACTTGCAGTGTTTCAGCTCTCGCAGTGCTGCATCTACAGCATTCTTCACTGCTGCAGCTGCTGCGGCAGCTTCATCAATCTCTGCGACCGCTGCGGCTGGCTTGGCTGCAGCCAGAGCGTCGTCTGTAAGAGGGGCATATCGCGGGAGATGTAGCGTCCCAACCACGGGGGGAGGGGAACAGAGAGTAACAGAGGTAGAGAGTGCGTGAAACGAGAGGCAGAGGCAAAGAGATGGAGTTTGTTGGTGCTATGCTCCGTACTACTGTGGCGTCCCCTCCGCCTTACCAGTAGAGTGCGAAATGTAAGACCACGGTCTCTTCATTTCACACATTCTCTCGCCTATCGACCGGTCTAGAGAGTGTGCGAAATGAAGAGAGTGTGGTCTCACATTTCGCACTCTACTTACCAGGGCGAGCGATGGGTGTTGTCTCCGCTGCATGCTCCTCCTCCTCCTTTTGCTCTATCTTTTTATCTTTTTCCTCCTCTTCTTCCTCCTTCTCATCCTCCTCTTCTTCCACTAGATGATCACTAGTGTCAATCAATTCAACATCAGATGGAATAGAGTCCGATTTGGTGCCGGAAGATGAGTTATTGTGATCTGCAACGGTAAGGTGTGTGTGTTTAATACATTTTTGTAAACGTTTAAAAATTGCGAAGTCTTTATAACCCCTTGTCAATCTAATCAATACAATCAACTGATCGACGAGCTCATAGTCGTCCTTTTCCGAAGACTCGATTTGAGAGAGATTTCCACAGGGACGAGATGATACAGCGCACAACATCCAGTTGGCACCGTGCCAAGAGCGTCTCTCGTTGTCTGACCCTCTCGTTTGGCGCGCTCTCTCGCCTTATCTCTCTTTCTCTATCTAGTTCTCGCCGACTCTGTTTCGAATGCCGTGCAGCGATCATCATGGAATCCATTACTTCAATTCCACGAAGGAGAATATGTCTTTAAAAATAACAATTCAATGGGAAACAATAATACATCTATGAGGAAAAATAATATGAGATAGTTCAGGAGCGTGCGTCGAACTCAGAATGACATAGAAAGCGTGGTATTTTCTAAAGCTGCTTGAACCGCGCACGCGCTGCGCAAAACGCTGAAAGGTCTGCCTCTCCTCGATTCAAATACTCTCTCTCTCTAGTAATCTAACCAGCGAGAGAGCACGTTTTTTTCAAAGAGACTGACAGACAATCATAGTAAGCGAAGCAAGCCCGCTTGGTACACAGCCTTTCACACCTGTCGCTTTTTCGACTTTTGGTTTTGAATTTATTTGATGTGCATGTCAGCGGGGATGTCGAAATTGAGACCGAAGCGGACGCGTTGCGTGCGCTAACGGGTTTGAGAGTAGGCAGACGGAGGGAGAGAAAGGGGCGGAGAGTGCGGGTGTCTCTCGTTTCTCTGCCGGCTCTACTCTCTCACCCTCAATGTCTACCCGTGAAACGCTGTGGTGCAGGTCAGAAAATAATCAGATAACGAGAGATGAGAATGGTTAGGAATGCAATTATGTTATTGTTAGGAAAGCATCGAGTGATTTTGACAGAACATTATTTAAGGATTATGAGCTCTCTTTGATGTGACTATTTGTTGATTATATTCTACGTGAGAACATATTATTAGGGTATTGCAAGTGTTTGACTTGATAAGGATATTTGGAAACTGCTAATCGCCAGGCATTACAAAATATCGGGTGCACAAGAGTTTCGCCAAAACTTTTGCGAAATTATTGTGCACCTGACATTTCGAAAATATAAAAGTGATAAATGGCTAATTGTTAGTTTCGAATTTCTCGTGGTCGCTCGTTTCTTATTTGGTCTGGATGGGTGACTCCAATCATTCGTATTTCCATCTTCCCCAGGATCATATTAGGCGCTCTCTGCAACTTTATTTCAGAATGAACTATCCGCACGTAAAATCAATTGCCACCGACTCTTCGCGACACAATGTGTGACGCGCCTAATTTTAAATCATGCGCACAAAGTTTGTTTGTCAGAATTGTTCAAGCGTTCACTGTACACTTTGCCTATCCTTTCCCTCGGGAAGACACTCCCTTCCTTGTGCAGCTAATGGGCAGGCAAGGTCTCCACTTAGTAGGATAGCAACCGCCTTCCTCTCTTCCCCTCCAGATCAGGGATGGGCGAAAAATTCTCCGCTCTTTCGATTTCGCAAGTTCTCTCGTACTCTCTAACAACGAGTGAGCTTGCGAATTAGGACTACGGAACAAATTTTCCCATCCCAAAAACAATAATGAACTGGTGCTCAAATGAGTGAGTTCAGGTGCAGGCTCTAGTATGCTTCCAGCATCGTCAAACCACGGAAAAGTACGATGTAATCAGCAGAACTACGGTGGAGACGAGCAGAGGATGCGAGTACATGTGCGAGACATCAACAAGGTCATATATAACTGCTATAACCGTTTGCCTTGCATACGCTCCGTTTTTCTTGCCCTATTTGCCTCTCAATGGGAGAAACAAAAAATACTAAACAAAAAAAAACAAATTTTAGGGATCCCATTGGTTTACCCTTTCCTTTACAGATCCAATTATTTCCCCCTCATTGAAATCCGAGTGACACCTTTGGTATTTCTCCTATTTTGAGGCGAATTGGATGCAAGTGGGGGGAAACATAGTACGAGAGGAAAGTTTACTCAATAAATGAATTTTAGTGCGATGCCATCGCGTATACATTGTCAGACGATGGGGTGATATGTGCTTTGCTCAAGGAAACCCTCCCGAGCATGCAATGCAGTGCGATGACTGATATTTACATCAAGACGACGGATAACTGCAAGAGTCAGTACGAATTTTACGTTTAAACTTGGTTTATTATTTTTATATTTACGTGAAGGCGATCGACAACTACGAGAGTGGGTATTTTCTGCTCCTTGGAAAGCATGATCTAATTGGTGTTTAACAAGAATTTCAAACTCTAATTTACAGAGCGTGACAACATCACTGCCGAAATCGGTGTGGATCCGTGCATCGATAGTATGAGTTCGATTCCACCAGCATACGAATCGATGTGCCCCATGCAAGCCCCCTTCTTCGTTGTACGGTTGGTCGGTAAATATTTACGTTGGCCACAGAAATACACACATAGAAATCCTACTAAGAACAGACACTCAAGTTGGCCCGCCTACTAATATGTAAGTAGGGCCTACCAATATATGAGACGAATCGCGAGAGAATCGACCTGGGTGTGAAAATAGAAATTCATGGTCTTCAAAACGGACGAAAAAAATTATTTAGGTACTAAAAAGCAAGGCGGTTCGAACTGCGTTTACCGTTTTTCGATAAAAAAATTTGTTCACGAGCTGTAAAACATCAAAGGTGACGAAATAGCGAAAACACCAAAAACCATCACTCACGTAATTAATCATATCTCGCTTTAAAAGTGAGATAGAAACTTTTTCAAAAAAAGGAATTGTAGAGCAATAGATTCTCTAAAATTTTGCCCATTATGCCATAACTCTAACTGTGAAACCCGAATCACCCTTGTCGGTCATCGGCAAAATGGTCATAACTCGAACAAAACAAAAAAAACTATTTTTTTGGTTATGTGCAAGTTGTAGGTCACATATGATAGTTTTTTTGACCCCAAGTATTAGGTTTTTTGACAAATGTATAAAAAAAGCGGGCTCGATTTAGTGAGGGGCTGTTGTAGTAACCTACCCAAAAATGATCTTTTATGCTCTTAATTTTAACTCATTTTGAAGAAAATATTGTAAAAATAAATTATCAACACTTTCTGGCTGTTCATTTGCCTCAGAAAGGCTTTAGTTAGCTGAAACACGAATGTGAATATTTCAACAATGAGAAAACCTCGTTTTTTCATGTTTCATACCTGTCTATATAACTCGAAAATTACCAAACGGATGCTATAATGCCCCTCTATTCTTTCCATGCAAAGCGGGGCCTTATTTCGGGGCATAATGAATTTTGAAACCTAAATTTTGCATGTTACTGTAATGTGAACACATAAAGGTATCCGTGTATGTAAGACATATAGGAATGTTTGTCTAGTGGTGCTGAACAATTTTGCTTTTGAGTGCGAATGATTATCTTCACGTTGGAGCGAGCGACAGGTTTCAGAAGGTGCAACAACAAAGGTCAACCGCGCGCTCTCGTTTCTCTAGCACTCTCCTCATTTCCCACACTCTCTCGCCAGTTCGATGCCCGGCGAGTGCAAAAATCTTTTGCAATTATCAAAATACGACGAAATTTACCTTTACGTGCAATATTGCTAATAATTCCCATTGTGCAAAAGATTTTTGCACTCGCCGGGCATCGAACTGGCGAGAGAGTGTGGGAAATGCTAGAGAAACGAGAGCGCGCGGTTGACCTTTGTTGTTGCATTTTCTGAAACCTGTAGCTCGCTCCAACGTGAAGACAATCATTCGCACTCAAAAGCAAAGTTGTTCAGTACAACTAGACAAACATTCCTATATGTCTTACATACACGGATACCTTTATGTGTTCACATTACAGTAACATGCAAAATTAAGGTTTCAGAATTCATTATGCCCCGAAATAAGGCCCCGCTTTGCATGGTAAGAATAGAGGGGCATTATAGCATCCGTTTGGTAATTTTCAAGTTATATAGACAGGTATGAAACATGAAAAAACGAGGTTTCCTCATTGTTGAAATATTGCCCGTCACATTCGTGTTTCAGCTAACTATAGCATTTCTGAGGCAAATGAACAGCCAGAAAGTGTTGATAATTTATTTTTACAATATTTTCTTCAAAATGAGTTAAAATTAAGAGCATAAAAGATCATTTTTGGGTAGGTTACTACAACAGCCCCTCACTAAATCGAGCCCGCTTTTTTTTACATTTGTCAAAAAACCTAATACTTGGGGTCAAAAAACTATCATATGTGACCTACAACTTGCACATAACCAAAAAAATAGTTTTTTGTTTTGTTCGAGTTATGACCATTTTGCCGATGACCGACAAGGGTGATTCGGGTTTCACAGTTAGAGTTATGGCATAATGGGAAAAGTTTTAGAGAATCTATTGCTCTACAATTCCTTTTTTTGAAAAAGTTTCTATCTCACTTTTAAAGCGAGATATGATTAATTACGTGAGGGATGGTTTTTGGTGTTTTCGCTATTCCTCCACTTACAGGAAATCATTGTGTCTGTCTGTCTGTCTGTCTGTCTGTTTTTTTTTTTCCGTACGCGTGACAGACATTTTTTTCGCATTTTCCTTATATTTCGCTTCAAAATCGCGCTATCTTCTCAGATCCTTTTGCATATGATAACTAACCAGAATAGCTTTCAAATTTTACAAAATTTAATTAGCCAAATCCATAGCCAAGTGGGTTACGCGCCAAACTTTGAATCCGAGACCCCCCGGTTCGACCCCCGCCGCGGGCAAACCTTTTGCCGCATTTTTCGCGAGTGCCAGAAACCGTTCTAGCACGTTTTTGAGTACCGTGAAACGCGTTTTCACCTGTTTTGCCGAGTTTTAACCACTTGACGGACTTTTTCGTTTTTTCGCTATAAATCACTTCAAATTCAATCAATCTTCTCAGATCCTTTTGCATATGATAACCCATCTGAAAACTTTTCAAATTTTAGTAAATTAATTTAACGAAATCCATAGCCAAGTGGGTTACGCGCTTGACTTCCTATCCGAGACCCCGGGGTTCGAACCCCGCCGCGGGCAAATCGTTTGCTGCATTTTCCCCAAGTGCCAGTAACCATTCTAACACGTTTTTGAGTAACGTGAAACACGTTTTCACCTGTTTTGCCGAGAAAAATCGAAAATTTCGAAAAGTTTCCAAATGATCCGTACAGCGTAGGAAAAGTGTTTTGCGATGTCGGAAACGTTTTCGAACACGTCAGGGAAATCAACACACGGTATCCTGCGTTTCCGTTGAGAAATGCTTTTTCGATCGCTCTCAGCCTCACGAGCATTTTGCAACGGAATAAGCCAGTACTCTTTCTAGAGATTAACATTCCCCAGCATACTAACCTCCCCCCTGGACTGTACTTGGAGCCGGCTACCGAGTCCGCCTCCCGGATCCGAACCTGAAGCCGGCTACCGAGCTCCCCCTGAACCGAGCCTGATGTAGGCTACCAAGGTCCCCCTGAACCGAACCTGAAGCAGGATGCCGAGCTCCAACCTGGACCGAACTTGGAGCAGGCTACTGAGCTTCCCTTGGACCGAACCTGGAGCAGGCTACCGAGCTCCCCCTGGACCGAACCTGGAGCAGGCTACCGAGCTCCCCTTGGACCGAACCTGCACCCAGAACTATGCAAAGAGCGTAGTGTACGCATAGAGCGTAGTGTACGCATAGAGCGTAGTGTATTTAACCTCAAAACATCCCGGCTAGTTTCGTCACCTTTGATGCTTTACAGCTCGTGAACAAATTTTTTTATCGAAAAACGGTAAACGCAGTTCGAACCGCCTTGCATTTTAGTACATAAATAAATTTTTTCGTCCGTTTTGAAGACCATGAATTTCTATTTTCTCCAAAGGGGCTCTGGTGGTCGATTCTCTCGCGATTCGTCTCATATAAGCTGCGCATACTTACATATTAGTAGGCGGGTCAACTTGAGTGCCTATTCTTAGTAGGATTTCTCTCTGTGTACAACGGCCAAATAATTCGAATTTTAAATGGGATTAAATGGGAGATTTAGATGGGTTTTAAATGGATAATACATTTTTATGGACTAGGTTCCTCTCCTCGTCCATGGCATGTATTAAAAGTTATACATATTTTTTCTGTGTGTAGTGAGGGGGGAACCTAAATTGCGGTGGAGGAGCCGCTTATCCAATGTGTGTCTCATTGGATCTCCGTGTGTAGTGCCCAATTCGGGGAAGAATTGTCATTGAGTTAGCAGTAAAACATTTTAAATATTCCATACGTCAAAAAACTGCAATTGTCTAGGAAAATATAAGATTATTGTAGTGTGCACGAGGCGCTCGACACCGCCCACGTCCAGGTGCCCGTGTGAAGCATCCACGCGCCCGCTTGACACGATACCATGCTCTGAAATAGTAATGATGCCTAGCAGTTTAAATTATGGTAAATATTTCACTAAGCTCTCTTCATTTGACACTCCCTCATCAATATATCGGCGTAGAGAGGGTTTCCCGTATACGTTTCGTATTTCAAAGTGTACTGATGTCTATACAAATATGTAGGTTATGTCAAATGCCATTCTTGAGTCTCACTTTCACTGTTTCATACTCGCTTATAGTTCCGTAGAAGTCGCCTTTCGCATTTGTGAACCTGAAAATTAATATTCTATTTTGAACAAAAAAATCTTATTTGCTTTTGCTCAAACTTCATGCGAATCAAACAGGTCCCCAGTTTGGCTAGTTAGGCAAACTGGCATAAAAAGAGACGACGATTAGAGGGAATAATATTTTTTTTATTTCCTACTTACTGGAGATATTTGACGAACGCGTTTAAATAACAACAATGCACAATGAAGCTCACTCCACTTTCATCCCGTCGGGACACATTCCCACTTTCTCCTTTATTGTGGGCACTGTCACGGAATTCTTTGCTGGATAGAGAGGAAGAGGTGAGCATGCACATTTGGTCGATCCTTTAATATATTATTTGAAAAATCTCGGGGGTGGGTTTACGCGGGACTTATAACATCCTAAATGGTGTAGTCGTGTAACAATGCTCACCCGCCATGGCACAAGCCGCTCCCACAATCCACTTGTTGAAGTTGGCTCCGTGTTCGGTGTATCGGTACAGCCACATGTTGCGATTGGCGTCGAATGAAATCCGAGAGTTGCCGTCATTGTCAAGTGTGGAGCGCACGCCGTGTTCATGCGCCCTGACATTACGCAGGTATGATCATTGATTATTTTGTTGTATGGCTAAGAAACATATTACAATTATTATCAACGAGATCTGATCTCGAAATAAGATTTTAGTCAATGTCTCCTGAAGATGCGTTCAAGAACAATCTCTATCTTTACATAGTTATTTCCTAGTCGCATATTCAATGATAGAAGTATAATAGCATATTTATTCTCTTTTGTATGGCAAATAAGCAACGAGAAACAACGAAACGGTGGGTCGCCTAAGAGTTTCCGCAATTATTTTCTCGCTGCTGAAACTGTCCACTTGCTTCTTACGCGACACGTAAAACATTTCACTCGATGTGTTTATGCAATAGAGTTTAGAAATTAGGGTAAATGATTGGATCAGTTCTCCTCATTTCTCTCACTCTCTCACCAATAGACCTGCGTAGAGAGTGTGTGAAATGAAGAGAACTAATCTAATTATTTACCCGAATTTCAATCTCAATAATGCAAAATAACGAACCGCACAACGTAGAACGGTGTTGTCATGGGACATATCGGGCCGAGGCCCGGAGGAATCATACTATCGACGCACGGATCCACACCGATTTCGGCAGTAATGTTGTCACGCTCTGTAACATTGATGCTTAATGAATGTATAAAACATTTTTTCATGTTGCACGCTGTATAGGTAGTAGGGTATTTGCTGAACTATGATGTTTACATCGTTCTTTTGCACGCAATACTTCATTCCAAATATGTCTAACGATTCTCTTGGATAACATTAAAAAATAGGCAAAGCAATTTTTCCCTAGCTAATAAACACTATAGTAAAACTAGCGGGGTTGTATTGAGGTTAAATGCACTACGCTCTATGCGCACACTACGCTCTATGCATAGTTCTGGGTGCGTGTTCGGTCCAGGGGGAGCTCGGTAGGTGGCTCCAGTTTCGGTTCAGGGGGACTCGGTGGCCGGCTCAATGTTCAGTCCAGGGGGACTCGGTGGTCGGTTCCAGGTTCGGTCCAGGGGGAGCTCGGTAACTGGCCCCAGGTTCGGTCCAGGGGGAGCTCGGTAACTGGCCCCAGGTTTGGTCCAGGGGGAGCTCTGTAACTGGCCCCAGGTTCGGTCCAGGGGACCGAACCTGGAGCCTTTTTTTTATTGCAAAATATTATTTCCTGTGACCCCCGAGACGCCCCGATTTGTTTGGCAAACATTCGAACATTTAGATTTTTCAAGTTAAACTCGAACATGTTCAGACACGTTTCCCACATCGTAAATCACTTTTGTAGTGATCCCCTACGCTTTCTGAATCATTGTGGAACTTTTCAAAATTTTCGATTTTTCATGTTAAAACTCGGCAAAACAGGTGAAAACGTGTTTCACGGTACTCAAAAACGTGTTAGAACAGTTTCTGGCACTTGCGAAAAATGCGGCAAAAGGTTTGCCCGCGGCGGGGGTCGAACCTGGGGGTCTCGGATTTACAGTCTGGCGCGCTACCGACTTGGCCATGAATTTAACGCATTTTCCTTTTTAAATTTTGAAAGGTTTTCTGGTCAGTTATCATATGCAAAAGGTTCTGAGAAGATTGCATGATTTTGAAGCGAAATATAAGGAAAATGAGAAAAAAATCTGGACGGACATCTGGACAAAAAAAACGAACATCTGGACAAAAAAAACGAAAGACAGACGTTAGCATTTTCTAATGTATAGTAACCAGTGCGAACTGACTCTTGCAATTGTCCGTTGTTTTGATGTGAATTTCAGTCATTGCACTGCATTGGACATTGGAGATTGGTCCCCTGAGAAGAGCGCATACAATCCCGACGTCTGACATCTTGTACGCAATAGCAATACACTGTAACGAATTGTGTGCATCGCATTTTTACTAGCTCAGCACTTAGCTGAACACTCTACAACGCTTGGGAACTGAACAGTCAAAATTTGATTAAAGAAGGAGTATCACGAATCTCCTGCTCCATCATTCCTCATCTCTTATGTTTCAATGGCGCGGTCGCTTTCTTCTCGCCCACCCTTATCCCTCCCTATCATTTTTGAATCCCTGCATTCAGGGTCAGTTTGGCACAGAGCCAAACGCGAATAACTGTGTTCTAATATCAGCTGAACATGCGGTTTGCGGGGATCTTATCTGGAAACCGATTACCATACCCCGACAATGAGAACTCAGTTGACCAAAAGTTCGTGGGACACCACCTTTAATATAGGCAGAGGCAAAAAGCACGATGAGTATCTGTACCTCGGTTGAAGTTTCGCACAGATACTGGCATCTCTTTCTCGTCTCCACCACACTTTTACTGATAACATCGTACTTTTCCGTTGTTTGACGAGCGACGAAGCACGTTACAGCATGCACCTGTATTCACATGGTTCCAACCTTCCATCGAGCGGTAACGAGCGAAAGAGTGTGTGTTAGTGAGTGAGCAAGCCTCTTTATGGTTTCAAGACTTTTCAGCCTTTCTTTAGGTTTGACTGGAAGGAGAATAAGTGACCTGTTATTCATTTTCTGCACCTATTATGGCAGGCATTCTAAACGAAAGAAACGAAACCGTGGCCTGCTGGTGGGCGGCGAAAAAGAAGAGGGCCGTGAGTAGTCGCATTGAGACGGTGGTGAGAGTGCGAACTGAGGGGGTCGTAAAGCAAAGCAGAAGACAGGAGATGGTTGCTAGAGTACGAAATGTGAGAGTCTCTTGATTTCGCATACTCTCTGATGCCCCCTCGCAAGAATAGAGTGTGGGAGATGAACAGACAGTGGGAACACGTTTCACACTGGTTGCTATTCAACGGAGTAGCTGTTAGTAGCGACGCTCCGTTGAGTGCATACAAGCAATTCCTACCGGAGAAAATGGCTAGCGAATGTGGTTCCTCCGCTGAGCGGAGGAAAAGAGACGAACAAAAAGGCGCGACAAGTGAGCGAACGCAGTTTCAGGAAACGGTATGTAGAGAGCCAGTGGTTTTGATGCAGAACCCGTTTGACCTAGCGCCTTATGCATGTTATTATGCGTAAAGATATCAATGCAGTGCGATGACTGAAATTTATGTAAAAACGACTGACAATCGCAAGAGTCATTTCTCACTATAAGCGAAAATGAGACCAGATACGTGTAATAATTTTGAATGAAGAGAGAAGAAAGGAGCGGGATAATCCCGTGAGGAATCGAGTCATTCATTGAGAGAGAATTCATTTGAATTAAATTTGAGTTGTATAAAATGGTAGTTCCTCCCCTTTCTAGATTGAAGGGATTATTCTGGAAAGAATCCCAGAGGTCCCAAGAAAAACAATGCTTCATTCATGAATTTGATCCCTCTAATCATCATTTCCTCAATCGTTTTAATCTGAGGGATCTCAATCGATAAAGAACCGATCAACTCGATGATCTATGTTGTTTGGAGAATCATGTAATTGCTCATCTGCATGCTCTCAAAATGAGGAGAAATTCATGATCAGACAAAAGATAATCCGATCAAAGTACAACTCATAGATTTGATCTCATGCATCGAGAAAAAAAGGCGCGTAATGAGAAGCCACGGGGTGCACGCGGAGTTCAAATTGAGAGAACAACAACGCTCGTATAAAAGGAGAGAGACAGAGGTCAACTCTCATTCGATTCGAAAACATTGCCACTCCCCCCCCTATTTTGTGCGGAATATTTTGTAAAACTTATTCCAGAATGCGTTTTCTTCTCGTTCTTCTCATTGTCATCCATGCTGTCGCTGGACTCAAATGCTTCGCCAAAGTAGTTTTAAACGGAGTAACAATAGTTCCGGAAGAGGAGGTGCGTTTTATCGAGCGGAATGTTTATTTTAAATTTCTAATTTCTCAAAACAGTGCCAAGGTTTTGACGATTCCGCACTAGTTTATGCCTGAACTCCCCTTTCAATGCCAACGATTTAATGCTAATTAAGGAGGTTTGCAAGTCGGGTATGACCAGATGCTCAAAACTCACTGGTACGGGAGATTCTGGCGAGTCTGCTGAGCTTAAAGGTTGTGAAGCAGCGTGGAAATGCCCGGTAATCGATGGTTGTAGGGACGACGATGAAGGAAAAGGAGTAATTCTTCATAAGTGCTGCTGTTCGGAAGATCTGTGCAATTCAAGCACTTACATAATGAATCTCATCCCTCTCCTCATCATTTTCACTATCTTCTTCATGTGATGAATTTCGATCGATAAAGAAATATTGAGCTCGCATATTTGTTTTGAGTGCGAAAATGGCCGGTGATCGATCGAGAAGAGTTGGGAAATGAGAAGGGAGAGGGATAATTTGTGAGTCGATGCAAAATTAGGACAATGTGATGATTTTGAATGAAAAAAGAAGAAGAAAGGAGATGAATAAACTAGTAAGAGCTCGAGTGAATCAATGAGAGACATTTAATTTAACTGAGACTTTGGAGGTATAAAATGACCTGATCCTCTCCTTCTCCTTCTCTCATTCTTCAATTTTGCCACGCCCACTCTCCCTGCTCGACGAAATGAGGTACGGTATTCCTGACCCTAAGGAATCGATTTTTTTAACGTTGATGCAGTTGTAGGGTTGATTTACTAGAACTTTTTTTTAGCTGTGAACTAGAATACCTGAATTTATGAAACCAAAAATCTTTCATCTTCTAATCTTTCATATTTTCTTTTAATCTATTAAAATCATTTCAGAATGCGTTTTCTTCTCGTTCTTCTCGTTTGCATCCACGCTGTCGCTGCCCTCAGATGCTACGTTAGAGTATCTTTACCTGGAGTAGCAAATGTTGCGGAGCACGAGGTAAGTGGAACGTATTTTATGAATTTCAGTAGAGCTTCAACGGTTTAGAAAATTCGGAATTGTTTAGAGCCTAAACTCCCTTCAATACCAAAGTTGAAATTGGAAATTTAGGAAGATTGCCCGTCTGAGGCAACGAGATGCGGCAAAGCGAGCTCTACGGGGTCTTTAACGTCTTCTGTAAAGAGTTGTTTGATAGCAGCGGATTGTCCAGTGAGCGATGGTTGCAAGGAAGAAGAAGAGAATGGGGCGAAAGGCACTCTGTGTTGCTGTTCGGCAGATCTATGCAATTCAAGCACTTCCATCATCAATTTCATCCCTCTCCTCATCATTTCCACAATCTTCTTCATCTGATGAACTTCAATCGATAAATAAATGATAAAATCGTGAGTATTTTTATTAATTGTGATGTGTGACGAAATGACCGGCGAAAGAGCGAGAATAGTTGGGAAATGAGATAGGAGTGGGATTATTTGCCTCCTTTGAAATTTGGGACAACGAGATTTTGGACGAAACGATCTTAATGAAAAAGTGAGAAGAAAGGTTAACGATAATCCAGCGAGAGATGAAGTCAATCAACGAGAGACAATTCATTTGACTTAGACTTGATTGGTATAAAATGACCCGATCATCCGCTTTCCCCTCACTCGTCAACCTGACCACGCCCATTCTCAAGCTCGGCGAATCGAGGTACGATACCCCTGACCCTGACCATGAGGAATCGATTTATTTTCTACCGTAGAAGCAGTTGTAGGGTGCGTTTACTAGAAATATTTGAGGATTATCTAGACTAGAATAGCTGTAGATGCACCCAAGTTTTTTTATGCGAAACATGACAGAACCACTTCAGAAGGCGTTTTCTTCTCGTTCTTCTCATTGTCATCCACGCTGTCGCTGCACTCAGATGCTTCATCAAAGCAGATGTAACGGAAGCACTGTCTGTTGCTGAGCATGAGGTCAGTTTCATCGAGTGGAACAATTATTTTATCAGTATAGCTTCTACGGTTTTGACAATTCCGCGTTGTTTTGCGTGTAAATCAACCCTACAACTGCATCAACTCCCTACAAATCAATCTAAAATTCAGGCGGATTGCGAGTCGGCGGATCTGACAAGATGTTTCAAAGGGAGCACTATGGGGAATGGCGTGTCGGGTGTTGGGAAGGGTTGTGCGAAGCCAACGGAATGCCCAGTGAGCGATAGATGCAAGGACATTGAAGACGATTGAGGGAAGGAAACTTTCTGTTGCTGTTCGAGAGATCTCTGTAATACAGACGATATGGAGAAGAACACCGAAAACACTTCCAAAAAAGGACATGGCATCCAAAAGCGATAGTACTTCCATCATCAATCTGATCCCTCTCCTCATCATTTCCACAATCTTTTTCATCTGATGAATTCCAATCGATAAAGAAATGATAAACTCGCTAACATGTGTGTGGTGTGCCGAAATGGCCGATGAACGAGCGAGAATAGTTGGGAAATGAAAAGTTAATGGGATAATTTGCCAATCGAATGAAATGATTTTGAATGAAAAAAGTGAGAAGAAAGGATAGGGATAATCCAATGAGAGATCGAGTCAATCAGTGCGAGACAATTCATTTGACTGAGACTTGGGAAGTATAACAGTGCGTTCGCGTAAAAAGTGGACCTTCGCCGTACATCAAATTTTGAGTCTTTCTGATTTTGACATGGATCGATAGCCCCTGTTCTCCTCTTCCGATCGCGCATTTCAAAACATTTTTCTGCATAAAATTTGCATAGATCTGAAGGTAGCTCTGAAGGTTCCTCATTTTTTACTTTGGCCTCAGTATCTCTGTTCTTTTTCGAAATTTGGCATTATGCCCTGAACAAAATATGCTCAGTTTGTCAAAACGAATAAACGTGTGTTTTTAGAATTTTCAAATTTGACGAATTTTAAAACATGCAAATTTTTGAAAATTCATATCTGGAATACTAGAAATATACTACTTTTAGAAAATTTACATGTTGTGTAATCGATGACGTAGAATCCGATTCTCTAATCAAATTGAAGTTTCCATCCAGGTAAAGTCATGCAATTTACTGTTTTGTAACATTTCACCCCACTTATTCTGCACCGTTTTGAGGCGGTGAGCGGTCCGAATGAGCCCTATAATTGAGTTATCTACCCCGCGAGAGCGAAATGATAGAGGAGGGTGATAGAGGATTTTCACTTTTTTAAGCCATTTCGACCGCTCACCAAGTAAAAAGGATGAACAATAAGACGGAAAGCGTGTTTGGAAAACAGTAAATTGCATGGCTTTACCTGGATGGAAATTTCAATTTGATTAGAGAATCGGATTCTACGTCATCGATTACATAACATATTATTTTTCTAAAAGTAGTATATTTTTAGTATTCGAAATATGAAGCTTCGAAAATTTGCATATTTCAAAAATCATCGAATTTTAAAAATCTAAAAACGTACGCCTATTCATCTCGACAAACCGAGCAACATTTGTTCAGCAAGTAATGCCATTTTCTCAAAAGGAAATGAGATACTGTCGATCAACTGAAAAATTTGCAATTTTTCGAGCTAATTATCTATGCAGATTTTATGCAGAAATTTATTTTGAAAAGCGGGATTGGAAGAGGAGAACAGGGGCTATCGATCCATGTCAAAATCAGGCATTGCCAAAATTTGATGTACGGATTCTTCCTCATTCGTGCATTTTTTACGCGAACGCACTGATAAAATGACCCAATCCTCTACTTTCTCCTCTCATTCTTCAATCGTTCAACGCCCACTCTCCCTGCTCGACGAATTGAGGTACCATATCCCTGACTCTGAGAGTGAGGAATCGGTTTACTACCGTATACGTAGTTGTATGGTGTATTTTGGGAGAAAAAAAACGTTTTGCGATGTACGCTAGAATAGCTCTATTACTGAGACCTTTAAAAATATATATAAGGCGAAATATTTTTAATATATTTCAGAATGCGTTTTCTCCTCGTTCTTCTCATTGCCATCTACGCTGTTGCTGCACTCAAATGCTACCTAAAAGGATTTGTAAATGGAAGATTACGAGCTCCGGAGCGCGAGGTGAGTTTCAAAGAGCATTCTGTTGACCTGCAAAGATTTGTTTTAATCTTCTGCATCACTTTGCGTCTAAACTCTATACTTTTTTGACTTTACAAATTGAAAATCGTATTTCTAGGTGCTATGCGGGACGTCGGATGAAAACAGATGCTACCAGTATCTCTACAAAAGAAAAAATGCCGTGTTAATGGACACGAAAGGTTGTGAGGCGGACAAGTATTGCGATGTGAAAGATGGTTGTGCGGACATCGAAAATGATGGAAGGAAAGGTCGTGAGTATTGTTGCTCCGGCGACTTCTGCAACAAGGGCAATATGGAGGAGTACCCAGGCATCTATGCAAGAGACATCCCCTCTACAAGCGAAAGGCCCACCATGAGCGACAGAACTTTCACCACAAGCGATATTCCCTACACAAGTCTCTCAAATAGCGACAGAATTTCCGCAAGGAACAGTACTACCACAAGTCAGAGCCCCTCCGCAAGCGAAATCGCCGCTACAACCGACAGAACTGCCCCAAGGGGCAGCCTTTCCGTAGGCAAGGAAACTTCCCCAAGCCACGGAACTTCCGCAACAAACGGTGTTTCCTTCATCAATCCTTTCCTCATCATTTCGACGATCCTCTTCATTTGATGGATTCTAATCGATAAAGAGATGAAAACACTCGATTATGTTTATTGTGTGCCGAAATGACCGATGAGTGGGTGAAAAGAGACGGAAAATGAGAAGAGAATGGGATTATTTGCTGATCGCATACGATAATTGCGACTGTGAATATTTTGAATGAAAGAGTGAAGAAAGAATGGGATGATCCGGTGAAAGACCGATTAAAATTTGACAGAGATTTGTGCGGTATAAAGACCAGGTTCTCGACTTTCTTCTATCACTCTTCAACCTGATCACGCCTACTCTAACTGCTCGACGAAAGGAGGTAGATAATAGTGATAAATCTATTTCTATTTTTGATGTAGCCATTGGCTAGGGTTACGAATGCGGACGGGTATTCCATACTAATCCCGTCAGGACAGCCGTCCAGAAACGGGCAAAGACGCGCAATTCCCCGCTCATTTTGCACTCGCCATGTCCGGCGTTCGGGTTTCTCCGAATTCGCAGCCCTACTATAGGATGAACGTGCACGATCAGTTGTCAGTAGAGACATCCAAAATCATATATATGACGGGTGCAACTAAAATTTGCACCACAACTTCGAAAAAGCATCTTTTTCTTTCATTAATGGCTGAAATCAAGAGCTATAGATTGCGAAATTTCTGTCTTAATATTCGCCAATATTGCAATGTATATATTCGGCGGATAAGGAAATCTCCATCTCTCCAATCATTGCTGGTGGTTTGTTTGAAATCGCCATTCTGACAGGCTTTTGTAATGGCTTGCTCGGCAAACCATTCTGACAACTTGTCAGAATGGCGAATTGGACTGATCATTTTAGGAAGAGGCCGAACCATTCTGACAAGTTGTCAGAATGGCGTACCGCCTAATCATTCCGCTTTTTTGTATTGATGTCATTATGTTGTGTATTATGTATATTAATTATGAGTTGCTCGGAACGATAATTTCCACATCAGTTCACAGATCCAGAAAGGGGCCAGAAACAAGAGAATGTGTAAAAAGAGAGAGAAACTCTTTCTTCTACTCACTATCCTGCCAATGACCCCTTTCCGGAGATATGATGGCAAAATGGAATCATGCGCCTCCGCATTCTTCCTTTTTAAGTAATTGACGACGACCAATGTCGAATCCATCGTTCACATCGACCAGCTCACACACCCTCACATCGATGAAATGAAGTAAGATAGAGAGATCGCTCGTTCAAATCTTAGTCAAATCTGGTCATCCCCTTTGTTTTTCGCTTCATTTTAATTCATTCTCACAGATTCTTCCCTTCGCAGTTGGTCGGTGCTTATTTCACTTTGTTACACGCTCATTGACTATCATTATTTTTGTCAATATTTAGCCACTTTTCCAGAAAGGAGAAACCGGATCAAGCGGACTCTCACTATCAAGGATGACGATGACCGCTACGCAGTCTATTATGTTTAGATTACGAGAAATTCACTGGAATTTAGCTATCAGGAAGAAGATTTTATAAATATCCGCTACCTCAATATATCTATTATTCCGGTCAAATAAAAGCTCACTGTGTTGCACATATCCTACAATCAATGTCGATATAAATTCTAAATAAAAAGAAAAGATTGTTGCACAAAAATATAACGAACAGGCCATTCTGACAACTTGTCAGAATGGTTTGGCCGACCAACCATTCTGACAAATTGTCAGAATGGTTGTTCCGAATAACCATTTTGACAATGTGCCAGTATGGTTTTTAAGGGGAAATCGAGGGAAACAGTGGTGACGCATGTTAAAGAACCAAATAGTAGACGAAAGTAAGTAGTTCCTAAGTATGTAGTTCAAATAAGTAAGTTGAAATTCCTTTAACATGGCTTTTCGCTGTGGGAACCAAGCTTCCGAAAACTTGGAATGGTACCCTACTTTTTAGGTAACTATGGTGCAAATTTTAGTTGCACCCGTCATATATCGTTTCTAACAGGACCGTTTCTAAAAGGATATCACTTTATATCGGTCTCTAACTTTTATAATTCGACTAGTCCTATTGAAGATGATATCTCACAAAAATAGTAAACATCTCTATTTTATTCAGAATGCGTTGTCTTCTCGTTTTTCTCATTGCCATTCATTTTGTTGCTGCACTCTATTGCGTCTTTCTGAAGATTGAAAATGGAGTGACAATAGATTTTGAGGAAGAGGCGAGTTTCAAAGTGTTTCTATGGCAATTTTTTTATGATTTATTTCTTTTTAAAAGAATTTTGGTTTGACGGCCTGAGGAATGATTTGATGACAACCATTTGATATCAATCTTTTGCAGATGCCATGTCCGGGGGCGGAGTACACGAGATGCGCCAAACTGAGTGGCACGATTAGACCTGGAGTGGGTGTAAAGAAAGGCTGCATACTCCCAGAGAACTGTCCTGTGAGGGATGGATGCAAATATGTGGACGAGGGCGGTGAAAAAGGCACTGGATGTTGCTGTTCTGGAGATGCCTGTAATCTAAGCTCCCCCAAAATCAATCTCATCCCTCTCCTCATCTCCACTATCTTCTTCATCTGAAGAAATCAAATCGATAAACATTTTATAAAAACGATAATCTGCGATGTGTGACCGATGAACGAAAAGCGACCGATGAACGAGCGAAACGAGATGGAAAATGAGAATGAAATGGAATTATTTTTGGGTCTTTGCCCAAATAGAATAATATTCTTCTAGATTTGCCTGGCACACACCGCTTATTCTGCAATCATTCGCCTTGCCGTATAATTTCGAGGACTCAAACTCTTTCCATTTCACAGTCTCTTTCGTCCGGTCCGTTCGCGAGAGCTGCCTACCTAATATTTAGTAAGTTCTCTGTGTGAGTTGCATGTGTAAAAATGATTAGATCACTACGTCTGAACGCATACATTTTCTCTATTTATTTATTTCTTTTATAATGGCATTACAATGTTACAAAAACACTCGCGAAAACACAAGAACAGTTGCATGTGTTTTTCTCAGAAACCGGCAAATTCTTCTGAATAGATCTCCGTATCCGAGACGTGGAAAGGCTCTTCTTGCCAGTTGTCGAAGTTTGAAGCATCACCGGGACCTCGGCAAGAGGGAATAAAAGGAGCTTCCATCTGTAAATGGGAGCTAATATTCGACCCTTATAATCCGTCAGAAGTTCGCGAACTTTACACGCATCTTTTGTTGCTCGTTTTAGGCTATTTTCTTTATAATTTGCGTTAGGTCATTAGAGACGCATAAGAAACTACTAATGCCGAAGAAATTAACCAAAAATATAAACTAGGGAATTAGCCGCACCTCTTAGAAGGTCGCGGAATTCTGCGAGTTGTTTTCCGCGAGCTAGACAGTGACGAGAGAGCACGTAAACAGAGAGAGCGCAGAAATACAACAACATCGCTTACTTTTCCCTCTCCTCGTTCCGCGTGCTCTCTCGTCACTGTCTAGCTCGCCGAAAACAACTCGCCGAATTCCGCGACCTTCTAAGAGGTGCGGCCAATTCCCTAGTTTATATTTTTTGTTAATTTCTTCGGCATTAGTAGTTTCTTATGCGTCTCTAATGACCTAACGCAAATTATAAAGAAAATAGCCTAAAACGAGCAAGAAAAGATGCGTGAAAAGTTCGCGAACTTCTGACGGATTATAAGGGTCGATTATAGAATAAGATAAAAGAGATCGTTTTATAACGTCAGAAAAGTGTCGAAACTGCTATAAGTGTGGAGTTTCGCTCCCTTTTTTTCCATAAACAAAAAAAAACTCAAAATCATCATGCAAGTGCTTAGTCGAATGGCAATAAAATATTATTTTCAGAAGAAGGGCTCAAGTGTGTCAAACATAATTCGTACCTCCCGTTCATATATGGACTGCCAATCTGTAGATTCGAACCATTTGTGATTCTTGATTTCAACAGCTCCTTTCTTCGAGCTACCAATTCGCTTTTCTGGGTCGACCTGCGAGCTTTTTTCTTAAAACCTCATTTCATTATGTTAAATCTTCAAAATATCTGTGCTACCAAATCAAAAGGTTACGTTTACGAAATGGAGCATGGAGAAATACGCGCTCCTTCTATCGTTTGGTTTCGCCCTTGTTTTGACACTCTATCTCTCTCGCCTTCCGTACTGCGTTTTGCAGCGGAACGTTTTATCATTTCGGACGAGTTTTTGTAAATTTGTGATACCTGCAGCATCTTCCTGAGAAGATCTCTCAATGCAGTTGAAAAGTACGGCGTGAACTCAACCTGAAAAAAAGATAAATTAAATTCTAAAGTGGCTAAATCACCTGTCCGGATAAGATTTTCTTGTAGCATTTGTCGGTGTTCTCGTGGTAAAATGGCGAATCGCCATCTACCATTTCATAGATGAGTGCACCGAGAGCCCACCAATCGGCTGACTTGTCGTATCCCTGGAAAAGTGGATTCTTATAAAATTATAATCCAGTTATCTTGAGATATTCTCTAGAGTTTTCTCTTAGAGAGTTCGCGCTCTGTCTCCTTATGAACACGTAGGCTCATTTGAACGACAACCTTTTTTCAAGTTAACATATGTAAACCAACTGTGCATTGTTTCAACGGCGTTATGCAACGGTTAGCCTGTGTCTTTAGCTACACCCAGAATGAATACACTCACTATTGAGTGTCTCATACACTGAGTTAGGGCATCTAGTGTATGATACACTTACAAATCTCTCGTTTTCGCACGCTCTCTCGACGCGCGAATACACTCAATATTGAGTGTATCATACACTGGGTGTCCTAATTCAGTGTATTCATTCTCTGTGTAGTATTAATCACCTTCTCGAGGATGACCTCCGGCGCTGTGTACTGGGGAGTTCCACAGTGGGTCCACGTCTTTCCCTGCACCCGTTTCGCGAACCCAATTCCGTCAACTTCACGTATCCGTCGGCATCAATAAGAATATTCTCCGTTTTGATGTCTCTATGAATAATATCGAGAGAATGGAGATATTCAAGGGCCAAGACGAGTTGGGCAGTGTAAAATTGAGTGTGGGCCAGGGAGAATCGACGGAATCTTTGGAGAACAGAGAAGAGCTCTCCGCCGGCCACGAACTCAAGCACCATGTAGAGGTTGGAGTGGTCCTGGAAAATGAGATTTTTTTCCTTCTTTTTTCCTAAAAGTTTTGCATTAGACCTTCTAGTCCAGTTGAACGGCACCAAGTAAAATATGACAATTGAACGAAAACATGAAATAGTGTTATTTCACATATCATAGACTGTTAGTATTTTGAGTTCTGTAGAGGTTGGAGTGGTCCTGGAATATGATGTCGCTCGCCCAAGATCCTCCTAAAGCCCAAGTCTAAGTATAGTGGCTAGTCCAAGTATAAGTATAAGAATCTATGAAAAGTTGCTAGTCTAAGCCTAATTATTAGAATCAATGAATAGTTGTTAGTCTTAGTCTAAGTATAAGATTTCCCTAAAAACACTATTTTGTAAAATTTTACAAAACATTTCCGTTGTAAGCCACCTTGAAGGCGCATGCCATGTTGACGATGAATGGGTGGCTGACTTGTTGCAAAATTTTCTTCTCGTTCAAAGTATGTTCAACTTGCTCGAGCTCAACGACCTGTAATACAGTATACGGTAAAAATGTGTAAAATATGTGGTAAATTTCAATAAGATGAGTACAGACTTTTACATTCATTTGAGAAAAAAATCGAATTTAGAATAACTCACCGTTTCCTTCTTGAGAATCTTCATCGCGTAGAATTTGCCGGTGCGCGTGTGTGCTACCTTAATATTTAAACTTATTTTAAAAGTTAGAATAAAATAATATGATATTGTATTGATTAATTGTGTGATACCAGCATGACTCGTCCGAAGGCGCCCTTTCCAAGTGTCCTGATAAGGTTGAAATCGTCCAACGTCGCTTCTCCTTCCTGGAAATAAGTTGAGTTATGAGTACTACTTTCAATATATTTGTCTGTATGTAAGACTCTGAACATGTAGTGCTTTGAGAAATAAATAAATAAAAAATAAAATAAAAAAATAAGTTTTACTAACCGTATCTTCGTCTTCCGGGGATAGGATGTACACGATCCAGAAAATGAACAATAATATTCCAAGTAGCAGTGGGATTGAAACAACCGGCGACAAATGGCATGTAATTGAAATGGGTTTGAATTTGAAAGCCGTGAAATGACACTGGAATCTGATTCAACCGACGGAATACGTGCCAAAGATCTTTGATCATCGTAAGGAGGTCCGTAAAATTATATCAGGTGCATTTTTTTGTTGGGAATTGGTTAGTGGAACGGAATATCTTTTATAAAATAAGTAAACGATACCAGTGACGATGCAATACGCGTCCAATCCTGCCAAGCACGTATCCACTTTCCCGATAGAGAGAGATTTCGCAAAGTCCTCCATCTAGAATTAAATATTTAACAATTATTTAATAATAGAAAAGGGTAAATATATTAAGAAAATATATAGGTAAGTTTAAATGGGACATACTGTTGAATCGAGAGGCGGGGTGCCTAACACTGGCAATGAGAGAGGAATAATGAGATGACGCTAAATTAAGGTTACAGTGGTAAAAAGGTGAAGTTGACGAAAAACTGCCAGTGGGCTAACGCTGTACACGATTCCAGATCTAAAGAAAGTCATGGCGAGAGAGTGTGCAAAACCGAGAGTCTCTCTCGATTTTATACGCTCTCTCAATCCAAACTCCCTTTGGAATGGTTTTCCGGCAAGCAGAATGATGTTGCAATGGAAGACGCATCCTTCCAACCCACTACACTTTTTTGCAGTGGGTTGGAAGGACGCGACCTCCAGGAAGGGGTCAAGAGCGAGAGACTGTGTGAAAGGAATGTTCGTCTTTGTTTATCCTAACTCGCCGATGACCCCATTCTGGATGTTTCGAAGCATTTCCAACGGAACAAAAAAATGCGAAACTATTTTATAGACGTGTTTCTTTAGAATTTTGATAACCTGAATTATTTCGGGGCGTTAGGAGTTAGTTAGTTTCAACGAATTTATCAAGAGGTCAATTGGGTCTTCATCTTCGATTGATCTCACAATTGATCGATTGATCTTGTAAGGAAGTTAAATTGAGAAGCTCTGATGTACATGATGATCACGTTGCTGCTGCTACACTTAGAGTGTCTGGTTCGATCGTTTTTTTTTAAATGAGTCGTTCCATCTTGTCGTTGGTCGCTCTTTTCGTATTTTCCTTCGTGGGAACTAGTGTTGACCACGCGAAAAGTAGAAACGAAAAAGAACAAAGCGTTTCGACTCTGTTTCGGAACTGTTCTCCTTTATTCCTTTTGTTCTCAAATAAAGGTTATCAAAGTAATCAACACTAGTAGGACCCATTCGATGACAGATCGATTAAGAGGAAGAGACGTCATTATTTAGCCCGAAATAAAGCACATTTGTAGTAAAGTCAACGAAAGATAAAGGACAGATCGCAAGCAGAAATTTGTTCCCTCTTTATGCCGCCTCTGCAGCACAACATCACCGACTCAGAGTTGTGAGAAATCACAACATTGATGTGGAGGAGGAAATAAATGTACAATCTTTAATTTAAAAATAAAAAAAAGGAGTTTTTACAAGAATCCCGACGATAAGGAATACGGTACATTGGAATACGGTAATACGGTACACTCCCAATCGCCAACAACAACAACAAAAATATTTGTGGTAAACAACCGTTTACTACTTGTTGATCATGTGAAATGAGCATGCAACGATTGAATTCAGATAGAGTAGAAGTACAGGAGAAGTTTCTTGTATCGGAAGCTTCCATTTGATTCAAATAAGGGAAACCCACTCATTGGAACAATACAATGCTTCCCTGACATACATTTTTGGAGATAAATTCCAATGATATTTCTTTGGAGGGATTAGTCAATCAATATTTATCTATAAAAACATATTTCTTAAAGTTAAATGGGGGGGGAAATGCAATAGCTTTCAAAATTTAGCGAATTCCTCTGAATACAGCTCTGTTTCGGAGACGTGAAATGATTCTTCTTCATATTTATCGAAGTTTGAAGTATCACCGGGACCACGGAATTTGGGAATGAAAGGAGCTGAGATCTGCAAATCACAGATATATTATTAGAGTTTGAAATTCGGATAAATAATTGGATTAGCTCTCTTCATTTCGCGCACTCTCTACACCGGTCGATTGGTGATAGAGTGTGTGAAATGAAGAGATCTAATCCAATTATTTTACCGAATTTCAAACCCTATATATTAATAGGTTACTGACGTCGATTGCACCATCTTTGGGTGCTAAAAGTAGCTTACGGTCAAAACTGAGTTAGAGGTATCACATTTCCGCTCCCATAGCTCCGAGTGCCCTTTTCCCCTTTGTTCTAAGCAAAAATTTCATCTTTCGAATGGGATAATCAGATAAGTTCTAAATGTGCCGAAAACATTGTCATTGCAGTATTACATTAATCGACTTCTCAGCTAGGCCGCAGTGTTTTCTGATTTTGATTGAATTTTGGTGTGTTGATACATTTTCAGATGGGAATGACATCTGAAAATATATCACCACACCAAAATTGGCGATCAACGAATATAGTTTGCACAACCATAGAATAATTTTGAAACGTAAAATGATTTAAAGAAAGAAATCGCATGCAGGATAAACTGTACTCTTACCTTCCGTTCGTAAACAGATTCCCAATTTGTAGATTCGAATCACTTGTGATGCATGATCTCAGCAGCGCCTTTCGTCGAGCTACCAAGTCGCTTTTTCGGGTTGACCTACGAGTTTATTTAAATATATATGCATATTTATTTAGGCGAATTCACATGGAAAAAAACGGTTTCAATTCAGAAACAAGAGTTTTTTTCGAGTTTTGTACTTGAGAGTAGGGTTGGCCTCGTGTGAAAATATCAAAGAAATCCCATTTATGAGATCTCAAAAGGCATCTTATTATATTATATACTGTTGAGCTATCAATTTGTCACCTGAGCTTCCAAATAGGAGGTTTTGAATAGGGTTCTCCTATTGGAAACTATTGGAAATGGGAAATGTGGAGAACAAAGCAAAGCTGACAGCGCTGCGTGCGAGAGAGTGAGTGAAATGAAGAGAGAAGATGGAGAGTGCATTTCCAATACTTCCAATAGGGAACCCTAGTTTTGAATCATCGCTAACTCGATTTTTTTTCTCGCTGTTGGTGTAATTTCATCATGGACCGAGATATGAGACATCGATGACTTTTGAGACCTTACCTTACTTTATTTCGAATCTACAAAATTACCTTCAGCATATTCTTGAGCAGATCTTTCAATTTAGCCGAAAAGTGAGATGGGAAAGACATCTGAAAATAAACCATTAGCATGCAACTGAAACGAATAATTGAGAAATCGTGATTTCGCTAGAATATCGTAATAAATCACGTTTCCGGATATGATTTTCTTGTACATCTTGTCTTTGTTATCGTGGTAGAATGGTGTATAGCCAGTGATCATTTCATGGATGAGAACACCGAGAGCCCACCAATCAACTGGCTTGTTATAGCCCTGAAAATGATAGAGCAATTATTACAATTTTAAAATTATACGTTCATGAAATGGACTACTGGTACTCTCTTTCTATACCTCGGCGCGTCTCTCGCTTTCTCATGCTCTCTCGCAGCCGTATCTGTTGTTCAGCACGGATTATCAGCGGAACGTTTTATTATTTTGGATGAGTGTCTGTGAATTTGTAATAGAACAAATCCGTTGACCACCTACAACCATGCACAGCGAAGTAAAAACGATTAAAAGCAATAAGTTGCAAAAAAAATGCTTAGCATAATAATTCTAATTATGCGAGTACAATCATTGCATAAAAAAAGTTGAGCAAATTTCACGAGCAACGATGTTTCAACGGTGCCGTATAAGATATTTCATTATGGTGTTTACCAGTCATCAACAAGTATTCAATGCCTAAGAGAGACTATCTGACTCGCTCGAACTAACTTTGGCATTCTGAGAAAAATGAGTTGTTGAGATAATGATGGCATGATGTACTGTGACCCATGCTGATATGATCCGTGCAAAAGAGAAGTGCTGAAAATGCATCTACGCCTCAGGGCATTACGTCATAAGAACTTCCGGTTTTCAAAAAAGTGGTTGTTGAGCTTCACAAGTGGTACCAATCGATTCCTAATAAAATTCTAAGACTTTTTTGACTCTATGCATTTTTCGATAATTATCGATCTACGGCCGGAAAAGTTGAAAATGTGTTTCATTTTTTTGTTTTTAATTTTTCTACATATTTTGCCTCTGGAAAATGGCAACTTTTATTTTCCCAAAGCGATCCTTCAACAATGGTACGTAAACCATGTTAGTATGGAAAGTTTTCATTTCCCCCTAAAATACGCGCGAAGCAGAAATTGGAGGTAAAAATATTTATGGTGTGCCTTACAGTATGCCGTCGAGATTTCTCATCGCCATTGTCCGAGCTTGAAATGTAGCATGCGGACACGGCAAGAATGTCATGGTTTCACGATGAGAAGTTAAGTCGATTATCCCGCGCACATGTTGCATTTACAGGTCGGAGAATGCCATTGAGAATTCTCGACGGCATACTGTAAGGCACGCCATAAATATTTTTACCTCCAATTTCTGCTTCGCGCGTTTTTTTTAGGGGGAAATGAAAACTTTCCATACTAACATGGTTTACGTACCATTGTTGAAGGATCGTTTTGCGAAAATATAAGTTGCCATTTTCCAGAGGCAAAATATGTAGAAAAATTAAAAACAAAAAAATGAAACACATTTTCAATTTTTCCGGCCGCAGATCGATAATTATCGAAAAATGCATAGAGTCAAAAAAGTCTTAGAATTTTATTAGGAATCGATTGGTACCACTTGTGAAGCCCAACAACCACTTTTTTGAAAACCGGAAGTTCCTATGACGTAATGCCCTGAGGCGTAGATGCATTTTCAGCACTTCTCTTTTGCACGGATGATATCAGCATGGGTCACAGTACATCATGCCATCATTATCTCAACAACTCATTTTTCTCAGAATGCCAAGCTCCTGAACAAATATGTTGATTCGCTCAGATAGTCTCTCCTAAGTTAGTAAAATCCGTTTACCTTCTTCAAAATGACTTCGGGCGCGATAAACTCTGTACTGCCACAATGGGTCCAAGTCTTGTCCTCGATTCTCTTTGCGAGGCCAAAGTCCGCGAGTTTCAAGTTTCCGCAACCGTCGACTAGTATATTCTCCGGTTTGACATCTCGATGGATAATATCGACAGAGTGGAGATATTCAAGTGCAAGAACTAGCTGGGCAGAGTAAAATCGAGCATGAAACTCGGTAAATGGACGGAATTTGAGCTTATGAGTGAAGAGATCTCCTTCCAGGCTCAACTACGCGTGAACGGTACCAAGTAAAATATGACAATTGAGCGAAAACATGAAATAGTGTTATTTCACATAGACTTTTTGTATTTTGAGTTTTGAAACTCCATTTTTATTAAATTTGCTCGATTTTAGATTTTTTTCTTTTTCAAAGTATGTTTCACTGTCTATATTTTTTCACAATGATTTTTTCTGAATAGTTCGTGGAGGTAAAGGTTGTGTCATAACAAGTGAAATGTTGAGGGTTACCTTGAACGAAAAAGACATGTTGACAATGAACGGATGGTTTATTTCTTGTAGAATTTTCTTCTCGTTTAAAGTGTGCTCCACTTGCTTGAACTTAACAACCTGAAATGCGGTTTAAAATAGTTGTCATTTTTTGGCACTAAAATCAAAATGATGACTACTGACTACATTCATTTGAAAGATCAAATTTCCAGTAGCTCACCGTTTCCTTTTTCAGAATCTTCATCGCGTAGTACGTTCCGCTGCGTTTGTGCACCACCTGGATTATATTTTTAAACAATAATAATAATTCTAATTGATATTTTATTATGATAATAATAATATTTATGCGTGTCACGAGGAAACGCGGTATAATAAGATAAATTAAAAGAAAGGCACGAATCATTATTGGACAACAACAACAAAAGCAAGAAGGTAACTCAAGGAAACTGCTAATTTTTTGGATTTTTTTTGAGTATAGCTTTGCCGCTGTGAACTATTATGCTTGAAGAGGCGTTTGTTAAATTGATTCCATTTTAATTGATTAATTATGTGTAGGGGGAGTAAGCTCCGCCCACTAGACGCTAATGGAAGGGGTGAGAAATGGCGGATGAGTAGCACAAGTTTAATTCTTCACTAAAAACCTCGTGCTCGGGCTTATTCGAGAGCTCTTGGTAGGGGCTACAACATATCCCGTGCGCACCATGCTCTGATGCGATTAAGTAGGTCAAACATCGATAAACATTAGCGAGAATAGGCAATTCATGCACTTCCAGTAAAGGCACATAGCTGCGCATCTCGCAGTTCGTGGGGATGGCGTGTCTGTTCCATTTAGAGAAAACAGAATCAAATTTGGTTTCCGCGCTGAATTGTGCTACTTTTTAAAAGAATATAGTCCGGTTGTATTCATTGGCATGACGACTTACGGTGTTTAGCGGCTCAACTTGCAACATTTTGGGTGATGAGCAAAATAACTGCAAAGGATGGGGACCGAACCAGCGACATCCGCGCGCCATGCAATCACTCTACCACTGAGCCAAGATGGCAATGGTAGACCGCTCTGACTTTTGCTCCATGATCAGATAGGATCTCTTCATTCTCTCATTATGCATGCAAACTCCGCCCATCGCTAGAGAGTGCCCACATTCTGACCCCCAACCGTTTTGGTTTTCGATCTGTAGCGCGGCTCAGAGACAAGATATCGACAAACGGCAAAGAGTATGATGTTTGTGAGACCTCAGCGGTTCATCTGAACACACTTTCTACCACTTGGCATGAAATTGACAGATCACGTTGCGGCCCCTAATTATGTGATACCAGCATGACACGTCCAAAGGAGCCCTTCCCAAGTGTCCTGATACGGTTGAAATCGCCCAATGTTGATTCTTTTTCATCCAAAAGTGGAATGAACTCCTGGATCTGAAACATATTACAATTTTAAACAGAGATTGATCTTCGTAATGAAAATTTACAAAGCATCGAGCTGGCACCATGCCAAGAACGCTTATCGTTGTCTGACCCTCTCGTTTGGCGCGCTCTCTCGCCATCTCTCTCTTTCTCGTTCTCGCCAATTCTATTTCGAAAGCTGTAATTTACTAACATCTTGGTCCTCCGTTTGCTTTTCATCTTGGGATACCATGTAGACTATCCAGGCAATGAGCAGCAAAAAGCCGAAGAGCAGAGGGAATGAAACTACCGGCGACAAGTTGCCTGTAATTAAAACAGGTAATGTATTTAAATCCGCGAACTGGATAGGCGGAAAGTGGTGACCACCGGCTTTCGTTGAAATTATATTAGTTGCAATTTTGGGAATTATTTGATGGCATGGCATCTATTAGAAATATTTGAGCGATACCAGTGACGATGCAATACGCGTCCTACCCTGCCAAGCACGTATCCACTTTACGAACGGGTAGAAATTTCGTAAAGTCGTCCATCTAGAATTTTATTAAAAATATGAATTTCGACAACGGTAAATGATGAAGACGTGTTGAACATAAACAGGCAAATTATGGAACGCTCATGTTCCTTAAAGAACTAGTGAGCATAGATTGAAGACGTAAAATACGAACGAATGAAGACGCTAAACCCAAGCCAAAACTAACCGGACGTGATGGGTATTAAGGACTGCCAGTAGTCTAAAGATTATTCGCGTCTGATCAAACGTCCAGAAACTCTGGTACCGGTATATTGTCGGCTTGGACTCAAACAAACACTCAGAGAAAAATTACTTCGTCGCATGCATGAAGTAATTAATTACTTATGTGGAAACACGCTAGAACAGCAATCGATGTAATTGATTACTTCAAACACAGTTATAGTGTATTTTCACAGAAGTAATTAATTATTTCAGGCATGCGACGAAGTAATTTTTCTCTTAGTGGAGACCCAGGCTGATATCCCGAAATCAAAACCGTGAGAGTGGAATCTTTTCCGGTATCCAGACTGAAAATAAATACCGGAAAATGGCTCAGAAAAGATTCGACTCGTAATTAGGTCTGAATCTCCAGTAAGATTGATCATTCTGCTACTTCCTTTTTTGAAGATTGGAATCACGTGAAAGCTCAAAGAACACGATTAATAAACTGAGCCGCAGACATTCTAAGTAATGAAACTCGGAAAATTTCTTATTTCCACCTTCTTTCATTTTCCACCTATCTGTATATAATAATTCCTTTTAAATTTAAATTTAAAGATGAAGAAGAAAACGCTAATGTTTTCTCACAAAGGGGAGAAAATATTAAATTAATGCATTATTCGTATATCGATATTCAAAAATTACCATGAAAAATTTCGAAAAAATCTTCCGAATACGATCCTTTTATTGTTTTTTTGAAACCAAATCAAGACGAAAGATCAATTGCCTCCTGCGTCTTAAAACTTTACCTGGCGCATGAAACACAACTTCACTGAAGCACTTCGCCATTGTATTACGGTCACCAAATACAAAAATGCATTTGCGCACGTTTACCGGTTCGCCAGACCAAGGAAACGCATTCGCCAACTCATTATCCTGTTCTGTAAATTTTGCATTGTTTGTAATGTGATCGACGCTTCAAATGTTTATTGCTTCATAAACAATTGAAAGAAACGTGACTGAATGGAGGAAAAAATAAAAAAAACGTTGATAAATTACCATGGAGAAACGCGAGGGTGCGGGGGAAAGATACACAATCGATAATGGGAGAGTCATGGGGAAATCGTTCAGAGAGGCCCGAGAAGATGTCATATATCTCGAATACTTTTTTGTATAAATAATAATAATTTATAGGAAAAGTTTAATTTTACAGTGATATAGTGTACATAGTGAGTGTGTACATGATGTGTGCGATCTGTATCCAATTGAGAACTGGGTTGAGATAAAGAGCTGTTCGATGATTTTCATTTGATCCACATATCGTCTACATGGCATCGAAAGCACAGCGAGTAGATCCGGAGACAAACCACGCTCCTGAAAGATCCGTTGTATCACGTCATCATCGTGACCCACCGGTCTATACCGTACTTTCCCATACCGTACCTCATTCGATCTGCCGCAACCATCGTAGTGGTAGATGGAATCTCGCGCGGAAGAAACCAAAGGATACGGTAGCGCATCGACCGTTTCCGCAGATCTGAAACCATTTCGGAATGGAGTACTATATCCAAGGGCTACTGTATCTTCCGACAAATCGATACCTCTCTGATCTTTGCCGTGTCTTCAATCTCGCATCGTGGTGTGTCAAAGAGTGCTCGGCATTCGTCGGCTACCGTACTCTCACACTCGGGACAATATCGATCAGAGGAGGAGAGGGAGAGACCGATTGGAATTGTTTCCTGCAATGACTCTATATGCTACTTTGAATTTTATTCTGAACGACCAATCATTCTCTCTGGAAAACTTTGGAATAGGAGTAAATCATGAAACACAATACTTGCTGTTCAGTAACCGTTCTATTTTCTCGAAATATATGTATTAAAACTGTTGAAACAGCTCATTTAAAAAATATTTTCCCATATTGCCCACCTCTTCCCTCATCATCGTTCTCAAATTAATATTTCTCCATGTGACTTTATCGCCTCTTCTCAATTCAACTTCCGTCTCATTTCCGGTCGGCGCCTCTCGCTTCTCGTGGATAAAATCGATAAGTGACGTTAACTCGAGCCGCTGAAATTTGAAATTCATTATCGGTCGGCACATGATTTTTGCATACTCTCGTTGAGAACCCTGCAGAAGGCGCTCTCAACGAGAGTATGCAAAAAGAAGTTCTAATTCATGACCCCTTTCTGGAGATTTGACCGGCCTGTTGAAAGCGGTGAACGCCTACTGTACCTCTGCCTCCTCAATTATCGAATGAATCCATTCCTCCGATCGATCGTCCCTCTCATCGGGTAGATCAATCTCGCCGTCTCTCAGGAAGTTGAGAATCACCTGATTGTGAAAATACTAGAAAATTGTAAAAAAGAGAATGTATAAATAATGCTGTTTCATATTTGAACACAAACCCAGAAAGCAATCATTTCCATGAGATGAATGTTGAATATGACTCCTACATGAAACATGCTTCTACATGGGTGAACGCAAACAAAAAAGAGAGGTGCGATTTTACAGTAATGAAGTTGCGTAAAGTACGTTTATAATTGATAAGGAGTTACCGTACCCTGAACGCCTCCTGATTTCCGTCTAGGACCATCTCCTCGTCATTGTTGTTCAACTGCTCGAGTAGTTCTGGCAGTCGAGAGGGAACAGTGGTGAGACTGCCTGAGATACGAATATTTGCTATTGAAAATAGAGACAATACTATTTAAAAACGTGATTATTCTGTTGAAAAAATAGACAACAAATCCCAATTCTCAGTGGAAAAGTCGAGCATACGAAGCGTGGGCCTCGAAAAAATTAGTTTCTTCTCACAGTTTTCAGTGTGAATTGGGCAATGTCTATCAACGCTGCCGGTCCTCAGTTCATGCAACTCGCAAGACACGCTCACACGCAATGGAGAACTATCAACCCAGCTGAATTAACACCCTCACCCAGCTGATAAAGTTAAATGTAAATGTGTCAACTTGCAGTGACCTTTCGTCGGAAACAATCAAGCCGTCCTGAACCTCGACATTTAACCACAAAATTCCTCGGCGCGAACTAACCTCTAGAAAGAGGTCAGCAATTAGGGAGAGTGAAAAAATTCAACTGACCCATGGTCGTCTCGAAATGCGCCGACCCAACGCGAAGTCGAATTCGTTGGTTGCGAGCAAGCATTTCCCACTCTGAAATGACTGGATTACATCATCATTAGGCAATGCATACAAAAGGAAGTGAGAACAGGTTGCGTTATCAATATACAATTCAGTAGCAAGGTGGAGAATAAGAAAACGAGCAATTACAACACAGCTGACCAGCGCCCTCAGGTGTGACGGAGTTAGGGAGAGAGAGGGAGGGGGGGGATGATTCTCGCGTGAGGTGAGGGGACAATTGTTCCTGAACCTCCTCTCTTTCATCTCGTTCTCTCTTTTTTTCCTCTCCCTCCCTCTCATTTGATCGCACTATTTTCCCGCTCCCTCACTGAATCTCTCACTAGAACTTTGGAACTTTGTCCGCCTCTCTCGCTCGCTCCAGCGGGTGGTTGAACTTTTCCACTTTGCTGTAAAATTGACGTAGGTTCTAGAGTTTTAAAAACGAGTCCGAATCTCTTCATTTCATACACTCTCTACACCGGTCTGTCGATGAGAGATTGTGCGAAATGAAGAGGTCCGGACTCGTTTTTAAAACTCTAGTAGGTTCTGGACGGATTTCGTTCCGAAATGTAAAATGAAAAACGGAAGTGCGAACACTGTGAAGGTTGTATCCGATTCCACTCTATCAGAGAAAATAATAACTCAAATTTCGGCAGGCTCTCTGTTTCATGGCCCGCTCAAAGCGTCGTCCCGCAGGGTGTCAATATGTTCGTGCTGACTAGACTTCAGGAAATAACGAAACAACAGGTTGCGTAAGAGGCAAATCAATTCGCGCTCTCCTCATTTCTCACAATCTCTCACTGCTGGAGCGGTGCATTTGCCTCTTTTACAACCCGTTGTTTAGTTATTTCTCGAAGTCTCGAAGCTCAAATCGATACGAATCTACGTTTCAGGCGTCTTGGTCTCCCTCTGATCTCTCATTTCCCTCGATAAACAAAGGAGTCAAACTAAGAGAGTGGTTTGTTGAATAGCCAAACAGCCTTCTCCCCTGCGGGCGAAAACGTGAAGGTGCACCAGATCATTGTCCCGTAGCTGCTCCTCCCTTAGTCTATCTGAGGAGATGATTCATTCGTTTACTCTGAAATGAGCGGAAAAGGTGGAGAAAAGTGCGAACTTTTCCGGCCTTTCCGGGTGTCAATGGGGGTAATTACAAACAGACACAGGGCAAACAAGGAAACAGTTGGGTCGAGAGATACGGAAAGTGACGTAATCATTTTACAGGATATGGGGCAAAATTTACGGCTAGGTCAGCTCTTAGCTAAGCGCAACATACACGCGGCCAAATCATGTTTCACGGCCTTCTCAAAGCGGTGTGCTGCCGGGTCAATCTGTTACGGATGTCGGAAGTCGACTAATTGTAGCTCAAATAACGACTAAAATTTTGCAAATCTGTCTGGGGACAAACATATATTTTTGCTTAGACACCGCGAGGCAGCATCACAAACAATGCTGACGGCAACAAGATAGGGAGGAAAAGTCGTTTCTCCTCTTCAGACAATGCCAGCCCTAACACTATGGAAACCGGGTGAATACTCAGCACTCTGCGCGTGACTACAACTCAGGTATTTATTTCCAGGCTGGATCCCGGTATAATCCGCGTTTCCATCCTGGAATCAGACAGGGATCCAGCCTGGAGACGTTTCCAGGTAGGATCCCGGTATAATTTCCAGCCTGGATCCCGGAATCGTGCGATTTCCAGCCTGGATCCCGGTAAGAAATGGGAAGATTCACGCCTGGATCCCGGTATATTTCCAGCCTGGAATCAGACAGGGATTCAGCTAGGAAAAAAATCCAGAGAAGCCTCCAGAAAGGGGTCAGAGCAAGGGATTGTGAGACAGTGAGAGACTCTTCCTAAATGTGTGTCCGGGCAGTGGTATGGCGTGTCGAAAATGTGCTTGCAATTACCACGCGATTCGACCCGATTTTCAAAAGTAATGTCCACTTTTGCATTACTCATACGCCAACCCAGTGATGCCTATCGATCATCCTCAATTACGGGCCAATTAACCCTAGTAAGGCTTAGTCATTCCAGGAACTACATGCCGGTCCAGAATCTCCCGGTTCCGGTCCTGGATCCGCAACGGTCACTGTGCGCCCAAAGATCGGGTTCATCGCCGTGGCTGGATCTTCACTAGATAGAGTCGTTTGTCCCTCGGGGAAGAGAAGAGAGGGAGAGAGAGAGAGAGACGGGCTCTCCGCGTATAAATACCGTTTGAGCACACAGATGGAGACAATTACCGCGCACTTTGTTAGGCCGCCTTCGGAAGTGACACGGAGGATCTGCGTTTCTTAGTGGTCGTAATAGGCTGAAAATTACGTGTGCATTCGATATTTTACAGTTACATGGTGATCATCGTCATTTCCTGTCGCAGTTTCGTATTTGTCTGGTACGTTGATCTTTGATCTTTGCTGATTTGTCAACTTCCAGATGCTTTCTAATGTGTCTCTACTTCTTCTTATCGGTCTGGCCGCCCTGACCACCGCCCGCTACAGCTCGGAGGAGTATGGAGGTGACTTTTGCTGTTTTCCATTCTATTAGAGCGTTTCGAAAAATTTTAATAGCGCCATGTGGATATCACAGTCAAATAATCCATATTTAAAATTTTTGTGTTTTTTTCAACGCTCAACACTTTTCTGGATCCGCCCCTCTAGTAATAACTGTCTAGCAAAATTATACTAGCCCAATCCCGCCGGTTCCCCGCTTCACACAAATCGTTTAAATGGGTATTGGAATTATTTTCAATAGGTGAACGAATCATTTGGGAATAAGAAATTATAATTGCGGCCCAGGTCGTCACGAGGAGCGTCGTTCGGGCGGTCCCCGTCCATGGTATTTCCGTCGACTTTTCGGCCGTCACCATGGAGGACCCGGAGCACCGTGGATGCCGCCCCATGGACCCCACGGACCCCATAGGAGAGGTACGGTGCTGTAGTTTTCGACAAAATTGTTTTTTTCAACTCCTTAAATTGATTTTCTCTTCTTTGGATGAGTCAGATTCGAGAATCAGAAAGATAACTTCGCCAGCACTCCGCACAGCATTCGAAAAAGCGTCGTCGAGAACGAGTTAGAGAAAGAGAGAAATGGCGAGAGAGCGCGCCAAGGTCAGACAATGAGAGACCTTCTTGGCAGGGTGCCAACATCGAAAAAAGGAAGAAAAGCGATTCATAAATGCAATATTCGGTGCAAAAATGCAACAGAGAAATGTCCCGCGACCACTAGTGCATTCTAATTTTCCATAGGGACTAAGAAAGGTAGAAATCAATTATTAAATTCTGAATTCTCAGGTCCCCCTCCTCCGCCTTTCCTCAAGGAGGCTACAGAGGAAGCCCGCAAGGAGTTCTTCCAGATATTCGAAAACGCAAACCAGACAAGGTTTGGTCATACTCTTTTTTTGTTTCTTTATTTTTATTTCACTTAGCAAAAATTAACTACCTTTTTTGAAATAATTGACTACAACAATATAATAAAAGTTTCGCCTTGCGAATTCTTTCGATGGGTGCGTGAAACGTCGGACAACATAGAGGAAAACATCATTTGTGACCATTCAAAAATTAAGTCGCCCGAATGCAAAATCGATCAAATATTAGTATTAGTCTCCTTTTAAGTATGTATTTGACTTACATTTCAGAGCTCAAACGAAGGAGCGCATTCAAGAATGGGCAAGCAAGCAGTCACAGACTATTCAGGTTTATTGATTAGCTCATTTTTGATTACTTACCATTATTCTACAAAAACTAGAATTCATAAAAAATCATAGTCGATGCCGAAGCTCTTTTGTTGGTCTTTAGCTATTTGAAATGAATGAGAAACTTCCAATCAATCAATAATCACCCTGATTCAGGATGGAGTCATCGCCTTCGAACGCAATCTCACTCTTTCTCGTGAAGCCGCCAGAGAGAACGCGACTGCTGTGATTGAGCAACTACAGGTGAGAGTTGGCACGGATCTAGGAAGGGTTGGCACCGAGCCAAGTGCCAAACAAGACAGTATTGCTACCAGAACCACAACTTTGTCAGCTCATTCACTCGCCAGTCATGAAAACGCAAGCAACAGTGTGGCTCGAAAGTAGCGAACATGGGAAACAAATTGATCAATACATTCCAAAAATAGAAAAAAAAATTAGCGGACAATGCATCAAGAATACGTGATTTGATAGACTGATAATCGAATAGGAAAATGCGAAAACAGACAATTTTCTGTTTCATCGCGAGTTCTAGTCTCCTGATAATTCTAGATTGCTAGTGCGTCTCATGTGGATAATGTCATCGAAAAATATATCAAAAATACAATGTCTCGTTAGCTGAACATTTTGTTTTTGGTTTTCGATCTTTCATCTATTCTCCACATTTTGCAGACTGCTCTCGATCGATTCACAGCCGTTCTCGAAAGCGATAATCTCACGCAGGGAGAAACAATGGAAAAGATGAAGAATACGGCGAGGAGCTTCGACAGAGACGTCCTATTTGCAGTAAAGGTGGGTAATGATAAATAGGAAAAAGTCCAATAAGGGGTCTTCGGTCAGAGAGTGTTCAAGTGAGAGAATGCTTCTCAATTGCACTTGCTTCTCACTCGCACAAGGGTCCAGATATCTCCAGATATCTCCTATCCAAATACAGATAAAGTCCAGATATCTCAATTATCGCATAATTGGGGCGACTATTATAACACCCGCGTGTTACGAGTTCCATGTGGAAATGAAATTGAACGGTGGTATTAGTATTCTTAGTGGTATTGGAAGCATATTGATAATAAACGACATATCCCAGATGATCATGCGCAACGCCCGATTCCGCACCGCGCCGAAATTCTTCCCGAGACCAGAGCATAGCGGACCGTTCGGAGGCATCGAGGTAAGACATCAAAGATCAAAGATCAAAAAATAAATAAGAAAAGCTAGAGACTACACCGATCTTATTAAAATCATTTCATTTTTCACATCCCTCCTCCTTATTCTTGCCTGAGATAAACGATCGAATACTCCCTCAGGGTCTACCCTTCCCTCCTCCTCCACCCCATGGTCCCATGCCCCCTCCCCCTCCTCCCTTCGGACCCGAGGTACAGTAATCTACCATCGATTGTCTCTCACTTACCGTATCTTCAGGGACCGATAGATCCCTTCTTCCCTCCTCCTTCTCCCAACGGAGAGGAGAACAATGCTGAAGACATGGGATTGTTCCTGCCTGGAGACTTCTGAGAGTACGGTAGAAACACCTTCCGTCTCAGACTATCAAGAACTGAAATTATTTATTTATTTATTGTTGAATGATAATTTACAGAGAAAATCAGAGATCACAATTATCATTCCACGATTGTAATTTATTCGACCCGCACATGTTATGGTGGTACGTATTGAACATACAATAAACTCGAATTGTACGTTCTTTCCATAGATTGATTGATAAAGGGTGGAATATTCTACCGAGGTAGCAGCGCAGAATAGATAATAAGCAGCCAGAGATGAAAATGGCGTCCTGGAATCGGATCAGAATTCAAAAGGGCAAGTCCATCCGAATTTGCGTTTCACTAGTGTCTCTCTCCTTGACTCACGATTAAAATGATTCCTGCCACAGTTCAAGTTCAACCAGACTATTTCAACTTTTGTTTTGTCTTCCACCAGAAAGCTGGCTTCAGTACTGTGACATTCAACACATTTTCAGATCAAATAGTACTTTTGCAAATTTGTATAGTGCGGCAATATTCGACCAGAAGTATTTATTTCACGTATGCTTTCACTTTAATTCTACACGACAATCCGAGCCAGCGCAACTGCCACGAGGGAAAACGGGCGCCAGGTGGCGCCAGATTTGGCGGGCGCGGGCGCGGCGCCATCGGCGATGATGTTGGTGACGTGGCCGGCGGATCGGGAGTCGCCTGGCGCGTTGAATGCGAGGAAGCCGTCCATTTTTCGAACACATGTCAGCGCCGCTTCGGAAGTCTTCATAAAGAGACTACAGAATCCGCCGTCGAACTCCTCAAAGATCAAAGATCAATCCATTTTGTAAACTGTTAAAATCAAAATTCAGCCGTGTGCATTTTAAAGATCAAAGGTGTCAATCGCGGTGCGATTTTGAACAGGCGCAAAAGCTATAGTTAAATGCGCAAGTGGCCACGTTAGCAACGTAAACAGCGGAAGTCCCGGCTTCGTCATTTTGGAATTATCGTATCATTTTAATAAGCGTGAAACTCACTGCTTTAAAAGTGTCGTAGAGGACGGGAAAGTCGACAATCGGCTCCCCGGTCTTGCACCTGAGAGAACCGAAATAAGTTTCCAGAAATAGGTCAGGGCGAGAGAGTCAAGTGAGAGGGTACCTCTTGGTTGCGCACATTCTCTCACTCTTGACCCCTTTCTGGAGGATTGGACCCCTTTCCATTACCCCCTGTTCGATACAAGCTGGTGGCGATCAGTCGACCATCAATTGCTGTCGAACAAATGATTTCCCGGAGCAAGCCGGCAAAATCCTTTGTCCGGTTTCATTTTTGAAAAACGAAAATTGTTTGACCTGTTACTCGCACTGACCCGAAATCCGGATAACCCTACATTAATGAGTTTGGAGTAACTAGCAGGGTGTGCTGAGGTTAAACTACGTTATGGTAGGTGCGCACTACGTTTTCAAAGTATGGTTCAGGGGGGCGTTCAGTTGCAGGGCACAGTTCGGTCCAGGGGAAGCTTTGCAGCCGACTCCAGGCTCGGTCCAGGGGGGAGCTCTGTAGCCGGCTCCAAATTCGGTCCAGGGGGAGCTCGGTAGCCGGCTCTAAGATCGGTCCAGGGGGAGCTTTGCAGCCGGCCGAAGGTTCGGTCCAGGAGAAGCTCGGTAGCAGGCTCCAAGTTCGGTCCAGGGGTTTTTAGCAGGCTCCAAGTTCGGTCCAGGGGAAGCTCGATAGCCGGCTCCAAGTTCGGTCCAGCGGGAGCTCGATAGCCGGCCCCAGGTGACATTGAAGCTCGACTTGTTGGGGAGTGTTAATCGCTACAAAGAGTACTGGCTTATTCCGTTGCAAAAGGCTCGTGAGGCTGAGAGCGATCTGAGAGCGAGAACTTTTAGAGCAATTTCGGAAACGTTTTCTATGATCCCCTACGCTCTCTGAATCATTTTGGAACTTTTTGAAATTTTCGATTTTTCACGTTAGAACGTGTTAGAACACGTTCAGACACGTTTCTGACATCGCAAAACACTTTTCCTGTGATCCCCTACGCTCTCTGAATCATTTTGGAACTTTTCGATTTTTCACGTTAGAACGTGTTAGAACACGTTCAAACACGTTTCTGACATAGCAAAATACTTTTCCTATGATCCCCGACACTCCCTTCATCATTTGGGAAAATATCGAAAATTTCGATTTTTCACGTTAAAACTCGGCAAAACAGGTGAAAACGTGTTTCACGGTACTCAAAACCGTGTTAGAGCAGTTTCTGGCACTTGCGAAAAATGCGGCAAAAGGTTTGCCCGCGGCGGGGATCGAACCTGGGGGTCTCGGATTCAAAGTTTGGCTCGTAACCCACTTGGCTATGGATTTCGTTAATTAAATTTTGTAAAATTTGAAAGGTATTCTGGTCGGAAATCATATGCAAAAGGAATTGGGAAGATAGCGCGATTTTGAAGCGAAATATAAGGAAAATGCGAAAAACGTGACCGCCGGACACACAGACAGACACACAGACACACAGACAGACAGACAGACAGACATTCTGAAATAATAGTCTTTAGTAATGTGGGATTCAGTGTCACACCAATGTACTTCAGTGTACATCGACGAATTTGATTGGATCTCTTCATTTCACACACTCTCTCACTTATCGACCGGCGTAGATAATATGCCAAATGAAGAGCTCTCGTCCAATTATTTACCCGAATTTCAAACTCTATTATTATAAATTCACAACTACTCGTCCAAAATAATAAAACGTTCCGCTCCTAAACAACAGATCTGGCTGCGAGAGAGCATGACAAAACGAGAGACACGCCGAGGTATAGAAAGAAAGTGCACGCACATTTCAGGAACGTTTCATTTTAAGATTGTAATATTCACTCACAGTTCCTCCACAGCATGACACTCCGTTCGGTATCTGGCCGTGCAATTGTACTTGATCTTCACATAGCACTCGCGATCCTCGTCATCGGCGGTCTTAGAGAGGAATCAGTTGACCATTGCCCGAGTCAAATATCAAGAAAGGGCTCAGGGGGAACGAGAAAGCTCCTTGTCTGACCCCTTTCTGGAGGAAATAAGAGATTACTGGCAAATCTTGGTTGCCCGTCTGTCCGAGGTGGTCCGTATCGAAGTAGAGCAGCCGCGCTTTCCCATCGACCGTGTTTTTATCTGCGAAAAAACTTTGTACGACTTAAGACTTACACTGACTTAGGCCTTTGACATACTTAGTGAAGACGTATTTACTTAAGTATCTCCTTAATCAAGGTACTTACACACGCCCGTAATGCCATCGTGACGGGCCCTCCACACCTCAACAGTAGTATGGGCAAGTCGGACATGGTGCCCGTTCCTCCCCAGACACAACATCGTCAGACCATGAAACCGGAACTGAAAGACCGAATTGGATCGATATTACGTCATTCCAGACCTCCAGAAAGGGGTCAAGAGCTAGAGTGTGTGTAAAAGTGAGAGATAACCCTCTCCATTTGACGCGCATCACCCCTTAGGAGGGTATGTTTGTTTGGTGTGCTACCGTAATCGAATCTTTACCGTAATCATGTCTAAATGAAGAAAAAAGGAGGGAAACTCACTTTTTTGGCGTGGGCGAAAGAGTGGATGAGGAGGAGGACGGCGACGACCAATATAGGGCGCATTGAGAGGAGAGAATGAGGGGGAGAATAGGAGATAGGGGAGGGAAATGAAACGATATGATCCAATTATTATTTACCCAAATTAATTAAAAATTCTAGGATAAAAGTGAGAAAGAAAGCAAATTTAGATAACTGATTTGAACATCCCGCTCCATTTCGATTAATTTCTTCACCTGTCGATAGATGAGTAAGTGCGCGAAAGGAAGAGATTTGATACAATTGTTTATCCAAATTTCAAATTCTATTGGAATTAAACCTGCTCTAAAGACTAGCGCCAAAACGATCTATCGATTTCGCAGGCATAGTGAAATGCTTAGCGACAGGGGCACCTCTTCCCAATTATTGTTTTGATTGGCACATGACATTTGTATTATGGATCACGTCGATTAAATCCCCGTATTTCAGATATCTATCGTGCTGCAGCGACGCGCGGTCGCCGAACAAAGCATTTTTCCCCGATGTCTTCGAGTCTCCCCACCCCCTAGCTGCTTTTGAATCGATAAAGACTTTGCATTACTGTTTCATGTTCAGTGGTTTGATATCAACCCTGCGGGGCTATTTTTAAATTATTAAAATGCTATTATTAAAATGCTAATCAATTAAGAGTCTCAGGTGCTCTCTCCCTGAATGACGCAGCACAAGAAATTATCAGAGATGATTCTTAAAACATCGTTATTGGCCGTTTCTATTATCCAATATTTCCGCGTTGTATGTTTTCTCTCATTGTGCTAAAATTTGCTCGTTGATAAAATATTGAAACAACTTTTCGATCGACATATTTGAAATGCGGCGAAATGCGGATTGCGGCATTCCACAATTCTCATTGATTCCGCATAACTGGGGCCGATCGGCCGCTTTGCGGAATGGTTTAAGGAATGGAATGAAATGGACCCATTCCGCATTCCGTTTAGACATCCTAATTGGAAAGTGAGGAGGAGAATAGAGATTGAGGGGAGAAGAGATCGCAACTGGAAATATATTCGATTGACGAAAAGTCAATTATCACCGCGACTAAGGTATCAGAATGACTAAAATGAAATTGAGAATGGGCAGATAATAAGCTTCAATTATGTTTCATGCCATGATCTACTCTCTTGTGAGTGCTAGAACTGCAGTTAAGTGGAGACTTCGATTATAATGTAATAATGTATCGGCAAAATTTATTAGCCCGTGTAAATTTGCGGCAAATAATCAATACTTCTCAATGACTACGGTAAACGCGTTATCCAATTCGTATATGTGTGATGTTGCACCAGCGACACGTTGTGAAATGGGAAAACCATGAAGCCAGTTCCGAAAAGCCATGCGGTAATTGCTGCCCGGCAGTTGTCTGATAGGATGAATGTGCCAGCACTGATGAGTGCCCCCCTCGATGCTGTTGTCATTATCGATTAGTTGCTGTAGGCTGGCAATGAGATGGACGTTGCAGGTGATCCGAATCGATTGGGCGATGGTGGAAGACGAACAAGCCTGGAGGTATTTCGTCTTATTTAAGTTATATAATATATTTATTAGTATTTACCCTCAGAAACCAATGCAGTTTAATTCCAAATGGCACTTAGTAAATAAATTAGAAATCAATCCAGCGTTTTTTTAACAATATCCCGGTCAATAATAGAGAGAGGGAGAGAGGGTTTAAAAGCGATCTAGAGGTAAACGCTTTCTTATTTTGAGCACAAACACTCTCACCCCTAACCCTCTTTGTGGAGATAGATTTCGAACGGTATGCCAAACCTTGAACAGCTTCAAGACATTTTCTGCAGTGCAGTGTACGCAATTGATGGAAGTGTGGGCACTCTTGTGCATAACGGTGCAAATGTCCAATTCATCAATCAAATTGCGCTTCTGACAAATTGTTTTCATTATACTTTCCATTTCGAAAACACAAGAAAATACCTGGTCATTGTTCATGTGCGTCCAGCCTAAAGATAACGTTCCTATATTCGGAAGGTTGCTGAGCATGTCCTTTAGTTCGGGCAGAATACAGTAATGAGAGTTGGTCCAGTGGAGCGATAATTGGGTCCGTTCGAGAATGCGGCCGTTGAAAAGACCGATGAGCAACCTGCGAATTGTCCACAGTTTGGTGAGTTTTTTTCTGTTGAAGAAATTGAATAAGTCTTCTTTTCCTTCACATTGGAAAGATAGGGGGACACGTGATGTTGATTGGAGAGAAAAAATCTTTTTTTTATTAAAAGCTCGTACTCTGTGGAGCAATCCTCGTCTGTGCCGGCGTTTGCAATTTTGGCAGTGCAAATTTGGTATTGAAAAGTCGAAAAAATCTTCGAGATGAGCGTGTGTCGTTCCACGTCCATTAGTGAAATCTGATTGAAAGAGTACGACTGGTCAAATATTATCACTAATATTGTTGTTTTCAAGCGCAGCAGGCAAATTTGCTAGGAGACCGCTTCTCCAAGGTTTCGTATCATGAAGAACGTTCCACGCACTCTCCCGTTTTCCTACTGAAACGAGAGGGAGTGCGTATGGAATGGGGCGAGAGTGGTTCTCCACCCTACAAGGTGATAAACCGTTCTCTCAGAAAATTTGAGCCCAATTTAAAACAAATGTGAACAGTACTTACTTTCAAATTGAACTCCTCCGTCTGTGCATCCCTGAAACGATAGGCGAAATAAGCAAAATTGATCGAAAAAATCGTAAATGAATCGACGACTGACTCATATTTGAGTACCGTTCCCAGTCTGCACATGATACGAAAATCGTTCTCCGTCTGTAATAAATAATTTTTTTCGCGAGATTTTGTGAATAGGCCAAAAGAAATCACTTTCAAGAAATCTCCCTCTCCTGGCATCTTTCCGGAGTTTTTTTTAAATATTTCAGCAACATTCTCACCGATTCTAAGATGACGTCTTTGAAACCTTTCCCGAATGTCAGATCCATTGTTTGCAACTTTTTGCAAGTGAAACTCAAATTGAATCTATCGGGAAAAGTGAGAAATGAGGGAATGAGGTAGAGAAGAACGGAGTCCGGCAGAGAGTCTAGCATCTGAGTTAATTTTAAATTAATTTAAATTAATTTAATTTAAATAATGATTTAGTATTAAAAATACATCAAATTTATCAATCAAAAGCTCGATTACAGCAGCGGTTTTTAGCCAGATTATTCTAAAAGGCGAAAAAATCTCCTTGTTTCAAACACTCTAGTCCACCGAGAGATGAAGAGAGTGTGCGAAATGAGGAAATTTTACGCCTTTTATAATTATGCTTCAATTACATTTAAAAAATGTAAATATTGAAACAAAAACGCACTGCAGAGCTTTTCTCTCAAAAGGACGCTCAACAATCTCTCGGTGCGAGAGCGTTGTTTCTCCCACGTGCGTTTTTGAGTTTCTGTTCTTTCTCACCCATTCGAATACGAATTTATCTTTAGCATCGCATCGAAAAGCGATTATAAGATTTTTAGTGAGAATTTTTCCTAATTTACCGATTTTTTTTTCGGAAAATTAATTTCGGAGAATTTCCGTTTTCCGAAATTTTCCGAAAATCGTTTTCCGTAAAGCCGTGTATCCATAGCGTGTGATACGAAGAAACTCGGCGTTTACTCTATTGTGTCATAGCAAAGATTCAATTTGATCCAGCTATGATTTCGGTTGCATGAAATGACCCAGTTTGCATGCGAGTCGAGTGTGTTTGTATGGCCTCGTATGAAGTACTGTAAGTGAGGGAAGTGAATGAACAAGTGGAGTCGTGTCAGTTTGTGATACTCATTGTCCATGAAGGTCCCTACTACATTGACACCATTTTCCGGGTGTAAAGAGGTGCTCCGCACTACATGAGATAATGTTAAATATATGAGTGTATTTGTGAATGGCAACTGCTGTCTACTCTCTACTCCACTCTGTACTCCATCCACTCCTTGACTTACTTAATGCACAATGACTCGACACCCAATGAACCCGAACCTAGTTTTTTAAACGAGTAAAAGGAGAGACGGGTGATGAACAGACGCTTTATTCACCACTCATAGCCTACATCTTCTCTACTCGGGCCCGGCTGGTTCCTCCTCCTTCTTTGCTTCTCTCTTCTTTGCCTTGCCTCTCTCTGTGTCCTCTTGTATCTCTCATCAATGCCAATAACGACTGTGCCGACAATGTACTGATGGAATGTGGTTACTAGATGGTACTCCGTCATTTTCGTCATGCTGCTAGATACTGATGTCTTCTACTGCCAAGAAACGAGGCGAGAGGGGTGAAATCTTCAATTTATTAGAAGATACATTTCGGGCAGACAGCCCATCATCAGCGTTTCTTGACAGTACAAAGAAGACAGCACATGGAATGTGGATTATTTACTCGTTAATTGTTAATGTTAGGTGGCAGATCCACTTATGCTCGGATTGGCTTTATGGGAGTTTTGCAACCACGCGGGAATGAGGAGCTGACAGCGCGGCAAAGTTTGTTCCATTCGCATCTGGACCCTACCACTTGTTAAAAGAAATTTAGGGCATACTTGACACTTTACAAATAGGGGTATCGACGATGTAAGAGTAACGTTGCAAAAAGAATATGTGTGAATAGACTCGATCTCTTGTACTGTATCTTCCCCCTCCCCCTTTGCCATCTCTCTTTACCGCAAACTTCCTTCCAAATCTAACCCCTTCCAGAGCTCGATCGTGGATGTCTATTGATTAGGATGGATACAAAGTGTGGATTATACCCCCTCCCCCTTTTGCCCTTTGGATGCGCCTTTCCCCCCTTCTCATTACCAGATTATGTTGGGTTGTATCGATTGTACACATGTATCTGTCTCTCTTGCGCTCCCTCCTCTCCTCTTCTTCTTTCTATCATGTAATACCACACATCTGGTCTTCTTTGATGGTTCTTCCATGAGGTCACACGATATGATGTCCCTCTAACCTCGACTCACAGCTTGCAAGTACATATCCGATGCAGCTCACTCAATACTCAATACACCCAGTTGGTAACATGCCAAGAACGTCTCTCGTTGTCTGACCCTCTCGTTTAGCGCACTCTCTCGCCTTCTCTCTCTTTCCCTAACTCGCTCTCGCCGACTCAGTTTCTAATGCTGCACAATACAGTCTGCCCCTAACACCTCCTTTCTTCCCTCAAGAAAGATATTAGATTGGACATGGCATGGCTGGCGAGATGGTCGCATTTGTGTCAATCGATTATTAGGGTTTCTGGTTTCAGGCGATTTCACATTATCAGGCAAAAGGTCACCCATTTCATTCTAGTGACGAACAGTGAAAAATGACTTTCCCGAGGTTTCAGGTTGAATATTCACCGTCTAAAACCCGAAACCCTATTGATTAGCTGTGATGGTGTACTGTCTAGTCTCTTGTAAAGGTAAAGTTACTACCGGAAACAAGAGATGTTTACGTCGACTAGCAACTGCTCTGCCGGGGCTCACCGGTAGTCTCGGGTGTTGCCTCATTACCTCGTGGCTGGGTGTCAACTAGGTGTGAGTGCCAGTCAGTCTCACACCTCTCTCTCACACTGTCTCAGTTGTGGCTCTCCCTCCGAGGAGGCAATGATTTCCTGGGGAGAGTTACATTTCGGCAACGAGGTTTATAACTGTTTTGAACCTACCTACATTACTCAACCAAAGTGTTATCATGATGAGAATAGCGAGGGCTTTCGAAACTCACATATTTTTGTCGCCGAAAATTAAAAATCGTCAGAAAACTCCAGCAACAAGCCCAATGGTTTGAGCAAAGTTATAAGCCGTTACCATAATGTCTTTCGGTTGTCGAATTGTCACCATCCCTATTGCCTCCTTGAGTGATGATTCTGTGGCTGGAAGCAGTAGAATAGAAGCAGTGCCTCTTGAGAGAGAGAGAGGACACTTCACGACATGTTCACTCTCCTCTTTCAATATTTGGAGTGGAAAGAGTAGCCTAAGGCAATCTCGAGACGCTTATTATTGGCCTCTCCTCTCCTTATCCTCCTTTATTTCACTTCTTGGACCCTGAGGCTATGGATGTCTTACTGTAGTAACTAAAGTGAGCGGCTGGAAGAGAATGCATAATGGATCGATTATCCTGATGTGGTGTTAGTTTTCGGGAAAAGGAAACGGAAAAAGGCATAGATTTGAATTCCCGCAATTTCATATCTCAGTTCTCCGTAGAGCAATCGACTCAAAACTTCGAATATAACATTTTTCGACCCTTTTACACCTATAAACGAAATTTTCAGTCGATTGCTCCACGGAGAAATGAGATAAGAAATTGCTGGAATTCAAATCTTAGCTTTTTCCCATTACCTTTTTCCGAAAACTAACACCACATGAGTATGCAGACGGCGACGCTGACGACCATCAGCAATATGGAAAGATCCAGTCATGAGAACAATCGGACCGACATGTCAAAGACATGCAAGGAGCATACTCTTGATAAATATGTTAAAATACAAATACAACTATAAAATACGGGGTGTGAGAGAAGAAGGCAATGAAAAAGGAGGATTCCATCGAAACAGAGGGCATGATTTGTGTGATTGAGGGCAATCCAATTGTCGTGCAATATTCGGAACTGGGAGAGCTCGCACAGAGGTGCGCGATCTCTCTTTCGACACCCCCTATCTCCCTCTCTCCCCCCCCCTCTTTCCTATGTTGCGATTTTTAGTGACTCTGTTATTGGAAATTTCAATTGATCTCCCGCTGTTAGTGAATAGTGCAAGAAGTCGGCTTTCCGCTCGAGACTGTCTCATATCCCAGTTGACACCGCGCCAATAACGTCTCTCGTTGTCTGACCCTCTCATTTTGCGCGCTCTCTCACGATCACTCTCTTTCTCTAACTCGTTCTCGCCCGGACTCTGTTTCGAATGCTGTGATGTCCCTCTTCAAGCAGGATCAGATTTGAAAAAAAAGAAAACGGAGTTCGAGTCCCGGATCCACTTGAATCTTTGTTAGTATTGTACATGTGTGTGTGTGTGCGCTGTCCCACTATGTATCAAAGGGGCGGGGCAAATGTGTGGCTCGACCAATAGCCGTCCTTGACTCCGCCCCCTCCGACTAAGCGACGGGAGAATGAGATTGGAGCGCGAGTCATTGCATATCCATCAACCACGACAACTCATGTTGACATCGACTCCCTCAAGTGAGTACTGTAGCATTTCAGATGACTATTTTTCACACTTTCGGTATTGGATTATGACTTATTAGTCCCGGATTTGGCATGTATGCTACGGTATACGCATATATGGAAGTATTAAACAGATGGCGTGCGTTATTGGTTAAGGTGGTATACTTGTACCTAACCGGTTGATTTAGGCCGGATACTGGTCGATGTACCTTGTCGCGTATGCCAAGACCACTCATCTGGCAAACACTACGGCATTTTCTCATGTGATGGTTGTGCTGGATTCTTCAAGGTATCTCATTTCCCTTCCCTTCATCGTTTTTTTCATACAGTACGCCCATGTCCTACTCAAGGGGAAATAAGTCTACGATGGACAGCGCCGACTTCAAAGTCGAATACACACAGAAAAAAGTCTTATATTAGACCCATGACCTTTTCAAAAGTCTTATATATAAGAACTTAAGACTTAAATATAAGACTTTTTAGAGGGTCATGGGACTCATATAAGAATTTCTTTTGTGTGTGTAGGCGCAGGGGTTCGACTTTGCAACTCGTCGCTGTCCAGCCCATAAGTCTAGAGCCGTAGACTTATCTCCCTCTGAGTACAGTATACCCATCTCCTACAGTACCCCCCTTCTTATAGCGATCGATCCGTCGTCATCGTCACTATCTGTGCAAGAACAAGGGCAATACGGAAGAGGGAAGGTGCACGGTGGACAAGACTCATCGAAACCAATGCAGGTATTGTGCGTCTTCTAGGTTTTTGGGTAACAGGCGGTGAATATTCAAGCTGAAACCTGAAACCTCAGCATACTCATTTCTCTTTTTTTCGCACATCACCAATTGCCGGAAACCCTAACGTCTTCTAACATCTTGCAATTGTTGATTACAGAGCATGTCGTCTCCGAAAGTGCGTGGAAATCGGAATGAACAAAGACGCAGTTCAACATGAGAGAGGTCCGAGAAACTCAACCAGGAATCGGCTACACTCATCTTCGCATCCCACCATTTTCCCGCATTCAACGAATCTTGTTAGTTTTGTTTGTCTTAAATGGTATATACACATGATTCCAAACCTACAGAAAAGGGTCAGGGTGAGAGAGTGTGCAGAAGTGAGAGAGTTCCTCTCGATTTCACACACTCTCTCACGCCAAACACCTTTCTGTAAGGTTGGCGTGGAATGATGTGTATTTCAGAATTTACCATCTCTTCCGTCTAGACTTTGAAATGTAGCTAACTATACAACTACACGCATAAGATATTGGCAAATTTTCTGATGAGAAAGCGCGGATAATGAAGAGTGTGGGGGGAGGAGAAATTTCTCTTATGCGGGTAGTTAGTTACCTTTACCTTTCAAATTCTAGTTCCGGCACAGCTCCCAAAACACTTACCGTACCTCCCTCACTTTTGACGGGTGACACTTCTAATTGACAACCGGTCCCCGACTGACTACGGTAATCGGATCGCATCGCGATCTCTCACTCCGCTTTCCCACATCTCTTCATCTAATAGGAGCGATTCAACTTTTGATCATGGCGCATTTATCGATCCGAATCGTCTACAGTAATCCCTTGATTGCGCGAGTCAAACAGTTCCCGAGGGATTAGGGCAGAGGTTTGAACACGAGAAGACGGATAAAGAGTGTATAGTGATAGTCCCTCCCTTTGTCTCCCAACCGCCAGTAAGAGTCTCAACCAACAAGAGTCCGGATTAGTGTCCTCAAAGTGACAATGGTCGAGTGCAGTGGGGATGTCGATACAATTACCCACACATTGATCTCTTACTTTCATCTACCGACGGATAATGTACCGATTCCCCCACAAGAGTATCTTTCGCACACATTCGTGTCCCCCTTTATGGATGATATATGTTTGAGATGGAGTCCAAACTGGGTCTTCCACTTATGCCCATTCTTCCCCTCTTTCCGCTGTCCCCATTGGATGCCTCTCTTCCCTCTACGAGCGATCACTTTGACCTACCTGGAACTGCAGCTAAACTCTTCTTCCAAGTGAGTTATGAATACACAGAGCGCGAAGTCTACAACTTTCCTTACTCTGGAGATGTTGCCTCCTGCTGAGAGAGCATGTGAAATTGAGAGATGGAGACATCGATTCATTATTATGAGAACACTCCTGAGTAAGGAAAGCTGGGGACTTCGCACTCTGAGTCGATTTCGGCATCTAGATACTCAGTCTCTTGCCGAGATAGTACATGTATTTGAGAGAGTAGTGAGAGTAGCTTGAATATACTCTGGTTCAGAAATCCTAGTGGAATCCTAGTCCTTTTCCTAGTAGGATTCTACAGTAGAATCCTAGCAGGATTTCTGAACCGGAGTAATGGAGTTGGACTACCTAGAAGTAAGAGAGTTCGCGCTCTGAGTACGATTCCAACGAGAAAGTTTCAAGTAAAAATTAACACTTTATCTTTAAAGCATTAAGTATTATATTAATAATTTTAGATAATCGGATGGTCTCGACAGCAACTGGCATGCGCGGCTCTTACCCCAGTAGAACAGGTAAAGCATTCAATCATTCATTTATTATTTATACCGACAGAGTGCCGCATACAAGAGAGTGGGGGACAAGAAACGGATGTCCGTCGACGTAGTCAAACAGTTCGACAAAACATCCATCTCTCCTTTAGCCTACCGTAATCACTTGTCGACTTGTTCCCACTTTCGCTTCTCACACTCGACCACTTGCATATGTGCGACCGGACAAGCTTTTCGTTGGTGGGAAAGGAATTTGTGGGGATAGACACTCACAGCTACCGTATCCTTCTCCCTCTCTCTCTCTCTCTCTCTCTCTCTCAGATCTCGTCGCTCTGCTCTGCTTGGCCTACTCTATTTCTATTGCAAGCAATAGAGACCAACTCCCTTCCCAGGGAGATTATAGTAAGGGAGGCGGAGAAGACTGGAGAAGGACAGGATGTAAGTCACTGCTCTCTAGAGTGCGAAATGTTAGATCTTCATTTCGCACACTCTCTCATCCTCCGACCGTGAAGAGAGTGTGTGAAACGAAGAGACTGTGGTCTCACATTTCGCACCCTACTGACCGGTCAACAGAAATATTCTCAGATCATATCTACCATGCAAAAGCTGACAGATTTGGATCTCGATGAGACGGAAATCAAAATGCTCAAGCTAATAACACTACATAGAGGTACGTCAACTTTTTTCACCCCTCGCAGATTCCAATGGCTCCCTTCCAACATGGCGTCATACATTTTGAGACGCTCTTACTGACCTATGTGCGTGTTAAAGTTACCCATTAGGTAAAAAATCGAAATTTATTTCATATTTTCAGTAAATTCGCCGTGACACTGTTGTTGTCTCGTCCGGTAAACTTCATTCATATATTCATATTCATATACATCAGGTCGTCTAATCGCGAGTCAACTCACATTCCAATTAGCTGCATATCAACAGATCAAGCATCTTGACCAGCCGACACGGTTTCTGCAGGCAATACAACTGACAACACTTGTCAACGAAGAGGTTAGTATAATTATGATAGTCATGAGAACGGGCACGTAGTGTTTTTTCCCAAATGGGAAAATGCACTACGGACAGTATGTCGGATGAGAACTTGTTTGCAACACTGTTGTCTCTCGCCTACTAAAGTTCTCATCCGGTGTAGCGCCCGAACCACGTGTCCGCTTTCAAGATTTTTCATCCTAAAATTGTGAGAAAAAAATTTAAAAATCCATTTTTTGCAGTCTCTAGTGTCGCTGTTCTTCCGATCTACCATCAAGGACACGTCTATGGCCCAACTCATTTGCAATCTCATCTCAAATCCTCTCTCTTGTGTGGCGCCTTTGCTTGTTGGTTGTTCCCTATCTCCCACCAATACTCCTTCCTCCCCCCGCCCCTCTTCGTCTTCTCACTCTCCCTCTCCCCTCGATGCAACTACCTCATCCGAATCCGCCATCCCCCATTCCTCTCCAAATCCTCTCCCAATTAGCACTATACCTCCAAGGGAGCCCAACGTCGAAAATTGGGCGTAAAGATTGGGGGGGGGGTCATTATCGTAGGTGAGAAGGCGAGGTATCGGCTTCCTGTAACTTCCTTCCTGGTGTAGTCAGACACCCGCTATCCTATCCCTTCAATTGCCCCGACTCGTTCACTTATGTGGTGTTACTTTTCCGGAAAAGCTCAATCGGAATTGGGGATTCTAATACCTTTGATGAATGTACCATCACTATTTCGGAACGATTGTCTTTCTAGAACGTAAGTTATGGCGCTTTTCGGCGTTTTCCCGGCTTTTCCGAGCTTTTCCGGGGGAAACTAACACCACAGTATTCGCTAGATGCGACTCCATGCCGCACATTGTCGCTCTCCTTTTTGCGTGTTTCATTGGTTATGTGTATGGAAAGAGATAAAGACTCCTTAATGGGAGAAATACTCCTAGAAAAGACCTAGCATTTTACCTCCTCTGTCTCTCTTTCATTCAAATTAAACTATTCTGCATCATTGTGAGTAAAGCGCGAAATGATAGATCACGGTCTTTTAATTTCGCACACTCTCATCACCGGCTGAGGAGAGTGAGATCGTGCCACAGGCCGGTAGAGATGCCGGTTCGGTGTTCGTATTACGGCATTTCGAGCGGGAGATCGGTAATACGGCTCATAAGAGACAGAGAGTCAGAGAAAAGGAGACTTTCAGAGAGTACACACAACACCGAACTGACATTCCTACAACTCTAAATAAAGGGGGTTTGGAGTGAGAGAGCGAGTAAAATCAAGTGAGATTCGATCACCTTTGCACACTCTTCACTGGTCGGAGGATGAGAGAGTGTGCGAAATGAAGAGACCACGCTCTCTTCATTTCACGCACACTCTCGACCGGTCGGTAGGTGAGAGAGTGTGCGAAATGAAGAGACCGAGGTCTCACATTTCGCACTCTACACTGCAGGTATGGAATTTTGTACAAGAGAATGCGAAATGATGAAACCGTGGAGGAAAATTCATGCACTGTGAATACTCGGAAAAAACACAAATTGCAAAAAAAAGTATGTATGCAGCAGGGGGCAGGGGCTATGTGCAAATGGGAGCTTGGATTTTTCGGGGGCAGTGTGCAAAAGTCAACATTGAGAAAATTGGAGAGAAAATACGAAAAACTAGCAGGCGAGAAGGCAAGACGACGGCAGTCCGCCTTAACTTAACTACGGTAGTTTGTTCGGGTGGGCATTATTTTTTCTTCCATATTATGCAATATTCAATTTATTTCCTTTCTCCTATCATGCTACAAAATTGTTCGCCAATCTGCTTAGTGTATGGCCTTTTGGGAGGAGTAATTCTTTACTAATTATTTGCGAAAACTTTATTCGATCAATCAAAAAGACGACACCATCTCTTGTAAGTGGGGCCAGCGATCACAGGGGAGAAATTCTATAAAACAGCTCCGACAGTCTCTTTTTTAAGGAGGCGGGGTTTTGATTTTCGCTGATTATTTCGCCTATTTTTAAATATTGTGCGTAAATTTTCCGTTCCGTTAATAACGAAACTACTGTGCAAAAAGTCGGCGAAACTCTAACACGCCATATCAATATTTCCGTTATTTTATTATGAGCTTTCAATAGCAGTGGGATGCACGTTTTATGAAATAGGAATGAAATAATTTTAGAGAAGATGTCTGGTCTGCCTTAGTAGGGAATATAATGTTCCGAAAGATGGACTAATTCGCACTAACGACCGTATCGCCTAAGTGTTTTTTCTGATGATTTATCGATTGCTAAAGCATATTCACTGCGTTATTCGACATTGAAACACAAAAATTTGCAATGCAATCGATTTTTATTGGCAAAAAAAAAATTGATTTGGCGGGTTACGGTAGATTTTTTTGAAATTCGCGGGATACGGTAGATCGGGGCTGTGTGCAAAAGGCCTCGGATAAGTGCAAGACAACGTAAACGTTTAAAATTTCTGACCACAACAAATCAATCCTTTGAAATGAATACTTCGAACACGTTTTCCCTGTCGCGAGAAGAATCAAAAGCATCTATAAATGCACTTGCTGCTTCGCGACCAAACTGAATGAGAGAAGCGTGCAGCGCGTCGCGGATAACCATGCGGCAACGGGGTTCGGCCAATGGATTATGGAGTGCAATCTGCCAGGATTGGCCGATTCTCGTGATATTGGCGTCAGTTTCGGCGAGCTCCCGGAAAGTGACAATGAGATGGACGCCGCAGGCGATTCGAACCGATTGAGAGACGGGCGAGGACGAGCAAGCCTAAACGATGTAAATATATACAGTATCCCTCGTACGTCTTTGGCTACTCATTCGGTCGCTGAACATTCCACATCATTCCACAGACCGGTCAACCTTCCAGAAAGGCCTTTGGAGTGAGAGAGCGTGTGAAATCGAGAGGGACTCACTTTTACATACTCTCTCGTCCTAACCCTGGTCTGTAGGTTTGGAATCATGTGATTCGTCAAAAGATCAATTTCGCGATAGAATCGGCCAGTCATACTCGACAGAGTGACTCATGGAAGAATGTAGGTTTTTTTAATTATAAGATTGTGACACCAAAATGGAACTGAGCAATATCCGAACATGGTGTAAATCACTGAAGTAAGGACGTGTTTGGAGGGAAACGTTGACAAATAATTTTTTCAATCATTTATCATGTCAAAGTTTGATTGAATTGCAGTAATATGTAAAATTATGGAGCAACATTATATTTACGTACCTTGAAGATCTTCATGACATTTTCGGTCGTCCAATTTCCGCGTCCAATGACAATGTCAGCAGTTTTATTGACGAGTTCACAAATTATAGATACATCGATCAAATCACTTGTCTGTAAAATGTGTCATTACTCTCTCCAATATCAGAGGAGAGACCTTTTTTTAAAGCGTTTGTTCAAACTTTTCCATGTTTTTTTTTCACATAAAGGCTATTGAAGTAAGAGAATACCCGTTCTTTCTTGTGTTGAGACCAGTCCAATGATAGTTTTCCCATCTTCTGGAGATTGCTGATCATGTCTCCCAGCTCAGGCAGAATACAGGGTTGAGAATTGGCCCATTTGAGTGACACATGGGACCTATCGAGTTGTCTCTCGTTGAAAAGTGCGATAAGCAAGCTGAAAATTTCTTTTTTAATTAAGAAATGAGTTCCATTACCTTTTTCATTTCTAATTCCTACCTTTTTTCTAGAATAAATATTTACTACAGAATATTTAATATATTCAGTAGTAAATATTTATTTTGCACACTCAATACATGAAGAAAATATCAAATAAAAATATGAATACTTAATCAAAAAAGGATAGATTCTTACTCTGTGGAGCAATCTTCCTCGCTTCCGGCATTTTCAATCTTGACGTTGATAATTTTGTATCGAATAGTCGAGAAAATATTTGAGAGGAACATGTACCGATCCACGTCCATTTTAGAAATCTGGAAAAAATTAACTTTATTATTTTCATTGTCAAAAAAAAGACAAGTTTTGTAGTACTCACATCGAAGTTCATTTCCTCTATGTGCGATTGCTTGAAAAGTTCGGCAAAATATGGAGTATTTCTCGACAAATTTTCCGCTGAATCGACAAGTGACTTTAATTTGAGTGCAGAACCGATTCTCAACATAATACGAAAATCTTGGTCCGTCTGCAAAAAAATCGATTATTTTCTAATTTCTTTGTACTCATTTCATACACATTTAGTTTTTTCGTACCATTTTTGACAGATTTTAATCAGAACGCAACTCAGAATCATTCCACGAAAATCAGTGGGACTCTCTAACTTTCACTTGCTCACATCTGACCCCTTTCTGGAGGTTTTGAATTATTAAAGTACTCGCCGATTGCACTATGATCTCTCTGAACTTCTTTCCCACAGATCGATCCATGATGTGAAACTTTTTGCATGTTAAACTCAATTTGAATCTATCGGGAAAAGCGAGGAATGAAGGAATGAGGTAGAGAAGGATGGGGTCCGGCATTGACTCCAGCATCTGAATCTGTTATTAATAAATAAAAACAAAGTAAATAAAGATTAGAGAAACACACTGCCTACGTGTCTCAAATGCACGCTAACCTATCTGTTTTGGCGATGGGGCGTCATTTTTTGCGCGTGCATTCATGCATTGTTGTTCTTTCTTACATACTGTTAGTATCGAAATAGCGCATATAAGATCACTGTGTGGTAGAGTGAGAAATGTGAGACCACGATCTCTTCATTTTGCGCTCTCTCGCCCATCGACCGGTGAAAAGAGTGTACGAAATTAAGCGACCGCGGTCTAACATTTCGCATTCTACTATGCAGGGCAGCGATATCATTGTTATCAAAACGAAATTTGGAAACCGTACCATTACTTTAATCGTTACGTGACACTACATTTTACGTCATACTACATCACAGATGTTCCGCATTAAAACACACAACTGGAATCTCGAACGTCTTTTTATCTCATTTCGAGTAATATCTCGTGTAAATCAATTGTGATTATCAAGTTGGCGATTCAAGATTGGGGACGGGAATTTCTTTTTCTCCTTTAAATTATCTTCACTACTTGCCGAATTTCGCCTTCTCGTTGGCCAATTTGCACTGCTTGAGTACCGTACCTGTAATTGCAACAGTTATCGTAAAATAACTTGATTTTACAGTATTTCTTACCGTATTCGACATCCGAAGAGATCTGCTCGACGCGCGCCTTTCCATCAGCGTATTTCAGCTGAATCAATGATTAACTTTATTTCAGCATCTCGATTTCATTAACTCACTCTTGAATCCTTCGTTTCCTTCCCAGACTTTGCCTCCTTCTTCGAACTGCTACTTGCTGCAGCTGCTGCAGCAATCGGTCGTACGACTGTGATGGGCGGGGCCGACTTGATGCGACCAGCCTTGAGGGCTGCGATCTGGAATAGTCGTGGTGCACTCTCAAGTCCAAGAAAACATTGATATTCACGATGCTCTACTCCCTTTACCTCGTCAGTGAAACACAAAACTCACGTGATCGGCGCAAATCTTGACAACATCGGCGGGCATTTCCATAGTGTCTCTTGAAGAAGGACCGCCATCCAAAACTTCCACTGTGAGAACGACCTGAGAGAGATTGAGTATGGATGATGTAATCTATGACGTCATCAGACTACAGTATACCTGTTCGGTCTCCCGCAGCGATCTCAGGATCATGAAGGCGCACATCGTCTTCGTATTGACTGGCTCCTTGTTGACACGCCTAAAGTGTTGCGTCACCCGTAAGTAATATTACAACGGCTGCGTCATCATTATGCAATCAACAGTGTAGATTACTTGATGATGTCCCATGGTCGGAGATGGGTGCTGCCCACTGAACCCGGCACTGTCGAGGCGATCTGCAATCGATAGTTGACTACCGTAACCACCGGCCTATTACCTACCGTAACCCGTTCCCGCGAGTCATATCGCAGACTGATTCCGAGTGGCGCGAGTTCGATTCCCGGCAGGAATGGACGACGGATGAGTACCTGAAGAGAAAAGGGATACGGTACTACTCTTTAGTACGGTACTACTCTTTAGTATGGAAGTCCAGCTACTTAGTTCACCTACCGTATACCGCTTGAGCGGTCTTCCAGTGTACAGCGTGCTCTTGTTCAGATCCAATCGTTCGAGGGTCGTATTCTCCAGTCGGGAAAACGAGAAAACCGCGCGCTCCACCAGGATTTTCATGATAATCTGGAGTACGGTATATACACGTGATCGGACACGGTAGGTCAGCCAGATATCGATCGACATTGGTATACCTACCTCCTTCTTGTCCTCTTCGTCGCTCTCCCTGCTTCCTTGGTTGCCAGGCGCGCTGAGCGGCGCGACTGCCTTTGATTGGAATTGGTTACGGTAGATTCGGAGGAATACGGTAGGTAACACAGTACCTGTAGCCATTCCGAGCTGTGAAAGGAACAATTGTTGATCTTGAGTATGATGTCACCGGTGCACATTTTGTTGAAGAGAGGCGAGGTGGGATCGATTAGAGTCGCCTGGGGAGATCAAAGATCAAACATGAGAAGTCAACGCTCAAAGATCATGATCTCACCCGATTGTCGCACTTCCGAATGTTGATGCCCAGTCGTCGGCCAGGGCTCACGCGGACCGAAATCGTTTCCTGAAAGAGTACTGTAATCGAAGATACAGTAACCCTCAGGTCCGTTCGGGACCCGCCACAACTCACGACGAATCGATCCGGCAGATGGATTGGCTTCTGATCGTGGGTTTCGAAGAAGGAAGGTTCATCCTTAAACTGTAGACAGTTACAGTACACTCGTTTACAGTAATCCAGAATATGTTATACTGCATGTGGCCATTGCGATAGCGGATGAAAGGGTGAAGCAGTATGGTGGAGAGGAGGGTATGGTTGGAGGGAGCGCGGGATACGGTATCCGAGAGGAAGGCTACCCTTCGCTGGGTACGGTATCCGAGAGCGGTAGGGTACCCTTCTCTTACCTTGATGCTGCTCGGAGGTGTGTCCTCTGCTCCACCACCGTCCATTGGAGAGAATAAGGGGACAAATGAGGGGAGAAATGGAGAGGAGAGAAGATGATGTCTTACTTCCTTTTGCACGTTTGCAGAATGTAGGCAAATTTGAGTGATTAGAGGGAGAGTGGAATTTGAAATTTGGAACTTTTTAAATTATTTTAATATTTGTATCTCTTATTTTAAATTCTATTTGGTATCCATCAGCAAAAGCATCAGGAAGGGGTCAATTTAGGTTCAAATAAGAGTGTAGAATCAAGAAAAGTCAGATCAATCATGATCGCTAAAAAGCTGCAGCAATTACGGTAATATTCTGCAACATCTGCGATCTCTCGCAATTTCGTTGTGTCTTTCATTCTACGTGTGATTCGAGACGTTCGGTAGATCATTTGATCGTTCTTTGGAGTTTTCAAGCGTCCCCGTCTCTCTCCTCACTTCCGGGGACGCGCGCGGGAGGTGTCTAGACAGGGGATGTGTTTGCCATTGATCAGATCAGCTCGCCAACAACTTGAATCGCTCCCCTTTCTCACGTAGCTGCGCGCTTCTTCCTGTTTCTAGAAGCTTTTTCGTTCTAATTATTTATCGATTTTTTATGTTTGGTTACCACAATGTGCAGCCCCTATCGGGACATTATAAAACACGGCCCCGGCCCACCGGCCCCGGCCCATGTTATAAAACCCGGCCCATCATCCCGGCCCACGTTATAAAACCCGGCCTCCCGGCCCATCTTCCCGGCCCAATCTTTTTTATTATTTTAAACCCTTATTTCATGCTATTGCTTACTATTAAAGAACAATTGTCACACTGGCAATGTAGTGTATGTTATGAATTCAATGTCAGATCAATAGTGTGATAATTTCCACGAAATTAGCTAGATCATCGTGAACGGTAAATAATCACTTTATTCTGCGAGTCTGAAATAATGGGAGCAAATAACAATGAGAACAACAACAAAAATGAACAACAATTGGATCAACAACGAAGAAAGAGACTATGAAAGGGGGAGAGCAGATTGTCTCAAATCATCTTACAGTACCAAACTGTCGAGAGGTAATACTTTCCATCGAGATCCGTCAGTCTACAGTACTCCAAGGCGCGTTTCCCATTCATTCCATCGTAGAAGATGCTCGAACCGTCATGTAGAAGGACTGCAGTGAAGTGGCCGGGTTTGTGAAGAGTCGCCCCTGTCTTTTCGAATTTGAGTCCTGCCACCTTAAACAACACTTTTAGAACGATAATTGTACGAAAACACACTTCGATGACTGCCGGGAAGAAATCCAATTGAGAAACAGGCTGCTTGATATTCTGTAGATGAATGGGAATGAAGAGATCATTCAGAGGGAATTCGACCCTCTCAGTCACACGATGGTTGCCACACTTCCTTCAAAATAGATATATTGACGTGACATACAAATCAGACACTAACTCAGTCTTACGACACCTTCCCGAGTAATTGAGAATTCGGTAAATAGCAGATTCCCAGTCGTTGTTCTTGGGGGGAATAATACTGCAATTGATTTTTACATTGAGAAATTGAGAAATTCCTGACCCGATCTCGTACATGTTTCTCACTACAGTCCCTTCACTATCACAGTCCTTGTATTTGTAGTAGAGTCGAGTAGAACATGTGCTTTTGAGCTGCTCCAGTAATAAATCCTCTCTTGTCTCCAAATCAGACTGTAATATCTTATTTCCTAAGAAAATTTTGAATCGATTGCTTACTTTGCCCGAGTAGATGGTCTCAATGAGCACTTCTTTAGCAACTTGAGGAGTTGCTCTATTCTCGAGGAATATCTTGAGTGCCTTCTCAAATGGCTCCATCACGGAAAATTCCCTGAATAACAAATGCAAAATATAAAAAAAACTGATTCGCATCAATCCATTCCTGCAAAGAGGAGTGTAGAGTGAGACAGCGTGCAAAACGGGGACTCTCTAGCTTTTCCACACTCTCTCAACTTGACCCCGTTATGTAGGTTTTGAATTATGTGGGTCGTTTAAATCATGAGGAAAGTTGTTAGGAATGAGAGAGTATACGAGAATGAGACGTGCTTCTCCTTTCACACTCTGTCTCGTCCCTCCCCCGACCCCTTTCTGGAGATTTCACAGGAGTTGAAATAAAAATAGCAAATCACCTCGGAAACCTTGAGTATTTGGCCGTGAAATTGATCAGGATAGCGAGGAAGCTGTCGAGACAGCAAGTATTCGTGACTCCTCTGGTCTTCCAAAGGTGGATTGGAGGGAACTTGTGACACTGGCTGCAATTCCACTTGATTCCACGAGTATTGCTGGGCACGATGGACTTCTGGCACGATTCCCATACCCAATCGCACAGAGAACACTTGATCATACGAGGAATACAGAGCTCAATCGATGCATTTTCCGATAGCTCTTTGTGCCATGGACGAGAACAGCGACAGAAGAGGGTAAATCTGGTCGTCTTGGATCGACCATGGAGAGATACATTCTCTACATCTCTAATCGCCTTTCCGAGAGAATCCCAAGTTAGGGCAATGGGGAGATGGAAAAGTCTCTTAGAGATGGGAATGGGCTGACAATGGGCAAAGATGAGAACACAGAGAAGGGGGAGTTGGGAAGAAGGATCGGAAACGGTTTGGGACGGAATTCGCTTCACTTCGACGGTGTCACCCATAAGAGAGGAAGTGATGAATGAAGCGAGATACTCGAGGAATCGACTATCTTCAGAGGGAGTAATTATAGTGACCGAAGTATTGTTATATCCGACAATTGCCCCGTAATTCCCTCTGTTATCGCGATAGATGACGCGATATCGCTTTGGAAGGGGGGCAAGGAAAGAGGGAATATAGATCAGGGACGAGTCTAAGGCCATGGAACAGAGACGATTGGAGAGAGCTTTGAACCACGTCGGTCCAATCTCCGTTTCACATTGGCCGACTCCACACTTATAATCGAAGAGACCTGGAATAACGCCATTTCACATGAATTAGTTAGAAAGATACCTTGTTGGTGATTCCTATTGGTTGTTCTCTTCGCAGTTGGAGCATCCTCGATCGGGTCTGGAAATAAAATGTGTATGTCAAAGTAGTGTGAATAGTCTCGCACATTGTCCACGCATCGTTTCACAGGCCGGTCTACTCTATAGAAGGGGGTTGGAGAGAGAACGTGTAAAATGACCCCTTCCTGCAACTGCAAATTGCAAGCATGTGCTCTGACCTTCAGCCTTCCTCTTTGTGCACTCCTTCTCTTTGGATTTCTCGGGAGAAATGGGCGAAATATCTGTAATACAAAATGCATAAATATTCTCCTATCCGAATCATTCACAACAGAATCTATTCTAACCAGTTATTTCCTTCTCCGGCGTCTCCTCCTCCATGGTCAGGTCGTAAACGGGTATTTCTCCTATAGAAATATATATTAGAAATATATTTGTGTATTTTTGAAAGCGTTTTTTGCGCCGATTTAAAAGAGATCTCACCATCCTCTTCTTTCTTCTCCTCATGTTCATCATCACCCGTCGCTGCAATTCCAGAATTTTAAGTAGGGAAAATGCAATATTATTTTTTTAAAGTTATTACTCTGATAAATGAGTAATTTCCTACCGAGCTTCATTCCGTCTTCCTCCCCCTTCTTCTCCTCTCTCTCACCACTCATTCCGTCTGTTTGAACTGCAAAATAAATAAAAACAATAAGTTTTTTAGAAGAAAACACTCACTCTTCCTAATATTCGCGCCTTTCAAACCCATCTGCTCATCACTTCCGTCTACCGTATCTGAAAGAAATACAGTTGTAGGGCCCAAAACCATTCCGTTTAGACTCACTTTCATCTCTACCATCCAAATCCTCGAAGTCGAAATCATTCATAATTTCCTCCTCTTCATCTACTCCCATCACTCCATTCTCATTCACGTCCTCTTCCTCGTCGAATGGGTTATCTTTCCCTTTCTTTGCCCCCTTCTTGATGTACTCGGTAGCCTCTTTGTCAGCCCTTCGTGGGATCTTCGACCCTCCTTTCCGTTCTCTCCCAGTCTTGTACTTTCTCCTCGTCAACCCAGCATTCGGCCTTCTCTTCTCTTCCAGTGGTAGGTTGAGATATAACTTGCAGCAGATCCTGTGGAGACATGCGGGGACAGTACAGGGGCAATGGAGAACCGTCTCTCCTCTGCTGTTAACACCGAGTTTAACAGAGAACACCTTATCACGGTGAGTGATCAAAAAGAGTCCGCCTTCTTTCACTACCACATTCCCTCCTTTGATAAGCGCTCTGGCTTCTGAGATCAAAGGAGATCGATACGCGGAGTGGACTGGTGCTGGATCTGGGGACGAACCATCGGGAAGGGCCTCTTTTTCTTTGCTTCCGACCCATTCGACGAGTTTCTCAAGAGGCGGGCAGAAAGAGAGTTTCGGCATCTGAAATTGAATCGTGGCCATTTACTCTAGCCTATTCCAAAAAAAAATTAGATTGTAAAGTGCTTGATTTCATTTACTGGTCTATCACCTAATCGGAAATATAGTCACTGTGTACCTCTGACGCGGGAGCACTGAGATGAGAGAATTCGGCCTTGAGACAGAGTTGACCCAACCCGTGTCTTCCACGAATAAGCTCATTGAGGCGGAATTGGGAATACCACTTCAGTGAGATAACCATCGTATCAATGGACACCTGAAAGTTAAAAATCGATCTAAAAGAGAATTTTGAAGTAACAGAAATGCTCTACCCCTTCTCACATAATTGCACATGTGAGAGTGTGTGAACTAGACTTTCTCACTTTTGCACACTGTCTTGCCCTGACCCATTACTGTAGTTCGGAATTATCTGTTCTCTGCTCAATACATATAAAGTGTCGAATCTTACCTGGCCAACCTGTATCGAATCTTACCTGGCCAAATACCGGTAAAGTTGAACTCCTTATCCGTCACGAAAAACGCGTTCACTCTTGAAATTCCTTTGTACATGGCGAGTAAATCGGAGATGAAGTGCTCATGGTCCCGCTTGAATTTACGCTCGGAAAAGAAATATGCAATAGGCATAAGCGGATTCCCTGGATAAAAAAGAATCGGTAAATTATTTAGCGGTAAATCTCACCTTCGTACATAGTATTACGAAATGATAAAGTGGATAAGTAATACGGGCCCAGTTCGAATTGCGTATCGTACTGCAGCTCCATGACGTTGCCGGTAACTCTCGCGACTTCAATAAATTCATCTACCTTCAAAGTAAGCGTAGATTGGTATATCCACACAAACTTACCATTCCGGGAACTTGAAAATGAACTCTCATTCGTACTGCATCGATTAGCGAAAGAATCTCTCTTTCATCGTCGCCGAACTGCAATGAGATCCAAAAATCAAAATGGAAATTTGTTGTAATCAATTGTTCGATTTTTAAATGCATTTTTCCATGTCTACACTTCCTTTTTAAAAACTTACGCGTACGCTCTCCTGAATTCGGATCAATTCCTCAATCTCGTCTCGTTTATTCTTACTCTCATTGTGTGCGTATTTCACGTTTTGAACTTGACGAAGATTTCGTGCAGTAGTAAACGGTCCCTTCCCACTATTCACAGAATCTCTGTACACCTGGAAAAAAATATCAGAAAAAAATTGATATAAAATCTCACCTCCGCCGCCTTCTTATTCCCTTTTCCCGTTTCCTCTCTGAATCCATCCAAAATCAATGGGTCGGTAGGCACAAACGGCCTTCCAGATCTGCAATTGGAAAAAATATATATAATCAGTTTTTCGAGATCACTGATTTTGTATTATTCGGCTAACCTGCTATTGCCATGCGGCGTTACTCCCGATACTTTCCGAGCAAGTGAGTGATCGCCAATGTATTGGTGAATGACTATTGGTCCGCGCACGTATTCGTATCGTCTAAACGGAATGTTCCAATTCCGAAACACAAATAACCACTCCTCTATGCGTCTTATACGCTTTTCTCTAGCGTCATTTTTACTTGCAGACTAGGTTTGACCGTTTGGTTTCCGTTTCGGTGAAACGGACTCTCGCGTACCCCGTGGCATTTGGTTTGGACTGCCAGAGGGTAAGCGATAGTCCGTTTCGCGAAAACCGAACGTGCAACCCTATTGCAGACTGTCTCAACACTTTCACATTCATAATGAATTTGTTCACACTAATTTTAATTGCACTCACAAGAATTGATGATTGACAATCTTCCTCTTCTCCCACCGAAGGCTCCAGTATCTCTTTGTGATCTTTTCTCCATCCGATGCAATGATATCCCTTCCTTTGTGCATATCATTATATCTGAAAACTCAATATTCCTTTTCACTTTTTTACTTAATCAAATTTCATTAGTGCATAACCAACTCACAGATAGCCGTCACTTCTCATTGAGCGCAATAGTTTGACGTGGTCAGCCTTTGGATGTTTCTCAGACCACTCAGTCAAGCTACACACAACGATTTTCCCTCCTTCCGGTTGGATTGCCGCTTCACTGGATAATTCGAGATCACCTCCACCCGAGAGAATCATATCTAAATGTTGATTGTAGAGAAAATACAGAACATAACTCAAATAATTATACTTTTCGGTTTATGATACAGAAAAGAGTTCGGAGTGAGAGAATGTGCGAAGTCAAGAGGGACTATCTCACATTCCATACTATCTATTCCTACCCTTCCCTCTGTAGATTTAAATATCACCTGCAATCTTCTGGACTTGATTAGCAGTGAGTGGTAGATCACAGGGAGTCTGGGTGTTATCTATAAACAAATGAAATTTAAAATTTCACTGAATGCTTGATCTTACTATCAGAGTTCGCAGTTGAATCGTCCACAGTGTCCTTCTCTTCAACATCATCTTCTTCAATTTGTAAAATCAATTAAATCACGACTATTCTACACCTACCGATTCCTACGAAACTCGGATGATCATTCGAGTGGACATCTTGCAAACTTTGTGAAAGGGACGAGAGATTTTTCGCATCCACTTCTACCGTATTCGATCCTATCAGTTCTTCCACCAATTCCGACTGACGTCGGTCGTAAAACACGACATCTACTGCATCGAATTTCTGAATATAATATTCATTGTATTTGGTCTTTGTAGAAAACACCTTGGTGGAAAAGGCCACCCTATGTCTCTTCTGACCCCTTTCTGGAGTATTCAGCGAGCGGTTCAATTATGCACTAGGATATTATAACACATAATAAAATGCCACCTATTTGAGTCATGCGAAAAAAAGTCCAAATGGCGAATTAATTATTCAAACCTCGTGTGCTTCTAAGAGTGCGAGCATCGATTGACGAATTAATGAATTCTTCTCACTCTTTTCATCTGAAGCTTCAACAAAGAGGAGTGGCATTGTCTGAAATCGATAAAATCACTTTAAAGGAGGAGTATCTGGACTACTCAGTCCTTAGAAGTTGAGACGTGTCGTTGACGCGTTGACGCGAAGACGCGAAGTTGAGACGAGACGTGATAGCAAATTCCCGCAAACCACATGTTCATCGGATAAATTTGGGGGAGGTTGTACACGTTTGACTCTGTGCCAAAATGAGCCAGCCGCACTGGAACTCAAAAAATGGGGCGAGGGTTGAGGGAAAAGGAGGAGAGAGCAACCGCACCATCGAGAGGTGAGAAGGGAGAAATGAGGGGAAAGACATTCCTGATACACTGGATCAATTTTTCATTGTGCGGGGAAACTCTTACGTTTCGCACACTCCCTATCTCTATTTATCGTCTTACAGCGCTATCTCTGACACTTTTTCTATGTTTCTTTCCCGTACTACGTAGATTCTTCTATCTACTTTTAATTTATATATACAACAAATATAATGTAGACAAGATGATGGGCTGTTGGCCGAAACGTCTCATCAAATAATTTAAGACTTTACCCCTCTCGTCTCATTTTTTGACCATTCAAAGAAAAAATCAATAATCTATCACCAGTACGAGAATCACAGAGTACAATCTAGTAATTCAGACAAGACTGGGAACACACCACTTTCGTAATCCTCCTCGTAGTGAGTCCCCTGATCACTTTCCTCCACGCATTTATTTGATCTTCCTCACTCTCAAACTTCTCCGCAATCGATACGTGAATAACTGCAACAAATATTTATCTGTATTTTTGATGTATACTTTTTTTAATTCTAAAAACATAAATGACATGCGCCCTCCGCAGACAGATCAAACTGACAATCCACTCCAGCTTTCGACGATACGGTTCTTATTGTGTCGCCTGTTTCCATTCTCCTCTTCATCTTTCTCTTCTCTTTCTCTTCCAACAACTTTTGTTTTTTCATCTCCAGCTCCGAGAATACCTTAGGCTCGCATGTCTTTCGTAACTCAGTGTCGAAACAGGTTTCTGAAATAGTACATGACATGGTTTGAACAAGCCGAATATGCTTAATAAAAAAGGGAGGAACTAACCTTTATCAGTATCTTCCCACCACGGGATAACAATGGTCGAAAAATCAGCAGATACGATATTTTTTCTTGTGGAAATGGAGAGCCGCATCTGAGAAACAAACAAACCACCAATATACTCAAATGTAACACAATCTTAAAAAAAAAGAATTTCAAAAAAGTGAGAAGATTAATCTGCTCGATGTCGATATACCGTATTATTCTTGATTTCAAGGTGAATTACATTTCACATCGAGCTACCGTATGCCTGAGCTATTGATTTGTGTATCCAACAACTTTCGCTTTTCAGATATATTATACTTCTTTGAAATTTAACCCCTAGATTATTGTCGTATTCCGCTATGTGGTAGAATATGAGTTGTGTGATTACCTTAGTGCAAGACACTCCGATCTGCTCATTCTTATCTCATGATCACGCATTCCAGATAATTAACTAACTCTGAAAACGTATATTGGTCTGCAATATCGAATCAATGTTCATTTCTGGTTTCTCTGGATGGAGAGTTCTCCTAGCTAAAATTAATTGAGAACACGTTTCAGATTCAAGTTTACTGTATTTTCTCGATCATCTCATTTTTTTTCGAATTTCATAGATGATGAGGATGCTTTTGATGGAATTCGTCGCGTAAATATTTGTCGATGCTTCGGAATTGCAATATGCATAAAATAAGAGTTTAAAATAAAATATCAAGGTTGGGCCGGGAAGATGGACCGGGAGGCCGGGTTTTATAACGTGGGCCGGGATGATGGGCCGGGTTTTATAACATGGGCCGGGGCCGGGGCCGGTGGGCCGGGGCCGTGTTTTATAATGTCCCGCCCCTATCTGATCCTTTTCACTGGCAATATGAGAAGTTCACTATTCCTGAGTGTTCACTAAGTTCACTCAGTTCACCACTACCGTAACCCGGTTCACTATGTTCGCTACGTTCACTTACAGTATTTTCAGTTGTTGATCCTACTTTATTTACTGTTTTCGTTAAATATTGTCTCACTGAATTCAAACCATTCCCAAAACCGCGTCAACAATAACCGTCTTTATATCAGATCAGTCGACTTACAAACTTCAGAAAAGAAGTAGAAGTTCCGAGTTAGAATCACGAATCTAACCGGAGAGAGAGAGATTTCACATTGATTCACAATGAACAGAGTCAGCATCCAAATATGAGCCCGTTTGTGATAGTCTGGGGGCCGCACTGTAGAAAATATAAAATGTGAGATAAACATCATTTTCAATTTGGTTCTTGCGGATTTATTTTCGACAAGATTCTCTGACCCACAAATTCATAACTCGAATGGTCGAAGGATTTGAGTGACCAAATTTAAGTGGTAGATCACACGAAGTGTCTTCCATGTTCCATTTGAATTTAATGCCTCACTAATCAGAAAAAAAGATAATAATTCCCATCCGCCCAAAAATATATATATTTATGAAGACTTAATGTCGTCAATAGTGTGAGTAGCAACACAACGAGTTCTAATTCTCCGAAGTTTGACAAGTTGGTTGAGAGAAATCGCTAAAAATCTTGAAATTAGCTAAATTTTTGAATTTGGATATCAGGTCGGAGAGTATTTAGTGAGAAATGACACATACTTAATCGGCATCATTGCCATCGAAAGTGCCGAAAATTTATCCCAAATTTTATATTTTCTACAGTGCGGTCCCCGTAGTGTGTTCCCAGACTATCGCAAACGGGCTCATATTTGGATCATGACCCTTTTCATTGTGAATCAATGTGATATGTCTCTCCGGTTGGACTCTCCTCCCTGCAATATCATTTTGCTGTATTATCGGTGTTTCTAACTCGGTATGTCTACTTCCTTTAAGAAGTTTGTAAGTCGAATGATCCGATATAAAGACGGTTATTGTTGACGCGGTTTTGCGAATGGTTTGAATTTTGTGAGACAATATTTAACGAAAACAGTAAATAAAGTAGGATCAATAACTGAAAATACTGTAAGTGAACGTAGCGAACATAGTGAACCGGGTTACGGTAGTGGTGAACTGAGTGAACGAAGTGAACCCTCAGGAATAGTGAACTTCTCATATTGCCCTTTCCACTGCCCACAATTCGCGCTAGGTGCGTGACATCCCAATTACAATTTCTGGCTCGTCCTCTGCTCCTACGTTTCATGATCACATATCTACTCGAATAGCGTTTCCTCCCTTACCTCTCCTCCACTCTTTTGCACCTCGCTTGTTTAGATCATCAACTGTGAAATATAACAACTGTCCGAGTCTTGAAGTTCCATGCCCATTTCGCTTGTTTTATTTTGCAACTTCATTACTGGTTCAATTCCAGAGGCGACGCGAGGTCGGCGCCGGAAAGCTGGTTTAGAAGACAGAAGAAGAGGAGAAAGGAGGATTCAGCTAACTTTCTAAGATGAGTGATCCTTTTTTATTCATGTCCAATCGATAAAGCCGGTTTTTTTCACCTTTCCTCTCTTTCAACTCCCCTCAGTTTCCATTTTCGGTCCCTGTTTTTATTGGCTCATAGGCGTACCCCAATTGCGGGGACGTGGGTCTCGCACGGTGCTGTTAGAGGCGCCGGGCGACTTCTGACCGCGCGTCGTTGGGTGTGCTCATTGCGGGCCCCCATTAGGCTGACTACCCGGCGTGTCATGAAATAACGAAGGCAAGCACTGTAGGGAAAGTGGTGGGAATTGAGGGAGGGGAAAGAATGGAAAGACCGGGGGAAGATTGGGCATTATCGTTTGCTAGCCTCTTTCAAATTCATTACTGAACACGTGATTTGCAGCTCAAAAATAATCTGCCCGTGACCACTGGAGCCCACCCAGCCCACGCCCGTACTCGAGGGACGACGCGAGTGATGGAAGGAGTGGAGAAGATAAGGAAAGGATCGGCACCGAGAAGGAGCAAGCGAGCGACGGAGTGAAGATGATGAAATGAAGAGATGAAGAGGAATTGCGATACGAAGAGAGTGGAAACAGCTGTAGAAGATGAAGATGAAGTAATCGGAGAGCGGGCGTTCGTCATTCTGTCACGCGACAAACGACAAGATGAGGAGGAGGAAAAGCCCCATCTCGGTAAGAACACTTTTAAAAATATTCCACCGTTGGCAACTGTCAACGACCTGGAGACTTGCAGTTTCACCGCCCCCTGAAGAGCCGCGTCTTCGCTCGCGCCCCTCGGAATGCTGACTTTGCCCGGTGAGTGATTACGGGAAAAGAGTGGAGCAACTGGTTATTATTCGATTTTCTCAGGTACGTCCTCTCGATGGGAATAGAGAGAGAGAAGGACGATCACCGTCCCTCACTCGATCCGGCTGAATTTGAGCGCGGATCTTCGGCCCCGAGGTTGGTGCAGTGGTTGAGTGGCGATCGATCGATAATTGCGATGCAGAAGGACGAAGGCGTGTCGACAGGGACGACCGTCCGTACCCGCGGACTACGACGGCGCCTCACCGCCCTCAATCGGTTTGTTGCGCTAATCGATAATGATCTGTCGAATTAGAGCATGATGTAAGTGTTTACCGTTCAGATGCATCGTTACGTGATGCTCGTCGATCGCTGGTCGCCCTAGCCGCCCCGTTTGTGTGCAGGCGGCCGATTATCGATCGACTTGTTGACCGTGCGGGTGAGTTGTGCCCAAAACTGCTTTCGATAACCGCCTTACTTCAGGATCCAAGCCGCGCCCGCCTGCCTCTTCTTCGCCGATTACAATAAGGTGAGTTGAAAGGCTGACCCGATGAAGATATCGTAGGGTAGTGCAATATCGATTTTTTCAGGTGGACAAGGCGTGACGCGGCCACTACTCGCCCGTCAATTCTGCCTCGTCGTTACAAGCTGCGCGATGGCTGTGGGAAGAGGTGCGCTGTCGCTCTGTGTTTATTGAGTATTTTGTGACCTCTTTAATTATATCTCGTTGTATAGGAGCTCGACGCGAGCCCTCAGAATCTGCCCTCCTCTCCATCCGTGTCTCCCAACTCGTCGTCTCACTGCTCCCCCTCCCTCCTTTCCTCCTCCCCATTTCTACCATCAGATTCGGTGAGGATTGCCAGAGATGCTCACTTGTCTTTAATATCGCTATAGAATTATTAATATTGCTCGATTTTCGGCAGGTGATCACGTTCCTCTGCGTATGCTCCTCTCCGTTCGTGTCTTTTCGCTCGTCGTCTCTCTTCCTCTCTCCTCCCGTCCCCCCCTTCAGATTCGGTAAGTAATGTCGGCCAGGGATGCTCGCTTACCGTAAATTTCCCTACAAATTATGCAAATTTGCACAATTAAATATTTATTTTTCGGTGGTGATCGACTGCTTCTTCGTCTTAGCTCGTCTCCATCTGCACCTATTCTACTGGCCGCCGCCCTGCTCCCCTCGCTCTCCTCCCCTCCTCCCCTGTGTACCGTCTGATTCGGTAAGGATTACTAGCAAAGGATGCTCGCTCTCCTTTAATTTCTTTGTTGAATTATGCAAAATGTCGCGATTTTCGGCAGGTGATCGACTGCTTCTACGTGTGTCCTCCACCCAACTCGTCGTCTCACTCTCATTTTTCTCTCCTCCCCTCCTCCCCATTTCTACTATCAGATTCGGTGAGGATTGTCCGCCAGAGATGCCCGTTTGTAAAAAAATCCCCTATAGAATTATTCAAATTGCTCGATTTTCGGTGGTGCCCTGCTTCTTCTACGTACGCCCTCTTCTCCTTCCGTGTCTCTCAACTCGTCGTCTCACTGCGCTCTTTCTATCCTTCCCTCCCCATTTCTACCATCTGATTCGGTGAGGATTGTCCTCCAGAGATGCCCGCTTTTTGTAAATTCCTTTAGAGAATTATGCAAATTTGCACGATTAAATATATTTTTGGGTGGTGATCGACTGCTTCTTCGTATTTCCTCGTCTCTTTCAGCATCTCTTCCACTGACCTCCCCCTTCTCTCGTTCTCCTTCCCTCCTTCCCATTTCTACCGTCTGATTTGGTGAGGATTATTAGCAAAGGATGTTCGATCATCTTTAATTACGCTATTGATTTATGCAAATTTACTCGATTTTCGGCAGGTGATCGACTTCTTCTTCTCCTTACGTTCCTCCTTCACTCGTCGTCTCACTGCCCTTCCTCTTCTTCTCTCCTTCTCCCTCTGAGATGAGATTCGGTGAGGATTGTGTCCAGAGTCGTATGGGTCGGCCGGCATTTGATGTCGAAAATTGTGTGATCTTTCCCTTGTGTACAGTCGATCGATGACTTCGGATTACTGTAGATTGATACCAAGTGTAATTTCTATCAGATCGGTCTCTGTTGCCTCCAGCTGCTCCGCCTCGTCCCACCACTTTCCTTCTGCGTCCAGACCCACCACTCTTCCATCGATCGAGAAGTCTTCCCTGCTCTCAATTTGACTGGTAAGAGCCGAATCACTTCATAGGCTTGTGAGTTTGCGGGAATTCCGCTCGTTTCTTGCAATTTCGCGAAGTTCCTCTTCACTTTGCCCGTGTCAATTTACATATTAGTCGATAAGCCCTGTACCGGTACTCTTCAGAGTCATATTGCCCCACCGAGTGCTCCGCGAGACGTGCGACCGCCCCACCCCGGCTGCAGCATCGGCAACTCCCGCTGCCTCGACGGACGTGAGATCCGGCGGACTCCAGTCCGAGGAGTACAGCGAGAAGTACCTCGGACGGAGACAGGTGGGTGCACGTTTCAGTGGGAAGATGTATGCTGATTGTGGGGACTATTTCGATATAATTTGGTTGTGCATTGGAGAAATGAGAAAAAACACTACACTACCGACGTACTATAATTATAATAATAATTATTATTATTCTCAGGCTGCTTTCACCGAGTCGCTGGCCATTGTGGACCCCGAGAAGACGCCCGCCTTCCCCATCTATCGAGTGACCGACGGTAGCAATAATGGTAATAATATATTATATTTAATATTGATGGTACTCGATGTGCAATACTGACATGAAATGGCGTCGACTAGATTTTAATACTATTATTTGTTTAAAAATTTTTTTTTTATTGATTTGGTTGCAGGCCTGGTCGATTTGCGCCTCTCTTTCTTTTCTGCGTCCTTTGTGTGGATGTCTCTTCTCGTGTCTCTTTTCCACCCGCTTTCAATCGATGGGTGAGTAGACTCGTTACAATAAACGCACACTGTGATAAAAATACTTTTGGTCCTGTCAATTTAACTAGCGGGGTTGTATTGAGGGTAAATGCACTACGCTCTATCCGCACACTACGCTCTATGCATAGTTCTGGGTGCGGGGGCAGGGGGAGCTCGGTAGGTGGCTCCAGTTTCGGTTCAGGGGGACTCGGTGGCCGGCTCAATGTTCAGTCCAGGGGGACTCGGTGGTCGGTTCCAGGTTCGGTCCAGGGGGAGCTCGGTAACTGGCCCCAGGTTCGGTCCAGAGGGAGCTCGGTAACTGGCCCCAGGTTCGGTCCAGAGGGAGCTCGGTAACTGGCCCCAGGTTCGGTCCAGGGGGAGCTCTGTAACTGGCCCCAGGTTCGGTCCAGGGGACCGAACCTGGGGGGTAGTAAAAGTACTCAAATTTTCACAAGACCACTACCACCCTGTAGTAAAGGCAGATCACAAAGTGTGTAGAAAACTTTTTCTAGGCACGAAATCTATATAAAATGTATACCATCTGAAAGAGCATCAAAAGTTATATGTAATTCCATAAAATCAGGAGGATTGAATCACTAGGAGCGAAAATCGATCATCGCATCCGCAGAAGTTGAAAATTTGTATGACGCTATAATTTTGGCTGTATTTTTATTGAAAGTGATCGACCAGGGCTCAAACTTTTTTCACAAGCATTCTTAGGTATGCGGTAAATTTTAAACACGAGAAAGTGCTGAAAAGTTGAAGTTTGGAAAATCAACAAAAAAAAATTTTCGAAAAAAAATCATTTTTCAATTTTTAAAAATTTTCCTGTCGTGTTATATCTCATTCGAAAGAGGACGAAAAGTTACTTATGAAAACAAATTTTCATCATGATTGATTTGCTAGGAGCGAAAATATGTGATCGGAAATATCGATTAATTTGTTAGACTGCAATTACTATTTCTCTGCTAATAGAGCCTCAATCTTCATGAAATAACGGCGTTATACATAACTTTTCATTCTCTTTCGAATGAGATATAATACTACAGGAAAATTTTTAAAAATTGAAAAATGATTTTTTTCGAAAATTTTTTTATCGATTTTTCAAACTTCAACTTTTCAGAATTTTCTTGTGTTTAAAATTTACAGCATACCTAAGAATGCTTGTGAAAAAAGTTTGAGCCCTGTTCGATCACTTTCAATAAAAATACAGCCAAAAATATAGCATACAAATTTTCAACTTCTGAGGATGCGATGATCGATTTTCGCTCCTAGTGCTTCAATTCTCCTGATTTTATGGAATTATATATAACTTTTGATGCTCTTTCAGATGGTATACATTTAATTTAGATTTCATGCCTGTAAAAAGTTTTCTACACACTTTGTGATTTGCCTTTACCACAGGGTGGTAGTGGTCTTGTGAAAATTTGAGTACTTTTACTACCAAAATCTGTCCTGAAATGTTTACCATCCGATTCTGTTATGAAAAATACATTTTATATGTCGGAGGGTGCTAATCATGGGAACATATTTTCCTGAAATTAAGATTTGCATAAATGTGCATTTTGTTCGGATCAGGCCATATATTTCAGCTCCCAGATGTCCAATCTTCACGATTTTTGGGATTTTGACATAACTTTTGACGCCCTTTCGAATGATATATAACACGATACCAAACTAAAAAAATTGGAAAAAATTTTTTTTTACGTAAAAAATTATCGATTTTTCAAATTTTGACATTTTGTGTATTTTTCACGTTTAAAATTTACTATACACCTTAGACTGTTTGTGCAAAAAGTTTGAACCCTGGACGACAACCTTACAATAGTTGTGCCGCTTACCCCGGCCTCGCACTGCGCTCTTACAGAGAACGCGTTTTAAAACGCGTTAGAACACGTTCGGACACGTTTCCGACATCGCAAAGCACTTTTGTAGTGATCCCCTACGCTTTCTGAATCATTTTGGAACTTTTCAAAATTTTCGATTTTTCACGTTAAAACTCGGCAAAACAGGTGAAAACGTGTTTCACGGTACTCAAAAACTTGTTAGAACAGTTTTTGGCACTTGCGAAAAATGCGGCAAAACATAGACCAAAAAGTACGTTCCAGGGAACAAACCCAGACAGCTTTTGGACTTTTTAAGGTGAAATTCCTAAAAATCAGACATCACATTCTCATTAAACACTCGAGAGAAATTAAACGAAAGAGAAAGAAGGTGAACTATCACGAAGAGTAAAGGGAGAGCTGAAATGGACAGGTTTGCCGCATGTTGCTAACACTTGCGTGTGGTGCACACGCAAGCGTTAGCAACATGCGGCAAACCTGCTCGTGACAACTCTGCATTATAGCGTATGTTCATCTTTAAATTCATCATTCGTGGTCATTTCTTAAGATTCGATAAATCTGTAAAAAGGGTTATAACCTAAAAACATCAGGGAATCTGAAAAATCTGGCGCGCACAACAAAAAATCTGCAGCCGAGCCGTATAACGAATAATGGATCGGTAACGCGGTCGGTTTGTACCGTGTATGTTCCTGAAACATGAAACCGATTAATTAACTATTTGCTGCAGATTTATATTAGCTGGGGTCAGGTTTTTATTGTGGATTTTTACATGCGCTTTCACGTGCCGCCATTAATTAAAATTTTTTCTTGCGGGTTTCTTATTATTTTTAAATAATTTAAATATTATAAAAACATTTAAATTAAAAATAATTTTTTTTTAATTATGTACACATATACCTTATCACCACTTCAAACGTATATTAAGGCCCTAGCGATGGAGTATTTGCCTGGGAATCGTGAACCAGGGGCGAGTATACGTTAGGTTTGGGCTGTCTCATTTTTCAATCCAAGGCGCGGCAGCGCTCGAAAAAAAATTCGAAATCAGACATCATTTTCGATTTTTTCACCCAACTACACTAAAATCAGACATCTTTTGGGACTTTCAGGAACAAACGTTTTTGGTCTATGCGGCAAAAGGTTTGCCCGCGGCGGGGGTCGAACCTGGGGGCCTCGGATTTACAGTCTGGCGCGCTACCGACTTGGCCATGAATTTAGCGCATTTCAGACAGATAGACAGACGTTAGCATTTTCTAATATATAGTAACCTTAATTTTACTCATTTCAGAGTGACCGTCTAACTCGTTGTCTTCTATGTCCACTTCTCCGCAAGTACACTTCCCCCACCGATCGCTCTCCTTCTCGGTCCGTGCACCTCCCAATACGATTATAGTAAAGAGAATAGTAAAGAGTGAGAAAACGAATAGTAAAGAGTGAGAAGGCCATAAAAGAGCCAGTGAATGAGAGGGAGTGACATGCATGTACGTGCAGCTTCTACTACTGCGCGAGAGAGTCGACCTGCCGAGGACTGATGATCTACTCGTGCAGCCAGTGGATGCTTAGGTTGGTGTCCTCGAGAATTGGTCTCTTTTGTTTTGCCTACGTTTTCCAATTTTGAAAAAAAGCGTGCGACGCGTGCGATTCCCGAATTTTCGCTGGTGGTGCCGAGTTGAGCTCAGAAAGTGCGTGTAAAAGATGGGCTTGTCTGATATGTATTTTAAGGTTGGATCCCTGGTTTAATTTATGTTTCGAGCCGCGAATCAGGGGCGTGTCCAAGTTTGATCCTGCTCAAAATGGGGAGATTCAATCGTGGATCTTGGTCAATTTCCACCCTAGGATCAGGCAGCTAGTGAAAATGCCATAATTGCCTAAAAGCGTTTAATTGATCTAGGGAAGTACGAATTTATGCGAGCAATGTGATCTATCGCCCATATTTTTTATCGTGAGGTGGGAAAGCATTAAACATGCATCTTTGTTTTCAAGTGCACTATAAGAGGAAGCAACCTTCCAGGGTCATGTGATAAGAAGCGAGATTACACGCTGTGAAAGATACGGTAGTCAGCAATATACTGCTGCATTCAAATGGTTTTGACTGGCTTTTCTGATACGCGTCATCGCATGCGTACACGCATACATGGGCTAGATAAGCTGCAACGATAGGCAACATGGCACTTGGTCGGATGAGAGCCTTTTTTTGTTGTGTAAAATATATAATTTAGAAATTATATTTCCTATTAGAAAAGAGAAAGTTATTTATTAGGATCATAATTTTCGATAAAATTATTTTTTTCGAAAAACTTTTTAATTCGGCCGTTTTCATCCGACCTAATTCCGCTGGCTCTGTAAATGACGCCAATAATGGGACGTTGCGTTGACTGCCGGAGTTGCCTTAAAATATCTCAGTTAATTTAACTGACTGCATAAGTCCCCCCACGGGGGCTCAAAAATTCAGATCCTCTACAAGAGAAATGAACAGATAATGGTCACGAGCGCAATGCGTAAATTTCCATTGCTTACTACGGTATTGCGATGAAAATTGTGGACTACATCAAGCATTATACCGTAGTAAGTGCAGCTTATTCGCGGACCGCTTTTTTATCCGCCTTTGAGCCCCCGTGCCCCCCCCCCCCCCCGTAGGACCCCTCCTATTGTTCGGAAGCAAGGAACTTTGTAAGCAAAATTGAGTCGCTGTTGAACGCGATGTACATTTTTTTAAAAATTTTAAATCGTCTCTTTTGTCCACTCATCACATCAAATAATTATTTTTAACGTCATAATAATGATTGTTTTCTTGCTTTTCAGTTCATAAAAGTCGACATATTTTAGCGCCTTTCGTGCCTAAAAACCTGCATGCCTGGCTTTGTCTGAGTGTTCTTAAAAAATTTCCTTTCGAAATTTCGGCAATTTGTTGATTCATTATATCAGGTTGATGCATAAGTTTCTTTCTTTTTTGAGTACCTAATTCGGGACACTCTATCTCGGCTCTTTAAAATTCAATCATCCCATAGTCAAAGGATGGTGTGGGGCAGCTATGGTACTCAAAGAGCATAGACTAATTATAGCCAAAGCTCCCTCTCTTTGTGAGAAGCAAAAGAAAAATCATGTACAGTCATGATGTGAAAATTTAGAAAATTTTGCACAAGCTTGAGTTCGTCTAAGAATCGTTTCTGGGATTTCTCATACAGCGGACCGTACAGCCACATAAGTCCTCTTTTCAAAACTATACTGATCATGATGTCACATTTTCGTCGTCAAGATATCTGTCTCGCCAAATGAGAATCGTTATTGAAGAATATGAATGATATGTAGTAAAAATGTTTCTCAGGCGATCACACAGACTAGGTCCAAGTAGGGGGGATTTATTGGTCCCTTATCTAGTTATCCATTTACCACAACCGGTAAGCTGAGTTGTATTTAGAATTCGAGGAAATCGAAAAATTCGAAGATATTTAATATCCACAAAAATTCGTAAAAATCGGTATCATAGTGCATCAATTGGATATCCGCCATATAACATCGAGCGCAATTCGAATCGTCCCTTTCTTATCCTTGGTTCTACTATGCATACTCTATGAAAAACCACGTTATTCTATACAATCCATCGCGAAAGAAAGGTGGGGCATCAAGCAGAATATCATTTTCGGCATCAAAAAATGGACCCCCTTTTAGTAGCCATTTCGTTCCCCTTCGAATGATACAGCCCGGCAGTTACCATATTGAGTATGTTATGCATCAGTTTTATATATGTTCCCGGATAATGCGCAGATGCGATAATAATGCAAAATTACCTTATGGAAAACTTTCGGTAAACCACCATCTCACTTTAAGAGCTCACCCTGCCTTTCTACGAAGTAGTAAAAGTGTGTTGTTCCCCAGGATGGATGGGCCTAATACTGCCCACGGTAATACTATTTTGATTGTAGACCTCTCTTGTGTCTCCGTTGTAAAATGTTTTGAAATCTGACCCAGTGCAATTCTCGACAATACCAAACTAAGTTTCCATATGTTTCTACTATGTGAATGAATGCCTCCCACATAGTGTGTGAGAAATATAGGAGACCTGGTAGACAAGAATATACCTATACTGTAATCGATTGGAATCCCCTTTCGAAAGATGCGCATAAAATTTAAAGAAGGAGTAACCTCAAAAGTAGAATCTCAAACTGATGGTATTACTCGATTTCTCCTGTGAACGATAATAGAAATCCAAAATTTGAGACCTCTATCTTTTCTCCGAACCGAGATATCGGCGCGCAAAGAAACTACCGTCGCTAAGGGACAATCAGGGTCAAATGCCGAATACGGTAAAAGGAGCGTTCTCTCACTTGCGCGAGTAATCAAATCTATCGGTCAACTTTCTCTCTCCTGTCGAATTTGCATGCACTCTCTTCCCTTCCCCTCCCTCGTCCCCCACGGGGAAGAGGGAGGGAGGAGGGAAGAGTGTACATGCAAACGAGGGATTAGGGAAGGGGAGGAACAGGTGGAATCACCAAAAGTGTTACTGCGTTTAGCGGCGAACTCAGTTTGCGATGATTATCTTCAACCTTTGCTTACAGTACCCGCTTGTTCGCTAAGAAAATTTCCAGTCGGGAGTCGCAGACATTCGTCCTTCTTTAAGACAATAAAAAAAGAAAGAAACTTATGCATCAACCCTATATTTTTTAAAGCTATTATGTTAACTTCAAGGGGTAGGGAAGGAAGCCGCCAGATCATTTTTTTTTAAATTTTAATAATTTTGTATTTATCTTTCGGGAGCACATTCGGACTTCCCTTGTGTCACAGGAAACACCACGCGGCTCGATTAAAATTGCGGTAGAGAAATCCAAACCCGGTGATGAACTGTTTCTAAACATTCTAAAATTGCTCCATTTACCTTTGCGGTTGTTGACTGCTTTTGAATACTATGTATTGTTTTGTATTTTTGCTCTCTCTCTATAATAGTGCAATGGAGATTTCGGCAGACGGGTTTTGGCACTTCTGCACGAAGTACCTGCGAAAACCCTATTTTACCTATGATGGCAACTATGAAATGTTCAAGTAATCAATATTTCATTTGGATACACTATCCGTATTTTTCAGTTGCTCGACACTGAGATTGAGAAGCTGCCGATGTTCGCTGCATCCTGTCGTTGTTTTCTGCTCATGGAAAGCATGCGACCCGCCCTCAATTTCCAACTGGAAGCATACTTTGGAAAGCTGAGAGGAATCGTGTTGAGTGAACAGGTGAGGGGAGACCGTAGATTGGTACAATTTTTCGCAACGTAGGATAAAAATAGTGGGGAGGGAATTGCCAATGAAGAATTGCAAAAAGGTGAGCACAAGTGAGCTAGAAGTATGTATGTAACTCGAATGTGAAGTGTGTTCATGGAATGCGGAATACAAATGTGCGAAAAATAGGTAATTATTATTTATTAGTTTAAAACGGGATCAATTAATACCGGGGGAAACGGGAGTGGTGGCAAGAAATTCATGAGACTACAATTAGATGGTGGCAAGGGTCACGTAGTCATCGATATCCTCATTAGAGAAGTCTAGAATGCCATCGATGGTCGATTTAGTGAGAGCTAAGAAACGGAGAGTCTCCGTTTCATCCTTGGATAGGGCAGAGGAGAGGTGACGGGAGGAAGACGAACGGAGAGACACCAAGTGGCTGGGGATCGAGGACTGAAATGGGGCGGAATAGGTATACGGTAGGAGGGTTCATTGTGGTCTACTGTAGATAGTAGCTCTAAACTTGGGTAATAAGGAGCGATCATTGTTTACCTTGCCAAGGAGCTGCTTGAGCTGTGTGGTGGCGCTCACGGAGGAGTTGCTACAAGTGTCGGAGATAGGAGATAACGATTCCGTCTCGAGGGATTCTGAAAGGAAATTGAATTTAATGGGCGGATTTTTCCGTTGTTGTAAAGGGGGGGGGCTGGTTTTTCAATGAGTTGACAACATATGCGAATATGCGTGAGACTTACCAAATTCTGCATCATCCGAAGTCGAGGATCCGTCGTAGAAGTTGATGAGACCACTGTCGGCCTCGCTCACAGTGGAGAGTGGAGGAGAGGGAAGGGCGGAATTACTGTAGGTGGACGACGGGGTACGGTAAGACACGGCAGAAGAGCAGCCAGAGTCGGGGGAGAATGAACGGGGAGGAGTGATGGTCCCATCGCTCGAGACGAATCCAAAATAGGGATTCGGCACCATGGGCGGAGAGATTTTCCCGTTCCGCGTGACGTACGCAAAGTAGGGGTTGGGTACGGAGAGAGGCGAGCTTTTGCCAGTCTTTGTGACGTACGCACAGAAGGGGTTAGGTACCAGGACGGGGGCTCGGTGGTTGGTGGCACCGTGTGAGGTGGTGGGCTGCGTGGGTGCTGCATGGTTGAAGGGAGAGGCGGGCTGACGGTTATACATAGGGGTAGAGGAGAAGTGGGCGTAGGAAGTGTGGGTGGAAGGACGGTAGTACGGCATTGTGGATAGAGAGGAGAGTATCGAGAGAGTTGAGAACGTCTCAAGACTGGTGGTTAGGATGGGGAACGAGTGGGTTTATATAGTTGACCAGTAGACAGGGAGCACGGAATGGCTCTAAATGGAAGTGCACGATTCCGATCACAGGCACTGCTCCTACCACGTGAGATTCGCCAGCGGATAAATAAGTCTTGAGATTGCAGCAAAAGGAGATCGGATGGCTGTAGAACAAAGTGCGAGTTGTGCCAGAGGGGTCAAATGTTGGTGCGAGGAAACGTGTGGGTACCGTGGGAATCGCGCTTACAACTGGGAATATTCTCGAACTATAAATTTTGATATGTTTTTTTAAAATTTTCCATACCTATTTTTTTGAGCTATAAACTATGAATGTTTCCTAAAATGGCTGACAGTTTAGGCTTTTTTTACTTAGTTCTGATCTTATCTTGACTGAAATGTAGATTTTAGCATGCAGTTACACCTAATATTTAACCTTTTTTCGCTTACAGATTCGAATTTCGTACGAGCAGAAGGGGATGGCACTCGAGTCGATGGTGCAACTGAGGAGAACTCCCGGTCTCATTGCCGCTTGACTGCGGTCTGTACGCGAGGTGAGCGAAGACTGAATTTACGAGGGAAATCGCGAGAGCGGAGAGGATAGTCGGACATTTAGACTGAGCGAATTTAGACTTTAGACTGAGACTGAGACATTTAGACTGAGCGAAGACTGAATTTACGAGGGAAATCGCGAGAGCGGAGAGGATAGTCGGACATTTAGGGAGATCCGAGACTGGGGCATTCGAAAATTCGCACGAAAAAAAATATAAGACTATATTTTTGATTAGATTGTGCTACATCTCTTGTTGTGTGGCTGTTGTGAAATGCTATGCAATTTTCAAATCGGGAAAAAACCGCTGAAGATTTTGTGATATTGACAAGAGACATGGTGTGCGCTAACTACAATCATTAAATTGGCCCTATCGGCTATTGTAATTTTGCTCTCGACTATGCAAGGTCAGCGGAAAATCTGAATCAAACTCCCATTTCCATAATATTACTGTCGGAAAAAATACAAAAAAAATTTCCCGTTGATGAAAATTACGCAAAAGCAAATGAGCCGTATCGGGCGCGCATGTTATCAGCCAAAATATTTTTTTATAAAAATCTACTGCCAGACCCTTCCCGGAATGCTCAAGTCTTTCGTGATTCCCCCTATTCCGAATTTGGAAAAATATGAAGTAAATGGGACGCAGAACATTTCTGATTGCCCTTGTATGCAGTAATGGATCACATTGTTTGCAGGAGTCGTCGTTCTCTTTCGATGGTTCTCGGTCCCACTTCTTTTCTTGATCTACTCTCGGCTCGTGTCTGGCTCGGCCGGTCTCGTGTCTCTGCTGCTGCTTCGTATCGTCTTTCGTATCCCCTTCCCTCTCTCCCTCCCCCCCTCCCACCCGCATGATAGCCGGTGTCGGATGAGAACAAAAAGTCGACGTTTTAATCGACTAGGCAATTCCCTGAAAGAATCTTGAATTTTTCGTGACACTCACCGTGTTACCCTTTTTCATATTTAGCGCCGGCTATCGTGTGGCGGTAGTGTCATTGAGCCTTACAAGCGCTCAGTGACTACAAGCTGCTTGGTCCGAGAAGAGAAAAAGAGCCCCACGTCCCTCTTCACACCCGTCTGCCGTCGATGCGCCTCGCTTCTCTTCCTCAGCTGGACTCAAATAGATGAGTTCTTTTGAAATACAAATCTTGCAGGAACATGTGGGTCGGACGAGGCACGGCTGCTTTGTGAAGTTCACGCACATTTCGCGGTTAAAGGTTCGTCTTTCTTCGACTTTCCCGCGAAGCTCATGCCCAATTTTTTTCTCCCCTATTCTTATCTTTTGCACAAGCGATTCTTTATCGGTACAGTAATCAGCCGGGGCAGGAAAGATATACGAGAGAAACAGGTGAGTAATCGATTAATTAGCAGCAAATGTTACAGTAATCTGGACAAGGGGAGGGAGTGAGCGGCACTGTAGGAGTTCGATCGACCTAAGGGAGAGTTTCACGTACGAGCAGTGGCGAAATTCAAGTTTCTCTGCATTTCACAGTTTGTAATCGCCTTTTTAAAGAATAGGTGACAGATCGTGCAATAATGCGGGGAAAACAATTGAAAGAATCGCACTAAACCACAGATTGAGATGAGCGCGACTAGATGAGATACACATTACAGTCACAATAAATATGCAAATCGGGAAAAGAAAAGCTGACAAGGGCAATTCATAACAGCCTCTGGCCGAATTTCGCATAGACTCTCGCTCTCCTATAAGTTATATGCTCTGGTTGCAGTCACTAGTAGGGAATTGTTAGCAGGGAAAGCGAGATTTACAATAATCTCGAGAGTAAATCTACATGAATCAACAATACTTGTAAATGGCGTTTAGGAGACAATGAATTTCGACCATAATACTCTGCGCTTTTTGGAAGAGAACACTCAAAATTACGGTATTGTAAAAGTGAAAATAAGGAAAAAAGTGACTAGCAATCAACACAAAAAGCGAAGTAAAAAAATGGAAAAGCGAGTGTGATTATGCTTTGCGATTATGCAAGTTTTGAGGTTGTTAGGGCAACAAAAAACGGGGGGAAACTATTTCAAGAGGACAACTAATAGAGCGAAGCGAGTAAATCACAAAACAAAAGCTGGTAGAGTTGGAGGAAAGGCGAGAGGGAATGGTTACCGTACTCCCTGATCAGTCTGGTGTGGGGAATTTACCATATCCTACCGTACTCAGGGCGAGTATCGACCGGGTCCTCCGTGGGAGTAGTCGAAACTCCTTCCGTGCTCTGACAACTCGTCCATACTCGTTCGTCTCGAGTAGAAATACTCGCGTTCCGTCTCCTCCACCTCCTGCAAATAAATCAATAATTAAAGTTAATTACAAAAAAATCAATCACTTATTTTGTTCAAAACACAAATGTGTTTCAGACCTAATAATTATCCACGGAGATATCAAAAATCGGCAATTCCGTAAGGATTGCTGCATCAAAAAAATCAGATAATCTTCAACGCATCGCGGCTATTCCATTAAATCTCCTCCTCACCTCTACGGCACTCCTCGAGGCGACGACCAGCTCAGCCATCGCTTCGACCTCCGCCGACGGATTGCCGCCACTCTGAAAGCACGAGTGTGACACAGCAACAACTGATCTGACATGGCGTACTACCGTAACCAACGCATCACAAGTTTGACATGTAGGACACCCATTTTCTGATAGCACCTACCGTAACCCAGTGGCTCTCGAGTATCTGCAGGGCGGACAGCCGATCATCGACATCGACAGTGATCGAGTTCAGGATGAGAGCCTGCAGCAGAAACAGCAAATATATATTATAATGATATCTTTGAGAATTCCGAATCGAAATGTACTATCAATCCAACAGGATAAACTGTCAATGCAACCGCAATCAGCCTTGTAGAATTGCAGATCTCACACTGCTTTACGAGGTCCATGAGCAAATTTACAATTTTCCAAATTATAGTAACTGGAGACTTCCAACGTTGGAAAAACACAGTCATCAATTTCCATTTTGATCGTTGATCTCCAGCAGGTACATTAGGGTTGCGAAAACGGCGCACAAATGTACCGTCATTACATCTACCATTCATAAGCGAGGTGGAGCATAACGGTATTTCGAAAATGTCATAAAACGCAATAAAAATAATGTCCTCCTCACCTTTGCAGATGCGGACACATTGTCCCACGCGGGCGACGGGAAACACACGGCGCCCTGCAGAATCTGCGCGAACAAATCGTCCTGGTCGCCGTTCACGCTGAAATTGTGAAATTTACTTGATAGGAAGGGGAACAGGAGACGATATCTCAGGCTGCTCTAGCACACACGGATGAGCGTTTCACATAGCCGGAAAAGGCCGGGCGAAACACTCATTCTCCTACATTTCTCTTTGTGAATTAACCTACGGAACACAACTGCTTCCCTTAGGATTACGCCAGATATCACCGTGGTACTAAATTTCCTCGACCAATAAACGACAGTTTTCTATCGTATCTCAATCTATGTCGATCGATATTCCTCGTCCATTTACCGTACCTCTGGAATGGCGGGAATCCGACGAGCATCACGTAGAGAATCACGCCCGTCGCCCACACGTCCACCTTCTCGTCGTAGCTGAGATGAGAGGATAGAGATCAAAGATCAATTGTATATTCGGAAATATCGAAGATCGATTATTGATTAATCAATGTAGTAGATGATTGGAAAAGTGGCAATTATCAAATCAGGAGCAATGCAGTGACCCATAACGGGACAGTGAAGCCGGAAACCAAACGGAATTTTGGTGCATGCAAATCATACTAAATAAATCGCTTACCCCCACTCAGCCAGAACTTCAGCCGCCACGTACGTCGGCGTGCCGCATATCGTCGTTAGTGAGGGCTCCTAGACAGAAAATCAATCATTAAAAACTCTCTTAGTACTGTAACAAAGGTGACTGGTATTACATTGCTACTTTTATACGAAAGAGTACAAACTGCTTGCTAAACATAAGAATGCCCAAAGTATATCTATAATAAACGTTCTCACATCCGAGTCTGGTAGGTCACAGGCGAGGCCGAAGTCGGCGAGCTTCAGCTGCAGCCGACCGCGCGTGTCGTGGAACAACTGGAATGAGAGTAGCGTCAGCACGGCGCGTCAATCACCCCCCTTCGGTTTGGTTGGTGTAAAGCGAGCGTGTGCCTTATCCTGTCTGTCGTTTGTACAGTGGTCGAATTGGAAAATCTGTATGTTAAATGTCAAATGTCTTATCGTCAATCTGTGCGGAATTCTTCACTGAACACGATCACAATAGCCACAAGTCGATTGAAAGTTAATTAGAGGGGTTGAAGCGCGTGGGACTTTTACTAAAAGTAGACTACAAACTACATCGCCGATCCACCGAACCTCTAACCCGCCGTGGTCAGATGAAATATCGCAATCAAATTTCAGGATTCCCCTAGACTAGACGCTGCAACCACAACCTCACTGGCATATTTTTTCGAATTCCAGGAGCAAGAAACATTATCAAAATCACAATGTTATTCGCTTAAAACCCATGTCTGCAACGTTAAACACACTAGCAGATTTTATTTTATTATTTTTTGGTAAAATGGCCGAAACCTGAGAATCGCGCATTAATGAGTTCTACATTGTTTCTACAATCTACAACTCTTCAATCCCCTTGAAACCGCAAACTCACCAGCAGGTTCTCCGGCTTGACGTCCCTGTGCACTATCCGGTTGTCGTGCAGGTATCGAAGCGCCTGGAATAAAGAAGTATATTTTAAAACAAAAATACACAAAGGAAGAACTGTGTTTCATCACAACCATCTCACTCGCTCTCAAACGACACTAACAATTATAGATTGCACCGGTATTTCGAAAAATGTAGATCAAATTACTAAATGCTGAAACTTTTCTAAGATAACTATTTTGTTGTTTTCTCAAAGAGCGACATTCTGTTTCACCAGATAGCAAGCAATATTACTCATTCAGTATTACTCATTCACCTCTGCGAGATTTCGCGTGAGCGGTGCGGCAGTTTTCTCGTGCAGTCGACGAACACTGCACAGATGATCGAAGAGATCGCCGGCCTGAACAAAATCGATCGATAGGGAAAACATCTGTCGGGTAAATTAATTTTTAAAAAAACTACTCCTATGATAGGAAAGATCGACAGCCTGTTTTTAAAATCGGTCAATCAGTGGTCATTTATTCATAACGTCAGTCAAAGACTTTTTAACATTCAAATGAAACAAATTTGCAAGGATTGAAAGTCCAGGCAGATTGGAGTTCTATACAATTGATATAAACCGAAAAGGTGGTTTGTAACATTGCACGATAGAAATTCATTAGTGAAGTAAAAAAAACATAGCAATAAACACGATTATGATGCTGCTACATTATGGGCCTAAAGACTAAATATGCAATTACAATCGATATAAAATTACAGTACCCAAAATCGATAATCCCATCTACCGTACCTCAATGAGCTCGAGCAGCATGTAGAATCCGCCGTCCAGCTTCCACACGTCGAACATAGCCACGATGTTCTGATGAGAGATCTTCTTGAGAATGGCGATCTCCGACTCGATCAATTCTTGCTGTAATTAAACGTTTTATTAACATTTTTAGTTTATTATTAACATTTTTAGTTTATGAGGTAATCGTCGATGCATAAGCATCTTACTAAACATGGCAATTATCTTATAAAAGTGTTGCACCGCAATGTCGCGGGAAATAAATTCATACGGAATGGAAATTAAATTAACAACCTTGCCGAGCGCCGTCTCCTGCCGTATTATCTTGAGCGCGAAGCGCTCCTCAGAGTCACTGAAATGATCTTTCATTGCTTTCGGTACCCTCAAAAACCGAATCGGTCAACTTCTCATGCCAACAGTTACAAAGTGATCACGAAACATTAATGTGCATTGCCGCAAGAATAATGGGGGATCAGTTATAGCCATTGCACGATAACTCTCCCATTCAATCAATATTCGATAAAAAATTAATAAATTGTCCGCTCACATCTGGCTGGCCTCGTAGACGTGTGCGGTGTTGCCGTCTCCGAGCAGCCGGAGAATGGACATGCGAGCATCAAGCAGAGACGGAAGACGGGGTACTGTAATTAGAGGGAGTGATTATCGATTGGGTGATTTTTTCAAGATATTGCATTTGGTTCAACAACGAACAATGGTTAATTGGCTTTCAAATGAACGATTGTTCCTAAGCAGTATTTCTGAAACACCAATTCTCCTGCCACTTCTAGATCGCCCTCTTGCAGGGCATCGCACAATGTATCTTCTCCACACTTTCATCTCGCTACATCCACGTTTGCCTAGTAATGAGCCCATCCCTCTAACTTCCCCCCATTCCTGATCAATATTAACTACTGCTGACGCAATCCGCCCTCAAACTCATTCGCCTCCTAAGTCCTCCTCTAGACTACCTATCCATAACGCAAACCCCCCCCCCACTCTTTCCTACCTCTCCTCCACATTACCTAGTCATGACGCAATCCCCTCCTCCCCTCTCACTCACCCTCCTCCTTCTCCACTCCTCCTCTGTCCTGCCGCATCGACTCGTTGCGCGCGGGCATGATGCGTCGAGAGGGCCGAATGGGCGCTCGACGACGCCGATGCGAATTGAGACGAGTCGATTCCTGAGAGGGGGAATATATAAGATCAAAGATCAAACTACAAAGGAATAAGGTAAGTTAGATTCTACAGTAAAGCAATATATAGGAGGCCGATTGCGTAATTGTCGAACAAAAGTCAACACAGCTCGGTACAGCCGAAAAGTCAATGTCTGAGGAAAAAATGGTTTTCGTTACTATTTGATATGCTGAACAAAGTGGTGAAGTTTCATGATATGCAAATTCATCTGGAGCTCGATCTTAAGCTCCTAAGATCCGGCCAATTCACTGTTTTTAGGCTATATCTGGATACCCGATCGAGCAATCGAAAAAGTTTGAACACATACTATAGCTAAATTTGCACAAAGAATCTAATCGATAACTTTTCAATGCGTTGTCGTTGTTGGTACGTCAAATCTGGAAAATTGCCAGCGTATATGGAAAAAGTGCGAGCGCATACCTTTACAGGAGATGTGCCAAACCCATACCGGCTTGTGTTTTAAATCAGGGGAAATATCGATGTCTGCGAATGGAGTTATGATTTTCTACCGAGGCAGTTTGAGGCAAAAACAGCTGTCAGAAGGGAGAATTGCGCGATTTGCATGTAATTCCCCTCTCATTCTCGACCGCCCGGATCGGCTCGGCGTCTGGAAGTGCGAAATGAGAGGGGAATCATATGCAAATAGCGCAATTCTCCTCTCTGAGGGCTGTTTTTGCCTCAAATTGCCTCGGTAGAAAAATCATAACTCCGTTCGCAGACATCGGAGTTTCCCCTAATTTAAAACACAAGCCAGCACAGGGTTGGTACACCTCCTGTAAATGTATGCGCTCGCACTTTTTCCTTAGACACTGGCAATTTTATAAATTTGACGAACCAAGAGAAATTGCGCATTGCCAACTTATCCACAAGATTCCTTATACAAATTAAGCTAGAGCCTCTGTTGAAATTTTTTCGACTGCTCGATCGGGTATCCAGATATAGCCTAAAGACTGTGATTTGGCCGGATCTTCAGAGCTTAAAATCGAGCTCCAGTTCAATTTGCATATCATGCGACTACACCACTTTGATCAGCATATCAAACTGTACCGGGAACCATTGTTTCCTCAGACATTGACTTTTTGGCTGTACCGAACTTTGTCCGACTTTTAGGCAATCGGTCTCATAGTTCAGCTGATTCTTAGATGTAAGGGATACAGTAAGTTAAGTCTAGAACTGTGTTGCCAAGTCAATCAGTTTGTCAAGCCAACTGAAAAAATAAGAAAATGCAAGTATCCAATAAATGTACGGTGAGTGGGTCTAGTCTACAGTATGCCAGAGATCCAATCAATAAACCACCGTACCTCTGTGTCCACCATGAAGTCGTCTGAGAAGGTTCGCTCGTTGCCGAACGCGATGAACACGTCGTCCTCTTCGAAGAAGCCGCGGAGCGACGAAACCTGCGAGAATCGATCAATAATTGACTACTCTAATCAAGTAAAGATCACCATATCCCTTTATCGACAATTGACTACCGTAATCAACGAGCCTGATTGACTCGTCTAACATCGTCTAACAATGTAAGAGTCAATTGGGCAAAGTGGTTTAGAAGAAACCCCGGCATATGGAACTGAAGCATCTTTCAACAGACCCGATATTAAGCTTGAATAAATTTGATTTAATTTGATTTGAAGCAACTAGCGATTTCGGTATACCTTGAACAGCTAACAATACCGTACCTCCGCATAGGAATCCGAATACCTTCGCATCGATTAGACAATAAGGGAGGGGGAGGCGAAAAGTCAAAACTGAGGACGGACGCTTACTCACGTCTTTTCACAATCACTTTTTGGAGAGGGGGGCGGAACGAGAGAGAGATAGAGAGATACGGCCTATCGCCCTTTATGACCCCCTATCAGCTATCAGGCAAACAACGCATTGAGCCGGAAATGAATGGTGAAAAAAATGTGTGCGTGACCAAATTTGGAACCACGTTTGAAGTGGAACATCTAAAAGTTGAGAATAGTTTAAAGCGAAGAAACGGAATCAAATTTGCCAATTTCCTCTCCTCAAGAATAAATACCGAAACCACAAGCTCACTGGCAGAATTGTTTTTTCTCGAATTCCGGGGGGAAAATAGGGGAAAATCGATATTTCGAAATTATTACAAAAATGTACCAGTCGTCCGCTGAGCGAGAAGAGCTTCTTGATGGCGCCGCTGTCCAGCATCACCTTGCACGTGAGGTCGTTGATCACCTGCAATTTATAGGCATTTACATTATTCTTTAAAGCAAGATCCCTGACGGAAAATCATTTTCCCTATAGAGCAAGATTAATAACATCTAGGCGAAATCTCGAACAACCGGGTTTGCAAAAAAACACCAGTTTGAATACCCTGTCAATCGGTGTTTCCCGATGCATTTATCTAACCATCCCTCCTAAACAAAATGATTGTTTCTTTAAAATGGCCGCTAAAACAAAAACATCAGGAAAATGATAATCAACCTGCAATTAACAATATTTTTAAAATTCTATAGGTCCAACTGCCAAACATTCATGGTCACGCCCTCCGCAGCTAGGATGAAGTCGAGACGAAATTCCAAACAACCGGGTTTCCGCATCCGATTTTTTTATACCTTGTGCACTCTGTGAATCATTGTTTCCCCGGTGATGTATCTAGACTTTCTATATAAATAAAATGATGACTGGAAACGGATGTCTACAACCCAAACTAATTAAAACCCGTTGCAAACCTGTGTGAGTGTCCTGGCGGTCTTCTTGTTCAGCAGATGTCTCACTACTCGCCGCGGTTTCACTCCGTTCCGGATCACTGTGATGATGCGGGGGAAGACGAAGTCGTTCGGCTCCTGCAGATGGATAATTAAACAAAATAATAAATTCTTTAAAATATATTTGTGTTGATTGTTCCAAATCTGGCACGTTCATTGCACAAGCGGCACCATTGACAGCTATCAGCTAACTATGAAACAGAAAACGAGCGTGTTACTTTTTTTAAAACCCTGTGCCCAGTTCATCGTTTCTCAACTATTAATAGTTGGGAAATTATTTGAGTAGATTTAAATTGATAAAAACATATACATACACAACTAACTCACCACGACATGATTTGTCGCGTGTAGTGCCATCTGCGCCACAACCTGCGGTCGCTCTCCCTTCGACACCGCCATACTCCACTGCGGCTCGCGCGCATTGGCATAGTCCACTTCCTTGAACTGGTCCGTGCTGAAATCAAATACGTTAGTTATCGATTGATAATCAGTCGCTAACGAATACACCTACTACCTACTCTCTACTACCAGGTAACTTCAAAGCGATAGCAATGCAGGATTTTTATCTGTTTAATCGGCCAAACGTGTTCCGTATTTCTCGCTCTTGCGCTTTGTTCCACAGCATTCTCTCTATTCTACCGTACTATTGATGCTGCTGCAGTCCACAGCGCGCTTCATCCTACAGTACTTTGCCTGTCAGTCCTCGATTCCCCCTACCATATACCTCGAGCACACGTAGCTCTCTCCGTCCTCAAATTGTTCCAGCTCCGTGATCCTCGCCCCTCCGTCGATCGTGTAGATGTAGCGGACGCCGTGCTGGAGAGCGAGCGAATTCGTCGTTAGCAGCCTGTAATTGGTATAATTATTTTTTTAATATTCCAATTTCTCAGAATTACAAACATATTTGCTCAATTCAGCCAAGAATTTGTGCCACATCGCTCCATCGCTGCTGCACTCTGCTAACATAGCTATTCTCTTTTTGTTTAAACAATATTCTTCCGTTACGCTAGCAGCACTAACAATATCGACTCCCGTACTCGCCTGCCCCGTGCGTTCGACGTTTCACCGTGCCTACACAGCTACGAGTCCTGACTCCATTACGTTAATTTGGTGAGGAAAAAGCGGTACAAATAACAAACATTTCGTAATTTAAATATAACAAAAACAAATGGATGACGGTATGTTTAGGAACGTCCGTTTACGAGCCCCTCGAAATGTTCTGAATCAAACCACCTCTCAAATCGTGCAAAATGGTTTTGAGGGTTCCTAAACATGAGTTCCTACACGAGTCCTGCATATAAATGCGCCATCCAGTCGCATCGCTGCTTCACTCTGCCAATATAGCTACACGCTTTTGATTAACGCAATTAATGGCTGAGCAGCATTCCCAACACTAATACCAATAGCTTCCCTCGCATTCGCCTACCCTATGATTTCCAAGTTTCTCCACGTTTACAAATTTACGAGTTCTGCCTCCACTGCGTTCATACAATCGGAATATAATTAGAAAAAAATAGAAATAAATGGGTCCAGGCACGTTTCGAAAACGCCAACGAAAAGTTTCAAAAAAAAAAATAAAAATAAGACCATCATTGTGATTTCCGTGTTTCACCGTGTCTACATTTTTTCGAGTTCTTTCTCAGTAGCAATGTGACCCGGTTACCAGAACAAAATGTAAATATCTTTTGCCCCACCTCGTGAGCTCCTCCATCAGCGGCTGCAGCGAGCGCAGTCGGTCCGCCCGCAGCGCGTACCAGATTCCCTGCAAATTTGCATATTCAGTTACTTATAAATTTAATAATGGTGTGTTTCCAATAATTTTGCAATATTTCTTGCTGGAAAAAAATTCAGAAGAGAAAAAAAAGGTGGATGATTTAGGCTGGGAACCCGCGCGCTTCAGGTTTTCATCGTATTCCTCAACTTCTTTTGGCCCCCGTCACACAGTGTTCGCCCGCTCTGGCATCAATTAGCTCCCGATTCTACTCTTCCTCCTCCTTTCCTCTCTGCCATCACTATCCATCTTCCCGCCTCTCTCTCTCTCCCTCTCTCTCTCTTTCTCTCTCTCTCTCTCTCTCTCTCTCCCCTCTCTCTCTCCGCCACGCTCCATTGCACACACATTGTGCCCCCTCCGATTTGTTCGACTCAATCTGCCCTTTCGTTTCTCTCTCTCTCGTCTTTCGGATTCAGTGGCAGGAAGACTACTAGAGCACAAACGGAATTGCAAAAAAAAAACGAAATTGAGCTGCCATATTCAGAAATTGATTGAAAAGCCATACTCAAAATGTGGGGCAACCGCCGCCTGAAATCACAATACGCTATGAACTGCAGCAAGTTTCGCTTTATCGTAGAATTGATCAAATCTAAAACGATGGAATACAGCGAAGAGAGTTTCACATTCCTAAACCAAGTTCAGCTAGTTTTAATTTAGACACCGTCCCTTCCCTGCCAAGCTTCAACGCCTCTTTCTCTTTGAGAATGGGGCTTCCTCGGGATACAAATTGCTCTTTGTGATGCACTAACGATCTTCCTTCTGCCTCTTCCCCATCTCTTTTGCATCTCACTATTAGACCCCGGTCTCTCTCTCTCTCTCTCTCTCTCTCTCTCTCGACTGACTCAACCCATACCCGAATTTCATCCCCCCCTCCCGTCCTTGTTCCTCCCCTCTTTTCGCCCCGCCCGACTCTAAACCCATCGGGACGGGATTACGAAAGAGCGACAGAATTTACGAGAATGCGTAGATAGAAAAGAGCGAATGATTATAATATGTTTACCCCGAAATGTACATTCTAATGACGGTAGAGGTCAAACGGCACAATTGATTTAGGTGCGCAACGGCGAATCACCTAGGGGTTCCTAATTACGATAGGAAAACGAATCTGCCAGGTTTCCTTTTCCAATGCAGTATAACAGCGATTGAAACATAATTAAAATAGCGATAGCCAACAAGCAATAACTAAGACTCGTAACTGTGAACCACCTAGCAATCCGAAAAGCAGTGGAACCCAATAAGTGTTCACTTCTCTACCATCTACCAGCTTCAGTAGCTCATCTAACCGTGGTCGCTGCCAGATAATTAATCAAGAGTTTGCATTTCACATCACTCCTAACATAATATCGATCGACTACCGTACCTTGAAGTACTGATCTCCGTTACGGTAGAAGCGGACGCGCTTCGCCTTGCAGCCGGAGACGGACGCCATCGTTCTGTAATGTTTCGATATAAAAAAATATTCATTTTGTATCAATTAGCAAAGAAAAAAGAGCCATAAATCAGAACCCGCCTCTAAACATTTCTAATGTAAACCCCAGGAAACTGAATATCGCATGGCAGTATCACAGAAACTCCCAGATTCATCAGTTCAAAATCAAAACTACTACTTTTTCCTCCAGCAAAAAAAATTAGGCACTTCTATACTTTAGGGGGTAAGCCCCGCCCCTTTCCCATCTCAAGGGGTAGGTCAAGAGATCAAGAGGAGAAGAGAGGGGTGATAGTGGAGGGATAGGGGTGATAAGGGAAAGGGGCGGGGCTTACCCCCTAAAGTAAAGAAGTCCCAAAAATTAAACCGCCCAGCTAATGATAACAACTGCCAGCAGTGATAGTCAGCGATAACGACTCTCCACAGTTCGAAATGGTAGGCAAGACAATTCCACAAATTATGGTCGTGTTTTCAAAATTCGGTAAAAACGCATATAGATTGGCTACGTCCTTTTTTGCAGTGTCTCAAGACGAGAATTCACAATGTACGACCACGGTCTCTTCGTTTCGCATAATCTAACACCTCTTTAGCCCCATTGTGGAGGCCGAACTAGGCAGTTCTGCACCAAAAGGAGTCTCTATCAATTGCACTCTCTCTCTCTCTCTCTCTCTCTCTCTCTCTCTCTCGCCCCTGACCCCATTCTGGAGACCAACCTGGACAGTGTGCCCGATGGATAGCTCCCATCGTCCATCATCATTCCCTCTCCCTCCTCCTCCCTCTCTCGATGCATCGACGAACTCATCGATCCGCTCCGAGTACCGTCGCCTAGCTGATCGTCTGAGGAACCGCCTGAGAGAGATTACGGTAGATATTGATTAACATTTTTAAAAAAACTTCGTAGGAATTTTAAGGTATGGCGATTGCCTGAGAGATTACGGTAGCATATTAAAAAAAATATGCTATGTTATGAATTACCGCCTGCGACGATTACGGTAGGTATTGATTATAGTTTTGATAATCAATACCTACCATAATCGTTATATAAAACGAGAGATATTGATTACTGTTCAGGTTACTCCGTAGTCACAATACACTATACGACGGGCACTATGAATCATCACTGCTCTTTAAAGAATTGTCACCGTATTTATGATAAATCGATTACTCTCTTTCATCATTCTATTCAAAAAAAGCTCTGGTTAATCGATAATCCCCTCCCCTCTGTTCCACTGCTTTTCCATCCGCCTAATGAGTTCCTATCCAGTGATCTCCCCCCACTTGCAGCATCAGGATTACCTAATCGAATCATGTCACCATGGCGCGCCGCGATTCGTTACAGCACAATGAGCATTACCCGGCTTTCAGTGTTCAGATACAAGTTGCGTCAGGACTACGAAATCTTTGAGAAAGACTCTTGTCTTTCTTCTACTTCTACCTACAGCCTCCATATGTTGCCTAGCTATGTATTATTCGATTTCATAACCTTACATCCACGATAAACATTGTTATTAAACTAATCAATCGATAATCGACCCATGATAAACAAGCGCATGATAAATATTATTATCCAACTAATCAATCGATAATTGTTCCACCAACCGGCCTCTCCTCTCACGTCCATCGTTGACGCACGTGGAGTGTCGTCGGGCTCCGATCGATCCTGCTGATCTCGCGCTGCAAGGAGGCAACATAGACAGATCGAAATCGAGAATGAACAATTCGATGACGGTGCGTGCTGATTATAACACACTCAAGACTTTTTTTTTAAAGTGGTTAGAAATGAAAACATCTTCTAACTAATTGTGACGTTTCGCACACCGTAAAGAGTTACAGTACCACCGTTCACCCACCGTTCCGACTGCTCGGTCGCGGCATGACCATCGAGGGCGGCCGGGAGGAGGGGCTGGCGGCAGCGGCTGCAGCTGCAGCAGGCAGCTTGCCGAGCAGCGCGCCGGTCGTCTTCCGTCGCGGGTCGCGCGACCGAGGCAGCGTCGAGCGCGGCGACGCCGACCGCAGAACCACTGAGCAATTAGTGTTTTAATTAATTGCAGTTATTTATTGGTCTACCATTTCCATACTATGAAATGAGAAGAACACTCTGATCGCTGAATTCCTCTATTACACACTTCCGTGGTCCGCATTCCCCCAATCTCCCTAACGGATCAATGCAATATAGGGTTCGGCCCGATCAAAGTCTTACAAAATCTATCACGAACACGGTGCGTCCTGGTTTCACAAATGCTACGAAAGAGCGAAAGGTTGCGAGGCGTGATTATCCGTACCGCACCTTTTTAAAAACCCCACTGTTCCTATCTACCTTACGGACCAGCGCAAAATAGGATTCGGCCGAACCACCAACGCTTTCAAAACCTTTCACGAACACGCGGTGTGTCCTGGTTTCAAATATGCTATGAAAGAGCGAAAGGTTACTAGGCGTGATTTTCTCTTACTATTAGTTCCCCCCCTACATCTCCTCCAAAGTCCTACCGCTCATATCTACCTTTCGGATCAGTGTAATCTAGGATTCGGCGCCCGAACACCAAAGCCTATCACGAACACGCGGTGTGTCCTGGTTTCACACGCGCTACAAAAGAACTAGAGATCGCTGGGGGCGATATTCCATTAGCATTACTTTTTCACACTTCCCAGCCTAGCGGTCACAACAGTTTGAATTCAAACGCACACACTAGTGGACGGCGGGTCTGCCTTATCACCACTATCAGTCTGTTAATGCCCTCTCCGCGGCGTAAACCCCTGGACCTTTCCGCGATAACGACTACTATTCGTGCGTCCGTCAGTCAACAGTGACCATTCAAATCTACTTTAAAACGACTAAACCGATCAACATAAATATATATATATATACAAAAGAAAGCAAAAAAAGGAAGACGTACCGCCGCCGGTGGTGGGCGTAGACGGCGCGACGACCGCGGCGCCCGCGCCATCCTTGGCCATCGCGGAGGAGAGCGTGGAGCCGACGCGGGGCCGACTCGGCGTCGTCGTCGCTGCTTCGCCGCCGTTTGGCGTCACCGTGGCGTCCGACGAGCACACCAGCGTTCCTGCAGTCAAATATTATTCCCGTCCATAAAATAGGCCAAAAAGCCAAAATTACATCTTCAAAAACTCCTATCTTGCATCAAAAGTTACGGAAAATATGGCGAAACCCAGTCAATTTCTCGACAATTGCGCGTGAAAAAGACACAATACACGAAAAACGAAATTGCCTGCGTGACTCATATAGCGACTCTCGATAGTTACAGGCACACACGCACACATACACATACACTCACAACCTACTTACTCCTACTCTACTCCCCCTTCACAGACCGGCAAATCAAGAGAGAGAGAGCGGAGAAAAAGGAAACAAAACAACTTTTCACTTGGCACAAAACTACGCGCGTCTCTGCCTCAAAACGACAAAACTCTCACGAGAAGGGATGAGGGGATAGGGGGAGGGGGAGAGAGGAGAGCGGGACTCTGGTTATCCGATTTCCGATGCGCCTTCTTTGTGGGGGGAGGCTCAAAGAGAGCTCTAGAGGGGATGGCGAAACAAAAGACAATCACAGTGACTTTGGGGAAGAGCAATGGGGGCGAGTAGGGAAGGGGCGGTGGTTCAATATGTTCGGAATGTGGAATGAAAGGGGGGGGGAGATTGGTGGTGTAATGCGAGAGCCCTCGGGGAGCTAGAAGGGGGGGAAGCCTCTCAGTGGTCACTTCGTCAATGACTGACAGGGAAAGAGGGAAGGGGAGAGAGAGACGGAGAGAGAGAGAGAAAGAGAGAGAGAGAGAGAGAGAGAGAGAGAGAGAGAGAGAGAGAGAGAGAGGGCTAAGCCGCTCTCTCTCCGCGCGACTGCCTCTGACCCTCTCAATTGCGCGCGCTCTCTCGTCCATCTCTAACTCCTGCTTTGCTCGCTCGACCCCCACACACCACTCACTGACCAGAGAGGAGGGAGCAGAGGGAGAGGAGAGCGAGCGTGCGCGGAAGGAGCTATTCATGGAAATGCACTAGCCTACGGTAGCTGGCACACACATATCTCGCTCAGTTAGCTGTTCGGAGAGGGGGGGGGCTTTTTATCAGTGGAAGAATCCCAAAAAAAGCAATCAAAAAAGAATCAATGCAATCATCTCAAGTGCTACCACAACTATCTCAGTGGAAAATATATTTATTTTCACCTAAAATTTTTACAAAAAACTTAGATACAAGAGAAAGGAATAATAATTGCATTTCATCTTTTGTGTACTGTGTCCATAACAACATTTCATCATTGGTATCCATTCCCACTGCGCGCTGCCTCCAAGCATTCGCATCCCCATATCCCTTCTCCATGGCAACCATGTCGCGTGTGGTCACTCGCCGTCTCCGCTCGTCTTCCCACTACTGCCTCCACATACGCCTCCATTACTACCAACCGCCTTTATTTTTCCCGATTCATTTGTCGTTTGTCTCACAAAACTCTGGAAACGTTGTTAGAAGCAGTTCATACGTTGACTGATTGACGAATTTATATCCGTTGTCATTCGATTATTGTCACTCTTCCAATCTATCATCTGACTATCAAAATATTTCGTGCTTTGAATTTAGCACAGCATCGTCAGCCGGTATCACTGCATGTTGCAGATCGCGGTGCTGACCGTCTCTTGGTTCTCCTCTCGTCAGCCTTTTCATGGCGGAGATCCATGTGAACGGCCAGATCGAGTCCGCCGACTGCTTCCCGTCCAGCAGTCTCTTCGTACGCTGGAGTTTGCAGCTAAGTGAGCCCTTCCTCATATCACATTTCAATCCGGACTGATCTCTTTGACCAGCCCGCACTTTAGGCAATAAATGAGGTCTTTTGAATTGTGTTCAGTGAGGTCGAGAGAGCATGAAAAGATAGAATTCAGTCTGCCGCCGTACCAAACCACTTTGCTATACTCCAGGCAAATGAACCTTTCGAGACGATCGATAGAGAAGATCAGACTGGGAGGATCGGTAGATCACAGGAGTCGGGATTGTTAGAGAGAGTATGGGAGTGTACAGGCAAATTACTGAGAGATAGGGAGAGCAACGGAAGTGAAGAGCTACTCTTACAAATCATAATACGACTAATTGTGATCATCCAAACACTTCCATGATTTGCAATATCCCTCTGCACTGCACCTCCCCTCGAAACATCGAGTAGATCAAGGGCACCTCGAGTCTCGCTGTCTGGGGGTAGATCATTTCGCACCCCGTGGCTATCACTATATCCCCACTGGGTACACATGAGCTCGTTTGGCTAGGGAAACGAGGCAAATGAACTTTTAGTTTTTCTCTCTGCTCGTCTCGCTTTCTCTGACATAACAGTTCTCTCTCGCCTGGCAAACGAACTCTCCCCTCTCCCAAACGAGCTCGTTTGCTAGAGATCTTTCTCTGCCTCTCTTCTCCCACACACTCTCTAGCATGTTCTCTGCCTGGCAAACGAGGTGGGATTAGTACGGCGGCTGATTAGGGAAATGACACATAAGTGATAACTGAAAACTGTATCAGACGGCGGATGGACACTGGTGCGCGGCAGCTCCTCCGGTCAGACGCAGACTGATGTCGGCGGTGTCTTAAGGAAGGCATACTTCGCCCACCCAATCTCGCTCCATTTAGGCACACGCACCGTGCAAGGTTGGTCTCTCCTATCTTCGTTATCTTCCTCATTTAGAAAACAGATGAATGGCAATTGCATAGTTGATCGGTTACGAGAGTAGGTGAAAGATCTTAGGAGACGGTATTGACCACCTGACAGCAAAAAACAAGCGGTATCCTTCTCGCAGGTTGGCCTCGCATAGCTCTCGAAGTGTGGCATCACGACACCTACGGGCGCCAGGAGCTGTACGGGTACGGTTCACTCTTCGTGCCGAGCTCGCCCGGAGAACACGAGGTCTGCCATTCGGATTAAGTAGCATTAAAATATGCACATATGATTGGGCTCTAAAATATTATTTGACCAGTCGATGAGAGACGAACTACTGTTCATCATGGATGGATATAACTGATGTTTCAGTTAATTTGCAACATCTGGCGACCGAAAGGTACAATCCGTGAGGAGATGCTGCAGAGATTCATTGGAGGCGGATTGCAGGTAGTTTCGATGCTTTTATATCTTGTTATGTTTATGACACTTCGGCATATTATGCGAAGCGTCATGCTATAAACGTCTCATAGAACGATGAAGAATCAGAGAAGGCCATATTGCATTATGCTGCCCACAAGAAACGTTCAGAAGATCTAATTAATCATGCATATTTGAATGATCAAGATGAGCACAAACATCCGTTGCAGGTCTCTCATCCGTCTATTCTCACTGACTCAAGAGAACGTGCCAAGTTGCAAACAGTCGCCATGGGCTCTGTTCAATTACGTCTTTCTATCGTAACCAGACATCTCGACAGATTTGGAATCATTTGCTAAACTCCTGCCAGTTATTCACGTTCTTTCACTTTAAGTGCGCACCACTGCCATACATTATTATCTCAAGGAATTTATCGTATCGTGATATTATTAAATTGAATAAAAATTATTAGAATTATTAAGGTCATTTCAATTATGCGGAGCAAGTCTGAAAAGTTTGAAATGGATTAGCAAAAATCATTGGGAACTTGGAGTTTTACCTCTTTCGTATCAAACATGTAGCATGGTAGTTTCTGCACGAGATGGAAGTGACCCATCTGAAATCAAATCGACATCATTACTTTCAAGACGATAACTGATACTAACCGATTCGTACTTCTTCTTGGCTTCCGATGTCCACGCAAAGACATCAGCTGTAACAGTATATTTGAAAAGGATATTGTTTAACATACTCACAATTCCACTTATCAGACTTGTATCGGTACATCTGTTCTTTGGCTCCGCATACAGGCTGCAAACAGTAGGCGTGGAAAAGGAAATTGATATAGTAGTGCACTAGTTCGACCAACCTCAGATGCACAATAACCAAGCATCAGATCAGGCTTATATCCAAGCTTATCCATTGCTAAAGCCTTCGCAGCCGCGCTGAAGACAAGCATGGTTCGGTCTGTGAAAGTAGTAATCATGTAAGATTGCATGTCATGATCATACGTCCATCTGCTCCCAGCATACTGCAAACGATGGTCATCTTATCAGCTCCACAAAACTTATTTCCGTAAACAAGATATTTATGCGGTAGTAGTCCCATATGAAGAGTGGACAGCGCTTAAATAAGAAGTAGTATGAATTATAGTAACGTAATAGTGTTGGCAATATGAATACAAATACTCACAGTTCACCTTCAGTCCTTTCTTTGCAAAGTTTGAAATTCTTCCATGCTGAGAGGCAGGCGAATAAGCGGCGAAATTGCTGTATACAATCACATTGGAGGCCATAAATATCGCACGACTCACTGAGTGGGATCGGAAGATGAATCGATCAATACTTCCACCAAACCATCCACGTAGCCTCTAATTTGTGCGCCAGCAGGGTCGCATTTCTGAGTAGAACAGGCAAATTGAAATTAGGGGGTAAAATACGAATCACCTGTGCTGCTACAGCTGAAGCAAGCAGTAGTAGCGCAATCATATCGAATCTAGCAAGAATCTGTGCTAGAGGGAGGGGGCGCACATTTTTATAGCCCTCACCCTGCAAGCTTCTGCTTTCTCTGCTCTCAGATGGCGCATACACTCTGATTCACAATGTGTATGTACAAGCGGAAACTGCCTTTGTGCACGGCACTGTACAAAGCAGAAACATGACGAGTTCAGCCATGACGAGGAAGTAATTGCCAGATGATGCGCGACAGTAACACAGGAAATTCTTATCCATTCTGTCTAAAACCGGAAGAAGTTACCAATAATACCGCAAACAATATTTAAAATTATAAGCAATAGAGCGATTGATTCTTTGATTTCGCGTTCTCTATAGGATAAGATGGAATGATATTCTGATCTCTACATTTCCAATTGACTCCCAGGAACATTGAACAAAATATACGATTAATTAGAATCTTTATTGTTTGCCACTCGGAATTTCACACATATAATTATAATAGAAAGCCTATTTAGCTATTGTGAAAGCAGTATTGATTATCTGTCGCGGTATGTAAATGTGTCGATATCCACTTCCATTACTTCTCATCGTTCTTGGCCTGTTCTTCCTGTTTGAATACACAGTTCAAGTAAATAAAATAATAATAAACGTACCGCAGGTGCAACTTTCTTGAAGATCTTGTAGAGCATCAGCCAGGGAAAATCAAAAGCCGCGAAGACCTTTTAATTATCAAATTTAGTATTGAGCTTCACACAGTAATACATCGGCCAGATTGTAATCTAGTAAAGATTTTACCATTGACGATCCTCTATCGTTGGCAAAGCATGCTCCGACCAATTGCTTGTTGTCCAGTTCGTCCCCGTATCGGAACTCCATCTGATATGCATCAGATTCTCGATTTTCATGGATCCAATCGTACCTGATACGCTTCCGGCTTCCTAGTATGTAATTTGAAAACTCGCACTGATGAATCCTCCGAAGCGGTAAGTACCTGTTATTATGATTGAGAAGAAGATTGGCAAACATGTATCTGCCACTCATTCTCACTTCGTACATGATTCGAACAATACTTTTTTTTGCTTACATAGGCACTCTCGGGCGCGACGGAGATGCCAGTCACTGGTCTGCAATGCGCCGTCACTGAAGCCATCAGCACGCCGTTATTCGTAGCGTAGATGTTGATCTACAAGCCAGAAATCGCATGTACATCACCGCTCGCATTTCAAACCATTCCGTACAGCGTGCCCACGAGCACTTGACGCCTGAGCACATTGATAACTGTGATGTTCAGCCTGGAAATAATACTTTGGCTCTTTGGCACACAGTTTCTTCTCTAGTCCAGGCTCCTATAAGTATAACTATACGTTTGCTTGGATGTGAAGAGTTCCTATACTTTTCTCATCGTTGCATGCTATCGGGTATAAATCTAAGAAAATACTCACTTAGTGTCGATGCGCTTGTTGATTTTCAGCCCCTTCGACCATACAACAACTGTGCCGTGCGAGTCGCCCGACGCTGTTATCTCGTCGAACTTGCACGTCGCGATGTCAGAGATGGCGTACTTGTGTTCCTAGTTAAGCATAATAATGTATCGTCCTATTGATGACATGTCTTACAAATAGCGGCTTCTTTACACTGACTGATGTCCCACCGCTGCAATTGAATACCATAATAGCGCCAGTGCTCGTTCCTGCATGAATGATTATTGTAGGAAGACTAAATGGTAAAAAAAAGAAGAAGAAGAAGAAGAAAACCAACATATGTACACAACATTACTGTACTGGCATAATACATGAAATAACCAGGCTTCTTTCATATAATACATTTAAAGCAAACTACATACCGACGAGAATTGTGTTATCCACGCAGCTGATGCCCCTGCAGAACGGACGAACGCGAGAATCTTCTGGTTTCTAAAAAAAGAACTTACAGCTCATCTCATTAAAACCAACGCCTACCGCGACTGAGCTGAGCGGATTAAAGTTCATAAGAGTTTTGTTCTGCGCGGAATCGAAGATCTGTAACGTCAACTTCTGTCATAATTATGGAATGGAAAGCGCATACGGATGCTCCGATTGACGAAGCTGCAACGATCAGAGGAGCATTACGGCTGGACGGAGTGACGAATTTCACCTGGACGAGGAATTAGTAACAAACGGCGGGATTATTTAATCAGACAAAAAAATCTACCTGGTAAACAGTAGGCTCAGCACCTCGTTCATCCTTTGGATCGGTAACAAGAAATTTGAAAAATTTCTGCTTGTCGAGCTTTGGGTCCCATTGAATGTAGGAGATTCGCTGCAATGCGTGGCGCATTTCACCTGTATGGACTCTCCGAGGCAGACATTTCATCTGTCTCTCTTTTTCACACAAACACGTTAGTATCTCATTACTAGGTTCGTCAGAGGAATCGATAACTGTGTAACTAATATACGGAAGCGTTAAATGTAGGAGGGAAATATATCTCCTGCATTAGTCAGTCAGTATTAGTAAAATATTCTCACGAAGCTTCTTCAACATACATTCTTGCCGTGTACGGTCGCCGCCATGGTGATATTTGTGTTCTCGGAAAATGCGACCGAAACGTTGTTGTAGTGAGCAGCGGGCGCATCAATCGGCAGTGTACCATCTTGCACCGGCTCAAACATTTTCACACTGCAATCAGTGCACGATCAAGTGATCCCTGGCGCATAAGCGCCGTGCAGCGAGAGACACAAAGCGTGAGACCACAGTCTCATGGCCAATGCACTTCGAAAGCTGCACGCGAAGCACGCGTGGTGTGATTCGTGGTGTAGTGGGGGCAAGGGGGCATTAGTCGACGAAAAGAAATGAGCCTCCGAAAAATGCGGCAAGAATTTTTGCACAGGGTGGGGTTCGAACCCCCGACCCCTCCTTGACACACTACTTAATTACCTGCTGAGCCATGCGGGCTGACAACACAGTCTTCTACTTGGCGCTACCCTATCGTGCGAAATGTCATGCGCGGGCCGAGCTGCCAGTGCGCTTCGAGCCATTACAGTACGCTAACAATCCGTTCGGGAGTACACACACCGCTCCTTCTGCCCCAGTGGGCGGAGTTTCAAGGCTGTTTTGTTCTTGCATTGCGCTATGCCTTTTCATGAGACTGTGAGACAGAGTAGTGATTAAACGTGACACAGTGGAGTGATGAAACAAAGGGAAATCACAGAAGTGACGATGCGAGCGAACTCAATAGTGAATCCATTCCATCCAAGGATATGTTCCGTTTCTGAAACCACTTGAGACCACTTGCCAAGAATCGGGGAATGTAAGGTCTCGAATGGTAGACTTTACGTCATTGAGGCGTTTTGAGAAGACACGAAATGAAATCTGGCTAATCATACTCGCTTCTTCCTTATTGGCCATCTATAAAGATTTTTCTCTCATGCAATGAACGATACACATCACGCAAGGAAATAACGGAGAAGTTGCGGGAGAAGAAGAAGTGTGCGGGAGAGGGGAAGAAAAGTGAGACAGGCGCTTATTTAGTTTCGCAGTCACCATGGAAACGGACATCTCGCTAAGCAAGTTAACCGTCCCTAGTAATGGTGTTATGTGTGTCTCTACTTCGCTCTTTTCCACAGCCATATGCATATAATTCTATCAGTTCTTTACATTCTCACGAAATCATTTCGTTGAAAAAGCCTTTTTCTTCATAAGAGACCGTGAACAGGCAGACAGTAAGTGATAATAGTGAATTCGTAGTTTGTTATTAGTATAACAAATTATATTCATAGTAGGAGAGTATATGCGCATAGATAAATGAAATGGAAAGTTCTCACCGTACCTGTCATCGCCCGACTTTCTCATTCTTGCCCTGCCCGGCTCGTCCTGCAGCAATTCATCGTACTCCATCTTATCCCTGCAACTTCACATGTTATCTCAAAACACTATAGGCGCGAAAATTCACATATCAGGGTCAAATGCAAACAGAACACCGCAAAAGTAGCGCACAAGGACTTGGTCCTCCTCTCCTCCTTTCCCGTGACCGCACCGGTCGCCTTCTTTTTGATCAGGGGAGTGTATGATCGGGGTGCTTCTTCGGGAGTCAGATCAACCGAGTACTTCTTCGATCGAGTAGGGGGCTGGGTCTTCTTCATTGCAATCAGGCGGCGCGCGGCGAGGGCGCGAAGCGGGGAAGACTCACAAGCGTGCGAAGAAGCCACCACACTCACTAGTCACTCACTGTGCTCGGCACAACGAAAAACAACAACGGGTCTCTGATTCCCGCCGTCGCATCCTAATTGTCTCCTGGGACTTAGGAAGCTTACAGTAGTCGGCAGAGAGGTAGCTATCAAATAGTACAGGGATGATATTATCCACGATTGCTATCCGGGTGATAATGAACTGAGGCCCGAGTGCTTGCGGATTAACAATAATTAGGGAAGTCTGGCAGATCAGCGATACTGCGGCTATAGTGATACGACGGCACCTTGACAACGATTGGCAAAAATCTCTGAGAATGAGAGGAAATGAAAGCGAAATCTCGCCAGTATTCACACGATTGCTGTGAGAGTCGACGAAGGCTACAATATCACTCTTGATACGAATCTCTTATTGCTTAGCCTCTGACAGCAGTTGTATTGTAGGCGGCTCAAATTCACTGCTAATGCGTCATTACTGACGTTTTGAGCAAAGCAATTTATGCGAGAAGGAGCTCATTAGCCATACGCACCTCATTGGTACATCCGTCAAGTGCTTGGATGAAATCTTATGAAAATCTCATACGCTTTATTCTCAACAAATGTCGATCGAATAAGAGAAGGAAATGAAATCAAGGCAATATATTGAGAACCTCTTTCAATTCGTACACAATTTATTTGTATCAGTGCTTATTCGCATCCCGCCCTCGCAACTGTGCAACTTATGTGTGGTCCTTTCGCCTGAGCTGCTAAAAGTCTAATCGAATTAGTCCTCATTTGCAAAAGCCGGGAACCGAGATGCGATATCGGCGGAGAAAGGAGGAACTAATCTCTTGATTGCTAAAGGTCCAGAAATTATTCCAGCTGACTCATCTCATCTCCCTATCACAAACATCATCATCCAAGTTTGAGAATAAGAGATGCCTCAAGAATAGTTCGAGATCAATCGCACTAATCTCGAGGAAAGCGAGTCGAATCAATGGACGTTTTTCTTTCGAAACAATGGCGGATGAAGCTTTCCGGCCACTTGTTTGTGGTGTCCCAAAATGTCTTCACTCGTTCGGTTTCTTTCCTCATTAAACGTCGATCCCTCAGGATTGAGGAGATAATTATCTTGGCCGGGGAGCCGTTAGGAGTGGGGGAGGGAAGAAAGGTACTTCATTGTTTAATCCCTCTTCCTCCTCACGCGATCGCTATCGCCAAATGGATGCGATTGAGAGAAAAACTCATTAGGATCATGAGACTCACGATCTTTCTCCGTACCCAACAGTCAACAACGTCTCGCACTATCCCAGATCCATCCGCAATAGAAGTGAATGAGGGTCAGTTTTCAGGCTGTATCGACACATCTTTTCCTCACCTCCTTTTCACTGCCTCGTTTACGAGCTATTGTTCCTAGAGAGGAGTGGCGGCGCCGGAACGTCGCGGATTGCATATAGGAACGGGCTCTCATTTATCTCACTGTCCTTGCTCTCTGAGCCAGGCAAAGGGGGGGGGGAGGATCCAAGCAGGAAGAGACTGGACGGCACACAAAAAAACGGATTAATCTATGCTAACGTTCACCAACAGCTCAGGCGAATTAGAATGGCTGATCGCTAGTTGATCAAACATTAATTTCAAATTGAAATCGAGTCACATCTCAAAAACAAATAAATCGATATAAATTACAGTCACGGCAAAAATTCAGTACTTTGAGTCGCAAAGTAAAGGTTAGATAAGCGAAATCTATACTAGGATAGACATCAGGAAGAGACTTGCCTATTATCCTATTATATATTCAAAACATGTTGAAGGGCGTTTGAACTCTTCATCCGCTCGTTCATTCATTCATCCATTCATTAAAAAAGATGTTTGCTTGAACCGAGAGGCTAATACCTTGGCATTCTCACGCAAATGATAAAGGTCAAAAATCAAAATCTATTCTCAAAATGATGGGCCACTTTCAATCCAAGCGCCTCTTTGTTCCTGCTCATAATAGTCCTTCTCCGCAAGCCTCCGATCGCATCGCTTTATTTGTCTCGTTTATCACCTCCAATTGCACTCCTTTCGCTTTCCTCCTCCTCTCTCTCCTGCTCCTCTGCCTCCTCGTCTGGGATTGGGTTCTCCTCTCTCCCCCCCCTCCCCGACCCTCTCGCTCCTTCGCACCTTTTTCGCTTCCTTCTTTCTCCTGCCGCTGTCCAGCCCACTCTGGACTCCGCCCACTCAAAAGGTTCCATACATAAACTCGGCAGCCAGTTGCAGCCAACAGATCTTCATCATTCGCTCACACCTTTCGTTCGACACTCTTTCGCGCTCATCACTCATTGATACCGTTGACATAGCTTCACTTAATCTGCCGTGACCATATCATTACCCTGAAACCCCTCTTTGTCCATCAGATGGGGCACCCGGCCACGACTTTCACAATTGGCTGCACTGGCCTGGCGCTGCTCGTCTCTCTTGTCGCCATTACCACTCTCTACAACGATGTAAGTGCCGATTCATCTCATTCACATAAACTTGCAATTTATTTAATCGCTTCTTTAATCATCCAATATAAGTAAAATAGAAAGTCAAGTACTACAATCTGAAGTACGGCTATGCTATAATTATCGCTCATTCTCATCTTCAGGTCAGCTCAATCTGGCGTGAGCTTGATGCCGAGATGGACAACTTCAAGTCGATCGCCGACGACCTCTGGTCTGATATGGTGAAGCTGGGTGCCGGATCTCCCACCACGCGCGCTAAGCGTCAGGCCGGCGCTGGAGCGTACGGAGGATACGGAGCCACGGGCACCAACCCCGGAGGGCCCAACGGTAACGGACCCGCCAACCCGCACTTCCCCGGTGGCCCCAACTCCGGCTTCCCCAACGGAGGATTCCCCGGCTTCCCCAACGGCGGCAACGGCGGATTCCCCGGTGGACCCAATGGAGGCGGATTCCCTGGAGGACCCAACGGCGGATCGCAGTGCCGTAAGTTCCATTGCATTTGTTCCAGAAAAGTATGAGTAACATCGCCTTTCTCTTTTGCTCCTTTTCACACTTTTTTCACGCCTCTCGCAACATAGAGTCGCAATAGAGCGGGCAGAAAGGGAGAGTGGCCACGGGGACATTTCAAAGAGATAGGGAGATAGTAGTTCCCCATCATCATGCTCTAGAGTGCTTATCCACTCCGGGGCAGAAATGGGTGAGGAGAGGAGTGCTCGTGATAGCCCACACGCAAGTGATAAATCAACCATCCTTTCTTATCCCAAGCACATGATTTCGGACTTCGACCGGAAATTCCAGCACTTGCGCTCTAGTCAACAACACCTCGCACCTCTCAGCCGATATTCCTGTAGCTATCATAGGGGCGAGAAAAGGTGTCACCGTGCAACAACGGCTGAGAATAGATATAATAGTTGAATGATAACAGCTTATTATCTTGTACTTTAAGTAGATGTTGACCAATAAAATCGTGCAGATTACATAATTGATGAAAACAGTATTGCATTGCAGAGTGCTCCACCGAGGAGAACCGTTGCCCTCCCGGCCCCGACGGACCGATCGGAGTGCCCGGCCTCAACGGTGTGGAGGGAGTTCCCGGCAAGCACGGTCTCGACGGTCAGGATGCTGAGAACGCCGAGAACTACGGAACGCAGGGTTGTTTCAACTGCCCCCAGGGCCCCAACGGACCTCAGGGACCCGGCGGACCCACGGGCATGCGCGGTATGCGCGGAGCCAAGGGCGCCTCGGGCATGCCCGGCCGCGACGGACACCCCGGCCACCCCGGAGAGATGGGACCGATGGGCGCACCCGGTGCTGATGGACACCCCGGAACCGGAGGAGAGCGTGGACACGATGGCGAGAAGCCGATCGGCCGCAACGGCAACCGCGGACCACCCGGGCCCCAGGGACGCGAAGGACCCGCCGGAAACAGAGGACGCGACGCCGCGCCCGGACCTCAGGGACCCGTCGGAGAGCCCGGAATTCAGGGATACCAGGGAGCTGCTGGTGCCGACGGAGACGAGGGGCCGGCCGGACCTCAGGGCAAGATCGGCCACGACGCCGAGTACTGCCCGTGCCCGCCTCGCGAGAGCGGCGCTCCCGGCACCTGGCGCATTCCCGGCGAGGGACGAGGACGCGACTCAGCATCACACAACAACGGAGCAGCATCCAATGGAGGATACAACGGAGGATACGCTGCCTCGGGCACCAACTCCGACGCCTACCCCTCGCCCTCCGGCGCCCCCTACCGCCGCGTGTAAGCAATTCGGAGTCTCCCATTCCACTCCACGAGACTACGCTTTTCATTCCCCCGATAATAAGTATGATAAAGTTTTCCATGACGAGAAAGGCAGTTGTGCAACAATATGATACAGTTTAATGTTTTTCCCGATCGTCTTTGTGGCCCCAAGAATGGTGCCGCAATAGTCCCAGATCATTTACCAGAGTAGTATACGGTGCACAACGTTTCACGCACGGACATCGTCGGGCAAGAGAGCGGAGAGCGGCAGAGAAACTATTAAACACGAGAGAGCGTGTGAAAGTGAGAGAGCGCTAGACACCAGTCTCCGCCCCTTTGTTGTTGTTTACTGTTCGGCCGACCAGGATTTGAAAACTCTGCACATCAACCGTTCAAACGCAGGAGCCCCTATTTAGGGGGCGATGAAACGCTGTGCGGTGGGTGGGGATTAGACTTTGAAAGGTAACTAAACAACTACCCGCGAAAGAGGGAAATGACACCAGCACACTCCTCATTCTCTGTGCTATCTCTTAAAAAAAGCGATGCATTTCCCTGTTATACGGGTAGTTGTATACTTACTTTTCAAAGTCTAGTCATCCAGACGGACATTAGTGGTGAGGGGCAAAGCCATGTAGAAACAGCACACAGAAAAGTATACACAGAGATAGAGAATCTAAAGCGGAAAAAAAAATGAAATGTGAGCATCTCAACTGGCAAGCGAGTTAGTGGTGGAAAACGACTAAGCATGACGCATTACCAAGCAAAGAAAAAAAAGTTGCTAAGAGAAAGTGCAGAAGCGCAAAAACGGCGGCTCAAGCATGTGCACGTGAGTTTTAAAAACAAAAATCACTCAACCAAAGCTACAGTATACCTCTGGATCTCCGGGGCGTCCTCGAGAGCGGGTTCATGAATCTCCGCGGAGTCGTCGAAATCATCGCTGCCTCTCTTTTTAAAAACGAACTTACCGTATTAATTACAAAAAATCAATAACATCTACGGTGCAATTCATAGGTATGGTGCAGGAATCAATTGCAAGCCGTGGGCGATCACAGAAACAACATCGAACATTTGCAAACCCTTTCGAACGAATTTATCTGCACTATTGATTATTATTACGAATTGGCATGCATGAGAAACGGGGCGAGGGAGTGAACTCTGTGTGAACAACGTATCGCAAAAATACAGATATGCAAAATGCAAAAAAAGCGATCTACCGATATCTACTCCAAGTGTGAGCAAAAGAGTCTAGGAAAAGAGAGTGTAAGTGAATCGAAACATAAGGCAAGCGGTGCACAAAACAAAACCTACTATAATTACAACTTAATATACACCGTTTCAAAGTTGTCAGGAAAAGGATACTGATAAGGGGGTAGGGGATTCGTAATATCAACTATTTTGTGTGTTGCAGCATCATAGTCATAGTGCTTTCTCGCTCTCTTTGATATCAGTGATTATCGATCGATAATCCGACATGGATATGATCTACCCGGGGGAAGACAATAAAAGTCCTAATATATATATTTGTAAGAAGAAAGAAGTAAGTCGTGGGTCGATAGCACGTTAAAAAGGCACGCGGTAGTGGTGATTATTGATTATTCTTGGCTCCGCCCATCGATTAGCTCACCGGCTGACACTTGTTGCACTCGTTCATCGATTTGTCGAACGGCTCCGCCTGCAAAGCAATCGATAATTATATCAGTTTTCGATAGAATTGGAAAAACCTTCCTTATTCAGTCCCAAACCAATATCGATTGATAACTACCGTACCTGGATCGTGACAAGATGCACCGGGTATCGCTTCAGGATCATTTGCCGTGCAGTGTTGATCGTGTCACACGCGCGATCCGCGTGGTCTGAAATGCGATTTGTTTCAGAATTGCTGCATTTATACGACCCGTGAATTTCGTGCTTCGTCTTAGCATTTCGTTTCGGGGGCAGACTCGACCGGAGATGTCTCATCAGGAACAGATTATATATATATATATATATATATATATATATAATGCATTTTAAAATGATGCGTTCATGAAATTGTACACTGGTGTGTGCGCTCTCTTTTTATTTCTCGGCGTGTCAAATATACTCACCGACTGCGAGATGCACCGAGAGCGCCGACTTCTCCATGTTGAGCGACCAGACGTGCAGGTCGTGCACTGCGGCAACGTTGTCCAGCTTGGCGAGATCCGTCCGCAGAGAGGCGTAGTCGATGTGGGTCGGAGTGGCTAGAAGATGGATAATTATTGCGTCATCAATAGTCAATGGAAGTGCCCAAACACAAGTCGCAAACAAGTTGCATCCAATACTAATGAATGGTACCCAACACCCGGCACTTCGATGCTCCTCCCATAGTACTAGTTGCTAGGGGAAATTTTAAGAAGTGATGCGAACAGACCTCTTATGGACATCAAAATCACAATCGTCCCGATAATTCACTGTCGCAAAGTCAGAGTATTTACTGGCCCCATAATAATATCGATTGCCCAGGATATCGATAAATCCGTTATCATATTAATTTATCCCCATCAGGATATAAAACGATCCATTTATAATATCGATCGCTCCCTCAGAATATCGATTGATCCCCTCATAATATCGATTGGATCTCTTCAGATTATCGATTGATTTTCACTGACCCTCCATGAGCACATAGAAGATGTCCTTGAGCACGGTGATCGTCGTGAACAGCACAATGATGGAGAAGACGAAGGTGCAGATGGGGTCCGCGATCTGCCAGTCCGTGAACTGCAAAGGAGGAGTTATTCATTAATTATTAATTCTTACATAGTTTTGCAATCTTGCAATGTTGTATTTGTTCCGGCATCGAAAATGGTGATCGGAATTGATTTTTTTTAAATCAACCCGACTGCCGAATTTGTGTTTCATGCGCGCTAGAAACTGCTCATTTGCACGCCGTGACCGATTCAACTACGACTTTCTCATGCACCCACAATTAAACGAATTTACTTTTAGTACTGCAAGCCGCCCTAAAGAATCAATCAATAAATCTACAGTAACCCTCCCTACCGTACTTTGATAATGATGGCAGCGATGAGCACTCCCACCGACTGCACCAGATCGCCGATGACGTGCACGAACGCAGCGCGCACGTTCACGTTCTTCCTGCAACGAATATCGATTATTGAGTGGGTGATCGATCGATTCTCAAGCTTGACTCGATTCTCAAGCGACAACTTTTTTTTTAAATTTTCACCGTACCTGGTCGAGCTAGTTCCCTCCTCTCCCTCGTGCGAATGTCCGTCGTTTCCGCCGTGGCTGTGGCCGTGGCTGAAGAAGGAATTAGTAATCAATATTATGGTTTGCATACTGATTTACTACTGTGCCAAATTCTTATCGTATCGTTTGCTACCTCTATCAAATTTCAGAATTCCAATAGAATTCATTCCGCATCCGAAATGGACTACCGTAACCGCTCCCCTACAGGTTACGGTAGTCTGTTTCCGAAACGGCCTACAGTAACCCATCCCTACAGGTTACTGTAGTCTGTTTATTCCCTACAGTAACCCTACCGTACCTCAATCCTCCATGGGAGTGTCCGTGACCGCCCGAACCGAACATGAGCACTGCAGCCATGAGAATGTTGAAGAGCACGCCGCACCCCGCGGTGATGAGCATCGTGTTAGGGTCCACCTGAACATTGCCTATTCACAATGGCAATTCATGTTTTGTTTATTGTTTTTTTTTCGCAAAGGAATGGTCCACCGATTACTTGTTAACGAGCATTCACTCATCTATCCAGCGTATGCGACACAAATCTCGCTCGTGTTGAGAGACAACGAATCGAATTACATTTGCACTTATTTTCTGATGTTGTTTAAACAAACCAAACGGGCAAACTCATATGCCTCAATTTTCCATCTCTAGCGCAACACGACTTACGCGGGTTTACGCTTTACTTACGCTTACGGTTTACGGTTTACTTACTTACGGTTTACGCTTTACGCGCTTTACTTACGGTTTACGCTTTACGCGGGCTCCAAAACCCATTAATGATTATTCACTTATCCACATAATTATTTCCTTATTCACAAATTGTGTCATCTAAATAAGAAATAAAAAATTAACCATCGTGCTTACTCATAACTAATCATAATCAATAAGTTGCAGTTTACTTCGTCACTCACATAATGCTTTTTTTTACAAAAAAAATCAATAATCCTCACTGACATCATACTTGTTCGCCACTATCCGCTCGATGGCCAGCAGGACGAGGACAGTCGTCAGCACCCACAGGATGATGATGGAGATGAGCGCGCCGATGATCTCCGCCCGGTAGTAGCCGAACGAGAGACGACGGGAGGCTGCAGAGCATGGAGATAAGTAATTATAAATGGGAGTCGAAACGCAAATATGACTGTAATAAGGCACAAGAGACGACGAGAGGCTGCAGAGAGGGAACAGATAGATGAGGAGGAGGAGAAGGAATGATAGCAAACTAATATGTGAAGGAATTTGTAATAGAAAATTAAAGAAGACGAGATCACTACCGCTTCCGTTACCAAGTCAACAATGAAACTTTTTTCATGTAGGTAATTTTTTTTAATTAAAAAAAAGTATTGATAGAACCTGGCCACCAGATTCGCGTCTGAACTATCGCTTAAATAGAGCAACCATCTCTATGGACAATGCTTCATCGGCTTCTTCCGATTTTCAACCCATCAAACCCCAGTTTCACCGTCAACGTATATCACGCAACGCAACTCCAGAAAGTAATGTTCTCTCTGTTGTCGAGAAGAAAAAAGATTTAAAAATATTTTCTAAAAATCTCACCAGGATGTCTGGCCGTCCTGATCGCCACAATGGAGATGATGAATGAGAGCAGATCGGAGAGCAGATGGCCTGCAATTCGGCTACCGTAATCTCTATGAATTTCGTTGGCACGTTTCATGGGTTAACCCTACAAATTCGGAACACACGTCATTCAATGGTAAACTTTCCTTCCACCGTAACCGTGCGTGGGTCAGACTCGTGATCAATCTACCGAAATTCCGAACAAACATGTTTCAATCGTTAAAAAAATCCTGCTACCGTAAGCGGACGAGTTCGGTGGGTCAGACTCGTGATCAATCTACCTGCATCGGTGATGATGGCGAGGGAGCCGGCGATGAATCCGCCTGTCGCCTCGATCGCTATGAACACGACGGACAGGCCGGTGACCACCCACAGCACGATCTCCGCCCGGCGTTGCTGCAATCACTTCGATAATTGACATTGACTAATGGTACTGTAGCTCCGACACGGTAGCCAAGCTTTCATACTGCACCGGTATCTTCTGCAGATCTTCCGCTAATCACCATTACACATCACATAGCAGTTAGCATTTTTCTCTCGCGTGCTCTCCCCGTAACCATTCGCCTGATCAGAATCAATCGAAGGAAGAAGAACAAAAACATCACGTGAATCTATTAATTTCGCCCTAAATGATTATTGCAATCAGAAATACAACGGATTTTTCAAGAGCAAGAGGATAATTTAAATTACATTATGTTTAAACTAATCGTTCGGAACAAATTGGAAAGGCGGCAATCTGTACACTAATAACGAAATCGCGAAACAAAAATGTGCCGATTACAAGAGTCCTGAGTTTGATTTCCAAAGCATTCCACAGACTCCACACCAACATAGAACGTCGGCAGACAATCGCAACAGGAAAAATTAGAAGAAGCGGAATGGTGAAATGATAATGATACTATTGTTTACTACTGTTTATCATGGATGTTTGGTTACGAATTCGAATCATCGATTGCTAGGCGGCGATGCATGACTTAAAACTATGTCACAACAAGGCAACATAGGGAATGAGTAACTACAATTATATGAAATGGATTGCTCAACCAACCTCGCCAGTCGGCTGCTGCCCAGCCACAGCAGCACACGGCTTTACACTCACGCAGCACGGACCATGCACCGCCCTCACGTCAGGGGCAGACTTGACCAGGTGCATGACCTTTTGTCCAGTGAGGGGATACTGTATTTACAGTACTCAATAGACGACTGGCTGGTGGGGACTAGTATGAGGGGAACTAGCAGATCGAGCGATCAATAGGTACCACAATCAGTACTGGCCGCTCTTTCTAAAGCGCGTTCTCGAACTCCAATCAGGCGGAGTCACGCCGATTTTGGCTTTTGAGAGTAAAATCGCAAAGAAAAGGACAAGAAGAACCAATTCGCTGATTAGTGCTAGCGGTAAAAACTGAACAGATTGATGAGATCAGGCAAAGAAAAGAGAGTAACGTGATCTGAGAACTGTGTAGTGCGGCGTCAATCTACGCTTTCCAAGAGAATTTAGAATCGACCCGGCGATTTCATGCCCCTCTGCGGAGATACAATTCGGAGACCGTCACTCGGATAATCATTGAGAAATCGTGTAAAACAAAAGAGAACGACTACGACAACAAGGAGAATTTTACACTATTAGCTGCAATTATCTAATGCATCATGATCCCCCATTCTTAGCCGGTGTTCACCAGTTGTTCCCATCTCTCTGCGTGACGTTCCTCACGTTCTCCCCTCTCCTCAAATTGCACTCACTCGCGCAATCTACGTACAATCGGCGGTCATTTCCCCCCAAACAACAATAATTCAACCCACGGAACCATCAATATACAACGAGATAGCCATCTCCCCGCTCCCTCCGTTCTCCCAACTTCCGACCCCGAAGAGTATCCATGTGCATGCATGTTACTCTTGTTATTCAACAATGTTCGAGTACTTCCTCTTACGAAAACAGTGATTTTGATTGACCTCTAAAGTCGTGTAGTAGTAACGAAATCACCCCCGGAATAATACTTCTGTTATCGGAAGAACGGACAATTCCGAGACTTTTAGATCCCTTTTCCTGATCGATGGATGACATTAAAAAATCTCTTCTCAAAAACTGTCTTGGAGCTTCCCGTGAATGTGTTGAACACCCTGATCATCCCCTCATTCCACACTCCCCTGCCGGAACAAGTGAAAGTGTGAAACTATTCTGTAACTCTTTGGCAGTAGTTCCCCCTTCGAAGCTGCCCCTACGGATGATGCATTACTGTGACACTATGAACTGACAACTGCACGTGACTGTCTGCACTCTTACAACTAGTGTGAATTTCAAAGATCAGACAATGCTGAGATCGTCGACCAGAAAAGTCCAAATGACCAACATAATTTCACTTTCGCCGATACTTTCCACGAGGTGTTCGTGTAAAAACGAGCAGAAAACTCAACCGGGGACTGATCATTTGCAAACAGTATCACCTTTAAAGAATCGGGCAAGGCTATTCGGTTTAGCGATTACAATCTCCACAACATTGCATTGAACCGCCAAGCAAGCAACCTTTGAACAATTCATTGCGCAATTTTTAGCAGTTCTTTGAAGAAAGCAATGTGCCTTAGACGATTACTAACGCCATTTCTTCTTGCCTCCCCCCCGAGTAGAAACTACCAACGGCGCTCCGAGAGCAACCTAGATAATGAATTGAGAACTGATTCCCGATCGGTCATCGTAAGTCCTCCATGCAAATCGTGTTCACAGAGTCCTTCTGCTGAGCTCATTTCTTCACGCACCGGGGAGCAAATGAAGCCAGCAAACCAGTCAATCCCAAAATAAAAAAAATAGATTCAGTGCGTTGCACTGACGTAAGCCGATCACGATGAGGCAGGATTCTGCGATCATATTCGTCTGTTTATGTCCACTATTCGACCTCCTACTACTTGCTCCGATGGTCACTCACTGACAGTACACCATGACTCAGGCGGATTTCGCGTCATTTCACAGTTTGAACCCGATCTCTCCTTCTCTCTCTCTGTTTCTTAAACCAGCGCAAAAACACGACAGTAGCTCAGAAGAGTTCAAGAGATTTGTGAGCATCATGATGATCTCAGTGCACACTTTCTCTCGCTGCGCACGCATTCTGCGCAGATTAGCCAACAAAATGGAGAACATTTGTATTTGTAAATAGAAATACGAATTTTTCGATTTACCATCAAACTGATATCGGCCTCCGATACAAAGAGCTATGCGCGGTGCGCCAAATCACCTGCTTTCGCGATTCTCAGAATACTGTATCCATAGCGTTCCGCATCGCTGCACAATTCACGAGTGCAATTTTCCTGCGCAATTCCAGCACATTCGTGCACGCATTGCGCCGCAATCCTGCGTAATCCCATCTCAGCTGCGTGCCCGAATTGGCCTACCGTACTCATCTCGCATCTCGCTACGTCACGGAGCCATCTTCTCCTAACCGAAGTGTTCCACTGCTCCCATAATAAGGATATTTTTTATAATAAGGATCAGATTAAGGAACTGCCGAGACAGAAAATAATAAATATGTCCCAGAGCAACACACTAACACCATTGTTGCTGCCCCCTCCCACCCAACTGCACGTAACACTGCCGGAATACAGTATTTCCGTTCCTGAGTGGTCCCTGATCGTACGCCGAATTCATACGAATGAGAATGGGTGGTCTCTCATCGCATTTTGACCAGCACCCAACCCCCTCCCCCCTTGACCCCCGTGCTAGAAGCATGGACGGCTCATGTGCATACCTTCTGCTCTTCATTCTACCTTAGTCACCTAAACCGCTCTCAGATTAATCTACATACACCAACTTCCTTTCACCACCCCCTAAGCTCATGTTCTGCTCCCCCCTTAGTCACGCAAATGTAAAGTCTTGTAGTGTGCTAGCACACGGCCGCAATTAGACCATCTTACAAAGTCACAGATTCGAATAGCAGAGGGGGGACGATTGTTCACGATCTTTGAGGTGTCCCCCCAAATAGCACAACTGATCACAAGAACAGCTCACCGACTCCAAAAGTTGCTCCAAATTATTTGCGTGCAAAGTTTGAGAGCACAGCCTCCTCATTTCGCACAACAGTCGATGAGGATGAGAAAGTGTGTGAAATTAAGAGACTGTGGTCTCACATTTCACATTTCGCACTCGACTCCAAACTGCGTTCACACCGTTCCCTCCCCACAATGCTCATTCCCGATCACAATCTTCTACTTTCTCTTCCCCTCCACCGATTTCCGCCGTTTTTTTGCGCCTCCAAAGAACACGCAAAATAGTTGCCGCTAATGCTGCTGGGGTCAAACGTCCATGTACCCAACTCTACGGTGTACTTTGAACGCAATCATCTAAATTCACTTTACGCGTCCATTATGCTATCAAACTTCAGTCAGCAGCCACCAGACATCTTTCACAAAAGCACAGCAATTGCTCGGAACAACTCACAATTCAATCAAATTTTAATTTTACGATCTCCACCCAAAGATCAGGTTTGTCGGATGCGAAAAAGCGCGGCAAGCAATAAAAATCACAGGTGCGAATCGATTTCGCAAAACTCGCCCATCTTCCGATTTTCAATCAAAAACCATTCATTTCTGGGCCCTTTCATTTCCCGCTCCGCGTGCTATAACCACACGCGCGCACAAGTGCCATTGTGAATCGCTCCGGATGCAATCGAGGAGAAAATAAATAGGGAAGAAAGAGAGAGAGAGAGAGAGAGAGAGAGAGAGAGAGAGCGTGCACGTTTCACACACTGTCTCGTCTCTCCTCATTTCCCCTGATCTCTCATCACAATGATTCTCATACTCCCTCTGCTCTCATCGTTTTCGCCTACATAATCCGCACCATGGATTGAAAATGGCGGGGGGGGAGAGAGAGACCCTCTCTCTCTCCACCACTCTTCACAATCGCTATTGTGAATATTGGACGACAAAATACAAAGCAGATAGGAAAGCAACGCAGCATCAACCACTATCTGCTACCAATGTACAGTCAATTTATGCAAATGATCATTATTTACTTTTTTCACCTAGTGCATTCAGTATTGAATTGCTCTTCAGATACCTACTTCTCAAAGCGAAGAGTAGCACGAAATCACAGTGAACGTCTTAACCACAAATTCACTACGAGCTAATACCGCTAGCACAACACAATCTACCATCCATCATAACGCTGCCGATAAGTGCCAATGGACTGAATTCAGCGTATTTCTATATCCACAACAGTAGAGAGATGATCACGCTGAAATAAATCCGCTGCTTCTTCAAAGCTGAGCGTGGCGCGAAATCATCGTGCCCTCTCACATCATTCTACAGGCCGGTCAACCATACAGAAAGGCCTTTGGAGTGAGAGAGCGTGTGAAATCGAGAGGGACTCTCTCACTTTTGTATACTCTCTCGCTCTAACCCTGGTCTGTAGGTTTGGAATCGTGCCCTCTCCCTCCCTTTCTCTTCACCCTTGATCCTCCAACAATCAAGGGCTCTGCGAAACGTCATTGATATCAACATACGACTTTGCTCCCACTGATAGCATGCCGCTAATCCCCCGGGCTCTGAGAAAACCAAACTCGAAGATCATTCCCATTCTTTAAAAACCCCTCCTTTGTCGCGTTTTTCGCACTTTTTCGCATTATCTCGCGCTCGTCACTAGCGAACACACTGAATATCGCCCGAAACCGATAACATCTGGTCGGAGGGACGAAGACGAAGAGGTGATCCAACGAGCGCAAACAGTTATTCTAAAGGATGAAAACCGATTAGGGGAAGCACCGTATACTGATTATGCTATCCATCGGTAAATACAACAATGCGAAATGGGAGAGACCGCGTTCTATTCATGTCGCAAACTCTCTCCAATCGACCGGACGCTGGATGATAGAGTGTGCGAAACGAAGAGACCGACCGTGATCTCGAATTTCGCACTCTATTCTACAAGTCTTATCAGTGACGAGAGCGTTGACCGGAAATATTGACCCCAAAATGGACTGATTGACATTTCCGACCGCGATCAGGCCTGATTGTCGTGGTGTACTGTAGATCAGTAGCAATCGATCTTTGCTCCCCCAACGTCTTCTTCTGCTGGGCTCTAAACCTAAAGTTGGCGCAAAGCACATGAGCCTTATCTTGATCTACCTCGAACCATAGGGCAATTGTGCGCCATTCTTATTGAGCAGAGGAGGATAAAGCATGAGATGAAGAGATGGAAGAGAGAGAGAGAGTATGAGAAATGAAGAGAGTGAGAAAGACAACCTTGTACCAATCATCATCACGCGGGGCGCCGATTGAGCAGATTAGAGAGCGATGAAACGCCAAAATGCGCGCCGCGGCGACTAGTGTCATAACCTCATTTACATATTGTGCAGAGTTGCCATAATAACTCCAATTTCTAGTTTTGTGAGGAATACCATGGAACAGTGCAATGATGAGCTCTGCGTAGGTGGTTTGTGCGAACTTGTCAGATGGGTGAAACCGCAATCAGACAGGATGTCACGGTGTGCGTGAGTCATTCCCAACTGCTTTCAACTCACGGGGAGGTACAAATACAAAAAAATGACGCGTCGCATGACCTATCGAATACCGCCAGGAAGTGCACAAACAACATGAGCAGCTGAGTAAAGAAAATGAACAGAAACAAAGAAAGAATCAGGCGGAAGCGCGCTTCGGCCCTATAGAGTTGATTTCACATTCATTCGATACTGGAAGCGAAGAGATGTCTGGTAAAAACAAAGAAATATATAAATAAGAATCAATAAATATTCGACTCACAGTTTGCTGCTGCGTGAAGTCGTCGTGGCAGTGGCCGCTGCCGCCTGCATATTTAAAATATTTAGTTGTCAAAATAATTATTATAAATTCAGTTCCGATTTACACCAGCGCCGGTGAGTCGCTAACGACGCTTCACGAATCACATACACTCTCGTCGACCATACATGCAAAAATAGGCATGGCACCTCGCCGCTTCACAAACAAATATTTCTCACTTGCGCTTCACGGTTTCACTGCCCGCATAAACAAAACATCCAGTGGTATACTCTTTTTCTCGCACTACATGAAATCACTGCCCACCAACCACCCATCACATCCCGGTTTCACCGCCCCCATATCTCAACATTCCCACCAATTCAAACTAATGATCTGTTCTTGCTCTCTCTCTAGGTGAATTCTCAACCACCCCTCACATCCCCGTTTCACGCTCCCCCTATATCTGCACTCACTCGACGTGACGCTGTGCACCTCCAACTTACTCGAGGCGATGCTGCTCACACTGCCCGTGTGCATGCCCGCCTCCAGCCCCCGCTGGTCGTCGTCGTGGTCGTGGCTGTGGCCGTGGCCGCCGTGCGAATGGGAGTGAGAGTGCACGTCGGTCGACCGGGGAGCCATCTAATAATAATAATATTTATGCGAGTCACGAGGAAACGCGGTACAATAACATAAATTAAATCTGCTAATTAGTTAGTAATAATGAATGATTTTGCAGACAACCAAGTCTACTAGATAATTCTACACAGGTATGAGTGTCAGAAATGTATGAGGTATGACTGTTTCGCTCACTTAGCGCAAATAAATTAGCGCAAATACTTTTAAAAGTCATTTCATAATTCCTAGATACAATACTATACACATACCGAGAACCGCGATCGTATACGAATCTAGAGAACCTATCAAACGAAAATGGGACACCTGATAAGGGCGCCCGTGGGCATTTTGACAACAACAGTGATAAGGGCTTGCGAGTCCTACAGTTCAAAGGCTCTCAATGCTCAAGGCAAACGTCGATCAACCATACAGAAAACGATCAGGAGTGAAAGTGTGTGTAAAATCGAGATGGACTCTCTCACTTTTACACACTCTCTCGTCCTGAACTCCATTCTGGAAATGTGGACTCATGTGCGGGGCTCTAATATTTCATCTCTTGACCGGTTGGTGGACTAGAGAGTGTCTGCGAAATTAACAATACATTGATGAACACTGAAGGGGTCATAAGCCAGCACATGATTCCACATCAACAGGACGGGGTCAGAAGCGAGAGTGCGTGTAAAATCGAGAGGGACTCTCTTACTTTTACACACTCTCTCGTCCTGACTCCTTTCTGGAGGAAGGTTCTCAGCCGTCTGACCTCAGGGAGACCCGGGCAAGAATGAGTGATACAAACTGACTCTGCTTCTCGATCGTAGGGGCGGGGAGACTCCTCCCTCCTCTTCTTCCTCTCCCCCTTCCTCCTCTCCCTCCGGTGTCCCATCCGACTCCGCCCCTCCGTCACGGCGGCGAGGAGGTGGAGGCGAGGCGGCGGTGATGACGTCATCACCCGCGACCACCACCGGATCCAGCTGGATCAGCAGCGGCTGCTGCTCCTCCCCGGCTGCAGCTGCTGCAGGTGCTGCAGTCTCCGTCGCCGAATCCGGCTCAAAGTTGGGGTTGTCCATCTGCGATATAGAGAATTGTTGGTTATATATTGCAATTTTTTATACATCGGCCACGCGACGATTGCACAAACAGCCGATCCCAATCATATAGGGCATTCGTGAAACGCAACATCAACGGGCACCCCCGCCGATAATCGAACAGTGAGAATAATCCAAGTGTCCCAATGCAGGGGGGGGGGGGGGGGGGGCAATAACAACGTTCCCTCTACCTCTAGAGCCGATAGAAAGATAAACAGATAATGCAGCCGACGGGAAACGCGTCTGACCCTCTCAATTCTGCATGATCTCTCTCGCTGCCTGATCGATGAGAGAGCATATAGAATGAGGAGAGTCTAATCGTTACTCGAAACGCGAGCACATTTTCTGTACACTATAACAACAAATTTAACTATGGTTTGGTTTCTCATACGAAGAAGATCCACAGAAAATATTAAACAGAAAAACCATTCTGGACAAATTCTCAGGCGAACCCCAATCTTTTTTCTCGATATACACATCTAAACTTTTTCAAAAAAATACCAGCACAAGAATTAATGAGTACCAAAACCACAAAAAATATATTCAAAAAGAGAAACCCCGAATCTCCTTTTGTTGCTAAAAGCGTTCTCACAGAAAATCAAGTACATCATTGTATCTCATACCAACGAAAACAGATAATTCATTATAGAAAACCATAACTGCCCTGGAAAAATTCTCGAAGAAACCCCGAATCCCCTGTAATTTTCTCACCCGATGACGACATTGTTCCCATATTCATTGTATGCTTCTGCCCCCTGACATCATTTCCCGCAGATCAAAAGAACAATCACCCTCTTTTCTGATTGAGCGCTGTTATGATTACTCATTCCTTACGGCTTTTCACTCTCGTCTACATTCTCACAAAGAAGCCACTCTAAAAATTATCTAAAAAGTTATCTTTAGAGTTTCGAACTCCTACAGTTTTCCTACATCTTTGTGAGTTGTTTTGATTCCGAAGCCTAGACAACGCACGATACCCCTTGAGAATCTGTTTACCTTTACGCTTCCCTACTTAATATTAGGTTAGATTAGTGAGTCCGCGTTTAGGAACCCGTACAGTTCACAAAGTCTTTTCAAAGTGCAGACAATCAGGTACTCCCTTTTCCGCCTCATATTTTTACCGGGTGTAAATTTATGTTGGTGTGTTATTAAGTGTCGCCAAGTAGTGCCCTTTAGCCCTAATCCCCTCCACTCGCTTCCTGTTCGCGTCATAATTGCGTCGGCGTACCGAACTGTGCGATACGAATGATGACCTCAGATTAGGCCTGTGATGATGCTGAACATCCCTTATCAGTCATGTAGCCATGACTAACAATCCCTTCTTCTGATCTCTATGCCTATTTCTCTCTTTCCGTCTCTCCTTCGAGAAATCACCCGATCAATCGATCTACCTTCCTGCCAATTACTGACTAATAGGAAACTCGTGAGAATTTTTGAACTCATGATGAGTGACGTCATTATTTCATTCACATAGCTACTTTTTAGTCACATTGCCAAACGGAACACCTCAAAAAATCATTGACACGTGCCCCCTCTAATTTCGACCATTTTCAACCAGCTTGTCCCCTATTTTCATCGAGTATCCATCCATGAGTGAAAAAAATGCGCCCATTTCGTACCTATTCCCTCCAACATTCCCTCCCTAACCATGCTCCTTTCATTCCTATCCTCTCTGTTCTCGTAACCTTCCCAGATACCTACCGTAACCCTCCCTCCTCCCTCTTTCTCTACGATCTCTCACTTTCGCGTGTTCTCTCGCCCAAACAACGTGTTAACGCCTACCCGAACGCATCAAACTTCTCACTATCACTGACTCAGATACTGACGCTGTTCTTCTGACCCCGTTGTCAAACTAGCACATGCTTTCAACCTCACAGGAAAAGTTATGAAAAGGCTGACTAAGTTTGACGTCGTGACCCTCTCCAAATATTGCGCCATTATGTATACCATGATGCTTTCAAAAACTCGAAGGCTCACAATAAAGGTACGCTAAAACCGCTAAAAATGGGGTCAATCGAATATTGGAATCTATCGAATACTAAGTTTCACATCGTGACCCGCTCCAAATATTGCACCACTATTGCTTATGATGCTTTCAATAGCAGGTGACGCAAAGCGCTCATCAAAAGCACGCGAAAACCGGGGTCGATCGAATAGCAGAATCTACTGAATACCTAGTTTGACGTCGTGACCCGCTCCAAATATTGTGCCTCTATCGCATGATACTTTCGATAACTCAAATGCGCACAATAAAGGCACGCTAAAACATGGACCAATAAAGGTTGCATTCTAATTCCCCCGACATCATTTCTCGCAGTTCACATGAACAAGCGCCATCTTCTGACTGACTAAACGGTGCACAATAAAAGCACGCGCGAAAACCGCTACAAAAACGAGGTCGATCGGGTTATTAGAATAGCGGGGAAATTGTAAGAAAAGAAAGGAGCGAAACTGTGAGAAAGCTCGCGTATTCTGGCCGATTATCGAAGAATCTTACGTTGCAAATTACATCGATCGACGGGGTCTTTGTGTCAGATAAGGCTCGCCTCGCAGACCCCTTCTCTGCTGGGTGAGAGACCACTCGGAAACAGGAGAGTCCCGCGATGGTTCAAAACAATCGCCCCTCCACCATCACTCTCACTCTGATAAGCCGTTTTGTGTAGGAGCTAGCGGCTAGAACCAATCGACACACTAAACAACAAAAAGAATAACGAAAATAACAACAACAAAAATGGGGTTAGAAAAGGAAAACATTAGTAAGCAGATAATAGAGGATAGGTCTCGCGACCTTTGATCAACTCAGAAACACAATTAAAATGAGTATCTTTATACGAGACAAAACACAAGTTGAGATCTGGCTTCTAGGCAACAAGTGATGTTCAATACTAAAAGTGAATATGTCGGAGATCAAAGGTCAATTTAGCTATCGAGGTAGAACATATTGAAAGAAAACGAGATCACTGCTTCGAGTAATTACAAAAATTCCAATCGCGCCTAGCGTAAATTACAGATATGGGGGGTGGGGGATCTTCTAGACTTATTCGGTGCATAAAAACGTTAAAGAAACGGAAGAAAGAGTGGGAAGGGGGGGGGGTGGAAATCAATCGATAATCTCCTCAACTGGCGCGTTTCATTCCTCTCTCGCCTACTTCTCAGATCGATGAGTGCTGCAAAGAGATTAGCTCTTTTTATCTAAAGAAAACACAAGTGAAGGGTAGGATATTACTTTCGACCCCAGACCGCCGGCCTCTTACCGGTAGTGTGCAGCACTAGATTGGCAGGTGCAACGACCGCGATTTCCCCCAGTTTCTTCGAATGCGAAAAATGTCATACAACAAGTTCAGAATATTCACACGATGCATATCTAGGGCGCCTCCTTGAGACACACCCGTTACGGCTACCTTGTTCTCTACCGTATTCCTCGGCCTCTCCTACCGTATCCCCTCAATCTACCGTACCGTTCTCCTCTCCTCTCCCTCATATCGTAGTGGACCATGTCCTTGATGAGTCCACTCGCCGCCACTGCCGCGCTCCTCGACGGTCGCCCACGCGCAGGCGTACTGTGTCTGCAGATGACGGTAATAATAATAATAATAATAATAATAATAATAATAATAATATCAGTTCTCGATTCATAGGCATAAAAATTACTGAAATTCATCCGCAAGTGCCTTCAGTACCCATCTACTCCTCTTCACCTCTATTACCGCATTCTTCTACCGTAACCCTCCTTCCGGGGCCCACGGGGCTACCGTATCCAACTCTACTGCTTCTACAGTACCCCCTCCTCCTCCTGCCCTCACCTCTCACTGGGTGCTCTGGTCGACCTCGCCGGACTGTCCATCTTCGTCTCCTCCTCCTCTTCTTCTTCCTCCCCACTCTCTTCCTCCTTCACCTCTTCGCAGCGCACGACCTTCGCTCTCCTCGGCGACTTCCTGTAAAATTTATTTAAATATAATTATGACAATTTTTAAAAAGTCAAAAAAGACATAAAATTGGCTCTTCTAGCATACTCTCTGTCTCAACTTCACTCATCAGTTTTTTTAAATGCTTCCAGTAACCCGGCGCTTTCTCGATTATAAGATTTCATTTCATTGGATATATTTTAGGATCTTTGATAAGTTAGCTTTACCCTCGAAATCAATCGCAATTATATCAACATTAATTGAACAGATGTACGTTCCAACATCATCCAATGCATCTCCACGTTGCGCAACGAGCAATACCAGCATTCTCGTCCCCTGATAAAATTGCGTTGCGTATTTCACATCCCCCCACTTATCGATTTCAACACCACATTTGCAGTCACAAATAAAGCCAGTTCACGCTACGAGCACTTTCATTGAATCGTGGAACGAACATCGTACAATTATCACAAGAAAGCATTGAATGAGAATCATAGAACAGCCGGTCGCGGAAAAAAACAGCTATAACCATTCATCCGTCAACAATACTCCATTCTTTTTTTTATGACTATCTCCACTAAATAACATAAAATATCTTTATCGCAATTTATTCAACACATCATCGTGTGCAACTTTCACTATCCCATTCCAATCAGAAAAAAAACACCAACTCTACAAATCATTCCATCTCTACATGCTATTCAACTCCCCACTTAATTGTTTCGCCATACTTCTATATACAACCACTGGACACCCGAGTATTGGATGAATATTTCCTCATTGTTGACTAACAATAACAGAAAAATATAAACAAAAAGACCTCCACCATTCCCCGCTCACCTCCTCTGGACCACCTTCACAAACAACACATCGTCCTCCTCCTCCTCGCTATCCTCCACCACAATCACCTCCTCTCCCTCTTCTTCTTCATCTTCTTCCTCCTCATCCACCACCTCCGCCTCCCTCTCCTCCCTCCTTCCCCTCTTCGGCTCCACAGTCGGCGCCCGCTCCTCCTCCTCTTCCTCTTCCTCCTCCTGCTCTACCACAACCATAGCCGCCGGGCGCTTCGGTGGCCTGCAATCGAGCCGAATTTAGACCAACAACGAATGAATATCAGAAATTATTTTGAAATAATGACATAACGACATTGCAATCATCAAAACATCTTTGCCCTATTATCCTCAATATACACTAAATAATCAAGGAGACTCACGAAGCCTTGGCTGCTCCATTCACGGCTGCGTTGGTCGGTGCAGCAGCGGCGGCAGCTGCAGCCCTCGTCAGTCGAGTGGGACTGGTTGCTGCAGCCCTAACATGCCGAGTGGGCGGAGCCGCTGCAGCCACCTGTCGAGTGGGCGTGGCCACCGGACGTGCTACTGCAGCCCTGGCCGGTAGAGTGGGCGGAGCCACCGGACTGGTTGCTACAGGTGGTGCAGCCACCTGTCGAATGGGCGGAGCTGGATTGATTGCTGCAGCTGCTGCAGCCCTGGTCGGCCGAGTGGGCGAAGTCAGATTGGGCGCTGCAGCCCTGGCCGGTCGAGTGGGCGCACCCGCCGGACTTGCTGCTGCAGCCGGTGCAGCCGCAGGCTGCGGCGGCTGTTGCTGCTGCTGTCTGGCGGGAGATCGGGGAGGCGGCGCTGCAAGGGTGCAATACAATATTTGTCACGTCAGACGATAACGTCAGGTGAGGATGAGGTTTCAGGTGTTAGGGTTATTCTTCTCAGTATAGACGGGTAATTTCGGCTGGCAAGAGTACATTGGTTGGTCAAGATCATCTCACTTTTCTTTCGTTACTCACCGGCCGGTTGCTGCTGCTGTTGTTGTGCAGCCGGCGCAGCCGCTGCAGCAGCAGCTGCTGCAGGTGCTGCAGCTCTGTCCATCACACTGCTCACCCTCTGCGCGACGGCCGCCCACTCTTCGTCCGTCGTCGGCATCCGTATCGCGCCGTCTCTACAAATAAACGCAATCGAAGTTATCGTGATACGCGTGAGTGGCACCACTCTGGAATGCAGGCACATTGGTGCTCTACCAGCACCTATTATCCGCATTCACATCTAGCATGTCGGTGGACCCAGCGTTGTCAGTGATATAATTGAAACTATAATTGAAAACTCTAAATAAATAGTAGAAGCTGGGGGAAAACATGTAAAGCCAAGTAGGGCAATCTCCTACTATCAACTCGCCCGATTTTCTCTGTCCACTAATATCTATTAGTTGATTTTCATAAATACCTGATCATTTTGTCGATGATGACCATGACGATCCGGTTGATGCCCTCCACCATTCTTGCGAGTGCTGCGACCGGGGCTCCTGCAGCTGCTCCAGCTGCAGCACCTGGTGCAAACTGCGGAGGAAGCGGGGCGACGGGCGGCAGCGCGAGTGCGGGCAGTGGCGCCGAAGTGCGCTCGATCCTGCAACAGCGGAGAAATGCATTCGAGTACAGTATCCCGCCCCGAAACGAACCAAACTAATCGATACAGCCTATTTCTGTGCTATGAAATTCACCCATCTGTCGGTCAGACCCGCCACAATTGTGTCTCACTGACTACTTTTCTGTTATCAGAGTCCAAACTCACAGATAATCGAGTTACAGCAGACTGCGTATCAGATAACGTTGTCCAACGATTGCTCGATATTTACCGACTACAGTATCCCCAAAACGCTACGATTACTGTAATCTACGGTTAACGATTACTGTAACGTCTACGCACACCGCCTTCCACTCGCGCTCGTAGAAGAGTCCCTCGGCCATCGGCAGGTCGAGGCGCCACAGCTTGCGCGAGCGCTGCAGGCAAGGAATTTCAATAAAAGCCGATGTGTGCGCGACTTCCGCGCACTCCCCCCGAATACTCACCGAATTGTTGTGCATGTACAGCGACGAGTACTCGTCGCCACCCTTGTAGAAGACGTGGCAGTTCTCGAGGTACACCCACGAGCCACTCTGCAATTGTATCTACTTTCCGCGATTAAAAATAATTAATTTCTAAATAAAATCGATAATTCATAATTTATACAATCGATAGTCCCTCCTCACCTCGATCGGCCGCACGAGGAGGCGGTCAAAGTCGTCACCGCAGAAGATGTGGTATTGACGGCCCTGCGACGGGACCAAACATTTAGCAGCCAAATCACAGTAAGGAAGCAGATACCGATGGTAAACAACGGAAGTCCACGTTTTGTCATTTCGATAGGGCCGTACTATTTTATAAATAAGCCGCTCACTCTCGTCTTCTCCCTCAATTCCTCAGTCGGCGGCATGATAACGGTATCGCCAGGCCGTCGCTCGGGGTCCACGAACGCCAGCACGGCCTTGCCACGGTTGTCCCTGCAGATACATATATCCGTCTTCTACCGTCGAACCGACTACAGTACTTAGCGATTCCATGGAATTGTAACTACTGTTGAATCAGGTTAAAGCACAAAAGCGACGGGAAAATCACACCCATTAAAAAAATTCCCAAATGTTCCCTTACCATACGGTGCCGTCCCAAACGATGAGGCAGACAGTGCCCGTCTCGCCCCTCACCAGCGAAATCACCTGTAGAAATTCCAACGTTTTCCTGCGAAAAGTGCGCGCTTTCATGGCGCGTCGCTGCGCACTTTTTCTCAAAAAGTTGGTGCCTGGGCGTATACCTGGGCGATGGCGTCAAAGTAGACGCCGCGCACGACGTCTGAGATGCGGCCGATGAGACCGACGTTGCAGCCGCCAGCCCGCGGAAGCGGGATTGGCGGAGGCGGGAGCATCGGCCTACTGTAGCTCGGCTTTGCTGGAGATAATTTTTTTTCGCTGTCCTAATTTCACATACTGTCTCATCGGCGAGATAGAGGACGCTCTGGTCCTACTACGATTCTACTGTAGAATCCAACTAGGAAAAATGAGTAGGATTCCACTATAAAAAACACAAATACGCAAACACACAATCCAATGTTGATCAAGTGTGTATTTCTCATAATGGATTACTAGTGGAATCTTACTGATTTTCCGAGACAGCGGAATCCTACTAGGGCTTCTGAACCAGCGCGTGGTAAGATACTCGGGAGGAGTCGATCGAGAAATGATATAAATTCGAATACGAAAAGAAGAGACGATGGCGTAAATGTGCAAGAAGAAAGAAGGGGGTGAAATGTCAATGCCGAAAAATGCGAGAGAGTTGAATCACAAACGGATGGGAGAAACTCGTTACACTTATAATTAGAGATACTTTTCTTGGCTAGAGATCTAGGTACTACACAAGATCAATACGGTCCCTAGGATGATCTGTGAAGACGATAAGGTGTCTAATCAATCAATAAAACGATTTTTTTCCATAGCAATCGATATTCGTTCAGATGTGATTTTACTATGATATTTGATCTCTTTCATCAAAACTCAAATACTTCTTTCCGAGGACTCGAACCTCTCGCCATCTTTTCGCCTTTTCAGAGCTTCTAGAACAATCTTTATCCGCTTGCTACCGTACTCTACTACAGATATTCCATCTCGGTACATACAAAAGAGGGGGCACAACAAAAATTGGGGAATTAATCGATAAATCTCCGCACCATTGAATGAAACGAAGAACCCAGGCGAATAGGAAGAAAAAGGAATTTGTAACTACAAAAAAAAACTACAACATGAGTATGGCATTTCTCTATACGAAGTAGTGGTGGCACATGGTCTCGAAAAGAAAGGCTAAGCAAAGCTAGCAACTGCAGAAACCAGCTGATAATCGATCGATAACAGGCAAGGCTCTAAATCGTGCATTCAGGGGGAGGGGGACAATCTCGTAACGATAAATTCACTTTAAAAAGTACTGCTACAATCCCAGAGTTAAGAGGAAAGAAGGGGGAGTGCATTACACAACGAGTCTGTGATATAACATCTAGAACTGATGGGACTGTGTAAATCAATGCTTCTACAGTAGGCGCCGTTTATTTGGTCAGTTGACGATCGACGGGGTAGTGGCTACCGTACTCCTTGATGTGCTCGTCGAGCTGGGCGCGCTGGCGGCGCAGGTGCTCGGGCACCTTCAATATTCAGGTTTCAACCATATTCTAAAAAGCGGTCTTGGCATTGTGCTAAAACGTGAAAAATCGGTGAAAAGTACTCACATTCTTGTAGACGCCCTCGAACATCTCGTGGTAGTGGGCGAGCTTCTCCTTCTCGGACGACGTCAGATTGGACAGCACCTTCTTGCGGACCTGCAGATGTCGACTAGTAAAAAAAGTGGATATCGATTAGTGAATGCTACAGTAATCAATACCTCAAAAACACGCTACTACCTCATAGTGGTCACAACACCCCCCCCCCCACGATTCTTATCACTGGAGATGTTATTGAGGCCATTTTTAGCACATGGATCGATTGCACAGACAGAAGCAAACACAGTAGAGTTCATTCAAACAATTTTTTTGCAAAAAATGTACGAATAATAAATAATATTATTATTACGATTACCTCCGCCTGCCACTCCTTCTCCTTCTCCTCGTTCCACCAGCCGCGCTCCGTGATGTATCTGCAAGTAAGAACCATAGATCAGATTTCGACGAGATCAAACTATAGACTACAAAGACCACTCACCTCTTGAATCGCACGATGGGATTGTCGATGCCGCCCCACTGCATCACCTCCTCGTTCGATCTGCAATACGCGTACAATGGAGTAGAGAAGACAGAATTATTCGTTCCCCGTACCCCCCCCCTCAATAGCAATAATATTATTAGTACAGTCACAGTATCGTGCTAAAATATCCCAGCAGTACTGCCAATATGGTAGTCTGCTACTCAAGAAGTGTGTGACATGTTTTAATGAAAGCTCAGGTCATCGAAAAACAGCTGGCAGGGCCAGATCAGTTATCTTGATACGCTAGAGAAACATAAAATACAAATGTTCATTTTAAACATTACTCGCGCACAAAAAATATTTGATAATTTCATCAAAAGCGAATCGGTTTGAGAAACTATTGTTTGTGTTGATAAAAAGTCACCATTCAACGAATCGGCACAAGATTTCGATCAGTTGCTTTACCTCCAATGTGAATCACGAAATCAGGAAGTGTCTCTTCATTTTCAATTCCAGAAAAATCTCAATTTTTCAATATTGATTTTTTTCTAAACGCCGGATCAACACCAAATTAATAAATAAAAGGACGAAAGGTTAAGCTCGAGCGAAGCAGAACTGTTGTATAGGATAATAAGAAGCTTGTTTAATTTAATCAATTTAATTCAATTAAACAAGCTTCTTATTATCATATACAACAGGTCTGCTTCGAAGCTTGTTATCGTAGTTAAAATAAAGTTGCATAGCTCTACGCGTTTGATTCAGGCAAGCAATATTCAACGACATTTTCTCTACATTGAAGCAAGTCTACATACGGTTTCCACCCCCCCCCCTTACACTCATTTCCGTACCCCTACCCTATACCTGTAAGCGGTGGAGTCATCGGACGTCGAGTGGTGCCCCAGTCGGTAGGTCATCGCCTCGATCAGCACGGGCTTATTCTCCTCCAGGGCGAGCTTGCGCGCAGCCGCCGTCGCATTGTACACCGCCAGCAGGTCGTTGCCGTCCACTCTGAGGGAAGGATGACACATTATTAATTGAGCGACCGGGCGAATCACACGTTTGACCCACGGAACCAAAAAAAATCATATGAATAAACAACGTTAATTAACTGCACAGATTTGAAGGTTAACCTTTCGCGCGTTCCCACTGCCAAAGTCCCGATTGGTCGCAGTAGTCAGTCATGACTCTGACCCACCGGACTCCTACCGTACCTGATGGTGTGCAGGCCGTATCCGGGTCCCTTGCCGGCGATGCCGTCGCCGCCGTACTGCTCGCTCGTCGGCGTTGAGATGGCGTACCCGTTGTTGCGGCAGAAGAAGATGATCGGGCACTTCTGCAAATGAACAATATTATTATGCTTATTATTATTATTATTATTATTATTATCTTATTTTTGTTCTATGCTGCAGTGCTCTAAACAATCGAGATTCACAAAGAGATATTTCGAATGCAAAAACACGCAACAAGCAAGTTGGAAGTTTCAGCATTGGAATTTCAGCGGGCTCAAATAGATTTGAGTGATAAAGCTTTGGCCATATTTTCTGCAATTTCGTATTCTAATGTGAATTGTTCAACCAACGACGTGACCGAACTCGAATTCGGAGTTCTAGACGAATCATAGCTTATTGCTGTACTCAGGGCTTCCCCCTCCTCCCTCTCCCGTTATCTCGGTCGGGGCACCCCCCCCCCCCATCTTATCAGACCCCTCGACTAGACAGACCCCCTCTCCCGCATTTTGGTACGCTACACCTCTGACGTCACGACCAAAGGTCGGCCCCGAGCTCATCGATACCACTGATACGCCGGGTCGTCTTGTCACTGATTTCGTATCCCCAACTCTCCTCGATTCCCACACTCTCTCGTATTGGAAACATCGAGAATCGCGACAATTTTCACGTCCACCGCCGCTTTCATCACATTATTGTCAGGTTACAAAGCACAATCGGAAAATTTCCAAGCTTGCCAAATTTGCGAGCAAGAAGGGGCCGAGAATAGAAAGATAAATATATTTGAGGTGCCAGTAACTTTCGTGCTTCGCCAGCCAATTATTACAAATGGTCGCCATCAGGGATCACTATGTGGAAGTGGAACATTGACAAGGAAAATACTACGAACAGGGCCCGAAGCTTTACCTCTGTTATATTTTATATTATACGGTATATAATTTATACCGGTTTTGATATCGAAAAGAAGCGTCGATGCTAAAGCAAAAACATGCTATAATTCTCCAACGCTTCTCCCTTCATTTTCGTGGTTTCCTATTATGGTAGTGATCTACGTTTCCTTTTAATATGCGTCGTTGCAGTAGTATTCCATAAGGAGATGAATTTATGTCACTGCGTATACATGATAGACCCCCTCCCATTTGTCAGGGTCTTCCCCACTCTCCTTTCCCCTTATCTCGACCGGGGTATCCCCTCTTATCAGACCCCTCGACTAGACAGACCCCCTCTCCCTCCCCTTGGTACACTACAACTCTGACGTCACTGTCAAAGATCTTTCACAGGCTCTTTGATAATACCGATAAGCAGTGTCGATTATGATCTCTTTCAGGTATGATACTCTCCGCGATTTCCACACTCTCTCGCATGGAAACATCTAGAATGCGGATAAGTCCCCTCCGCTTTCATGCCACTATTGTCAGTTGACAAAGCAGAATCGGGAAAATTCAAAGCTTGTAGATTTCGAGCGAGCGAGGGAAATATATCACCAGGGAACAAAAAAATAGTAGCGAGGGGCCAGCTCCTTTCGTGATTCACTAACCTAGCATAGCAAATATGTTGACCAGCAGCAATAATTCCAAAGCCGCTCAAGTGCACGTAACATATCACAACCCTATCCGCATCACCTTTTTTACGAATATTAGCATCATGCTACTTGCGAGATGTAATGTCATGTTTCATCAATCGCATATCAATAGAGAGGAACGAGCTACAAGGATCACAATGTTCGGATTGTCAGGGAAGCGGCCACGTAGTGTGTTTCCCTAATTGGAAAAAGGCGCCGAACAGCGGCTCTTGGGCGCCTTTTCCCAATTAGGGAAAGACACTCGTTGCTCGTTTGCCTTACATTCCTTGAGGCACCAGAACATTGTGTACCGGAGCTGATGAAGAATTCGGATGGGCTCTGCCCACCTTTGATACCCCTACCCATCAAAATACCAGGGTCTTCCCCGTCCCTCTCTTCTTATCTGAGCCGGGGGTACCCCTTCTTATCAGACCCCTCGGCTAGACAGACCCCCTCTCCCTCCCTTGGTACACTGCAGCTCTGACGTCAGGGTCAAAGACCGGTCACGAGCTCATCCTTAACACTGATAAGTAGGGTCGCTTTGTCATGCTTTTCCTTCCCTGACACTCTCCAAGATTACTACGCTTTCTAACAGTGAAAGCATCGAGAATATCTGGATTTTGCACGTTTCGCGACCCGCTTTCACCACATTGTTCTTAGAATACAAAGCACAATAGGGAACAATGCAATGCTTGCTGATTTTGGGGGAGGCCGGGACCAACATTGCAAGGGAAACGCACGAAAAAAAAGTTTCGAGGGACCAACTTCTTTTGCGATTCACGAACCAAGTATAGCAAATGCTAGTCATCATCGAAGATAATTGGTCTTCATCAGTCATTCATATTTTAAACCACATCCCCTAGTCAGCGTCCACCGATTTCAAGTTTAAATTTCGATAGTTTCGCGCTTAGACAACTATCTATTAGCATAGGAGAACGAGTCGTTCCTACTCTCACTACCTCTCCAACTTCCCTATCCGAGTCTACCTCCCTAATCTTCTTATATCGGACGGGGTAGCCCCCCCCCGCCCCTCTTATCAGACCCCCTCCCGACTAGAGAGACCCCTCCTCTGCTTCTCGGTACACTACTCCGCTGAGTCACGGCCAAATGCCGGTCACCGTTGTATTGATAGCACGGACAAACAGGGGCGCCTTGTTGCACAACGCTTACTCTCGAAAGGAAAGATACAGAAATCTGACACCAAGAACGGAAGTATGAAAATGAGGGACCATTTTGTTTTGCGATTCACCAATAATTTATGGAAACCGACCATTATCACAGAAAGTGATCGAATTAAATCAAGTCCAGCAACAAAAATAAGGAGGCGCAATTCCATTGGTAGACAATATAACTATGGTATTACAATTACAAAATAATACAAAAAATGCCAAAATGACAAAAATACGCGATTCCGTAGTTTAGCACTCAGACCGTAATCCTCACTATTCACTTCCCCCGATCATTCAATTTTGGAGATGATTCTGGAGTTCCAAAAAATCCAGAATACCCTTCTCTCCATAGATCGAAAAATTCGTTCCACGGAACAAACACAGACATCATTTTGACTTTTTTTGAGAGGAATTTTCGAACAAAATCAGGCATCATTTTGACTTTTTGAGGTGATATTTCGAAAAATCAGACATCATTTCCGGCCTAAAACGATAAAGCAGACAGCATTTGGGACGTTTGGGAACATACGCGTTTGGTCTATGCTTCTCTCGCTCTGCCAGGTCATCATTCGCTGCCCCATTCGCCTCCGTCGGGGACCCCCTCTCCCCCTCTTATCAGACCCCTCGACTAGACAGACCCCCTCCCCTTCCTTGTAGCTGTGACGTCACTCGTACCATAGATCGATCACGAGTTCCATTGCTCAGCGCTGAGCTGTCGACTCTGTCCAGTGATAACCGTCTTGCGTATCACACTAAACCACCCGACTCTCCTCGATTCGCACACTCTCTCGCACGTGGAATATGTCAGCGCTTTCATGGTTCCGGCACCTTTTCATAACATTGTTGTCAGCTTACGAAGCGAAATTTTCAGCGCCCTTGATGATTTCGGGGGTTAGGGGGAGATTAGAAACGATTAGGAAAGCACCGGAACGGGGGATCGATGGGCAGAGAAATTAAATGCACAAGGATCAACGCCTTTGGGAGTAGCCTAAATTGAATACTACAGAGCGATACTAAATCATTACTGCAAATTCTACTCATATTTTAATGCACTGAAAAGCCGATTTGCCAACACAGTACCTTCATCCCTGACTTTTTTCTAATTAACTAGCTGCAAAGAAGAGACAATATCTTACGTGCACCAGAAACAATAATTCATGTTTGATTTGTCACCACGATTAAGCATCTAACCACCAGTGCCCCACCACCAAATTATAAATTATCCTTATCTTGTCCAGAATTATTGTTAGAAAATGGAAGAGCGTGCGTATCAAAATTTTACTACTCCACTTTGTTTTGCCCACTCACTGAAACCTCATGCTCACTAGTTTCGCGGCAAAGTTGAAGCAGCAGAAAACAAGGATTAAAATACGTATAGATTTCTGGCTACTCCTGGCGTATTTCCCATCAGTCTCACTATATTTGGTTTGCATCCCCGCGATCACCAACTTCTACGAAAATATGATATTTTTGTTGCTGAATAACATGGCTACATTCTAGTGGACATTCTACGCCGTTCACTAAATTTCACCACTCGTAAGTTTCGCGGCAAAGTTGAAACAGCAGAAACCTCTGCGAAAACAAAAGTTTGTTGTAGACTAACCTTGCGACAAAGCAATATTCTAGTGAACATTCTATGCCGTTCCCTGAATTTCCCCACTTGCTGAAACCACCAGTCACTCACCAGCGTCGCGGCAAAGTTGAATGCGGCGTGCGCGTCGCCCTCCGACGCCGCGCCGTCGCCAAAGTACACGCACACGATGCGGTCGTTGCCCGGACGCATCTTGAACGCGTACGCAGCACCAGCGGCCTGCAGAACTATCGATTTTTATTTTTATTAAAATCACAGATCAGGCTCTCTATACATAATTCAAAAATGTTATAGATGCCAGTGTTATACAAAAAATGTCGTTATTGTTTACCGCACAACAAAATATTATACGCCATTTGGTTAGAATATTTTTTAAAATCATGGGGAGAGAAGAGGGGGACTACCGTACCTGCGGCAGCTGGGTCGTCAGCGGGGACGAGATGGTGACGAAGTTGTGCTCGGACGAGCCGTAGTGCACCGGCATCTGCTTGCCCTTGCCTGCAACAGCACGGATTAGTATTAATTATTTACAATTTATTGAAATTAGTAAACTAATAATGAAGTGATTAAACTGTATTCATCATATTTCGGAAGAAAAAAAAAATTTACACCAAAACCAGTTAAACGAAACGCTCATTTACTTTCCCGCAGAAACACTGAAAAGGAGCTTGGTAGTTTTCAGTATTGAATATAGTACATCCGATTAGTGTTGTACCATCACACAAAGAACCGTGAGTGCATGATCTACACTGGCACAACCCAACCCCACTCTTCTTTTTCTCATCTACCCTATCACCACCACCCCGCATCTACCGTACCCCCGTCACTCACCAATATCGCGGTGGTTGCCGTAGCACTGGTGCATGAACTGGTCCAGCGGGAAGCCGCGGTACATGAGCACGCCCACCTGAAGATAACTAACGTTTCACTACTATTGTTATTGTGCTCACTCAAACCAGACGACCTACTGGATCAAAGAATCTTTAAATGAATTCAACACTGCACTGCAACCCCATTCTCGCAAGTGCACATCTCTGAAACCAGGAAAGGTTCGGACTACCACGATTAAAATAGAATGAGCAGTATTTTGCTCACCGGGCCGCCTGGGAAGAATTGTACAATAAAAATAACAGAATAATAATATTCTTTCGCTTACTAATAAAACGTCACCTCTCTGTACTGTCCGAAGACGAGGTCATTCGGCGCGAGCGCGGCAGCCGATCCCACGTGGTTGCCCTGGAAGAGGATTGCATATGGATGACGACATACTCAGATTGAAACGCAACCACTTTCTGCCAATTTTTTGGAAGGAGGCAATTATTTGTTTCAAATATCTCCATCAACAACTTAATTAAAATCAATCCCCGATCGTGCTTCGCCCCAATAACAGTAACCACCGTGTACCTCCTCGCCGAAGCTGGTCATGTAGAAGGAGACGCGACCCTGGCGCTGCGAGTCGTACAGGATGCGGTCCATGATGTTCAGCTGCGTCATCGTGCGGTACATGTGCAGCGCGTGGTCCTGCGAAGAAAGAATTAGTAAGGAAGAACATACAATATAAATACGGTAACTAAATAGGCAGTAAAGATTTTCAATCAACACAGTCAAGGAGAAAACTACCATCAATGCTCGAGGAGTGGGGTAGGATTGTTTTCGTAAGACCCGCTAGTTTCGTGCTCCCAGCCGCATTTAATACTGGCATTATGCGCTTCAGAAATAATTTTTTGACGTCGAGATGAAAAGAATCACAATCTACTCTCACAATCCTATTACTATACCCAACAGCACTAGGTACACAATAGAAAGTCCATTCCTACCGTACCTCGGTGAACTTGGGGTCGTGGGCGGGGTCGATAATCTTGCCGGTGGCGTCGGTCACTCGGTAGATGGGGAAAGCGGGCGTCTTCTCTGGGTCCACAATGGACATCGACTCGGTGAAAGCAGCCTGTAATGTGGCAAAATGCTATTTTTTTTTAAAAACACGATTGAAAATTAAATTACATTACTCATGCAAAACCCTCGACAAGAGCGCAACGGGACGCACACAAATAAAAAATAGGTTCGAAATCAGAGTGCATTAATTTTGCTCTAAAACAAAAGCGCAGTTTATCAAAAAATACCTCGTACATACGCCTACATCTCCCCGCTGAAACCCGCACCCACCTGTCTGTGTCCGAGGTACTTCTGGCTGTACTCCTTGAGTCGGAACTCGTCCGACGTCACGTCCGTCGAGTAGGCTGCAGGCGTCGCCGATGCTGCAGCCGGGGCGGTCGCACGTCTCGCGGTCGCAAGGAGCACTCGGCGGGGCAGCATGCTGCAGAGCAACTGGTAAAACGCGCGTCGCATTTTCAAAATGAGACAACGGCCGTGTCTCGACGCCCGACTCCTCAAGCCAATTAGCCCGAGTGACTCTTTCTCTTGCCTGACCAGAGGAGGAGAAAAGGAACGCAAATTCCCCAGAGACCAGCGGTGCCGTCTCTGGAGCAATTACTCCCTTCACACACGCGATAAGATATCTCAGAGGACATGAACCTCTTACAGTAACCAGCTTCAAAACCAATCGATAACTCATCTCAAATATCTTTATGCGATATGTACACATGCTCGTTCGGAGGTCGTCTCATTATGAACTTCTCCGTCAACAAATCACTAGACAAACAACACACAAATATCGGGGAGTAGCTAGATGATCACAAAACTAACAACAAAACTCGGGAAGTCAACAACGGGAGCAATAATTCAATGGGCGGGATTGCATAGTGATGAAGCAACACATTTCACCGGTGCCTTCACACACTCTCAACTAACAGTCATAAAATGAACCGAGTACAACAATTGATAATCGATTAATCACTAGAAGACACAGACAATGTGAGGGTACCGTAGCCTAGCGGGGTCGGAGTGGGGGCGGGGCTAATGTTTGCTGCTTGCAGCAGCTGCAGCCTCCTCGCCTTGCTGCACGTGCAGCAGCTCCGGCTGCACGATGACGACGCGCTGCGGCTCGAAGCTCTCGACAAAGTGGAACATGGCGAAGGCGACCTCGATGACGATCAGCACGATGATCATCCACTCCAGCGTGTTCGACTGCAACATTCGCCGTGATTACATAGGGATGACGTAATAAGAAATTTTACCAAAACGCATAGTGTCCATGCCAAAAGTGCTGCTACGTCCCCAGTTACAGAATTCGCAGCAAACAAACGCCAAAAACGCATGCATTCGGCGGAAACAGTAAAATTGCCTAGTGATGACGCAATTAACAAAAATATATTTTAAAAAATTGTTACGGTGTCATAGACACCCCATATGTCTACTTGCCTAGACCAGTCGCCTTAACACCCGCCCGGCAAATTCCGCGCGCGCACCCGGTGACTGCGCGTTTCCAGGTTGTGCCAAAATCACAATGCAACGGGCATCATCGTGGTAGCCGGCCAGAATTGCTAACCGATCAGCGGTTACCTTCTAGCCCTCTACCACGAAAAGATGGTGCTCGCGTGAGTTTTAACATGTTTCTCGCGCGTTTCTTCGGCATAATGAAGAAATCAAAATTCCACTAATTATAACATCTCAAGATCTAAAAGCACGGATAGACCGTGATTCTCCTATTTCGCGACGGCTAAAAGCACTACCGCTCGCTTGCTTGCACGTTTCTCTATACAACAATTACCGTAACCCTTCTTCAGCTACCGTAACCCTCACCCGCCATCCTGAATACCGTAACCCTCCCATCTACCGTACTCACGTGTCGCACGGCCAGCATGCCGTCCACCATCCGCACAATCTCCTCGCAGTAGTCGAGTCGCGAGTTGAGCAGCCTGACGAGATTATTGCGGTTTATTGTTTTGATTTATTAATGACGAATTTAATAAAATAACGGAATCGCCGACACACACTCCTCTCTCGCCTAACACTCAGCAGTGAATCAAAAAATCTCCTGGTCAGTCGGCTCGTCCAAAGAGAAAGCCACCTCCCAAGGTGGCTATTGAAAGCCCTCATACATGATTTTTCCTAGTGATGGCGCAAGACTCACTGCATCCGCCGCTGGATGGTGAGGTAGCGCGACGTCTGAATGTAGAACTCCTCCAGATGCGACCGATCCCAGTAGATGTCCCGGTTGAGCAGCATGCAGTTCAGGTTGATCGAGTGCCTGCAACGAACATACCGTAATCAAGCTACAGTAACCGAATTGAGTGTATCCCTATCGTAGTAGTCCTCACCATCAAATTACCGTAGACGTATAAGAAGCTACGGTATACCTTTTGCTAGTTAAACAATAAGAAAGGCAGACTACAGTACCTCAACTCGGCAAAGTCTCCACACTTCCGCAGCGCTTCGCTTCGCTTCCACGGAATCACGCCCTCTTTCAACTTCCTGTAATTGATTCATAGAGTTATCCAGGGAATTTATCGCTTCACGCTCAAGTTATAACGCCTATTAGGTTCTCACGCTAGTTGTTCCATCTGGCGGCGTCTTAAAAAATAATTTGAGACCCATTTGAGATTCTACATGTATAAAATATTATATAACAATAATATTATTGAAACTACCGCACACATTCACCTCGTCGTTTCAGCCAGCGGCTCGGCAAGCGAGTTGAGCAGCGCCTCCCACACGCCCAGCTTGACTGCAATAGAATAATAATTAACAATAATCATAATAAACAATGACGCAATACAATATCGAGAGGCGTCGCTCTCAGCCTTTTTCATGCATTCCGTCGATATTTTCTTTGCCCCAACCCCACAACCGACTAGTACCGCGTCTTTGCTGCGGGAATGATAACGAATGAAGCTTTTCCAGAGCGGTAAATAGCGAACTATAAATGAGCCAATGTTGCAACTCTGGTCAAACTCCATTACACATCGAAACTACAATTCTTCCACTACCGTTGCAATTCCCCCCCCCCCCATCGAGTGGTCAATAGGAAGTAAATCGATGCCAGTCAACGGCCACTTCAGCAAGTTTTCAATTATTCCCCCAACCCTCACCCGTCACTTTCGCGGTTCGTGTCTGATATGTACATAAACCTATCGATAAAACAACGATGTCATCAACTTTCCGATCATACACGATCACAGCAATTGCTCGTATCAATCTCTGATCGATATAATTGAATATGATTACAATATCGATTGCTAATACAAGTGTACTAAAAGTTGAATAAGTTAAAACTATAGTAAGTATGACTGTTTCGCTCCCTTAGCGTCAAGTTCGCTATAAGTCCGAGTGAGTTTTTGTTTGGCAGCATGTGCTCTGCAATGAACGAAAACCAAATTGCAAAAAAAAACAAACAGTGGATATTCTTTCGCCTAAGTAGTAATTTCACTAAGCCAACGCACTCGCGCTTCATATTTTCTGTATAAACATTCACTATCAGGCAGCGCTCAGTATCACGATGATAGATGATCTTAGAGTTAGTATTATAAATAAGCCGTCTGCTCGCTCACCCGATGCTGCAAATGCGTGCGAGAATGCGAATCGCTCCAGGACGGAGGCGTGGCTGCGGTGTCGCAGGTCGGCGTGCAGTCGGCCGTCCAGCACAAACTTGTCGCCGTCCATGCGCGAGTCGCTGCGGCTGCAGATAGAGATAGATGAAATACAAAGGGGCAAGACTAGGGTATTTCCTAAATAGCCGTGTTGACAAAAACTTTACACCCCCTCCCCCAGTACAAATCTACAAAATACAATTTTTTTCACCACAGAAGAAGGTGGGCGAATAATGGACCTTTGCGATCACACTCAATAGGAGAGACTATCTGAGTGGATCGACATGTTTCTTCAGAGGCTTGGCACAGCAGGAAAAATGAGTTGATGAGATAAACATGCCACATTGTAGTATGGCCGAGGTGGAGTTGAGTCATGATATTATTATTATTAATATATTATTATTATTAATATGAGTTCCATCAAGCATGTTCTGTAGGCTGAAAATGTATGAGTTCTTGGAATTATGGTGTACTTACAGTGACAAGGTAAAAAGTCCCAATGCTATCAAAACGGCTCTGGAAGCTGCAACACCCAATGTAGGGTAACTACACAATAGTAGGTTACCAGGACTATCGTCGGCATTGATTCCCGAACCTGCCGGATAATGCTTGTAAATTACTCCGGGTTACTGTAAGTACACCATAATTCCAAGAACTCATGTATTTCAGCTTACTGCACATGCTTGATGGAACTCGTATGAACAACCCTTCACACAGTTGAACCTTCAGTGTTGTAGCATTGAATATCACAAATAAAATCTTTTCACTTGCACAGGCAAACAACAGAAAAATAATTTAATTTAAAAAATATATTTATTTGAAATCAATTTTTCAATTTTTCAGGCTTAGATCAAAAATTAGCGAAAACTTCATGGAGTCGAAAATGTCTTAGAATTTTATGAGGAATCGATTGGTACCACTCATTAAGCCATTCGATGAAGTTTTTGAAAAACCGGAAATTCATGTGACGTCATGCCCTGAGGCGTAGAAACGTTTTTGCACTTTCTCCATATCATGACTCAACTCCACCTCGGCCATACTACAATGTGGCATGTTTATCTCATCAACTCATTTTTCCTGCTGTGCCAAGATCAATTCGACTGAGTCAGATAGTCTCTCATAGTATTTTTTATTAGAACTATAGTGCCGAAAGGATTGCATCAACCAACAAGCAACGGGTCACCGTACCCCTCCTGAACATCAACCGTATACCTCCCACCACGTCCAATCTACCGTACCCCCCTCATTAGTTACCGTATACCTCCCAACACTTCCAATCTACCGTACCTCTCGTGATCGGCAATCGTGAATCCGATGGAGTCGACCTCCGAGTGGGCCGTCACACTCTCGTACGCGCCCTCCGCGTGCCGCTCCAGGTCCCGCAGCAGCTGCGCCCGCTGCAAATCGATAATTAGTATTTTCTTCCTTTTGTCTAATTATAATTATTCTTTAATTTAAAATAAATAAAAAAATGCATAGCATTCAAATGTATAAAAAAACAGAATAATCAGTATTCGATAAAACGACGCTCACAAACAAGGTATCGAGATCTGAATTACAGTCTAGTGTTCCTGTGGATAACAAGTCCTCGATAGGCTAACGCTTGCTCATTCTAGGCAATTGCGTTCACACATTTTTTACGTAATAATTGTTGCGATTGTTTCTATATTTCAAATTGTGTAATCATAATTTCAGAAATGATTTCCGATCCGCCACAGAACGGGGGTGCTAATGACTACCCTGTCATACCTTATGATCAAATAGTTCTCGAGGATGACTATTACAACGTTCTACGCGAAAGCTTTTTCGAATATATCGAGCGTGCAGCGGTGATTGTTCTGCCCGAGTATCTATCGGATGTAAGCAACTGTTAACGCAACATTGTTATTTTAAAATATAATGATTCCAGGTCCCAGACGTATTTTACGAGCTATACAGAGTGTACAACAACGCATGGGGGCGAGAGCTATGGATTACGGCAGAGAACATGAATGAAGAGGAAATAGAGGTTTTTTTTCGTTGCTTAGTTAAGTAACTATGTAGAGAAGACATTCAGATTGTACAAAATAATCTAATTTTATTCGCAACTCATTTGCAAGGGCTTGACCACATGTCCTGCGGATCATCCGAAAGGTGAGAAATTTTCATTTTCTCATAATCACGCAATCCTATGCAAACAATTCATGCATATAATTTGATTAAGATAAAAAATATCAATAAACAATGCTAATGTAATTAAATTTTATATTTCAGAGAAACTCTCTCAGGAATTTTCGCATTCCGACTGGAGATTTTCGACACTCTTCGTCAATTTGTCAACGAGGAGTTCAATTGGGTGTGTAAATTACCTCCTTTTCCTCAATCAGTGACAATACTTTGTCCAGATCCCGTTTCTCACACGATTAGCCCACTTCGAAACACATCTAAAACAAAACGTGGCGGAACACTATTCCTCTGGTAAAGCGGAGGTAAAGGAGATCTAGGTGGACAAGATCGATCGCTCTTATTCTCAGGAACCACACGTTCCCGCGATGGAGCACACGAAAGCATCGTGTCCGTGGTGGCATGAATCGTACGCGGAGAGCGCAGATCGATTCCACAATCTCGAGGAGAAATATTCATTGATGGATTAATGTACACGTATTCACATGACGTTTCGAACTCCGATAACAATTCTCTCTTTATTCTGATTTGTACGAGCACGCAAAATACATCGCGTGTATAAAGCAGAGAGTACACTTACTGCAGTTAGCGGAAAGGCGCGCGATTCTCAAATGCGCGCGTCGAGCGCGATTGGTGCATGACAATTATGGTATTTCATGATCAGTTGGTTGCCACATTGTGTGGTAAGAGTAAGGGTCTATTGTGGAATACATGAATATCCTAGCACCACCTCCTCCTCCGCTTGATGCCTACCCTCTGTGCTATGAAGATCGACGCGCGGGCTTCTTCCAATATCGTGCAGTAATCAGGAGGCCCGAAAGGCACTCTGATGTTAGCATCTATTTCTTTCCTGTTAATTCAGGTCCTCCACAGTCATGTCTGTCTTTTACAGATCCCAACCATGTTTTACGAGCTGTACATAGTGCACAATGATCCCTGGAATAATGAGGAATGGATCACAGCCTAGAGCATGACTAATGACGAAATACAGGTTTTAGATATACTAGTTGCTCTAGAGGCACATTTACATCACCAAAATCCAATGCGATCAATATCAGATCGTACGAGAATATTTAGTTCCCGTTGCAGTTCACTTGCACGGACTCAGTCGCATGCATTACGGCTATTCTAAATATATATATATATATATATATTTATGCGTGTTCAATGGAAACGCGGTTACAAATAGAAAGAGAAAACGAATACAGCATAACAGAAAAGGTGCGTACTGCCTCTAAATTTCGAAATAGTTGACCCATCTAATTGCGAAAACAGTTGTACGCAGTCATAAGAATCGGGAGAAAAAAATAGTTTAAAAACTATTCTGAAAACATTTTCACAGAGAAATTCTGACAGCAATGGTAGTATTTCGTCTGGAACTATTCCACATCTTCCGTCAGTTCCTCCCAGATATCAACTGGGTTCGGTGATTTCTCTCATTCCTCGTGGACTCATTGTTGTTGCAGATTCCATTTCTAATACGGTTTGCACATTGGGAAACCGATCTCAAACGAGTTGTGGCAGAATACTACGCTTCTGGCGCGTTCACGGTAGACAGTCTTTTGTATTATGAATACTGAGTCAACTGCAAGACCCAGAGCTCATTTGCAGGAGTCAAACATCCGCAAGACAGAGCGAGTGAAACACGATCCGTGGTGGAACGCATCGTACATCGAGAACAAACAACGACTCCACAATCTCGTGCAGGAATACGACTTGTCAGACTGACTCGCGAATCAGCTAATGTTCATTCGTATATAACACTAAATTGTTGTGTCCACGACTACAGTATACACATCTCATATCGAAGGGGTGAGGGGAATCAGTTTGTCTCTCACAAAATAATTACTGTGGTTAGCAAAAAACGCTCAAGGCTCGCGCGTTGCATCTCTCTACTGTCCGTTTGATCATTACTGTAAACCTAGTCGACAATAATATTGAGATGGTTCTCGACCGGCCGTCTGACATCAACAGCTACGATGACAAATCAAATATTAAGTGTAAATGTTTGACAGACTACAATTACTAGTCAACAATTAAGAAAAGATCAAAGAAAAGCCTAAGGAAATGGTGATCAGTGTTTCGGCCCTTGGTCTAGACACTGACCACCTCCCTGGGGGTGGGCCTCGTCAGTAGACAAGCCCCAGGGACACGTTTATGTGAACAAGAATGTTGCTAAAGGAGTACAAAATGATCCTAAACTAGCCTAATCCTCGAACTAATAAACGAATAACGAAACTAAGATATAAAAGTATCCGAATTCAACGAGGACCTCTACCAACAGCACATATATGACGCCATGGGACATCGAAGCAATGTATTTCAACTTCTGGAATTGACTCCACAAACGGGCCATCTACAGAGTTATGAAGATTACGTACGTTTTCTTTTCTTCAGTTCTGATTTAAACTTCAGTGAGGCCATAAGTTTTCAAAATGGATGTTTAATAATAATAAAAATACTAAGCAAGAGATTCTCGATAAAGAATTCTTGTCAAGGGGGGTGATTGATTATTGATGATTGATTATTAAAAATAATAATATTCACAATTGAAACGTATGATCCGCTAATTTGTTATTCGTTTAGCTTGTTGGCTTCTTTTTTATACAGTACTACTTGTACGACAAGCCCTATGGCCAATGGATAACGTCGGCGAGTTTGACCGCAAATGAAGCAAAGGTGATTAAAATTGACTTTTGAATTAATGAAAATTATTGTTCTAAATTAACTTTTAATGGTCAAATAGTAACGAAAACTTTCTATGCTGATACTTGGAATTTCAGATCGTACGCAACCATCTCTTAAGTTTCTGTGCCAGCTTTTACGTCCTCGGTCGCCTGAAATTTGAAGGTTGCAAAAGGTGAAATTAAATAATGCGCAAAAGTTACCAAAAAAGGTTCCAAAACGATTTTTAGACATGCTCTCACAGGGCTTGTCCTGTTTCGCATCGAAACGCTACATACATTTCGTGAATTTGTCGGCGACGAAGACTCATCGGTCGACTGGGTACGATGATTTCGTCACCAGCAAAGTAGGGTAATGGTCGCTTTCAAGATTCCATTCCTTCTACGCTTGGCCGAATGGGAGCGTGTAATCAAAGCAAAACTACACGTGCGAGATTCATTTGACGAATTTTGGGTAAGAAGGTGATAACAAAAAAAAATCCATTGCAAGTCCGTTATTTTGCAGGAGCAGCATGAAAACGCCACCGCGGGCACGAGAGAACAATTTCCATGGTGGGACGAATCGTACAGCGCCGATACATCACAAGATCGGATCAACTATCTCGAGGAGGAATACATTTTGGCAGATTGATAATCACATTTTCAATGTTCGAATAAAGTTACTAACTGCATTTAGATAAGGGATTCAAACGAAGGGGGACAAACAAAGGATTCAGGGACAACCCCTACTCAGTGATTTTCACGGTTCCCGAAATTTTTCGACACCGGAAAATTGACCCCCTCGCATCGACTAGGCGTGCTGAGGAATCGGTAGTACAGGGAGCGGGAACATCAGTCATCACTTTATTTTCAATGGAATCTGTCGAAAACAGTGTAATTTTCACTTCCGATACTACGCGACCCCTTCGCGACCCCCTCGCAGACCCCCTCGCGCGCGAGGGGGTTCCCGAATTTCGGGAATGTGAAAAACAGTGCCCCTACTATACAAGATTTAAATTGGGAGGGTGCATGATAAGGGAGCGGGGCTTCTGGCTAACTGTAAAAGAACCCATGTTTATTTTTGTTTGCATTTTGATTATAACTTTAATAAAAAGTGTGAAGGTAGAAAGTCAGTAGCCGCTTACAATAATACTCACTGCGGTTAGCAGAGATACGCGACCTCTCTCTCTCTAATACACGCGGGTGATTACAAATAGCGCACGCGCACTCTGCTCCTTCCCTCTTCTTTATTCACCGCGTGTTTTAGCATCACTGTCGACCTGGTTCACAATAACCTCGAGATGGCCCTCGATCGGCCTTCTGCTACCAACAGTGACGATGACGAAGCCACAAACAACAAGGACCTTCACCAGCTGCCCATCACTGGCGCACGCCTGGCCAAAATACGCCGTAAAAACATCTTCATGCTACTGGAATTGACTTCTAAATCTGATAACCCAGAGAGGTATCAGCAAGGCAACGTACGCGTTTTTTCTTCAGTTTAATTTTAAGTTTCAGCCATTCCATAATATTCTAAATTAGATACATGCACAAGCTGTCTAAATATCTACTAAGCCATAATATTCCTTAATATTCTTAATACATAACAATATTCGCCATTGCAAACGCACGACCCACGAATTTGTTGTTTATTCAGTTCAGCTGCTTCTTTGAACAGCTGCACAACGTGTACAATGCACCCTACGGTCAATGGATAACGTCGGAGAGTTTGACAGCAAAAGAAGCAACGGTGTTTACTCTAACCAAGCCGAATCTTTGCTGATACTTGGAATTACAGATACTACGCAACAATTTCTTGCATTTCTGTGTCAACTTTGACAACCTCGAGCGCATGAGTTTTGAAAATTTCGAAAGGTGAAAATACATAATTTACAAAAGCGACCAAAAGGCAAATAAAATAATTTTAGAAGAACGCTCACAGGGCTTGTCCTGTTTCGCATCGAAACACTTCACACATTTCGTGAGTTTGTCGGTGAAGAATTGAATTTGTCGTCGTTGAACTGGGTACTATGATCCCCCCAATAGCAACGAACCACAATGTTAAATTTCAAGATTCCGTTCATTCTACATGCAGCCAAGTGGGAGCTTCTAATCAAAACAATAGTGCGAGAGCGCTATGCAACTGGTGTACCCTGGGTAAGAAGTTGACAGGAAAATAATCGATTGAAAGTTCCCCAAATTGCAGAAACTGTATAATGTCGTCGCAACACCGAGCACGAAAGAAGAATTTCCGTGGTGGGACGAATCGTACGATGGATCACAAGATCGAATCGATTATCTCGAGGAGGAATACATTTTGGCGGATTGATTCTAGTATCACTCTGATGGACTCACTAAAGATATATACTCACCTAATAATCGCATCATGTGTAAAGAATAAATGCTAATTTATTTGCATGCATGTGTTTCCCCCCTATCAAAAAGGCATAGTCGGGTCGATGATAAAAGCCATTCGACGATAAAAGATCGATAGACGTACCGTAGTCGGGTCGACGTTCCAGAACACGACGACGCCGTCGGAGAAGACGAACGCCTCCGACACGACGGCCTTGTCGATCGCGTACTCCGGTCGCTTGACGAGGTGGATCGCGTGGTCCGATTCTGAAACACGAATCAATACACATAAATGAATAGAATGAAACATGTATTCACCTTTTCACTCACAAATACAATCAAAAACGTGCGCAGTCACTCCAATAGAAAATTATTTAGTCAACTTGTCACGTTTCAATATGCTTCCATAAACGCTAGCGTGTTCATGTTGTTAGTGCAGACATCTCGAAACGCATAGAAACACAAACAGAGCTCACCGTCATCGATGAATGTGGCGGTGTAGAGGTTGCGCACCTGCGCGTCGCTCTGGATGTCGTAGAGCGAGAGCGACTCGGCGATCGCGATCGAGATCACTTGCGGCTCGCGAGGCTGCAAATGTATAACATTACTAATAAATATTAATATTTACAGCACTAATTACAATAGTGAAATTATCAGTAGCCCTTTATTCAGCTTCACGGCGGCGAGGCTGCAGCGCATCATTATCCTAATAATAAAAAGATGGTTTAGCTTAAATCAGACATGATCCCGACAACACTCCTATGACTCAAGTGCGAAACACGAAAGCGTCTGGGCAGGTAACTCACACTTACGCACGGAGCCACTCACGCAGCTAGCAATCCTCCTACTCTTCCGTGTGCACTGTGCCCCCTCCCCCCACTTCATCACCATAACCTAATTAGATCGAATCGATGTAAACACACTTTCGACGCAGGAAGAATAGGAGGCTTTGTCCCCTATTATGACTGGAGCTCGAAACACAAAATTCGCCAGTTTGTTCTGTGTAGAACCTACTGCTAGACGATCCTCCTTCTGCCATACGTGGGCACGGCCACCCGGGCGGGGACTCTGCATTTTCGGGAATCCTGGTGGCGGGGCACTATGCAAAAGTTAAGGAAGTGAAAAAAATTTTAAAACAAATTAAAGCACTATGCAATCGAGTGAATCTGGGGAGTGAGCACTCTGCAAAAAAAAAATTTGCTGCCCACGTGTGACCCTAGCCTCATGTCGAGTAGTGGTGGTCTGACCCTCTCCATTCTGCATGCTCTCTCGCGCTGTCTGGTCGGTGATAGAGCACATTGAATGAAGAGAGTCTGATAATTAATCCTCATGTCCTCACCTGCGGGATGCTCGCAGTGACGCTCCTCCGCTTCCTGCCCGATGCCGTGCCCATGGCAGAGGGCTTCCGCCGCCGCGCCTCGTCCTCGATCAGCTGCTCGAAGCGCTCCTGAACATAGCAATTCCATTATTTGAATATTTTATTTTATTTGACTACAATTGTAGCGTAAACTAGCCGGGATGTATTGAGGTTAAATACACTACGCTCTATGCATAGTTCCGGGGCAGGTTCGGTCCAGGGGGAGGTCGGTAACTGGCTCCAGGTACCCACTTGGCTATGGATTTGGTCAATTATATATTGCAAAATTTTAAAGGGATTTTGGTCTGTTGTCGTATGCAAAAGGATCCGAGAAGAAAGAGCGATTTTGAAGCGATTTATTAGGAAGCTTCCGGATGCATGATTCCGGCCTCCAGAAAGGGGTCAGGGGCGAGAGAGTGTGCCAAAATGAGAGAGTCACTCTCAATTTTCCTTACACTCTCGTTCTAACTCCTTTCCTGCGAGATTGCCGGCATGAGGAATGATTTGGAACGAAATGTGCGAAAATTTCATGAAATCGCGTGAAATCAAGTGAAATCAATCGATATTTCACTTCAAAAATCGGCAAAAGATGCTCAAATGTGAATCTCGTTACTCAAAAATGGGTTTGGGCCACATTTGACACTTGGAAAAAATGCGGCAAAAGACTATGCACCGGCGGGGATCGAACCTGCGACCCTCGGATTTGAATTCGAGCTCGCTACCGACTTGGCCATGAAATTATCGATTTTTCAAATATAAAAATCGATGTGTTTCGTGATGGGCTATCATATGCAAAAGGATCTGAGGAGATTGCTCAAGTTTGAAGAAAGTTATTCAGAAAAAAGGTCGGTCACGCGGAAGGAAAAAAAACATACCAACAGACAGACATTTCAATTTCCTAGTAGTGGAGGAACATAACAATGTTCATAAATCTATTCCCCGCACTCTTTCACCTTGGTCGCAAATATGGAATCAAATGTAGAACACGAAGCTTTCGCGCTTCATGTACCTAGTTTATAATTTCCAACGGATGTCGTGCTCGGTATTTGATCACTGGAAGAGATATTTAAATAAAATACCAATGCATTTACCTGGGTGCCGCTTCTAGCTCCGGCTACGGGCGTCGTCGAGTGCCATCGGACGGCCGCCTGCAACAAACATCCGGAATTGAGGGAGGAATTGTGGTGAGGTACCCCGACTCCAGAAAAATAAAGTGCCCGTAGCTGCTCAAATTTGACCCCATTGAAAATTTCGCGGTCCCGCAATTCATTTTCTCGTCGAACAATACACTATACAAGAAAAGAAGGTTGAAAAATATAACGAATGAAGCTCGTAGGAAATGCACATTGGCATATTTCGCAATAGCGGCACCCTGATCCATTGGAGGAAATATAAATAATGGCATTTCGAAAGGCTGCTTTATAAGTTCTGCAAAACTCTCGCCACTTCTGCGTTTCACGCTCCTTTCAAGAATCACTTAATAAAGAGTGGCTCAATTTATGAGCATCGGTGATTGGAAAATAATCATAAACACTCACGCTTGTGCTCGCCCGTCCCATCATCGCTGCAGCTGCTGCAGCCTCCTCTTGCAGCCCGGCAGCGAGCTGCGGCCGCCGGTGCAGCACCTGCAGCACCGTCGACGTCAGTCGCCGATACATGCCTGAGCGGGTACAGCCCTAATGAATACGGTAGTTACATCAACCAATGAAATCGATAGTCAGACAGGTACGCGCACCGCAATAAACGGTTTACGTTAATAAGAAATAATAACAAAAATAGAAAAGAACATCATTTATGCAAACGAAACTGTACAACGAACGGAAACAACAAAAAGAACCAGGTGAACGAACAGACTACTACTCTACTCAGGACAGAGAAGCGACGTTGGGTCAGAGATCAAAGACCAAATATCAACTAGAAATCGATCGAGCGATCAGGCAGTTCGGAGCATCTTTGCGGCCTTCTTGTCCGCCAGCGCTTGCAGCTGAGCAGCCACCGTCTGGAAGGAGGAGATTATTATTGACAATCAATTATCGATCGGAATTGACATACCGTAATCTCTAATTGGCACATATCATTGATTGTGAAAAGAGTGTTTTTTTTTAAAAAAACAGTAGAAATACGGTAGCGTTATGCAAAAATTACCTCTCTCCTCTCGTCCAGGAACTTGGCCAGCACCTCCGGGTCCAGGTCCTCGTTCTGCACTTGGATGCCGAGCGTGAAGCACTGCTTAACGAGGTTGCGGCAGATGTCCTGAAAGGAATTGTATTTATTAGCAAAAATTGCATAGCTATGAATCATCTATTGAGTAGTCACGAACTGAACGACTCTCACCATACTGCTGAAACAAGAGAAAAACAGTTTTCAAAATAAAAATATAATAGGTTCGTATCGGAAAGGACCCCTACTCGATGTACAATTTGAGCTTTAACAGGAATGTATACAATAAATCATGAATCCATGCAAGGCAAATATAAAACAATTGTCGTTAGATGCGCGAGAACATTTTTTTTTGAAAATCAATATTCAAAAAATCAATAATCCCCCTACCTGGAGCGGCACTCCGACCAGCGCCTTGTCCTTCTGCTTCACGAGCGCGATCTCGTAGATGTGCTTGACGGAGAGCATGCCAGCGATCTCGTCTGCAATGCAATAATTGATTTTTTTCCAGGAGCCAGTGATATCAGTGTTTCGAAAGTGCTCAATAAGGCGAGGCATTATCAAATATTCGTTTTGTTAGGGGACGTCGTCAAAATATACGAATAAACGTGGTCTCCATAGTGCGTCATAAACTCAAATATGTGAGTATGCCCACACACTCCATTTCACAGTTTATTAGTATTCTATTGATTAAAACACCCTTCATAATGTAAAATTACGCAACAGCGAATGAGAACAGAAATGTCAAAAGCAAGCCGTTCAATGTAAAATAATAAGCGGCGAGACCGTGTAGGGGAAAAAACAAGCGTACATTTTAAAAACAAACCCCCCAAGCACAAAAAAAATCAAATCTCACGAACCAGCGAGCCTCGAGTTTCAGCATCTAGCTAGAGCATTTCCTTTCAGTTGTCTTCCACCAAATAATCTTGTATACACAACTCTCACCCGTATTCTGCTTGCCCCTCCTGATGCCGGCGGCTTGCTTGAGCAGCCACGACGACGTGGGCGTGCAGATCTCCAACTCGTACGACCGGTCCGGCTTGACGTGAATGCGCGTCGGCAGCGGCACGCCTGTAGTAATTAAATAATTAAACAATTAAAATTAAAACATCAATAAGCATCGCTAATTTACAGCCCCTTTCCAGCTCGATGTGAGCAAGGATCATTCGATTAAATAGCAGAGAGCATCTAGCTTATTCGAGGGTCAGCTATCGTTTGAAGTGTATCAATAGCAATTCGGCACTACTTCACTTTACCGGACCAAGCAATCTATCTGTCAGTGAATAAGAGGTGGCCGCCAGATTCACACAGTGAGATAATGAACGAGGGTCCCACCTCAGGTTACTTAGTCCGGAAAAGTGAAGAAGTGCCAGCAATTGAACGGGGTAATAAGAAAAAGACCGTGCTCACCCGGCTTGATGTGGCCGGTCTCCTTGTTGAATTCCTTGCAGAAGTTGGCGACGTTGATGCCGCGCTGACCGAGCTGCGGGCCGAGCGGAGGCGCCGCCGACGCCATCTGGGCCCTGAAACGATAAATCAATCGATAAAATCAGGAAAAAAATTAGATACAACCGCTGAAAACTCGCTCAATTCCGTTCCAACGGTACATGCTCACTTATTTCGTCAAGCCCCGTTTTAAGCGTCCGTTACCGCTCAGTAAGTAGCATTGTTCCATCGCAAATCGCTTAGACCAACAGTATTTCGCAAGCGGCTATCGGTCGTCGCACATTACAGTGGTGATCAGTGATCATTGAGGTGGTAAGAAAAGTGAAGCTCACTTGATATTCGTGCGCAGGAGCGCCGAGTGGATGACCTTGACGACCTCCTTCTTGCGGACACGAGCGGCAGCCTTCGAGGCCATTTTCTGACAAGGAAAATTAATTTAAAAATCAATATAAATTAGTTAAAACACGAAAAACTGATAATGATGTGATCTATCGCAGAGGTGCCGCAACGACTAAACTACGGTAATGACTTCCCAGCTCGGGTGCTATCGACAACTGCTTTTATTTAGCTGTTTCCTTATTTCTAGAGAATTCGCATTCTTCTTCTCTTTATTATAAATTTATTCCTGCATAGCAAGGTGCAAGTATTTAATTGACGTATCTACAGTGATGTAGTTCTTTCCAACTCTCCATTTCAAAACTTTATTCGCAGTTGCAACAACATCAATTCGTAACGAAAATAACAACTGGATAATCAACAACTTTACAAGTTTTGAATTGTTCTAGCGGATAAACGGTGCAAGAAAAGAACGAATCGATAAAAACACAAAACAGCGAAACACTCGTAAATTCGTGATAACATAGGGACAACACATCACACCATCGCCCAGTCAAACCTCCAGAAAGTGATCGAGAGCGAGAGTGTCCGTGAAAGTGAGAGGTCCTCTAGTTTTCATATACTATCTCGTACTGAGCCCTTTCTGGAGGTTTGAAATCATTTGAGACGGGAAAAGAAGAGAGGAGATCATCATTCTTGGCACCATGCCAACTCCTTCTCACAGAGTTAGCCTTGCCATTGAAACCGTCGCTTTCGCAGGGTGGTAGTGTGCGGAGGTCGTGTTCCTGAAATGCAACTCAACTTATTTTCCTCTTCTCGGTAATAATCAAATCGGCGATTCTCGTTTCCTTCCCGCCTCTCTTTTCGCTACCGTAACCCCATCTTCCTCACCAGACCGCCCACCTTACTTACTCACAAAATACAGAAAATATCTACCGTAATCCATCTCTTAGCTCGCAAAATATAGATAAAAAACTAAAACAATATCGCCCCGCTCTCTCCCTTACCGTACTTACTCCCTTCCTCACCTGAACAACACCTCCGCCCTCCTCTCTCTCATCTCGGCCAGTACTGCAATGGGCACGAGTCCGATCGCCCGTCCCTTCGCGGCTGTGAAGCAGAAGTCGCCCCGTAGCACGCGACCACAGATCTCACTGAAGAAGGGAAGAGATGAAAGATCAGAGATCATAAAATATTCGCTTGCTATAAAAAAATAATTTCGAAATATCTAGAAATTGGGAATTGAAGGAAGTGAAAGGTTGAAATCGAACAACTCATTCAACGTTTCAATTTCATATTCTTAAGAAACATCAAACAACAATCAGAATTATGCACTAATCAATATACGCACCGAGTGGCCGAGGTACGGTAGCTGGTCGCCTCCTTCTCTAGAACCTCTCGCTGCGCGTCGGCTGCGCGCGCGCCCGCCGTCAGTCTGCAATGCACACGCACATTAGAGGGAGTATGATATCGGCAGCAGGGATACTGTATTAATTGTGCTTGGAAGATTGAGACATTTTTTTTGTAAAATTCATTCCAAAACAACAGCATCGAAAGCGCGTGGCGGCGTGCTTTAGCTCATTTTTTATAGACGTTCACTCAACGAAAAATCTGTTTGCTATTATTGTTTTCGTTTTGGAAAAGGCACATGTTGATCTAGCGAAACGCTAAATTCGCCGGTTGCCTGTTTTTTAAATATTTTTCTTCGTAAATACGATAAATCAACTGCAGCGAGCAAATGAATTCTTTAGTGAATTTACAGAAACGCGAACCTTACTTGTTTGAGCTTCAATAATTATTGTTTTCACATTCAGGGCTAGTACTGCAGATCACACGCTATAATGTATTTAACAAAAAAAAATACTCTCGCTGGTTACAAAATATTGATGATGCCACTTTTTTTCTAATGAAAAACAATATCAAGTAGATACATCGGTAAAAGGATTTACTTCAATAATCGAAGCGCTAACCACACTGATGGAAAATTAAGGTGACTGCTATATTTTTACTCTACGTTTGACTCGCCCATCGAATCCAGAAAGATCCGAACGCTCTTGTGAGCCCATCGAAACGCGAACCTTACTGTTTTAAGCTACAATAATTGTTGTTTTTGACATTCCACGTTAGTACTGCAGATCACGCGAGAGAAGATGCAAGCGCGTTAATGTATTTACGGAGCACGACTCTCGCAAAATGTCTCCAATATATATACCTCGCAGTCAAAGAGTGGAACCAAAAAAGGTTCTACTTGAACTATCAAAACGCTAATCACACTGATGGTAAGATACTGCAATTATTGTGTTCCTATTCTACGTCAAAGCGGCGCACCGAATGCGGTAAAATCCCAATGTTCTTCTGAATCACTCGAAACGCGAATCTCGCTTGTATCACACTATGGCAATATGCGTCAGAACATCAATGCAAATATTCGAACACCGTGCATTTTTCTCAGTAATTGTGATTCAACGAAAGCTCCCGCAAATTATTCCGAGAATCAGATACTCTTTAAAACATAATTAATTAATTATATAAATACAGTTAATAAAATAGGTTTTTAAACAAATTCTCACCTCCTCCTCTTCTGCCGCAGCTTCTTCTTGCGGTTGAGCAGCGAGCGCTTGCGCTCCCTGAAAACCATACTATTGCATCCATACATTTTCGTTGGCCGAAATTGTCGGTTTACACCTTTTTAACTAGGCAGTTTAGATAGAGACTCGAGACCCATCTAGGAATACGCAAAATTTCGAGTTTAGTAAGAATTGTCCCCTATCTGACCAGTTTTATCGAACTTCCGATAGAAGTCTGACCAGTTCATGCTAGGCGAGAGAGTGTGTGAAAATGAGAGATCTCGGCCGGGCGAAAATGTATGATTGCATCATCACTAGGAAACACATCCGCTTTACAGTGCCACTTCATGTCACAAATACAAACCCTCATGGGGCTACAGTAATCCGACAGAACACAGCTAGGGAAAGCACTCATCGCATGTTAAGAAGAAAGTAAAGAGATTGTTTGGTGGCTAATTTCCTATCCAATTACACACTTTGCTCCCATCATTGTGCATCACATACCCAGGCGTATACATTAGTTGTGAAACATAAGATCGCCTAGCCGTCCGTGATGCGCCCCTAAGACGATACGAATCCGTACGACTGAGACAAGTGTTATCCACTTACTTGGACACCAACTTGGACGCGAACATCTCCTTGAGTGAGATTGTCTTCTCTCTGGCTCCGGTTTCCGTCGAGACAACGTCCTGCATTGCGTCATTACTAGGTAATATATACAGAAAACATTCTCGCTTTGCAGAGCAGAAATCGAAAATCGACCCGCAGAAATTCCTAGACTACCGTAATCTAACATATCAATCCTGTTACCGTACCTTCCACATCTCATTCTGCCACTGATCCTTCTCCGCCTTGCTCATCTCCTTCTGAATAGGCTACATTTATTATAGAATTTCGAAAACTTGTTCCTGGTCACTTTGGAGTTTCACCATTTCCACATAGGCACCTGCTTTGAACGGGCCATGATTATTGGCCAAGTGAGTAATTGTATTTCGCACCCACCTCATCTTCTCCTTCCTCCATTCTTTCCTCCTCCTCTTCTCCCTTCTCCCCACTCTTTCCCGGTTGATCTTTGATCTCTCCTCGCCTGGCTGGTTCCGTGTACGCCTCCTCGCCCTTCTTCCGCTTCCTCGCCACCTCCTTCCGATTGCCGAGACAGATTAGTGCGAATCTGTGAGGCGAAAATTGATAATAAATAAGATCATTAATCAGTGAATTAATTAGCCTTGCAGCTCCCACAAATCATCGACTCGTCTGGGAGATGGACCTCTGGTAAATACTGCATCGACAATCAACGACACATCCCACACGAGGCACATAGTCCTCCGGAGTAATTAAGAATTGGATTAAAACGAATTTATCCTAGTTATCGGTCTCGGCCTGATAATTACTCAAAAATATTAATTACGTAATTAATTAATTAAGTAATTTGCTAATTACCGTCTCGGTCTGCCTCTGGCCACTGCGTCCAGTTGGATCGGCACCAGCGCCTGCGCGTGCTCCTTCACAATGACTGCAAAAAGGGATTGAGCAGAGCGATGACTTACTGAAACCCTGCGATTTCCCGTTTCACCATTCCACTAAAATCGTAAATGGAGTTGTCCTAAGGTAATGTGACGCTTGGAATCTCCCGAAAATATTGTAATTCTCGAAGTTCACTTCCAAACCCCGGCAGTTTTCCGTTTCGCCACATGATAATCCAGTACTGGACTGTGCAATTACATTCATAATCGCTGACAGTCCCATACCTCCTAACCGCTTCACCGCCTGCTCGCCTCCCCTGCCAGCCAGATACGCCCTCAGACTCTCCAGCAGTCGTCGGTCGCGCAGCACGTACGGCTCGGCAGCGGCAACCTCCTTCCCACACTGAAAAAGTCGGCAAAAGAAAAATAGGTCCCGGCCGGGATCGAACCGGCGGCCTTCTGCGTGTAAAGCAGACGTGATAACCACTACACCACGAGACCACATGCTCACCTCTCCCTCCGCCCGCACAATGAGCGCGCGGCGAGAGGGGAGGGTAGATAGATTGTTTACGTGACAGACGGATTGGGGACAGATCCTCAGGTATATAAGTAGTTAGTGTCCCTACCTTACTCCAATCCCTCACAAGTTCCGCCCACTCGAACGAGAAGGGATACTTCACCGAGAGACCATCCCAGAATGAGGGGCGACGATTCCACGGTCTGTGATTTACACAATTTCTTTTCATCATTACATTTTTTTCATAGGAGAATGTTATATGCTCCGATCCTAAACTAGAATCTTTTAGACGATTGCTACTAGTATATGGTTTGATGAATTCAATGGACATCTAGCAGCCTCAAACTCAACATTTCGAATATATGTAAAGTATGATACACAAAACACCGTGCCCAATCGGCCCTCCAGCCTCCCCCCCCCCACTACATAATTGCAATTTGCAATCGATCACCCCACCATATCTGCCGTACCTCGACAGATGCTTGTCCTCCTTCTCCCTCTTCTCCCTTCTGCTCTCCTCCTCTCCCGCCCGTGCGTCTACCGTATCAGCGGGGAAGGCGGGCGTCGACGATTCCGCGTGCGCCGCCAATTCGTCCCTGTGTGTGCACACGTACAATCGACTACTGACTTTGTTCGCCTTTCATACCGCATCAAACGAAATCAATTTATCTCATTCCTACAGAAGACTAAAGTAACCACAATAACACACTAATCCAAATTCATTGGCAGATCACGCAAAATATATTATTTAAGTTTCCTTGAATGAACTAGCCGGGATGTGTTGAGGTTAAATACACTACGCTCTATGCGTACACTACGCTCTATGCGTACACTACGCTCTATGCACAGTTCTGGGAGAAGGTTCGGTCCAGGGGACCTCGGTAGCATTTTTCAGGTACGGTTCAGGGGGAGCTCGGTAGCCTTTTTCAGGTACGGTCCAGGGGGACCTCGGTAGCCTTCTTCAGGTACGGTTCAGGGGGACCTCGGTAGCCTTCTTCAGGTACGGTCCAGGGGGACCTCGGTTGCCTTCTTCAGGTACGGTCCAGGGGACCTCGGTAGCCTTTTTCAGGTACGGTCCAGGGGGACCTCGGTAGCCTTCTTCAGGTACGGTCCAGGGGGAAGTCGGTAGCCTTCTTCAGGCTCGGTCCAGGGGGAGTTCGGTAGCTTGCTGTAGTCTCGGTCCAGGGAGTAGAACTCAGTAGCCGGCTCCAAGATCGGTCCAGGGCGAGCTTACTATGTTGGGGGAATGTGTTCATCTCTAGAAAGAGTACTGGCTTATTCCGTTGCAAAAGGCTCGTGAGGCTGAGTGCGATCGAAAAAAAGTTGCCACTACGCCACTTCGTGGCAACTTTTTTTTCGATCGCTCTCAGCCTCACGAGCCTTTCTCAACGGAAACGCAGGATACCGTGTGTTGATTTCCCGGGCGTATTCGAACACGTTTGTGGCATCGAAAAACACTTTTCCAATGATTCCCTACGCTCGCCGGATCATTTGGAAACTTTACGAAATTTTCAATTTTCACGTTAAAACGTGTTAGACACGTTTCCGACATCGCAAAACACGTTTCCTGTGATCCCCCACGCTCTGTGATCCAATTGGGAACTTTTCGAAATTTTCGATTTTCCATGTTAAAACTCGGCAAAACAGGTGAAAACGTGTTTCACCTTACTGAAGAACGTGCTAGAAGGGCATTTGACACCTGCGAAAAATGCGGCAAACGTTTTGCCCGCGGCGGGGTTCGAACCTGGGGGTCTCGGATTGTAAGTCAAGCGCGTAACCCACTTGGCTATGGATTTGGTCAATTATATATTGCAAAATTTTAAAGGGATTTTGGTCTGTTGTCGTATGCAAAAGGATCCGAGAAGAAAGAGCGATTTTGAAGCGATTTATTAGGAAGCTTCCGGATGCATGATTCCGGCCTCCAGAAAGGGGTCAGGGGCGAGAGAGTGTGCCAAAATGAGAGAGTCACTCTCAATTTTCCTTACACTCTCGTTCTAACTCCTTTCCTGCGAGATTGCCGGCATGAGGAATGATTTGGAACGAAATGTGCGAAAATTTCATGAAATCGCGTGAAATCAAGTGAAATCAATCGATATTTCACTTCAAAAATCGGCAAAAGATGCTCAAATGTGAATCTCGTTACTCACAAATGGGTTTGGGCCACATTTGACACTTGGAAAAATGCGGCAAAAGACTATGCACCGGCGGGGATCGAACCTGCGACCCTCGGATTTGAATTCGAGCTCGCTACCGACTTGGCCATGAAATTATCGATTTTTCAAATATAAAAATCGATGTGTTTCATGAAGGGCTATCATATGCAAAAGGATCTGAGAAGATTGCTCAACTTTGAAGAAAGTTATTCAGAAAAAAGGTCCGTCACGCGGAAAAAAAAAACATACCAACAGACAGACATTTCAATTTCCTAGTAGTGGAGGAAATCTAACAGGACTTCCATATTCAACAGTACCTACAGTACTCAATCACAACCACCGTATACCTCAATCCCGATGCTCGCGCGGTGCGCATCTGCAGTGCGATCCACAGATCGACGCCGAAGCCAGCGGGCACGATGACGTCCGCTCCTGAGAGAACAAGGAATAGTTACGTCATCACCAGGAAACCAGTTTCTAAATATGATGGTCAATATTCTTCTAGGATTGGCCCTCAAGGGATCAATTTAATATAAATAAATCCTGAAACGTGAAACGCCGTGCTAACTGCAACCCCTCAATGACAAGCCATACTCGAATCAGATTACTCCAACATTCACTCCTCTTGCACAAACAGTGCGACCTCGCTCCACCAGGTTTTCCCACTTCACGCCTAACCCTATTTCTCATTATCGTTAGGCTTCCCTTAAACCATTCATAGTCCCTCTCAAACCAGTCTCGTGTAATTCCCTCCCTCCCTTCATCTCCCGCTCCTCCCCTCACTCACCACTCATGGTCATCTCCTCGGCCGCCGCACTCCTCACCACCACCATCACGGGCAACTTTGCTGCAGTTCGGTCGACGCGGCCGCCGATCGACGACCCGCGCAGCTCCGCCATCGCGCTGTTCGAGAGACGCGTCTGGAGAGGGATTATCGATTGATTGAGGAGATATTATTGATTGATTTGCAACTTCCGGACCCAATTCACAATGCAATGTAATATTAGTTTCCTAATGATCAGCGTGCGGGTGCTCGTAATGTGATTACACGGACAGCAAGTCATCGGAATCAATGAGCAGTCAGTATCTTCACATTTGAGTGAAGGGTGCCACATGAATCCGTCAGCTCTATCACTGCTCTCACGGAGGCCAGAAACGCTTTGTTTCAAGATGCCAACGCCCAACATAAAAATTTTCACCTAGTACCTCAAAATTTGAAACACAGAGATGCATTTTCATTTCTCATTTGACCTCTGAGAAAGAAGACGCTTCGCATGAGCCACGATACATTTCCGGCAATCAAAAATGGAATTCCATCAGAGAAACCGCTTCTCTCTTATTACTAATTCCCACCCCCCCCCTCTCACCTCCATCGTCCTCAGTCTCTCCTCTCTCGACCAGATGGCTGCAGCAGGCGTCGGATGCTCCACCTCGTCCGGATCGACCGACGGCGGCGGCTGAAATAAAGGTCTGTGGCTGGGAGAGACATTGCGAGAGTCGTATTGGTGACCACTCTCAATTACGAGCAGATCAATCAGTGATGAAGCACAGGTGCGCATCGTTTGGCAGCATTGCAGTTACAATTATGGTTCGTGATATGCAACTGCACAGAGTAGAAATAGTGATCGCTCCCAATAGCTACACTACATTAATAACCTGCGAAGCACAGATGTGCGTTGTTTGGCCGCGCAAATCCTAATCAACTATCTAGCCCTGTTCCCGGATGCAGCATTGTTTATCGTATTCCCAGCTTTACACAACAGTTGAGAAACACATGCTCGCCTAGCCGTAATGTGCTCCTAAGACGATACGAAACCGTTAATACAAAAGAGACATAGTTTCAGATAGATAAAAAAATTGAACAAAAAATTCTCACCACATCGCTCGCCAGCAGTCCCCTCCTAGCGGGTCGCCCGCAGCGATGATCCTGCAACGATCAGCGATCGATATCTCCCTGCTACCGTAATTCACAGAACCTACCGTAATCAGATATATCTTCAACATACCCAACATTTCCTTCTTCCACCGTACTACCGCTACTGTAACCCGTACCTCAACCAGCAGGGAGATCGCGAGTCCGTCCTGCAGCTCGCCGGGCGGCACGCGCGTGTACACCTCGCGCCAGCACGTGTGTTGCTGTCTGCAGTAGGGGGTTTGTGGTTATAATCGAATTCGTAAACACATAATGACTCTACATCTCATGACACAAACCAGCAATGTTTGTGACTAGTAGGAACTCCGAAACTCAAAACACCATGTAGTTCCAGGTGATGCACAGCATTTCACACCCTAGCCCATCGGGACTTTTGCGTTTGAATTTGGTTGATGTGCAGGTGTCGCATGGGTCACACTTATGACACGCGTCGCGTGTGTTGTGAACGCGTTGCGGCATTCTATTTGAATTTCGTATATTTAATTAATTAATTATTTATGTCAAATAAATTAATTGTATTTGTTTTTTTCTATGATTCGTGTAAGCAGTCAACCATAGGCGCTACGCTTGTGTTGGCGGAATCACTTGACAATAGGCCATATCCTCGGGAAAGTATTTTATATTCGTTGATCGCAGTCATTTTTTCGTTGTTCCTTATTAGGATGCTTCTTTATATGCTTGTAATTAATTGTTGATCATTGCAGCGATTGTCGCGGAGTTCTGCTCGGACTTTTGCTGCAAGTATCTGGCCATTATCGATTGAAGACTGAAGGAGGATCGATTATGTGTGAGTTTTGCTTTGTATATTCATACAAAATTAAATGAGGTTGTTTTTATTCAGATCGGTTCGAGAGAGGGCAATTATTCCATGTGCACAGTGGTTCTAGGCTCCTTCCTTCTTCCTCTTTGTCTGTCTTGCCTGAAAGCTCACTCTCCCATGGTGCGAATGTGGCGCCTCTGCTTGGCATGCCTATTTCTAGGGGGAGTGCAGCGATGTCTCAAGGGAACGGAGTGTCATTGGACGCCCGGACCATTCTGACACAGACCACGCGTGTCTGTGTGTGTCAGTCGGATGGTTACATGAACTACTCTGATATCACGGGCCCCCCTATCTTTGTAAGACCCGTTCTTGAGTGCCGCTCCTGTAGTTCTTTGCTAGAAGTTCTAAAATTCGATCGAGATCGCCTCTCATTGCTATATGCGGATTTAGAGAAAAAGGATGCAGAGTTGCATCAGCTAAAGTTAGAATTGACCAAACTGCGTTCAAAGGCATCTCTTTCTGCAAAATCCTACAAAGATTATGCCGATTTGGGAGAAAAGCAGAAAGGCAGAATAGATGAGAGAGTGACTGATTCATTGTGTGGTCTGATGGGTAGGGCCGGTTCAGACCCAGTTCAGACTGCGGAACGAATGGAGAAGTGGTTTGGAAAGATGCACCCCGGCGCGCCCATGACATCCAAAAAGATAGATAAAATTACTTACTATCAGTTTGTCAAAAAATTTGGACTGACCTGGGCTGCTCAGCGGGGACTGAATAGTATGCTCCGTAGCAGTGGGCTTCGCACGATACCGTCGTATCACTCTTTACGAAGTGTCGATGCAACAATGATGTGTCTAGTATCGCCCTTCTATTCTGCAACCGTGGTGAAACTGGCTGTGAACAAGATTGACAAAATGGTTCCCGTTGTATCTGTTCGAAACGTGTCGGAATTTTTGCTCTATCTGCGTAGATGGGTTCCCTTGAGCGGTACGATTCGAGCCGAGCCATTCACTGACGAGTTGTGGGTGGGAGTAAGTGCAGATGGCGGAGGGGGAGTGATGAAAATTTCCATCTCTTTGATTGACTCCCCTCAGCCAAATTCACCTTACTCCCACTTCCCGTTATGTTACTTTCAAGGGGACGAAACGTACGAGAATATCAAAGTTGCAGCGGAATCTGTGTTTCATCAGTTGTCTGAAATAACGCACTTAAAAGTTGATGGATTAGACAAAGTTGTAAGGTGGTTCTTGGCTGTGGACGGAAAAATGATGAGCAATGCATGCGGTCATCAGGGAAGTAACGCAATTTTCTCGTGTCCATTGTGCTACTTCTCTTTCCTAGATTCATCTATCTCCACTTCAAAAATGAGAGAGTACGATGAGATGGTGCAGAGTGCGAGAGTGTTTGATGCGCTTTCCGCCCCTAGTGCAAAGAAAATGAGAGACAGTGAAATTGGAAAGAGAGCTTTCTCCATCAAGAACACTCCCTTGCTGAACATTCCTGTGACGCAGTTTTTCATTCCCTTTCTTCATGTCATTCTGGGTATGATCCCCAGACTTCTTTGCGCCATAGAAGTGTGCCTCATTAGAATGGAATTAGAGTATCTTGGTGTCGATAACGTCACATTCGATGGGGAGGGTAAATTCTCAGCCGGCAGTGACATCGGAGAGCAGTTGAAAGTTGTTATGAACAACTTGAACTCTTTCAAACGTTCACTCAACGATGCCACTGCCATTCAGGCCAAGATAGCAGAGGCTGAAAGGGCTGATGAGAAGAGTGAGGCTAGATCCGGTAAGAGGAGAGCTAGGAGAAATTCACTGTCTTTGTATGATCTCGACAATCTCAAAGACGCATGCTCTGCAAGAAATTGTCTGATTTCTATACTGAAATCAGTCGACGGGTGGTGTGGTGGTAGGAAGTGTGATTTGACATGCTTCAAGTGTAAAAACTCCTTCCATCCATGTTGTGAAGGGATTATGACTCAGGAAGAGTTAGTTCTGAAAGAGGGAAGGGTAGGAACGGGTAAGAAGGTAAGCGGTTCGGGATACGAATGCATTTCATGCCAGAAAACAAATCAAATTACCTCTCAAATCTCAAATCGCATCTCAAAATCGTATCTCAAATCGCAGCTCCCTGTTCATGCTGCATCTCTGAGTAAGAAAATTGCAGACTGTGAGAATGAGAAGTTAGCCCTAGAGAAAAGAGCAGAAATAGTAGAAGGTTGTAGAGTTCGTTATGAGCGCCAAACTTCTCCTATTGGTGTAATGTACCGATCCTTGGGTGTTCCAGCAAAAATGCGTGCGAAAGAGATTACTGGTCCTGTCTGTACTGAAGTTATGAAGTGGTCTGATGAACTGGGAGAAGTGGTAGAGAGAGAGATTGGACGGTACAAAACGAGTGCTAACATTGAATCTATTCATAGCCTTAATTTCGACATTAACCACATTCTCTGCGCTGACTCCTTTCTTTGAGCCTCGGTATCTCAGCGATGAGGAAATTGAAGAATATCCACTTGTACTTGAGGAGTTTCGACTGTCTGTTGAAAATTCTCTTCCTGATTATTATAAAAGAAGTCAGAAATTGCATATTCTATTCGCGCATTCTCAATTGTTCCTCGAGACTTTCCGCACGCTTGGTCTATATTCTTAGCAGGAGACAGAAAATTCGCACAAAATTGTGAAAAAGAACATTATGAAATTCAAATTTTCTTATCCACCTGAGAATTTGTTGCTTAGAGTAGTGATGGAGTATTGTGCAATGTGCCTCATGTTTCAAGCTGCTCCCTTACAGCTGAAGAAGGGAACGCGAGCAAGATGCAAATCGACAGCGGGAGCGAGGAGACCAGTCAGAAGTAAGAAATGGGTGCTTAGTTTGAAATATCTCTTATTTGTACAAGGGAGGCGTTGAAACCATTATATTGCATGATACTGCGAAATCTACGTATTCATGAATTGTGTTTTCCAAGCCTATATTCGAACTTACATAGTTGTAGTTATTAGTTTTATCGGTGCCCGACATATGAGTATACGGCTCATTGTAGACGTCTCTACGTCGGCGGTGTCTCTCCCGCCATCACTGACTCCGTTCTCAAGAAGAAGTGCAGCGAATACGGAGAGGTTAGTCTTGTCATGTATGATGCATAGTATAATTTTCGAATAAAAAAATATTACATAAGGATGACAAAACAAAACGTTATTTTTCTCACAAATATGTCAACTATTGTGTACTCCTATGTGTTACTTGAAGGTCGTCTACTGCCAGTTGGTCGTCGACCGTCGAGGAATCTCCAAGGGATTTGGATTCGTCGAATACGGATCTTCCGAAGCAGTAGCAGCAGTAAGTATAGTGAAGATTATTGTGAAAGCTAGTATATCTATGTTTCGAAACTAGCCTTATTTGAGGTATTTATAATTTATAATAAAATCACTAGTCGATTTACTGAATGCCACATTTTTAGTATACTGTAATACCGTTACCGTAGTCGCCACTGTGGTATTCAGGAAATGTTGTACTCTGCTTACATTGTCTACTTTAGGTTCTGCTCATGAAACAAAGCGTGTGTCGCTTGCTAATATTTTTGAAATTCCGGAAATGGTAGGTGTACGGTATCGGGAAAACGGTATTGTATAAACCGTACACCCCAAGGCAATAATTACTTGAGGCATACCTCATGCACCTTACCACTGGCCAATTTCCTCTATTTCCCCTTTTCAAGTTACGGTAGGCTGGATTACGGTAGTTTATTATCGTTGAGGAAGCACTGTGTATTATGTACTACGCACCACTGTCGATTAAGCCAGCCCAACGTTAACGTCATTTAGAGTAATGACTTCCTTTTTATGGTAGCACTCTGCCGCGATAGTCTTTCTACTATGCTTACACCTACTTATTGACTCCTCCACAGTAATCCGATCATTTTAATATATTATTAATATATGTTATATTGCAGGCTCTCGCAGGACTCCAAGCAGATGAAGGATTCGTATCTAAAGTCTCCTTCGCCCATCCAAAGAAGAGGAGAACTAATGGAGGAGGAGATGGAAGAGTGAGTTCAGATATAAATAAAGTTAGGGGAATAAATTAAGCAATAACATTTGAAATATCACAGCTATTCATTAACATCAGCACCCACAAAGTGGTTGAGAAATGAATTAAAATTTACAAAAAATATGTTGTGTTCGTAGTTTTATTTCACTTTTGACACCTTTCTGGAGCATTTTAGTGTCGTGTTGGCAATTATAAGAGTTAAATCTATTTGCCATTGACTTACCCGGAATGGGTGAATATACAACCTTCACGAAACTCTGCCCAATTAAAGTGCTTGCAGAACCTTGGAACCAGAGACGAAACGAAGTCGACTCTCCAAGAAAGAAAGAGAAGAATTGCTAAAGAATTGATGTTGCTGGCAATTGACGGCCTACTCTCTCCTCCACGTAAGCGAGGATGCCGAGGAGGAGTTTCGAAGAGAGACTAGGATAGCTAAAGTACGGTAGAAGTTACGGTAGTTGATAAAATATTAAAGGAAATCGTAACAATTTGTTACTGTAGATACTGAATACAGTATCTTAGGTACTGTATTTGAAACTATTTAAAGTGTAGTTAACGGAGTTGACTTGTTATCTGTTTGTTTGTTGTTTTATGTCTTCAATGTTAGACATTTCGGTCTTATTTGACCCTCTTCCATCTTCTTGTAAAGCCATTATTCTGTATCTTATTTGTTGCCGATGCCAGCGTGTGAATGTGATTACTGGTCTTACACTCGGTTTTGTTTTCCTGGTGCTGTTTAATGGATATTCGATTTCTTCCTTCCGTGTTTATTATCACAAAGAACCTCAGTTTGGAGGCAAAACTTATAAAGCTGTTTGCTTTCTCTCTTTATCAGCCTGCAAACAATCGAAACAAGTGTAATGACATCTGTGACAGTTGGCGGGATCGAACCACCTTTCCATTTCAAAGCAAACCTCTTACCAACACACTACATGGTCTGGGAGCATCCATAGAGACATCAATGAGGGGGGAAGGCTCCTCGAGCCTTCTCTGACGCTCTCTCTTTCTCGCACACTCTCTCGCGCTCTCTCGTTTCTCTGCCACTCTATGCTCCCTCGCCCCAAATGTCCATTGGTGAAATGCTGTGTGATGGATATGGTTATGTTTTCATTTTGTAGTTTCATTTACAATTGTGTTTGCGGGAAAAAAATGAAAAACTATTCTAATTTTAATTCCTTGATCTAATAAATCAGCTCTTGCCAAAAAAAATATTGATCCATAAATAATATCGCTACTAATGGATGTACCAGTGATCGACTAGTAATGCTTCAATCGCTACTAACAATAATCGTGATACGGGAAACGCGATGGTCCTCAATGTAATAAATGGAAATTACTACATACAACATACTAGATTACTGTATCCATCGTCAACTCACTCATACTCTCTCGTCTCCTCTCCTTCCTCCACCAACAGCAGACTCTCCGCCAGCACTCGCAGCGACTTCGGCCCCACCAGCCGCAGCCGCACCAGCTGGTCCCGCAGGTCCTCCAGCTGCAAAACGATCGATCAGTGAATATATTACCGTAATCCGAAAGAAATTCGCCCCTCCCCTTCCAGACCCCGTAGGCACCTCTCAAATCGTATAATCAACTGATCCGGCTGCGCACGGAATTCCATATGTACCGTCCCCAGCAACTAAATCAATTGAATCTACCGTACTCCTCCTTCCCCTACCGTACCCGCACTCCTCCTTCTCCCTCGTACACTTCGGTGAGCACGCTGGCTCGGGCAGCGCGCCACTCTGTGATGTTGTCAGGGCTGTCCAGCTGCAATCGATTGCACTTTTACGAAGTTACCGCATCCTTAGTTACCGTATCCGTTCAGCATTCGACATATCAATGCTACCTTAATTTCCTCTTTCAATAATCGATAGAGCAATGCTGCCGTATCTTCCCCTTTTCAGTTCTCGATAGAACAATGCTACAGTACATAACCATTTCAGTTATCGATAAAGTAATGCCACCATCCCGTTATATTCTAGTTCACGATAGCGCAAAACTACCGTACCTCCCCCCTTTTCAGTTCTCAATAGCAACCTACTGCCGTACCTTCCTCTTGGTCTCCTCGTCCAGCTGCGGTTCCTCCCACTTCTTCAGTTGCAGCAGCAGCTGCAGCTCGGCCATCACAGCCGCCCGGCAGGCAGGATGCACCCAGAGGGCGAGTTGCGCGCGACCTGAACGACGAGATTGTCACTTGCTGCTGCAGTCGCAACATGCGTATTACAAATTCACAAGCACTCATCCAAAATAATAAAGCGTTCCGTTGATAATCCGTACTGAACAACAGATACGGCTGCGAGAGAGCATGAGAAAGCGAGAGACGCGCCGAGGTATAGAAAGAGAGTACACCACTAGTAGTCCGCTAGTATGAACGTATCATTTTAAAGTTGTAATAACAACGACTCATCAACCAAATTCAGCAAAGCGCAATCCCGCCCACAACAAAGTAAAGTGGCATTAAAAGATCATAGTTGTAGCACTTATACTACTCCTGTAAAATATTTTAAAAAAGAGCACCCGTCTCTGATTTCAAGCTTGCCACAATCTTGAAACCGGCTTTCCGCACAAATGAGTAGCCATTACTTACTGTCTAATATCCCGTCAGAATCTAATGCTTCATACATGTCGATGTCAACCTATCATTTTGATGAATACAACTCTCTCGACCGCTCAATTTATAAATTGCCGAAAGTAGGTCGACGGGTCACTCTCCTCACTTTACACACTCACTCACAAATTGAGCGGTCGAGAGAGTATGTGAAATGGAGAGAGTTGTATCTATCAAAAAATAGTTTGGCATCGGCATTTAATGCAGCATAAATAACACACCACGCCTCAAGCCTGTCACAATCCCGCTTCACTCCTCTCTCATAATAGAGTTGTATCCTCCTTTTTGTTTTTTTTTCTCAATTTTCATTCCATAGAGCCAATCAAATAAGAAAGAGGCGCTCACAAACTTACAGGGCACACCCGTGTTTCATTGCTCCTTCAAAACATAACATGCATGGTCGGGTGTAATTCTTCGCAGTCCTACTGTGTAAATGTTATCTCCGACAACATGCCCAATTCACAAGTGAGAGTTATTTAAAAATCACAATGAATGAACTGCGCACCGTTATCTTCTCGCCGGCAGACATTAATACCCGTCACAACCCCGTTTCAGTCATCAGCCAAAGCGGCAATGCTACGTTCGATTTCGATCTCCTCGGTTTCTCTATCGTTCCACCTCACCTTCAGCACTGGTCGACCACTGGAAGCGGGCTGGGCCGATGAGACCGCGCGGGTAGGCGTCTGCAATACGACAAATACCAAGTAATTAGTTAAAATTAATTGCATTATGCAATCGTTAGAGTTCCGCCACTCTGTCTCATCATGGCACGCCCGTCTCTTTATTGCATTATCCATTAGACCCATCAAAGCTGTAGTGTGTTCACAGTCGCGACGACAACTATGCGATTTCTGGTTGCACACATACCGTAAGTTTTACGCAAATCTCTTCACCCTACTGCACGGAAGCTATTGATCATAATAATAACGAACAATAGTCAAATACAATCTACAACCTTGTCTAACTCCTTTTTAAGACAATTGTGTACACCTCCCTTCTCTTTCCATCTCTTCAATCCCTCTACGGTACTCATCTCCCACCGTACAGCGCCCACCTCTCCTACCGTACCCCTCTACTCACCTTTCCTATACAGTAGTGTGTTCACTTCCCTCCTTCCATCTCTTCCGCCCACTCCTCTCACACTCGCTTCCACAGTGGCGGGACAGCAGAGGGGAGAGAGGGCGGCGATCAGGGTTGATTGGGCGGGAGCAGAGAGCTGCAAATTGGGTGATTCATTTTATGCTTGTTAATTAATTAAATATTTTAAAAGATACGATGAGTTATATTTCTACTAGCTCAGAGAGCTGCGCTCTCTTGGAATCATCTATAACGAGGTCATCTAAAATGAGGAGTTTGCTTGTTGTGTTGGTTCTTTGCCCACGGACATTTTCAATAAATATGATTCTCAGAGATCACAAATCAGCCTCACCACTGAGAAGCTATCATCAACCGCCAAGTGTTGGTCTTAAATTTGAAAGAACGGTGGAAAACCTAAGCCATTACTTTCGCAGACCATTTGTCAAGCCGGCAGCACCTTTCCCGCCAAAGCATCAACTTCAAGTTCCCCTCTTTTTTTTCTTTCCCTGCTTCTCTCTATCGACTCTCGTTCATTACACATCCAATCTGGTGTGCCTCTAGCTCCTGTTGAAAACGCGTCACACGGGAAATGTAAATACCCGCGGCTCTCTCGTTCCTGACCGCACCTTTAAGTTCTCTCGCTCATACTCTAATGCTCCTCTCTCCGTAATCCGTGCCAATCTGAAGAAAAACGGAAAAATCGTATTGGCAAGAAGCGTTTTACAATTTGAATTCCCGTCGCTCGTTCACCGATCTTTACATTCACCTCCTCTAAACAATGTAGTAAAAGGCAACGGTAAAGCTGCTAGGTCCTCTAGTAGAGTTCCCTAATGAAACATGTTCGATACACGAAATTCCAATTATCTCGG